>OY292471.1:5000000-6250000 GCA_958496255.1 Camptogramma bilineatum | reverse complement strand
AATAACTTAAAAATTGCATTAATATAAAAAAACGGTTTTGCCCCTACAGTGGGGCACAACTGACCCAGCAATTTCCAATGGGGGAACAACCGATTTTAGCCGTTATTGGCAAAAATCACAAACATCATCGAGATCATCTTCTTCATCTATGCCTGCACAAGCATCATGAGCCCAACTAGGACACTTCGTATATTTAATCCTACTATTGACTTAGATTTAGAGTATATCTCCGAGCAAAATATGCATTCATTATCTTTATCTGCATTATCTGTATCTTCATCTTCACTGTTGCGTGTAGCTTTCTTGATCGATTTATTCACTGCTTGTGTTTTCTTCCACTTTAATTTTTTCATACCCGAACCCTATGCGGTTGTGCCCCTATGTGGTTTTGCCCCAGGTACTGATTTTGTAAATTGACATTCGCTGTGTCTGGTATTTTGAGGGTAGGTAACGAACAAACCATGTTAATAAAGCACAAATAAAGAGCTCGCAAGTTTAGTAAATTACTCAATCATAAAACTAATAATCCGTGTACCTGTCACATTTTTAAAATTGTAACGTAATTATAAAAAACTCACCAAATTTAACAAAAATGCACATAACTTTTTCTTCTTACAACCAGCGACACTGACACAAACATAGAAGAGAGCGGCCATTGATAGGGTGTGACCATTACGAAAAGAAATTTGCTATTCAACAAAAAAACACCCGAAATGATAGAAAACGGTTGTGCCCCCATATGTGGTTATGCCCCCACCTCCCCTACTATATATTTTCCATAGTAATATACGAGCGCCCAGTTCTAATGATGGATATGCATTATTTCTCGTCATAATCAGCATCATGTGTCATCATATCAAATTATGTCAGACAGCAAAATTAGCATAGATGCAATTCTGCAATGGATGACAGACAAAAGGACATCGCGTGTATTCAACCTGTTTGTTATTTTCAATTGGTATCAATTCGCTTTTATCGTAACTTCCCGTATTGGTCCACGTAATTCCACGACACAATTTAATTAGCCATTTATTGCAATAAATGGATGGATTTATGTCAGTGTTATGTTTGTAAATGGATCCTACTAATATTAATTTTACAATATAAAGGCGAAAGTCCGTGTGTATGTGTGTGTGTGTGTGTGTGTGTGTGTGTGTGTGTGTGTGTGTGTGAATGTTTGTTACCACGTATCACCATAACTACTGAACCGATTTGGCTGAAATTTGAAACATTGATAGAAAATGACCGGGAATAGGACATATGCTACTTTTTATCATGGAAAATGCATGGTTCACGTGGGATAAACAAAATAGTTGACGCGGCCGCGGGCGTCAGCTTGTTTTGTTATATAGGCATCGTGTGACCAAATATCCGGTGCTTTCAAAATTGAACATTGAGGACCTTTTAATCGATAGTATAAATTTTAAAATAACGACGTATTTCGACAGTTTGGCTTTAAATTAATTCTTAACCAGTCACCCAATACCCATAAATAAAAATGATATTGCTAAGTAATAACTATTGGAGGCTTAGGAATAGATTTACCTAATTCATATTTTAGGAACTTTCAATACATAAGTATCTAAAAAGGCTTCTCGAAAAATAATTTAAGAAGAGCTATTTCACTTTCAAAACTTTCGTGAGTTGTACTAGACATTATTTAACACACGGGAATTACTCACGTAAAAATATCGTCGATTTAGATACCGACAATAGAAAGAAAAAAGAAGAGTGTGAGACGCGACCGCGAGGAGTAACCTTGCCACAACTCCCTCCATACCCAGATAAAGTTTCTCCGAATGAATCGAAACATTGTCGGTATCTAAATCGACGATATTTTTACGTGAGTAATTCCCGTGTGTTCAATAATGTTAAGAAGAGCTGTCCTCAAATCTGTTGTAAAGTTAACTAGATATACTAGGTACATTATAAAACGGCGTGTTAATGTGAAATAACTCTTGCAAACACGCAAAAAATGTTAGGTTTAAAATATTATCACTTTCTTTGTGTGAGACACGACTACGGTTATTTACTTTACTGCGAACCCTAAGATGGAGATCTCGATGGAGCCAGCGGGGTTAAATAGGCAGTTATAGCAGAATCACAGCAGGAATTGCAATATATGCCGTTCTTGTCACTCTCTGTATATAAAAAGAGACATAAAAAGGCATATATTCTGATTCTGCTCTATCGGCCTTTTAACCCCGCGGTTAGAGATTCTCCGAGTGAATCGAAACATGGTGCTTACAAAACGATATTTAACGTAATTCCTGTATGTTATTCTGTCTTAAATCGACTAGTTCATGAACACTCATACTCATACTCATACGGAACCCATCAATAACAATGCCTGATCGCGTTCTCGACACGCCTCGGAATAATTATACTGTCTTCCGGCAAAGCGGGTTTATGCTCCTAAGCGGATTCCGAATATTTATTACTATGTTGATTTAATTGTAGTTTATTTGAGTTTATCGCTATTTTTGCGGAATTATATTCAGATAATCTTTATCTATCATCAAAAGGTCATATTTTAAGGAACTGTCTTATTACTATTTTTATATTCTAGTTTGTGTGTGAAATACTGTTTAAATTTGGTTTGTGGGTTATGTAGGTATAATAAATAAGTTGTAATTCATTCAACAATATTAGCATTATAATCTGATCTTATGGTCTGAGGGCTTAAAAGGGCCGTTATAGCAGAATCATAATAGGAATTGAACTATATGCCGTCTCTTTTTACTCTCAGTCAATAAAAGCATATACCTACCTAGTTCAATTCCTATTGTGATTCTCTGTGGTCTTTCTGTGGTCTCTCGATGGTCTTTAGAAGTTGTTATGCCATTTGCAAGTTGTTCTTGAGTGTCATAGGCTATTTTGTTATCGCATGAGCGGTAGCTTGCTTGGACGTTCTTGATTGATCGTTGAAGTTAAGCAGCGTTGAGCGCAGTCACTTTTAGGATGGGTGACCGCAAGTGGTAATACTGAGCTGAGCACTTCCGTGCTTCGGAGGGCACGTTAATTGTCAGTCCCGGCTTTTAAGTCGCTAAGCCATGACGGAGGCCTTTAGGCGGCCTAAAAACTCCGTCACCAGAGTTGGCCACTTGCTCATACGAAAGAAGAAGAGAAGCGGAGCCGCGGACGAAAGCTGGTTGAGTACAAAGCTGATGGAATCCTCTTTTCTTAGATGCCGCGACCTTCGCATCCTGGAACGTGGACTACGTGAAGCTGGACGGCTGCTACGCGCTGCCGGTGGACATGGACCACGGGTACCCGGAGTTCGGGAGACAGCTCAACCAGACCGGCCGGCAGATGGTCTACTCGTGCAGTTGGCCTGTCTACCAGATTTATGCTGGGCTTCAGGTAATCTACTATTCCTAATCTAAGAAGCATTCATTACCTACTTATTATGAAAACAAAAACCAACTGCATAGAAATTTCGTTAGCCTAAAAAGTAGGAATGTAATGTAGTGTTTTCCATTACTTTGATTAGTTGCTCCCACAGAAAAGACCAATCAAGTTTGAACTGCAGAGCATGCTAAAGAAATGTACCTACATAAGTAATACTTACACTCGAAAGACATCCCTCCTAACACAAACTTGTAAAAATGTATTGTTTCATTGCTAAACCGGTGACAGGTTATGGAAGAGAGGACCTTTAGTCCCTCAGTGTCAGTTATGTGGAAGAAGGGCAGGAAAATGTATAATGATCCATGGTTTTAATAAATCATTTAGGTTCCCACGTGAAACATTTAAAAACTATTAAAAGTGTGCGATATTCAGATAATCATTTATTAACCGTTTTGTTACATTGCATAACTTTGGCAAGTCAAAATAAAACAGACCGCGATCTTATTGATTTGCTGTCCAAGAGAGAAATCAATCCGTAAATTATTTGTTGGTCATACTTTAAGACAAATCAGCTGTCAAGTGATTGTATAATTCCATTTACTATGAAAATCAAACCCTAATAATAGATTTTTTACAATTCCAGCCGAACTTCTCTTCGATTATAGAGCACTGCAACTTGTGGCGCAACTTTGACGACATTCAAGACTCGTGGGCGTCCGTCGAGTCTATCATAGACTACTACGGAAACCACCAGGACGTCATCGTGCCTAACGCAGGGCCTGGCCATTGGAACGACCCTGATATGGTGAGCTTATCCTACTATCCTACTAATATTCTGCCGTCATACGTAAAAAGGGCGTATCTTCCTTAAAGTATGTAAGGAAATTATGACCTATTTAGAATGTAGAAAGGTCGTAATTTCCTTACATTCTTTAAGGAAGATAGGTACGCCCTTTTTACTCATAACGGCAGTATTATAAAGGTGAAAGTCCGTGTGTGCGTGTGTGTGAATGTTTGTTACCACGTATCTCCATAACTACCAAACCAATTTGGCTGATATTTAAAACATAGATAGATAATGACCGGGAATAATACATAGGCTACTTTTTATCCCGAAAAAATGCATGGTTCCCGTGGGATAAACAAAATAGTAGTCAACGCGGGTGAAGCCGCGGGCGTCAGCTAGTTGAAAATGAAAAGTCTTATCCAAATTTGCGATTCCAACGGGATTCGAACCCTCATTGATACAAGCGATCGACCTTAAGCCGGAGTGCCTTTACCAAATCGGCCACCGAATCTTATTCGCCGGGTCGAAAATCTTGATAAGCTCATATTTATCAGTTAAAGCACGGATTATCACCATCTACAGGAATCTTCTTCTTCTTATCGTGTCGATGCCACACGGCTAAATTAATTTTAAATAAAATGTTGCCACCTCAACTGCACTTTCTGTGGCACCGTTGAGCACACCAACAGGTGCGGCATGGATTGCGCTGAAGCACCACAGTCACAATGTGCTAGGCTAGGGTCCCTAAATCACCATGCAGGATCTACAGGAATAAGTTCCTAAGTGTAGTTTAACACTACATATAAAAATAAAAATTATGGTAAGCTTAAGCTCTACCATGCTACGGTTCTTTAAACTATGGAGAAAGCTGATACGAAACAATTGTTAAAGTGGAAATACTTTGTTTTTCCAAAGATCGAAATAGACATAGGTACCTAGACATTTTATTCAACACTTGGCACACAATACAAATCTCAAAGACATAAACACAGAACAAACAGAAGCAAATTAAAAAAGAGAGCTAATATTGCGCGTCAGAGCTGTAAAAAGGCCATATCTCAGCATTATGCAACTGAGAAGTAGTAAGTGGTGAGATCACGTCTTAAAAACATCAACCTCTCTAGTGTAAGTACCTCCAGGTAGATATTCGCTAAGTTTTTTTGCTTATTCATTTAGCATCCTTTGAAGATGTCTAAGAACTTAAGGAGGTATACAAAGAATAATAAGGAGAATACCACAGGAGGCGTTCGTTCACTCGCCTCGCGTTGGCAGCTTTGTACCTACCTACCTAAGAAGAAAATATAATGGATTCTAGGTATTTACATTACGTTTGACCTTAAGTGTCATTGACCCACGGCCATCATAAACCAGTGTCATTTGACTTTAAATTGTCATCAAGGTCAAGAAATTTTTTGCGCAATTTGCCATTTTTTGTGTGCAATTTACCTTTATGAGTGCTGTTTTTATTATGTCAGGCGCTTGGATCGCCTCAATTATCGCCTAAAGAAGCAGTTTACACAAAAACAGTGTTAGTCACCATAATTATCAAGTTACCTTATCTTTTATGCAAAAACAGTAGGTACCTATTCATCGTTTTATTTTTCTACAAACCGAGCATCTGATATCCGATGTACCTACGCACTATTTCGCGATAACATTTCCTCCTGGTCATTCAAACATAGCAGCGCATCCAACTGTATGTAGGTCTTATGTTTTTCTTTCTTAAAAGTGTGTACCTACAGAATGTTCATTCACCAACAAACTTGCAACACCCTCGCGGCGTTTCTCGCGTAGTGATGGTATGATGGTAGAAATAATTTTTCAAATCGGACTGGTAGTTCCTGAGATTAGCACGTTCCAACAAACAAACAAACTCTTCCGCTTTATTATACAAGTAGTTTTGATTATAGATATGCACATACCTACTAAGTAACATTACTCTCTTCCAGCTGATCATCGGTAACTTTGGTCTATCATACGAGCAGAGTAAGACCCAGTTCGCGATCTGGGCTATCCTGGCGGCGCCTCTCCTCATGAGCGTGGATCTTCGGACGATCAGGCCGGAGTACAAGGCTATTCTGCAGAACAAGAAGATTATCGACGTGGACCAGGACCCTCTGGGTATTCAAGGAAGGAGAATATACAAGGTAATAACGAAATGCTTACTGCTGAAGTTTTAGAGAAAATAATGACGGAGGTCTATAGCAAAGAAATAAGAAAAAAAAAGTTCGTTGAAATAATTTTAATAGGTAGGTAGGTAAATGTAATTTGACGTCCCTGACGTTGCTGATGTAGATCTGATGACGAATATTTGGAGCGGCGTTGGGCAAGTATCTACTTACTTGGCTTCAAGTGCCTGTGTTTAAGTTCCATTCTCACTCTCATGCGGTTCAGGAATGGCAACCTATTCACAAACTTACAGCTTTATACTTAGGTAATGTTAAGAAAGTTTAAAAAAACATTTGTGCTATGGGATGTAAGCTATGGGACGTCACATTGTTTATCAGAAGAAGTCTACTGAAGCATAACTTTTACCTGTTGAATTTTATCATTACCATTTTACTTACAGCACCGCGGTATCGAAATCTGGTCCCGGCCAATCCTGCCTGTACAAGGCCAGTTCTACTCGTACGCCGTCGCCTTCGTGAACCGACGCACGGACGGTACGCCTTCGGACGTCGCCGTGACACTTCGGGAACTAGGACTGAACAACCCCGCTGGCTACAGAGTCGAGGTGAGACAGAGATATTGAAACAGGGCTAATTTTACTCGTACGCCTTCGTGAACCGGCGCATGGACGGTACGCCTTCGGACGTCGCCGTGACACTTCGGGAACTAGGACTGAACAACCTTGCTGGCTACAGAGTCGAGGTGAGACAGAGATATACAAATAGGGTTAATTTTACTCGTACGCCTTCGTGAATCGGCGCACGGACGGTACGCCTTCGGACGTCAACCGTGACACTTCGGGAATTGCAGTGCGATTCAGACCTTCTCGGAATGTATTCCGAATTCGGAAAGTGACGTTTTTTCGCTTGGTTTAGTCGTAAAGAGGGTTTAGAGAGATAATCTTATTAATAGCCGCTTGTTAAACACGAATTTGGATAACGATACATTGTAGGTACCCTAAGAAAAGGTTGCTGAACTATTTACAAAATTGCAAATAGGTGTATCTTAGGAGAAATAACTATTGAGATGTAAGGTGATAGTGCGAGGTATATAAAAAATGTATAACTAGTGAGATGAATCAAAATAAAAAAAAAAGTGAGGATGCCTGGCAGATGTGAAACATTGAAATTATTTTGTACATTTAATGATGATGATGATGATGTTGATAATGTTTCACATCAAAAGGTTAAGTGCTTTTTCAAATTGATTGTTTTAATTTCAGGATCTGTACGAGGACGTAGACTACGGCGTGCTGTCTCCGCAGACGAAGATCAAAGTGAAAGTCAACCCCTCAGGTAGCACGTGTTGCGCATGTTTACTTTATGCTGTCTCTTTTCATAGACATGAGTGACAAGAAAAAAATATTATTATGATTCATAAAAGGAATTTCGTTAACGGCCATTTTAGCCTCCCTGGACGCTCCATCTATTCATTAGGGTCGGCCCACATCTGACGGAAGATGCGTCGCGTATCGTCGGTCGCGTAACACCAGAACGAACACGTACCTACATATTTATAAACATTCAACCTTACTTAATAATTGCAAATAGGTAGGTACCTACTAAGGTACCTACTGTTTTTTTGCAAATAGGTTTTGAATCCTCTTTCTAGAAGCTTTCCATTTTTCTTATATCTTCGTCTTACTCCAAACTAAACCGAAGCAATAGAGAACAAAACTGAATTTAGATGTAACTAAATCTAAACCTTATTTCCATTACACAGGTGTGGTGATCCTACGAGCAGACGCCCAGCGACAGTCATTCGCTTTCAACACGATAACCACACGGACACCATACGCCCCTCTCGACGGCGTATTCTCTCTAAACAAGAAGAAGAAATAGACGCCATTTTACCTATCCGCGAGTGTCAAGTAGCGCCATCTGTTGTAAACAATCGAACAACTCTCGAACAAGATCTACAAGTACAATTTTTAAAGATCGTATTATTTCTCGTGTCAATTTCGCTTGTTTTAGCTCTGTGAAAATAGTTACCAGTCTGTATGATTCTTGGACGATTTGACCACGAGACGATTTTTGTTGATAGCCAAAACTAGCGCATTTTTGTTGATCGATCGGGGTGCAAAAGATTTTTTATTGACATAAAAGCCCATTTCCCTGTATCCCTGTAAGCTACATGCGGTATATTGACCGAATTGTAGATTAATAAAGATGCGTGATAACTTGATACAAGTTCTGGAATTATTTAGTTTCAGTTCATATAGGTGTTATATTTATACCACTACGGACCCACGATACCCCTGGCGATGACCCTGGTGGTATCGTGGGTCTTTTAAAATCAAACGATACCCCCAACTAATAGTGTTGCGACACTAATTAATAAGAGCTTTATCATTTCTTGAATTTTATATTTACAAAAAAAAAAAAAAATTATAGTCTTAGTATTCTTCCAGTTTTCTTTTATTTTGTATAAAAACATCTACAAAAGAGTCCTCTTATATTTCTTTATCAAATCTTAACACATAATTTTTATATCAAAAGTTCGTAGCATTGGCGTAGCAAACTGCTACGTCTGCCAACATTTTTTTAATTTAAGATGTTTGTGAAAAAAGATGTTGAGTGAAACTTAAAGAATTTACGGTCCAGTGGTTTAATCGTCCTAGGATTCCAGTCTTGCCTGTAGGTTTATGTATTTATGTCTCTTATTGTTGTGATCGTTGGGTGTATGTTGAAAATTGTGAAGAATTGAATTATTGCCATTATGTTGTACCTAGGATAAGTGTGTACATTTTAGATGCCTGTAAATGTAAGTTGTTTTAGATGCAATAAATAACTAACTTTTATTCTGGATTATTTATTTGAAAATATTAACAACGGTTTGTATTTATCAACTAGCTAAAAAATATGATTTAAAGTAAGTAGGGATTCATAATAGCGTAAAAATATCATTACTTACTTTGAAATCGCCTAAATCACTAGGTATTTTAACTGTAAAACGTTTATGAGACTGTTATTAATAGGTTAAATGACTCAAAAATGCTCCTAAGGTTCTTAGGAAAAATCACTTTAGAATATTACAAATTAAAAACCGACATTCTTGAGCCGTATTCAAGGAATCTAATTTGGATGTATGGATTTTTGAACACAAATAAAATGGTGATATTCTATCGTGCTTGAAAAATTATTCACTCTTGTAGGTACAGTCAGCGTCAAATTGATATGAGCGTCTAGAGTAGGTATAGTCGTATTGCTCATTATACGGACTAAAATTGAAGGAAAAAATGTCATTTTTCCTTCAATTTTGATTAGTTTTGATACGTTTTATGTCAAAATTGAAGGAAAAATGACATTTTTTCATTCAATTTAATGTCCGTATAATGAGCAATACGACTATAGTCAAAATTATCTGAAAAACATGAAAGCATCAAATTGCTTTCATGTTGTCAGATCATTTTGACTACTCTAGACGCTCATATCAATTTGACGCTGACTGTACCTATTAGTTAGTGTCGTTAGTGTCGCTCTCCATCAAGCCGAAGACCGTGGCAGATGGAGAAAAACCATACAACAAGTACTTGCACGGAGTCACGATCCTCAACTATGGGGGAACGATTAAGGAGGAGGTACCTATACCTACAAGTATCACTATTTGTATAAATCGAATATCTATGTGTTGGATTTATAAGATTTAAATTTTATAATTTCTTTCAAAGCTCGAGGTTTGGGTAATCTAAATCAATGGTTAATGTTCTTAAAATATAAATCGTTCGTCAATCTGCTATCATGGCCGGTGTACTTGAGTGGAGACACAGTAGTTCCCATATTCTCTTCTTCGATTATGTTACTGCTTCTGAAAATTTAATAAAGTTAATAAAACTACGCAACGCAAAATTTTTATTTTTAACATGGTTAATATTAAAAAATAATATTAAGTATAGGTACTTAAACTTAATAAAACTACAAACTTAATATTCTATGTTTCATAAAACAAATGCGTTAATAACAAATTTTATGTTAAAAAAACGCTTAAAAATATAAAATAGTAATAAGAAAAATAGGGAAACTAAAATTAACTGAATGTTAAGTAATTCAATCGTCCAGATTGGTTGTCATCTTGATTTCAGATTTTTACGATCTTTTATACCACTCAAGGGGTAAACTAGTCAAAAAGGGGGGTCTATAGTCAATCTATTAATATAAATCTTCGATGAATGCTTTGAGCTGCGTTAAGGAAACAATTGTCATCGTTAATGAGGAACCAACACTAAAAGAAAAAGTAATTTAATAATAAAAACATCAACTGCAATTATTACCTCTTACGCCGAAGTCTTCTCGGTTCGGTACTTATAGTCGTCATTTCAAAATCCTCTTCACTGACGTACAACAAATCGTCCATTAAACCCTTATTCTTCTCCAAAAAGATGAATTCATGTCTATCCTGATCTTCTTCTTCAGAAAAGTCATCAGCTTTAAACAATTGCGGCACATTCTTGATGAAACCGGTGGATATTGTATTTCTATTGTTATTCACACTTTCATCTTTATTATTTTGACTCAGGGACTTTTTCATTTCAGGTTTATCATCAATTTCAAAAGAGCGTTGTATTTTACGAATATTTTCTTGTTTGTGGACATTATTAATAGTTTCTTTTTTTAAAGACCTCATTTTCACTGTGTAACTTCTTAGTTTCATTAACGGTTTTCTAGTCACTATTTCTGTAGTTTTGACACCAGTTTTTTTAGTTCTTGGTACCATTTTTACCATTAAAGGTTTCCTTGTCTTATATTCCTCTCTTACAAGTATGTTTTGAGTTGCCAGTTCTTTGTTTGTTTCATGTGGTTTTACAGTGAATTTCAAGCTGTATTTAGGAAATATTGGTAGCCTTCTTATTTCGATGCTTGATTCTGTTGTTATTTCTTCTGAATCTTCAAGCTGATCGCTTTTACTTGTTGAAAGTATTGTACACAGGAATAGCACCTGTAAAGTGAGACAGATTTAACTTAAATAATACAAATGCGTTTGGTGTGTGCAGTGAGAGGAAATTAGAGATGAGATCACAATAGTATCCACAAGGTATCCCCAAGGTGTCCCCATAGATATTCTCTCTGGCTGCAATCCCACTGACTGTATGGATTGGATACCAAATAGCTTCATCACGATATTAATTGGTTCTTCACCAATTAGAGCTCATGAGAGGAAGTATAAATATTTAACGAAATAAAAATCCATTGACGCACGGCTGGAATTCGAACCTATGGTCTTTGGAAAAAATCTAGAGTCCATCGCACTCGACCAACAAAGTCCCAAGAAATTAAATTTCACATCTTAGCTAAATCTTTGATTAAAAATATAAAATCTTACCAATAGTAATATTTCCATTGTGACTTTAAATACCTATTTAAACAAATTCGACACAAATCCTTATAAATTTTGCACTTTCACATGCTCTGACGAGGTGCTATCGGGGACTAACATTAAATAGAAATAGAAGGAATGCTTTCATTGTTCTAATTATCTTAATGTTATTATAATGAGTACTCATCCTGCACAAAATAACATTTTACTGGAAATGTCTCATTAGTTTTTGTAATAAGCTGAATAAATAAGGATAATTAGGTTTCTTCCGACAATTCGTTAATTCAGTCAGCTCGTTAATTAAATGGTAGTCAAAATTCTATGCTTAGGCTGAGACTCCACCAAAGCGGAGATGTGTGAGCTGAGTTTTAAACAACCAATAGAATTTCAAAAGAAGATATGACATGTTTGAATAACGAAATTCTATTGGTTGTTTAAAACACATCTCACACATCTCCGCTTTGGTGGAGTCTCAGCCTATTATACTATTATAGAACAAGCTGCGCCCCGCGGTGTTACCCGCAGTTAAAAGTTAAGATGGTTGATTTTCTAAATGGCCGAGAATTAGTATAAATTAGTACAAAATTTCCAACATGATTGTCAGAGATTTTGCTTTTCAACTAGTTGGCATTCCCGTTATAGGTTGCGTGAACACATCGCACTTTTGAATATGGTTTCCTATTCTTCTTCACGATTTACCGTCACACTGAAAGTAATCTGATTTGAGGTTTTGATCTAACTCTATCAATTAGACAACGTGTAAAAATAAATGCCCGTGATTTACGAAATTAGGTGCGAAGTAGGAAATAAAAACTATCCACTAAAAAAGGAAATAAACATTAAAACAAAATTATTGAAATACATGTACTTTATTTATTAAACAATCTCACAGGTCAGGACACTGAGTTTACTATCTTTGAACATATTTATTCCTACAATAAGATACACAGTTATAAAATAAATAGCCAAAGGACATTAACCCGAGACGAATACAGAGTAGATAGATACAGAGGAAATAATTTATGAACACATCATACATAGATACTTACTTACATCAATAACAGAGAAAAAATTACGTGAGCAACCCATTGACTGTAAGTTGAGGTAAATGCCCTACCGTGAGTCTGAAATCAGGCACAGTGCAACAAAAAGTGTACCCCTCGGTAGAGTTGTCAGGGTGCCATGTGAGCCAATAAAAATCCCTATTGCCTCTACAAAGATCCTTGCAGAAAAACAGGTCATGCGCCTCGGCAATTGTCAGATACGGGTTGTTGATGCCAACGAAAGCAGTGCCACGATGCGTCTCCGGTTCGTACACTACTTTGTAGAAGTAGAGAGGAACAGGTATAACCGGGTTGTTGTTATCGTCGTTGTACAGATAGATGTTCACTCTGTGACCGTAATCATTCCTCAAGCTCGTCACTCCATAAGTTCCGGTGTAAATAACTGTATCGTATCCTGCTTGATGGATATAGTCTCTCAGATCTACTTCCAAAGTATTCCAATTGCCGCTGTTGAAGCCGTACCATTGAGGAGCGCAGTTTACGTAGTGGAATGTAGCACGCTCTCCGAACGCGAAAGGAAAATCTGTTTTAGCTGCAAGATGACCTCTTGACAGGAACTCTGACTTAGTCATATAGGTCTCGACTAATGGACCGACGAGTTGAGCCACAGCCGCTCTCTGTCCTCTAGGAGAGAATAAGGAATCAACTGGAACAAACCCGTACACATTGTCAGAAATAAAAAAAGGTCTGTCGACCCTTTGCTGGTACATTGCGTTGTAAGGCTTTTGCTCGTATTTTGAGAAGACAGCATTGAGTGTTCCTTCATTGAAACAAGACTCGTAAAGCGAATAAAACTCATCCTGAACGTAATACCCCACCTCATAAATAATATTATTTTCGAAGCAAGTTCTGTCCGTACGCTTGCTTACATAATTCGGTGGCATTCCACATCGGAACAATGAAAAAGGAGCTGGGGCATTCAACCAATCTTCGTTTTTGAAATTGTCTCCACCGGCACAAGTGACGGTGGCGGTTATCTCGTCACGTATTTTATTTGGATGGTAAATTGTTCCTACTCCTTCACAGCTGACAGTGAGCCTCTCTCCAAACTCTAGAATTACGTTTCCACTGGCATCTGTCGGTTCCAGCAGCTTCCCGTTCCTAATAATCACAGGAAGGGGTTCGCCGAAGTGTATTCTGGAGTTCAGTCGACATCTTTCACCTCGTTGTATATTTAGAGCACATAATATTAACATAAAAGCTTTCTGGAACATGTTTTGGCCTACTGAGCGGGACGGACTTCTAATAGTAACATTTTTCACTAAATAATTTTAAAGTAAAGTTTTATTGAATTTTGTAGACTGAAATTTTAACCAATTTTGACACTTTTACATGCTTTTACATTTGATAGATAGCGTAAGTTTTTGAGGCGTTCTGTCAAAATCTGTTTCGTTTAAAAACATGTGATTCCCCGAACATAAATACAGCGACAGAACGTAGCTGTAGCGTAGTACCTTGCGTAGTACGTAGCAGAAGTGCCAGTAGAAAGCCGGTATTCATTGTCTATGGTCAATTGGTCAATGATCTATACAGGGTGTGCCAAATTTTTGGGCACTTCAGGGTAGCTAACTTTTCTCTTGTAGTTAGAAAGTTTTGATCTTAGGAAGTTTTGTTTTATTTTGAAGAAAAAAAATGTACCTATTATTATATTTTTGAAAAAATGTACAGTTACCCATATTATAAATGCTAAAGTGTGTTTGTTTGTTTGTCCTGCTTTCACGTTAAAACAGAGAGACAGATTGACGTGATTTTTTTTTTGTGGAGATAGTTGGAGGGCTGGAGAGTGACATAGGCTACTTTTTATCACGAAAAAATGCATGTTTCCCGTGGGATAAAAAAGTAGTCGTCCACGCGGGCGAAGCCGCGGGCGTCTGCTAGTTATATTATAATGCCAAGTATCACACGCACGCAGTATAAACACGCAGATGGAGTTACGACTTGTATAAATATGTAGAGGACTAAGTACCTAATACTACAGTTACTTACTACAGAAAAAGCGATTACAAAGTAGTCGAGATCAAAAGGATCAATGCCATGAACAAGGTGGGATGAGAAACAGGTTTAAGATCAACCTAATTACCTCGGAGCTACTGACTTGTATGAAAACCATGTACTTATAGGTATTATTATCTAAGTACCTATATAAATAAATGAATGTTTGTATGAATTCCATTCCTAAACCGTTGATCAGCTTGTGATGAAACTTTGGTAGGGACTTCTGAGAACGCCCGCGAGGGTTTCTGGCTCAAAAAATTAAAATAAGTAAATAAGGAACAAAAATTGAAGCGGTACAAAGTTCGTTGGCTTGGCTAGTTTTATATAAAATGTTACACTGCACATTGTTACCTTACATTTTCACCAAATTCTAATTTTGATATTTGTGTTCATAAAAATACTTTCTCTTCTACACAACTTTCGGAAAATTGAAATATGATAACGATACTGTATCTGCAAGGCGCGGTAGACATACTCTCAGATCAGGCATTTAAAGATCTTTAAAAAAAAAAAAACGCTTTAAAAACGAAAAAAAATGGTATATTAAAGGGAAGGCTAAAGACAATAAATACTTACTTATTGCTAAAAACGAAGTCGAAAATTTATGGAGCTCTTTTTAAGTAGTGGAACTCTAAAAAAGGCTAAAAATACTGTAGAAGCAAGAAATGGAAGGAGTTAGTTGAGCCTTGAAATAAACTGAGGTATCTACTGGTCATTAGGGCGACCGGAGTACGCTCTCCTGACTGCACGATCGTCACCCATGCGGACTACGCGACCAAGCCAAGCCCTAATGGCCGAAGACCTGTTGGACGTCCTAGGTACCGATGGATCGACGAGGTTCAAAAATATCATGAACTCGGGGCCGTCGATTGGACTCAAATGGCGTTGGACAGAGATTCCTGGCGGGTTTTAGTGTCGGAGGCCAAGATCCACTTCGGGTCGTTGCGCCACAGCAGTAAGTAATAAGTACCTATCTAGGTACTGGTCATTTGCGAAGGTTGTGTGACACACCGTCACCTTTCTTCATTATCATCTCTCGATCTTTATACACACTTACATTACTTAAATAACCAGTACCTACCTACTTTTGAAAATGTTCTAGAACCTTATTTTTGATATTATTTTAATGTAGGTACAGTCAGCAAAGTAGATAAATTTATTTATAAGTTCCTTCCTTCTAGAATTTCAGTCTGGGAAAATGATTTTTTCTAGAGAGTAGATCCTTATTGACTTTAATTTAGGCTTTTACATCTTTACCTACTAGACTTTTTTAAAACTTTAAATTTTTTATAGTGTTAAACCACACTTAGGTTTCTAAAACCACACGACTATTGGCTTATTACACTCAATGTTTCATAGTAGTGAATGGGTCATTGTTTTGAGACGGAGTACTTTTCCAGCACTTAAACCAGTCATAACCTAGTCACAGCCCATAACCTATGCTGTAAGTTTTCAATAAAGGAAAGATTTATTTTTAACCGAACTTAACAAAATATATTCTGACGAATAGAGATTCGTCAGAATATTTTTTGTGATTTTTTTATGTATGTTCGTTCACCGATTACTCAAAAACGCCTGAACCGATTTGGAAAATTATTTTTTTGTTTGAAAGGGTACTTTCCGATTGGTTCAACAAAAATTTGGTGAGGATTTATTGAGGATCTTCGGAGTTATGAACCGAAATGCACCTCGAGAGTGCAGAAAATTGCTAAGCTTAACATTGAGGTCAGTTTTTTTTAATTTTTACATTAGTTTTTGTAAAGCCATCTTATCCTGCCGGTGACTGTCGGATCAAAATTTCCATGCTATAGCAACTCGCGAGAGACCGACTGTATGACATCGAGAACAATCGAATTATCACCTCATTAAAAATAGACCGGGACAATTCCACTTTGTTTAGTTATTACATTTATTTCTGCTTGAACACCCGAGAGATACGGACGTGCGTGGAATATGTTGAAATTATAAACAGTGTGAATTATTTCTAAACATGACTCGGACTTTGTGTTTGTGTGTGAGTTGTTTTGTTTATTTTTCTTATTATCAGTGATCGCGATGTACAGTTGGGCCGCCGGATCTCGGCGTACGTGAAGTCAGGCTCTGCGCTGCGCAGTAGAAAATTTTGTATGAAAAAGTTGCACTGCGCATCGAAACGGCTAACTTCACGCACGCCGAGATCCGTTGGCCGTACTGTAGAGTCGTTAACCAAGTGAAGTGACGTTCAAATGAATGGGTGACCGCCAATGATGCAATCTAACCTCAGAATTACGTTCCTCTTGGTTATAATTTATTTATTTATTTAAAATAGACACCCAACACAGGAAAACACTTTTCATACACAAATAACTTGGTAGTGAAGTAATAAATACTTAGTGCCCCACAATTATAGGAAACAATAAAAAATATTATAAACAATATTCCGAAAGATAAATCCCAACTTACGTTTAAAAAACTATTAAGTACCTACCTACTTTTCTAACTTAGGCTGGATTCGGTTTTTACTCAAGAGTAAACTACTGTTTGTTTGAATATTTTGTCATTTTAAAGTTGACACCTTATAACCAGGATATTTTATATGCACATAATAATGTTCGGTTGCGCTTTCTAAACAATTGTATTTCGAAGCTAGTCGGCTAGTTACTCTGGAGTAAGATGACTTTTGGTTGAATCCAGCCTAAGTATATAAATAAAAATAGAAACGTCTAAATGCAAAATTTATAAGTAAGTAAAATGATTTAGATTGTAGAATGTTAGTAATAATTTTAATTTTATCAATTAAACTTTGGCAGGGGAATAAGTCCAAGTCATTGCGAATAATAAATAACTAAAAAAAACTATATAGTGTCGATAAGTCATGACGAGGCATTTCGTGGCAAACTCTAGAGTCCACGAAATCTGTAGGTACAAGGTGCAGCGGGGCAATTCTGGCAGCGGGGTAATTATGGCACATGGTTATATCTCTCGTTCTATGATTTATACCTCGAAGAGACATCTATGTACGCGTAGAGAAATGTTTTGTTCATTCCTAAACGATAGGTGGCATTTCTAGCGCAAAAACTGACGGATTGACAGCATCATTTTGTCAGACACCTATTTTTCGGAGGGTGTAAAAATATTAGCTCCTCGAGTTTTGGTAATAATTAAGTGGTTTTCGCGGTTTAATTGAAAAGTGAACAAGCTAAGGAGGTGCATTTTAGACTGGAGATTATTTTAATCGTACTAGTTCGTTTCTACTCATTGTTTCTTCTGTGTTATTGCATCCGCTATAATTACCCCACAAAGTGTTGATTTTATGTAATTTTATCGAAATTGGTTGCCATAATTGCCCCACCGATTTTGTATGAAGTTGCCAAAAACCAGTGATGTCCACAGCATTGAAGTAAACGTCGATAAAAATAATACTTAACTAATCGAGCGAGTGAAGATCTCAGGGTTAAATAATGTGATTTTGCTTTGTATAAGTATTTGTTTGTGGCCTTGTTTGAGCTTAATTAAACCATAGTCAACACGCATTAAATTTTCGATCGAGCGAGCGAAGCGAACGAAGATCTTAGTGGCAAGTATGGCGATTTTGCTTTGTATGTTTGTATGTTTCACGAATTCTTGTTTTCGCATAAATTGTCGAACACACATTGTCGAACCGTTCATCCAATCTGCATGAAACTTGGTCGGTCAATAGGTGTGCTATGGAAATGTATGGTGGAGCATATGAGCTTAATCGATAAAGGGGTTGTCAAAATATTGGGTTCCCAAGGGGGTAAAAGAACTAACAAATTTATTGAGTGGGGTATCATTTATGAAAAGTCTTTATTTGTACATTCCAAAATAGTTATTATTTTTATTCTAGGATGTATACTTTTTAAAATGCGACGAGAATTCATGAAAGATTAGACACAACATTATGTATTGCATGGATGCCAGTATTATTTACCATGACGACCTAGCGCAATAGACGTACTTGGCAGTGGTAGCACTTGAAAGTATAGGGGTAGTCAGAAGAAAGTCGAAATGTGCCTCTACGGTTCGCGAGATCTCAGTTCGGGGCGAACTACTTCTCATACAACATCATTTTTGCGCGAGATTTTTGCGTATACTTACTCCGTTTATCGATAGTCAGCGTCCCAACACTAGCATGTATGGGCGACTAAAGAGTGATGCCAGAATTACCCCACAAAAATTTTAACAGGTTTTTTATAGAAACTGGACCATCGTAGGAGATTAGAATGTTAAAATTCGCGTGTATTGTGTTGTCTAGTTTGTAAAGCTTCTGGATTTAGTATCATAGCATCATTGGTTCGAATAATATCACCACCTGACGGAATTACCCCGCTGAGGGGCTATTCTGGCATTTTCCAGTTTTTAGTTAAAATTGTGTTATTTCACTATTTACATATGCTTTTTCTTTAACAAAAATACAATAAAGAAAAAGGCAGATAAAGGTTACATAACACCAATTTGTCAGAATTAGCGTAACTCAACAAGGAACGGGAGCATTGAAGTTTTAAATTTTGACTAAAAATTTTCGGCCAGAATTGCCCCGCTGCACCTCATAGGTATTTAGATTTTTTTACCAACTGAATAGCCACAAGAACAATATTTTTATTAATTTCATTAAAACCGCAATTCATTATTTTTAGCATTTAAGACATCCATACATAAAATCACGCCTCTTTCCCACAGAGGTAGGCAAAGACTACGGATTTCCACTTGCTACGATCCTGACACACCTTTTTCTCATTTACTCTCATCACATTCCTCATACACACAGCAGATAATATTTCTTATGAAATATAAATCTTGAGATCGCGCCCATACAAATGGAGGACCACACACAGCGAATATAAATTACAAAATATATTTGGTGCGATCTGTCAAGATTTATATTTCAAAAGATAAATTATCAGCTGTGTGTGTGATACGTTTTAACATTTAAGAACATCACTTCAATTCAAAAGGTTCCCTTTCCATTCACCATTAACAGGGGTATGCCATAAGCTCGAACCGCAAATGTGCAAAAAGTAACGGGGGACGAGCTAAACACGCATTGGTGCATTCAAATCTCCCGCCTAATCATCCCGCACACCATTGGTTCATAATCTTACAATACGCACACAATTATGAAATGGGCGTGGTTACTGCGTGTTACGCAGTGTTTAGACGCACACTATGATAAATCTCTAGTGATGGGCATTCGATGAATGAACGATGAATGAATGAATGAAATTAGCGTTTTTTAAAGCGTCTGTGTAGGTAATACTATTTTCATATTCTGCCTTTTTTATCCGACTATGGCGAAGCCCAAAAGGTATGTGTTTGACCTGTGGACATATATACCCAAAAGGTATGTATGTCCACTCATAACTACTCAACGGCTCAACCGATTTTGATAAATGATACGTCATTAGATTCGTATTGATGACATGAGTGTCACTGAGCACATAATTACAATTATTTAAAAAATCAAAATGGCAGATTTGATTGTTTAAAAAAAAATCAGTGATACGAATCACACAAAACTCAAAACAAAGACCTCAAAATGTATGCTTAAAATCCTTTAATTCACTCTGGAACACTGTCAGATAGAAAATACCTACCCTCAGTTTGATTCACTCGGACTGAAAATAAAAAACCGGTCAAGTGCGAGTCGAACTCGTGCGCCAAGGATTCCGTAACTATACCGCCATTATACTGCCATAATAAAATTTGTATCATTTTTATTGGTAGCTAAGTGATATTTGGGCAAATTTAGATTTTTGCGAAAACTTGTAAATACCCTTTACCTTAATTTTCAACATTTTTATTTTTTATTTATTTGTGCTGTAATATTTTTGTAACCTTGCTGATGGTATCATAATAATACAAAATTGAAACATGGGCAAATAATGTTTCAATTTTAGATTTTTATATCGCTATAATGTAGGTACCTAATCTAAAAGATATTAATTTTTAAAAACGTTAGTAGGCGGCCGAGACTTAGAAACGACAAAAAAACATTTTGACTTGTTAACAATATAACGATGAACTCCGGCTGCATTCACGAAAACGTGTGTAGAAGCACGATCGGCCTAAGCGTTCGTTTCGTTATCACGTAAAATTATCGTCCGTAAACCGACTTTACAGACAACCATTTTTTTTCATATTATTGACTTTTCTTGTAGATCTCGTAAAAATAAACATTTTTTTACAGTAGGTATAATTTTTTTTGTCCGACTTGTAGTTTTTGAGAAAATCGATGATTGATGTGCGAGTGACTTAGTTAATTTAATTAATTTCTCGAAAACTAACAGTCCAATAAAAAAATGTTTCTTACAAAAAACCTTTGTTTTTGTTTATACTTTAAATTAAGATCGAAAAAAAGGTATGTTAATAGAATAACAGCTATGTCAAAATTTTATTAAGTGTTTGCCTTGTAAATGCACCAGTGCCTACTAATCGCTGCACAGCCTTTTAAACACCCCGACCGATATCGTTTAAATTTCAATTACTTTTGTACAATAGGTAATATACATCGCGTTTTGAAATAATTTTATGTTTATTCTATCATTCATTCGGTCAATTTCATTCAACTTGTCCCCGCACTACGCCTCAAGAAATAGTCGCCAATCTGTCAAAACTAGTAGTTCATCTAAATCAAAATTACACAAAATTGCAAACACAAATGACAAAAATAGCACTTATAATGTGATAGGAAATACCGTGTCCCCGTAAGTTTGTTGTCGCTGATCGCCTTTTACACAAAAATACTGCACAATTCACCATATTCACGGAGCTCTACTCGCGACACGAAACGTCAACATTATGGCCGTGGATGCGAGTGAAGTACTTTTATTTAACGTGTATGGCCGAGGGGCCTGGATGGTCACAGAGGGGTAAGCCTATATGAGAATATCGATGCCATCTCCATTCTATAAGCTCGAAGACCATTAAGGTTCAATGTTGTGTAATGAGCTTACAACCTGTCATGGAATGTTAATTTACCATCCTTGACGAGTCTTCTATTTTCACAAAGAAACAAGCTCACAACTGCATCCTATAAATAGCAGTTGAATTTATTCGTGTTTTAAAAACGATGAAATCAGAGATAGTTTCATGTTCCCAAATATTTTGTCGGTAACTTGTATAGAAACTGACGTAAAATCTAAAAACCTTCAGGTTAATAATTGTTTTACCCCCTTTATTTCTAATTGTGCCAAGTCATAGTACTTAAACAGCCTCGGAACAATAAAGGCCTTACTTATAAACACATCTCAACTTGAAACGATTCGCCCTGTCACTATTTATCACTAATCAAAAAGGGAAATGTACAGAAAGCGTCATTAACTGGTATCCCCCTAGTAAGAGATCGGTTTGCAAGCCGTTGATCTCAACTTTTTGTAAAAACTTTTACTTTTCATTTTCTCATCCTTGCTTACTTATGGATATCTAATTTTGCTCGAGTTCCTATACTAGCAAATCCGATTGAAATCCAAGTTTGAAATGAAAAGGGTCCTTGTTCAAATCAATAGGGGGATACCGATTGATGACGCTGACTGTACCAAATGTGTTTGGACATACCTCTGACCAGGCTTAGACATCTTCAAAGGCTCAATAACATTTGCATTTTTTTACATCAATAAAAGATAAAGGTTTAAAGTTTAAATTAAACAACTGCCAGTTTAATTTAAACTTTAAACACAAGATAAAGTATCGTTCCTTTCTGTTTATTTGTGGTTTAAACTGTGTTTCAATTTTGAAGGAAGTTAAGAGGAGTTTATAACTAGAGCGGTAAATATATTGTTCCGAGGTAACAGCTATAAAACTGTAAAATAAATTAATTTTTGAATCATTCTAGTGAGTTGTCATTGAACGACTTAAGAAAATGTTATAATTTAGTATATAGTTTAGCGAATATTTTAGCCCCAAAGATGATAAAGGTCTAAGTTATAGACAAATATAAATAGTAAATCAAGATCCATAAAAAATTATCAACCGAATAGCTCGGTCTCGAGTCTGTATAGTATGGGACCACCAACTGCTAACGAGTAACAATTAGAACCACTTAAAATACCGAGGACACTTCTTATGAACTGATTAGGATAGTCTACGATAGAAGAAGATTAAAAATGCTATTGCTGATCAACAAACTTCGCCGCGGGCCGAACCGCCTCAGAATTGGAGATATTACCTACTAGCTGCTGCCCGCGGCTTCGCTCACGTGGTACCCGGATAAAAAGAAGCCTATGTTACTCTCCAGCCCTCCAACTATCTCCACACAAAAAAATCACGTCAATCCGTCGCACTGTTTTGACATGAAGCAGCACAAATAAACAAAATAAAACACTTTCACATTTATAATATGGGTACGGATTATCATCAAAAAAGCCATTCCATAATGTATGAGAAAATGGATTTTCTTCATATGTTTCGTGAAATTTTCAGATGTTATAGGCTGAACGCACACCTATGCGCACCGAACGGTTTGAGAGTTGAGACAAGTGATCTGAGAGATACCTAGAGTCACAACCTTGTTTTGTTTTGTTTCTTTTCAAAGTAAAACAAACCTTTTGTTTTCAGGTTCTAGTAATGTTGGCTTTACTAGCATCAAATAAAGCCCACCCAGTACTATCGAAGATCGAGACACTCAATCAACTCCTTGCGACGCCTGATGGAAAGCAAGCAAATCCAAACTTAACCGTATCTGAAGACTATAGAAAATACAGCTATATTATAACTACGATTTAGAATTTTTTAAATACTATCGGGACTTAATAGTGTATTGAAATAATTTTATTTACTTCGACGTTTCGGATGACGTTAGTTGACTCGTGACCACGGTCACTGTAACGTCATCCGAAACTGATAATCGCACATGAGTGGTTTGGTTTCAATCTACAATTTTTGTCAGTGAAATTGTAACTTTATGATTTAATGATAAAGCTGCAATTTCATTGACAGGGAGTGTGGATTTAGCCAAATTTGAAACCAAACCACTCACATGTAGGCGCCACACGCGCCGTACGCATTTACTGCCGCTTCGGAATGAGCTCAACGAGCTCTATAACTCATGCTGAATAACTCATTTTTGGCAAAAACTGACTTACCTACTGTCTTCGATAGCGCGGCAGTTTAGTTCTACCGAATTTTATGAAATATGGCGCGTACAATGGTGGGTGAAATGTGCGAGCTTTCACTAAGATTTCATACAGCGAATTCTAAATGCGGTGCGTGCTACGCGTACGATGCTGACAAATGTGCGATCCCCTTAAATAAAATGATTTCAATACGCAATTACCGATAGTAGGTACCTATTTAAAAAAAGTGTTAAAGTATGTGTTACGATTAAAAATAATAATGTACCAAAAGAGTAAGCTGAGTAAAAGCTTGAGTAGGTTTAGTTAGAAAAGAGTCTGAGAATTCTTGTGATTTAAGATAAATTTTTCTTTATAGTTTTACACTCATGCGAGTTCATTCGAAAGTACCTTATTGTAGAAAAGAAGGCACATTAGTTTAACAAAATAAATGTATTTTAAGTAGGTAAATAAGCCACGTTCATTATGTTGAATTGTATAGTAGTTGCTGCAAGCCTACCTTATGTCCCAGGCACTGCAGCGTAGTGTCCCGTTAAGTGTACCTAGGCATTGATTGCCTCTTGACGATACATGAATATACCTAAGTCATCTAATTGTATAATACACTGTAAACAATGCTTGTATGTCAGTATTTTATTACTTTAAGAATTTTAATACTTATAAAAATTAATAGTATCCTAACAGTTATCTTTTTAATTTTATACCCACGACAAATAGATACATACATTTAAAATCAGGTCAGAATGGAAACAAGCCAAATAATTATAAATAAATAAATAATTGGCAAACAAAACTTGTATTTGATTAGAAAATTACATTATACCGGCCGCTACAAACGTAGCCCTTTAGTGTATTTTCGTAGCAAAGTGCTACGAAAAAATGTACCTAAATGTATGCATTCACATTTTATTGTAGAGACTATTGTGTTAAAATGGAACCTATCTATAAATAAAATATATCAAAGATCAATAAGGCCACAATTTGCATTCTCTGACCTGATGCAGAGTTTAATCACAATTTATTTTCCTACCATCACAAAGAGCGCATTGATAATAAAATAAACATACTCGTATAGAACACAACAACTTCCTTTGTGCTGCTTGTATCTTTATATGTCGAATGTAGATTACCTATTGAGTTTCATTATTTGTACAGACTTGACAGAGGGGTGCTCTGCTCATACCCCTTTATTTTCTTAGGCACGTAGTAGGTATTAATATCTATTCTATGGCACTACCGCTTGGTCTACTAGTACAGTGAAGGGAAATTTTACTTTCCCGTGACACTACTATTCTTATTGGCTGAACGCATTATTATAAAATCTCCCGTGGATTACCTCATTACCGATGGCACTAATAATACATAGTACTAATAGTACCTTTGTCATACAAACCTAGTCCTTTGGATAGAAGTTATAATATAGGTAGAAGAATTTACTCGTGTTGAACCAAATTCGAAAAGGAAAAGGTTTCTACATTTAAATGCGTGATTTTTCCTTTTTTTAACCGACTTCAAATAAAGGAAGAGTAGGTAGGTAGGTACCTATCTCTATTCGTCGGAATCTTTTTTTTTCTTTTACTTAAAATTCTTTTTCTGATTGGTGATATAAAATTTGGTGAGGGTCTGTTGAAGATCTTCGGAGTTATGAACAGAAATGGACCTCGAGAGTGCAGAAAAATGCTCAGCTTTATAGCATTGAAGTCGGTTCTTTTATTTTATAACTTAAATTCGTCAATTTTGGACTGATTATAAAAAAAATCAGTCAAAAATTGACAAATAATACTGTAAGTAGGTACCTAAATGGTTTATTTTCGTTCCTTCCTGGTGGAGACACATCAGTCGTAGATAACGAGATACTCATGTTATGACTACAAATTACGCAGATGGTACCTACCTACTTATTTTATGTTGCAATTATTACTGAAATTAGAGCACGCCAATGTTATCAAAGCTTCCGAGGTGATGAACTCGCTGATAACCGTAAATTAAATTCATAACAAGCAAATACTTACCTACTTCATTAAAAAAATATAAAATCCGGCTGAACTGAAAAGTTGGAAACAGCATTTTTTTTTTCTAAATGAGATCTTAGGTATGTACCTACCTATCTCCTAAACGGCTTAACCAATTTCGATGCGGTTTTTTCTAAACGTTGCGTATGACTGAATAAAAAGTTTTGGTAGGTAATACGAGTGTTATAAATAGGTACCTAATGATAAATAATAATAACAATTATTATAATGTTATAAAGAGTCGTGTTGGCCGAGTGGGATAGTAGGTAGGTACCTCGACTTTCGATCCGAAGGTCGTGGGTTCGAATCCTGACCATGCATCGATTGATTAAGTAGGTACTCGTTTTGAAAAATGTATATATGCTCACTAAAAGGAAAACATCATGAGGAAACTCGCGGTTTGGTCAGCCCACACGTAGGTATTGACCTTTCCACCAATATAGGTCAAACTGAGAGGATGGTGCAAGTAGGTGCTGGGTAACCTACTCCATCTTAACAATATCCCAGGCACGACAGTGTCCCGTTGAGTGTAGGCAAAGATTCCCTGACACTAGATATAAAATCATCTAGTAAGAGATGTAGGTACCTAGGTAAGTACTTTCCTAAAGGCCCAAGTTTTTATCTCTTGACGACACGATAGAATGAAGTTTAGAATGACGAGAAAAAGTAGGTACTTACCTACCTAATTCTAGGTGCCTATCCATCGAAGTCTCTTCATTTTTGAAAGACACTGTTTTCGATCCTAAAGTAGCTAAAACACTACCTAGGTACCTACTTATTAAGTTCATATGTAGGTAGGTACCTACGGTATGTATTAAGTATGACATAAGTACCTACCTAATTGCATTTGATAGCTAATTTTTTGAAGGTTACCTAGTCCAATATTTTCTTTATACCTATGGCGGTTAAAATCGAAATGAAAAAAAAAAAAAAAAAAACCGCCGGCGCCGGGCATAGCTAGTAGTAGTAGTAGGTAATAAATAAAAGACAAAAGATATCTTCCCACATTTGTATTTCAGTTCGACATTATCCTACACACACGTATCGTCCGCCCTTCTACGAGTCGATGGCATCGGTTCTTTGAATCTCTGCATGGACCGCCAGCAGGCTTTAGCAGTTGCACTATACGTATCCATGTACTCCGTCCGTCCAGGAAAGTCGGTGAACCACGTCTGTATAGACTTGGGAGCAACCCCCGTGTGAACCACGCCCGGTGGGTGGATCGTGGGTCGCACGGTGGGTGGTTTCCCGGCGAAGTGTGTGGGATCTTTGTAGCAGCGAAGCACTCCGAGACGATTGCTCTCCATGGGGATTGGAGCGGTGGATTGCGATGCTGCTATTATGGTCTGGTAGTCAACTACTGGTTGTGCTGTTGAAATATGTCTTGTTAATGTTACAGTACTTATTGGATAAAATGGAAATTTATCAAAAGCTCAAAATCTTTGTTATTTTTGAGTAAAATGGATCTCCTAACTAAGAAAGCTAAATTAGTTTAAAATTCCAATAAATCATCAGGATATTCTCGTTTCTACCCTACCCCTGAGATAAATCTTCAAATGGGTACCTACTAGGAATTTACCTAACATTACTACCTATAGGGGTGAATTGAAGAAGAATATAGGGTTGGTGTTTATTATGAGAGAAAAAATTATAGGATTCCCATACATCGTTTCTTGTAGGTGGCCTGATACATTGTAATCATCTTGCTGTCAAGATCATCGCAGGGGTGATCTAGAATATCGTTAGTCACATCTACCATCTGAAATCATGCAATTTTTTTATCTCTAAATAACGCCTTGCTTAACTAAAGACCTATTAATCTATTTTTCTCTATATAATCTATAGGCAAGTGGAATGTGATCGAAATAAGTGGATTACCTATTACATACTTCTGACAGCCTGGTTCATTGGTAAGTTAATTTTGCTTTGATTAAGCGCCTACGCATCTAGTTAGAGCAATACAGAATATAAGATTGAAACTTTGGCATTCGAAACTATTTTTAACCATTATTGAAACTAAGTAGAGGGTCTGCAATAATTATTATCTATTCTCTCTCACCTGCCTTCGAAGCTGCTCGTAATCCTGGCACAGTTTTTGCTCCTTCTCCAAGAGCTGTTTGTACTGCTCCACCCGAGGAGAATAAGAGTGGGCGTCGCAGTGGCAGTAGGGGGCGACGGGAGCTGGCCGAGAGATGGGTGCTGCGTTGGGACTTGGTGGCTCACATGGTCTGATTGTAAGAGGTACAAATAAATTACCTAGCTGTTATATGTAAATAATTCTTGGATTTCATTTGGCAAAATTGTACCTACCTACTGCATAGGTATTATTATGCATCAACTATGAGATACTCACCTACATTCATTAATCATCTAAACATATTTTCATCTAACTGGTACCTATGTTTAAAAAACCTGAAAACCCCTGCTACATTTCGCTACTAAGCAGCGCACAGTGATTTGCTATGACTTTAATGTAGGCGTAAAAAGGTAATTAGAGCTATAATAAAATTTGTAAAAGAACTCACTTTCCAACAATTGGCTTTGGGAAAGGCCACTGAAAGTCATTGACTGTAGTACTTTTGAAATCCATTTTGAGTTGACTATGTAGGTACCTGTAAAAATGAAATACATTAAGTAGGTTACCGTAGAACCCCCGAACTTTGCCTAGTGTAGGTAACTTTGCCTAAATTATAAAAAGTACGATATTTATTTTCCTATCACGACAACACTTATTTTTGTTCGTTGGTAGAAACCCAAATCATAAACAGCCAATACTGCACTATTTAACTTTAAAATAACGGCAACCATTTCATAGTAGCTGCAAAAAGTTTTCGGTGGAAATCGCGCAATTTTTTGACTTGTCCCACAAAATTATGTCATTGTGAGGAACTGGTTTGAGGTACGTCTTTCATATCTTTACAGTAGTTGGCAAATATGATCGGCTTTCGAAACACAATTATCTCATCTAAATACTATGATTATTGACAGAAATATCTGAGAAGGCAAAGTTAGGCGCAATTTTTTGAATAAAGTTTTCCAAACTTTGCCTACCCTAGGGTTGTCAGTTTTAGATTTAACCAACAGAACAAAATGAGGGTTATGAATTTCAAACCACTCCCGTCTGTTTTCTTTTAGTATTTTTAACTAAGACATTGCTACTTTAGCACCAATAATAGCGGTTAGATGTTCGTTACTTTTTTTCAATAATTTACTATCCATCTATGTACCTACTTTTATTGTTACGACTTGAAAAAAGTAGTGTGGGACACCCTCTGGCTAGGTGGAGTGATGATTTTCCAAAGGTCGCCGCGCCGTGGATGCAACAAGCCATGGACAGGATAAAATGGCGCAGATTGGAGGAGGGCTATGTCCAGCAATGGACTGTATAGGCTGATGATGATGATTACTTTTTTGTGACAGCCCTGACTTTTGGCGCATTTTGTCGGTAAATGATGCCCTAACTTTGCCTGCCATCATATAAAGTTAAATATAATTATTTGGAGTAGTATTGAGAATATAATCTATAAATGGTTCAATATATGATTAAACTGCATTAAAATCTATATGATTTACCAAGTTTTACAGAAAATATGGACCTCAGGCAAAGTTAGGCTCGTTGCCCTAACTTTGCCTACTTTTTTGACAGCCTCTACTGTCAAGGTTTTCAATGCTGTGAGCCTAGCACACACACACATTGAAAGCCCTTTAGTAATTGGTTGACTTCAGCATGACAGAACCGATTATTTATGATCAGTTTGGCGCAAAATTTAAAAAAACTCGAAAAAGTAGGCAAAGTTCGGGGGTTCCACGGTACCTACAATTTTTATTGACGCTTTCTACTCTATCAGTCTAACCCGGCAGAAGTCTCAGCTTTTTTCAAGTAATTTCACTTACCCTAGTTGATTACGTTAATATTTTTTAGATTTATTATTACCAGTCGAGCTAATTGACACCCTACATAATTTAAAACAGCCTTTGAAGCCAAAAATTTGAGTTGTAAAATAATTTCTTCAATGAGGGAAGCTATAAACATTTTTGAAGTTTGAAGTTTTCTTTTTTTTCTTTTTATGTTACAGCTTTAAGTTTATTTTTTCAAGACTAGAATCCCTAGAATCCTAAAATCCAATCCACTAAGATTTTGGATTTTGTAGAAGTTCTATTTTGGCTAAAAAAGAATCCATGCCACTTGTCCTAATGTCAGTTGTCAGTACTTCGCAAGAAGATTCTAAACTACGTAACTGGAGTGCTGACTGACATTTAATGTACAAAGGATTTTGAACCTTATCACGAGTGTGCAACGATCTATTATCATTTAATCTTGGTTATAAGGATTGTTGGTCTTGTTGAGAGGCTTTCTTGGGTGCTTTGTCTCTTTCACACTCGTTGTTGGATTAGTAGTGTGCCCATGTCATTTAAATTTCAGGATATTTTTACCTTATCGCGCTCGACAAAATCAGCGCTTGATTTCGATCCATGGTTTCGATCCTTGAATTAGATCCTTGATTTTGATCCTTGATTTTGATTTCGATCCTTGATTTCGATCCTTGGTTTCGATCTTGGATTTCGATCCTGGATTTCGATCCTTGATTCTTGAATTTTGAACCTTGAATCTGAAATCTTGAATCTTGAATCTTTGAAATGACAGCTGTCAAACTTCAAATGACCATATCTCGGGAACTACTCGTCCTAGACTCCCCGTTCCCAGTTCAAATGAAAGCTATGACCAAGATCTTCATTTGAAGTGACAGCTGTCAAACTTCAAACCGCCATATCTCGAAAACTACTCGTCCTAGACTCCCCGTTCTCAGTTCAAATGAAAGCTATGACCAAGATCTTCATTTGAAGTGACAGCTGTCAAACTTCAAACGGCCATATCTTGGAAACTACTCGTCCTAGACTCCCCGTTCCCAGTTCAAATGAAAGCTAAGACCAAGATCTTCATTTGAAGTGACAGCTGTCAAACTTCAAACGGCCATATCTTGGAAACTACTCGTCCTAGACTCCCCGTTCCCAGTTCAAATGAAAGCTATGACCAAGATCTTCATTTGAAGTGACAGATGTCAAACTTCAAATGGCCATATCTCGGGAACTACTCGTCCTAGACTCCCCGTTCTCAGTTCAAATGAAAGCTATGACCAAGATCTTCATTTGAAGTGACAGCTGTCAAACTTCAAATGGCCATATCTCGGGAACTACTCATCCTAGACTCCCCGTTCTCAGTTCAAATGAAAGCTATGACCAAGATCTTCATTTGAAGTGACAGCTGTCAAACTTCAAACGGCTATATCTTGGAAACTACTCGTCCTAGACTCCCCGTTCTCAGTTCAAATGAAAGCTATGACCAAGATCTTCATTTGAAGTGACAGCTGTCAAACTTCAAACGGCCATATCTTGGAAACTACTCGTCCTAGACTCCCCGTTCCCAGTTCAAATGAAAGCTATGACCAAGATCTTCATTTGAAGTGACAGCTGTCAAACTTCAAATGGCCATATCTCGGGAACTACTCGTCCTAGACTCTCCGTTCTCAGTTCAAATGAAAGCTATTGAAGAGATCTTCATTTAAAGTGACAGATGTCAAACTTCAATCAGCCATATCTCGAAATCTACTCATCCTAGACTCTTCCTTTTTAGCTCAAATGAAAGCTATGACCAAGACCTACATTTCAGATGACAGTTGTCATTTTGACAACTTCCAAGATATGGCCGTTTGAAGTTTGACAGCTGTCACTTCAAATGAAGATCTTGGTCATAGCTTTCATTTGAACTGAGAACGGGGAGTCCAGGACGAGTAGTTCCCGAGATATGGCCATTTGAAGTTTGACAGCTGTCACTTCAAATGAAGATCTTGGTCATAGCTTTCATTTGAACTGGGAACGGGGAGTCTAGGACGAGTAGTTTCCAAGATATGGCCGTTTGAAGTTTGACAGCTGTCACTTCAAATGAAGATCTTGGTCATAGCTTTCATTTGAACTGAGAACGGGGAGTCTAGGATGAGTAGTTCCCGAGATATGGCCATTTGAAGTTTGACAGCTGTCACTTCAAATGAAGATCTTGATCATAGCTTTCATTTGAACTGAGAACGGGGAGTCTAGGACGAGTAGTTCCCGAGATATGGCCATTTGAAGTTTGACAGCTGTCACTTCAAATGAAGATCTTGGTCATAACTTTCATTTAAACTTTGAACGGGGAGTCTAGGACGAGTAGTTTCCAAGATATGGCCGTTTGAAGTTTGACAGCTGTCACTTCAAATGAAGATCTTGGTCATAGCTTTCATTTGAACTGAGAACGGGGAGTCTAGGACGAGTAGTTCCCGAGATATGGCCATTTGAAGTTTGACAGCTGTCACTTCAAATGAAGATCTTGGTCTTAGCTTTCATTTGAACTGAGAACGGGGAGTCTAGGACGAGTAGTTCCCGAGATATGGCGGTTTTAAGTTTGACAGCTGTCACTTCAAAGATTCAAGATTCAAAATTTCAGTTTTCAGATTCAAGAATCAAGATTCAAGATTCAAGAATCAAAATGAAGGATCAAAATTGTATCAGTATTTTAATTCAAAAATCATGCCCTGAAACATCACGTAAATCAGAAAATGATGGAAAAGGCCCCTTAGGGACTAGGAATGTTTAGTTTATGGTCACCCTTTAGAAAGAGACACACCGCCCAAGTTTTCTTTCTCAAGCGGACCTTGTTTTCTGTCTCAGTCAGTGTTCCAGGTACGTAGTATAGAAATTCCTTGGTACTTCGTAATGTTTTTCTGTCACTGTCAGTCATCCGTCATCAAATCAAATCAGCTGTGTATCGCACACAGGGAACATGTACAAAATAAATGTGCGTATTTAAAATTAATGGTGTGAAAATGTCCCAGAGGACTATTGATAAAAAAACTAAATGCTTATGATAAATTCATTACCTGTGAGATATGGCGCGCCGGAAGAGCAGCGGCATCACCAGCCTAGGGTTTAACCAGGACCAAGGTTTGTTAGTTCGTCAACCTTCTTTGTTCTTGTGTGGTGGATTATTCATGATTCTGGTGACCTGAGTGTGAGGGAAAGCGTTTGGAGGGTCTGGATTTGTTTTGCGAGGGATGTAGTTCGAGAGCCCTATCTGAAAGATATAAAGATGATAGTTCCGTGTCGCTGCACGCGTGTTGATATCCACGTGTTGATAATATTTTTAGTAACAAACCCACGCAGTTATATCGTACGTGATTTCGCTACTATTGTTTGAATGTTTACTTTTGTAAAACGCAATAGTGGCTAGGGCAAGCTAAGTTTAGCTGCTTTGGTACCATTGTGTGTAAATTTTACTGTTGTTTTGATTGAATATTTCAGAATAAAATATGTAGAAAAGTAAGTGCCTAATTTACATTATTTAGGTAAGGTACCTACCTACTTGCATTATATGGTAGGTATGTGCCAATACTTCTGCTCTTTAGCTCAAACCCATTATAAATAAAAACCATACAACTGTTACTTTTTATTTAATGACCTCAATCATTTTGATATTCAGGTTTGAGCGATCATTTAAGATTATTTAAAATAATCTTTAGATGACTCATTCAAATACTTCCTGAATGTATTTTTGCTCAAATAGTTGCTCATTTTAAATGTCTAAATAAATTGTAGTTATCATAATTTATTAAATAGAATCTTACACTCATGACTTATAAATTAGCTGTTTAATTTTTATAGACTGTATACTAGGCCTTAAAAGGTGCTCAACCATGCTATTAAGATTTTCAAGCTGACATCATAATGGTTCTGAGGCTGAGCTGGTTAAAGCTCTACGCTACAGCTTTAGGTTACGGTTTGATCAATGCCAGTATGAAACCTGTCGGAATCTAAAAGTTTCAGAATTTTCATTTTGATTAAATGTGCTAAGTATTTAACACTTAAAAAAACTATAGACCTTAAACGTAATGCAGATAATATGTTAGTGAAAAGAGTGAGTACTGAGATAACAAGTGATAGAGGGAAATAGAGAAAAGAAACACGTTGAGCCGACCCTACTTAGTTGAGGGCAGAATGATGAAATAGTCCATAGTAGATGCTAGCTGATGATAATTTTCAACAACACATACACATTGTAGATTCATAATAATTAAGCCTTTTATTGTTTCTAATTTTTCTATGCAGTTTTACAATCATTTTTACTTTACATGCTAATGTAGTTACATTTCATGCTCTTGTAATTTCTGATACTTAATAATAGACTATTTAGTTTGATATCTTTAGAATTAAAAAAAAAACTTATTAGGTTACATTTACATTGTAGATTAGACAGTATAATACGATTAAAGATACATTTAATTCAATCTTGCAGGCTGCTTCACATGCTGCCTGAAGACCGGCCTACGCGTCTACAATGTGGAACCTCTGGTGGAAAAGGCCCATTACAGTGAGTCAAGTCTCTTATTATACTCTTTAAAAAACCTGAGCTATAAACAATGTGTATTTTTACACATTGTTTATAGATATTATAGTAGGGCATGTAAGAATCTCATTATTGATTCCCAGAAAACAAAAGATTAAGTAAATTTTTGTTGCTCTTTTGTGACTAACTACCTTGAAACGAATGAGAAATGGATCCCCAATACCCCAAGGCACAGTAGACACTTTTCCATGTTCATCCCCACATCAATAAACCAATGAAATGCCCTTGTAAGCATAAATTCAGAATTGAATTACCGCATAAATACAAAGCCAAATGGCCCATGAGTGCATTAATTTACAATTTCAAAGTCATTGTTAAAAAATAATTGATACTAACCATGTGGAATATAGAATAGATTGAAACTATGTACTTAGTTTAAAGTAAGTTTGTGATTTAATGGAGTTACAAAAATCTCAAAAATAATGAATGAATGAATCACTGAATACACAAAGAAAAGTTAAATATAACAACTGAATACTAATACTTAAAATATAGTAGGTATACTGAAATAATACTTGAGTGGTGTAAAAGTTTTTTGCAAAAAAAGTTGTCTTGTTATATTTAGATATTTATAATTAAAATAATACATCTATCTGGATAATTAACACTGATCGGAGTAGGTAGAGCTATTTAGGTTCATTAACCGCAAACATTGATGTTAATATGGATATTCCACGAGATTCCGACTAATACTCCGGGATTCGATTATTATAATTCTTTTCAATTTCGATTTTTGAGGAACTAATAATTTGTATGGTATGTTCTTGTACAACTTCAGAATGAAAATGTTAAATGATTGTTGATTCTTGTATAAATATAAGAAATTGTTACATAAAAAATATATCTGTGTTCATGAATCAAGTTTCTATCTATTTATTATACAATCCTTAAACCCGTATATAGCAAAAAGCAAAAAGCTTTTTATTATTTTTCTAACTAAAAAAATAATCCCGGGATTCGGGGAATATCCATATTATTCTATCATATGGCAAGTACATAAAATAGCTCTACCTACTCCGATCACTGATAATTAACCTTGTGGTCACTATCACAGATTATTTAACAGTAACTTGACAAGCTGACTCATAGTACTTACATCTTTACTAAATGTTTATTTGTCTAGAAAAGGTACAGAAGGTAGGAAAAGGTACATACACTTATTTATATATAAAATGACTCTGTATTCTTTGAGGAACACTTTAAAAAAATATGTTTCCTACTATTGCAATTATTGTATTAACTAACTATAAAAAAAAAATTGCCTGACAATGTTAGATAGGAAGATAAATGTGATTTAATAAAAAAAAAAATCTGATTGTATGAATAGTTTAGATTCAAATCAAATATTTATACAAACTGTTCACGTCATTGCAGATAGACAACTAAATAATTATAAAAATGTAGTGGCTTCCTTATTAGGCAAAGTTTGTATCGAGAAAACCTATGTACAAGAATTCAAAATAGGTACAGTAGTACCTAATCCAAATTAACCAAAAGTTCTGTTTTCCTTTAAAAAGTCTCTACTTAGATTGGTACCTATTAACTGTTTTGAAAGTGTGAATGAACTTCTAAAATTATCTCAGCCAGTATCGCGATCGAAATCTAATCTTGGTCCAAAAGATCGACACGTCGACGGTCGAATGCACTCATCTGCACCCGGCAGGTGTTGGTACCTAACGGGAAAAATTAATATAAGTACTTAATTTTATTCGAGTCAGCGGTAGTGTTTAAAAGGAATTTGTTGTCCAATTTTTTACTAAGTATAAAAAAAGGGTGAAAGAAATAGTTGACATTATCATTCTAATGTAGCGATTAGACTATCCAATTTGTAGGAAACCGATCTAGAATCATCCCTCTGTCTCGCTCTTTGGCCTACGAATTGCGTATAGTGCATCCTACTTTTTTCTTCCTACGTTTGACTGAAGTTAGCAACATTTAGGATAGTTAAAGTAGGATGCACAATACGCAATTCGTAGGATAAAGAGCGAGACAGAGTTATGATTTCTAGATCGGTTTCCTACAAATTGGATAGTCTAATCGCAACATTAGAATGATAATGTTAACGATTTCTTTTCTAATCTACATTGATCGCTAGCGCCGATCGATCGCTTAGGGAGTGGCCACACTGTGTTTTCTGCAGTGCATTTTTTTGAGCTTGTGTCGATACAAACGCGCAGACAGCTCCCTTCCCACAGAATAAATAGGTATTGTATCCAAACAAACGCGGTGCGAACGTGCGTTTGTATCGATACACACGTAGATACGCGCTGCAAACTCGCGTTTGTATCGATACAAACGCGCAGCTCAAAAACGCGCTGCAGAAAACGCAATGTAGCTACTCCTTACTTAGTGTGATAAGATAACATCAGACAGAAGGCTGGACACTGGCCTGTACAATCTGTCTAAAATAAATGAAGCATTAAATGGTTCTTGATTCACAAAGCCTATTGTCTATTTAATTAAAACACACCGGTAGTATGCGCGACCTTGCATGCCGTGTCTGGTAGCTTCCTAAGATGTGGACTGACATACATTTTAAACGCACCAAACGGAGCACGCTTTTTAAGAATAGATTTTATTGCGTAAATTATTTCGTGACCGATGAATGTTTTGAAATGAGCTCTTGTGAGTAATGTCCTGCTAATGTTGTAAATCTAATGATTTGTAGGTACCTATGTTTGTTTCAATCACCAGTAGACTTAGAATAAAATAGGAAATATAGATTAGTAGGTACCTATACAAGCTATTTAAAGTATTGGTTCCATGCAAGCAAAACCACGTTAGGACGTTAGTTCCAAGAATCTTTAAAAATTTATCATTTATGATGGTTAATTAATTTCAACATTATCGACAAGAAAGATATCGGTATACCTAGATACTTAATGGGACTGGCTAAGCCGCGGGTTTCCTCACGTTTTCATTCACCTTTTAGAGTTCGTGTCTGTTATATATTTACTTATTGAAAAATCCATTGATGATCTGCCGGGTTTCGAACCTATGTTCGTCGAAAGTCGAAGCATTATCCCTATCCCACTCGGCAAAACTTACATACCTACCTAATAACTTACCCACATTTATCTTCCAGCCAGTTTTCCATTAGGTCTAATAATATCACTCTCAAAACCAAGGAAAGGTTATCTATACATATAATAAGAATGAAGTCTAAGAACAAACTTATAAGTATTCAATTAAGTGAAGTCAGTTTTTGATCCATATAACCCTAACCCGTGCGAAAATGTCGTAAGCGCGTTCTAGAACGTCCTTGAACTTTTTGTTCGAAGGTCCTTATTCTGAGGTTCATAGTAACTGTTTAGGTAATCTGTGACTTTGAAATTTTCGTTTCTGTGTGTTTGAGTCCTAAGATCTCTGAAACTACTGAACTGATTTGGATGCAATTTTCATTGTTGTATTATGGTAAGCCGGGATTAAAAGATAGGGGTTGTTTTATCAAAATCCGTTAACAAATAAAAAAGATATGTCCATTTAAAGAATGTACTGTGACTTTAGTAAAAAAATAATATAAAAAAGGATGTATCTTTTTTATTTGTGAACGGATTTTGATGAAACTAACACTAAAAATTGACCCAGGCTTACCACAATACAACAGTGAAAACTGCATAAAAATCGGTAAAGCCATTGCTGAGATGAGTCATATATTACCCAGCATAGTTCTGTTCTGAACTAAAGTCCCACAGTTACCCAGCATATCCAAGTTACAATGAACTTTTTGCATGATTTTCAATATTATTAAAAAACTCTTATCATAAGTAAGTAATTAAATACGACAACTTCACTCATTAAATTTAAAGTTTTTTCAAGAACAAAGGACATAGAGACATCTATTGGAGCTAGCTGAAACCAGATTGTGATATCTGGTTCCCATAGTAGCTACAAGCTTTGCTTAGTTTAGGGCTAGATGGCGCTGTGTGTCTCCAAAAAAAAATATTAATAAAAAATTAAAAAACCCCGTGATCTGAAAAGTTGGAAATAATCTATACTTATCTTTATCTTTAATCTATACTAATATAAAAAGCAGAAGAGTTTGTTTGATTGTTTGATCGCGCTAATCTCTGGAAGTACCAGTTGGATTTGAAAAAATATTTCTGGTTTTGGATAAGTAGCTAATTTTTTGAGGAAGGTTTTAAGCTATTCATCATCACGAAAAGGCAAAAGCCGAGCAAAACGAAAGAAAGCCAGATAAACGCTTGGTTTTCCGTAATCAAAACTAGATGGCGGGACTAAAAATGACCATTTTCTGAATCGCGCTGATGAAAACACGCGGCAGTCACTTATTAGTCTACGCGTGATTTAAAACATTTTTTATTAAACCGACTTCAAAATAAAGGAGGTACTCGATTATTTATTACTCGAAGATGCCTGGACCGATTTGGAACATTATTTTTTTGATTGAAAGGTGGTGTCTTGGTCAGATCAGGTCAGGATCTGATAATGGAATCCTGGAGCTGTTCAACAGAACTCCTCAGTAAATAGGCCGATTGAGTTGAAACTCGGCAAACCTGTCAAGTTTCAACTACAATGTAATAATATGGTGACAGTGAGTTGATCTGAGGATGGAGTCAGGAGCTGTTCAACATAACTCCTCAGTAAATATGCCGATTGATTTGAAACTCGGAACTCAGCATATCTGTCAAGTTTCCAATATAATGTAATGATATGGTGACATCGAGCTAAAGGGGAAGGGGGAGAGGGCGAGGAGGAGATGGGGACGGGGACGGGGACGGGGACGGGGACGGGGACGGGGACGGGGACGGGGACGGGGACGGGGACGGGGACGGGGACGGGACGGGACGGGACGGGGATGGGGACGGGGATACATGACACACAAACTTATTTAATTTAAATTCCAAAAAAATCTGTTTATGTACAGAATATAAAACCAAACACTTTTTACTTCACGTCACGTGGCATTGCAACGCATGCCGGGTACAGCTAGTAGTAACTATGGGCGTTTCTTTCAGACAAAGAGGAGCTCGGCGAGGTGTCACTATGCGAAATGGTGTTCAGAACCAACTGGTTGCTCGTGGTGAAGGCACGGAAACCTTGCAGCCTGATGCTTCTAGATGACCAGCAGCGCGCGTTCAGAGCCGAAGTCGTGTTTAAGTCGCCGATACGCGCTCTGCGGGCTAGGAAGGATAAGTAAGACTAAGACTCAACTCTTATGGTAATTTTTTATTAGCAGTAAGCCATATATAGGGAGAAATAATGGAAAAGCTGCCCGGAAATTAGAGAAAAACTGCTTTTTTATGAGATATTTAATGTAGAAATTTGGACAGGACCAGCTAGTTTACCACAAAACTGACTACCTTGTGGAATATGAATTTTTGATCGGAGATCACGTTCAGCTAATCTTAGGACGCCCCTTGTCAAGGTGGGACATTTAGGCCAGTGATCTATCAAATGTAACTACGACAACTTCAAATCACGGGCATGCCTTGAAATATACACATTCTAGCTAGACGGTAGAGTATTAAGATTCATCACCTTTCAATAATCATTTTATTCATATTTGCATTTCGTTTTATCATAATAATGGACATCGTGTACTCTTAATTCGAAACACTTGTAAGACTGCTCGATCACAATAAAATGCAGACAATACAACCTAATGAGCAAATGCTTGTGTCAAGTCAAGTAACAAGGTTTTCTGGCACTTTGCCGACTTTACTTGCAAGTCGGTACCTATTTTAGGCAATCTGATCCGCAATTCGTTGCGGACATTACGATGCTGATCTTAACACGCGCGATGACCTCTTTTGTTAGTTTTTTAAAGCAATTGCCCGAAGCTCCACAGGAACATAACTTTTGTCATTCATAAATGGGATTTAGAATTTTAAGAATCACATGAGTAGGTACTACGATAAGAGCTTGACAGTTATTTCCATCAATAAACCAGGACACGACTGTATTCTGAAACATTTTCTCAGATCTTCATCTTTCAAATACCTCTAACGAAATTTAAATGCCATTGTTTGAGACATGCTCGTTTTCGAAATTCCTAGAGAGGTTGCAAACATCACCACATAATAGACTACTAACTGATTTAAAGGTTTCTCGACTGATTGAAATGTAAAATCCTTCATTTTACTTACATTTAACTGATTTAAAGGTTTCTCGACTGATTGAAATGTAAAATCCTTCATTTTACATTTCAATCAGTCGAGAAACCTTTAAATCAGTTAGTAGTCTATTATGTGGTGATGCTTGCACACTTACCTCCAGCAATGGTGCTAACATACTCTTCGTCGTACATTTTCTCTACTCAAACGTTTAGTGCCCGCAACCGTATGTGAACCTGTACACGTTGGACAGTGGCTTGGCAGTGAAAGCCATATCCTTTCACCTGCCTGTAGCAATTTAGATATCAGAACTCTATCGTTCAAGAATCGCATGTCCCCAGAGTGGCAATGCTGTCGCCCTTGGTGCAAGTGATATCGTTACACCTGCCATGCCATTCATAAATATTATTATCAACGGGATAATTACCATGAATATTGAGTTTTCTTGGTAATTGTTCCGAATTATCCCGTTGATAATATTATTAATGTTCGTAACTATGATAGTTTCAAAAGTTATACCTGTCATTCAGTCTTGTAGATATAATGCAGAATCGCAAAAGGAATTAAACTATTATGCCATCTCTTATTATTGACTGAGAGTGGAAAGAGACAACAGTTCATTTCATTTTGTGATTCTGCTTTAGCGACCTTCTTAAGCCTGCTGAACACTCGCTCAAGAATAACATGTCCCCAGAGTGGCCGTGGTGCTGTTGTCATCGGTGCAAGTGATATCACTGCCGTCTCTCCAGCGCGTGGCGTTGCTCCGAACACCAGCGAACGCGCGACCGCTCTGCGCCATCGCCACGGAACCCAACGCGGCTCAGATTGTGGCTGCTCCGGCGCAGCGTCGTGGATCTTTGCAGCTATTGGTATGTTGTTATTTGTTCTAATATTACTGACAATTTTTCCACACTCTGATCGGCAAAACATGTTTATCTTTTCCTTTCTCATCACTGATTTTATCTTAGCTTTTATTAGTCCTTCGCTCTCACGTAAAAAGATCACTGACTTTGCCATTTCGATCTATGGCATGATTTTACTTAGAACTCATAACTGGCAAGTGGTATTAACAGCTGAGCGCTTCTATACTTCGGAGGGCACGTTAAATTGTCGGTTTGTCGGAAATTGAGTTTAGTTTGGGAAAGTGAAATATAAATCAACTGGCTTCCGCCCGCGGCTTCGCTCTCATGGTACCCGGATAAAAAGTAACCTATGTCCTATTTCCGGTCAATATCTATCTGAATTTTAAATTTCAGCCAAATCGGTTCAGTAGTTGTCGAGTTATAGAGGAACAAACATACATCCATCCATCCATTCTAACATCCAAACTGGTATGACATATTTCACTTTCAAAACTTTTGTGAGTTGTACTAGACATTATTTAACACACGGAAATTACTCACGTAACGCAGTGTGAGACGCAACCGCGAGGATTAACCTTGCCGCAACTCCCTCCTTACCCAGATGAAGATTCTCCGGATGAATCGAAACATTGTCGGTACCTATCTAAATCGACGATATTGTTACGTGAGTAATTCCCGTGTGTTAAATAATGTCTGATTTGACATATTTTTGAAATATTGCATTTGTAGGATGTATCCCGAGCAGTAAAAGGGGCACACTCAAGCTCTCCCGCGGTGGTCGGCTGCCACCAAACCGACCTGGTCTGCCTCAGTCTGTCGGCCAACGGCGCGAAACTGGCCACTGCCTCCGAACGCGGCACGATCATACGGATATGGGATACCAGTAGCAAGCAGATGATTCACGAACTCAGACGAGGGTCCGATTATGCAGATGTATATTGGTGAGTGGCTTTCTAGGATGAATGAGGCTAGCACGGGACCGTGAAAAGTGGCACAGAAAAGCGGAGGCCTATACCCAGCAGTGGGTGAAGTCAGATTGCGGATGATGATGATGATGGCTTTCTAGGAAGTTTTTGATGCCTTAGTATTATCTTTTAAAGTGTTCTTGCCTCAAGTGGCGCTATAAATATAAATGATCATGTAGTAGGTACTCAAGATAATAGTTTTTCTCTATTTTGGTGTTATGTTAAATTTATAAGCACGTTACGAGCTACTCTTTGAAGTGTTTTATGTAAACTATGCTATAGTAATCAATTCAAGTCTGTTTCACGAAAAAGCCCTAGGGAGTTTTGCAAAAAATGGAAAACCGAGACCACTTTCGTGCGACCGCACAAGCTATAAAGTCAAAATAAGTAACAAAAAAAAAAATCAAAATAAGTAACAGTTTTGTTTGACGATCTATGGTAATTGACATTTCATAAAAAAATATCGCGTCTATAATTTCATGGCCCGGTAGACATTTTAACCACTAACTGACCTGCAGTGCGATTCAGACCTTCTCGAAATGTATTCCGAGTGCGTAAAATGACGTTTCTTCGTTGAAAAAACGTCAAATTTCCGAAGAAAATCATCGAATCGCATGCATTTTCGGAAGTCTGAATCGCCCTTCCGAGCTGTTTGAAGACAATAGACTGAAAGGGAGAGATGTCGTCCTTAAAAACCTATGTATGTTTGCAGTATAAGCATGAACCCGCTCGGCAATCTAGTGTGCTGTGTAAGTGACAAGGGCACTCTGCATGTGTGGGCGTGCGGACGAGGTGCGCCTACGCACCTTTGCGTCGCTAGCACGCGGGCCGAGAGCCGCGCACGCGCACACTGCGCCTTCTGCAGCGACACTAGCGCCGCCGGTGAGTGTGCTTAATGAACTAAGACTTAGGGACTATATTTGTGTATTAGCATCTGTGCATACTGCGCCCTCAGCAGCGACACTAGCGCCGCCGGTGAGTGTGCTTAATGTAGTAAGACTATTACTATATTACTATATATTACTATATTTGTGTATTAGCATGTGTCCATACTGCGCCCTCAGCAGCGTCTGCACTAACTAAATTTAGTCTAAATTATAGTAACTTTTGTTTTCTTGATTCAGAAAATATTCAAGATTTTAATCATATTGATTTAAATGTATATTTTCTGTCGAACTTCTCAAATTGAAGTTCGATTAACGCTAGTATTATACCTGCTTGTATATTTTATAATAAATTGATATTTATAATATATAACAAGATGCATCTAAGTACTTACCTACTTTAACCGTCACGTTAGAAAAAAAACGACTGTTTCGTGGACTGTCCTGACACCAAACAATACTACGTATCATTGCCATCAAGATGTAAGTAGGTACATCTATGATTTATAGGTATCAATCTACTTATATAAATAAAAATGAATTTGTATGTTTGTCCTAAATTGTGATAAAACTTTGGTTGGTCTTCTGAGGACGCCCGCGAGGTTTTTCATCAAAAAATCCATATAAATAAAAATTAAGGCGGTAAGTACTAAGTTTGCCGGTTCTGCCAGTGCTTATAATAACACTTTATTACCTACTACCATTATTATTATTATTTCTAGCCTGTGTCGTCCCACTGCAGGGCAAAGGCCTCCCTATCCCCTTTCCACCTTTCTCGGTCTAATGCTGTGGAGGACCAGTCTTCCAAAAATGAGTAGGTAGCTCATCCCGTCACCTTAATCTGAGCCTGCCGCGTCGTCGTCTTCCGCCATTGGGGGATTGTAATTATTTAATGTTTTCAGACATTTAATTCGCTAATTGTTTGTTTCCAGTGATCTGTGAAGATGGCACCTTCCACAAGTTTACGTTTGCAGCCGAAGGGAACTGTCATCGAAGTGACTTTGAATATTTCTTGCAGGTAAATTAAATTATCTTATCTGAATCTTATCTATACCTATTATAAACAGGGGGCTAAAATGGCCACTGCGCCATTGATTGGTAAACCAATCAGACTTTCATTCTTTTGCAATTATACTATCTTCATAATGACTATTCAGATTTGTAGGTAGGTAGGTACTTATAAATTTTATCAAGATCCTAAAATGTTATGGAGCCTGTGTTAACTGTAATAATAAGTAAAATAATAATGTAGGTACTTTAATAATAAGATATCTTTAACACGAGCTCTAAACGGTGAAGGAAAACATCGTGAGGAAACAAGTTAGCTTTCTAATAGCGTCGACGGGCTTGAAACCTGTCACGTATGGAATGCTAACTTCTACAAAATATGGGCATGTACCAAGTATGTATTTGGACATAATATGTCGTGGACATTTATATGGGTAGTCAAGAGATATTATCTCTTGACTACCCCCTTCGACATGTTCAAAGGATCTTAAAAATATCTAAAAAAGATCTGAGATCTGTCTACCGCGCCTGGTGATATTCAATTTCATTTTAGATATCTTTGTCTAAGAATAAATGTGGTCTTTTCAGGTGGGCGACGATGACGAATTTCTGCAATGATTTGTATCTTTTTTATATAAACACTGTATTAACCGAACACAATAATACCTACAGAAAGTGATAAACAGTGAAAAGTGGTGATAAACATGGATAAAACACAAATCATTGTAAATTTAGTACGTGATTTACTTTGACTTGATAATATTATTGTAATTTAATGTATGGAGAAAGCATGTTACAAATTAGAGTTAACAGCTATTCATGATATTATTTTTAATTTAACTTAGATTTTTGGCTAGCGTTAAGTTGAAGGTCGACAAAAATTGCGTTTGTGAAAGTAAAATTGTAAGTTAAAAGGAGCCAAACTCTTTTAAAATGACAATATTTTCACAAATTTAAATGTAGCCATAGGTTGTAAGTAGGTTATTTTGAATTTTAGTAATATTAAATGGTAAAAGACAGGCGGCACTAAATTGCATTTTTAATTTAGGGCAAATTTTTAGTTTTTAGCACATGCAATACATAGGTAGGTACTGGAAATATTTTCAATTTTGATAGGTACATACATTGTTGGTTCCTTTTGTCACTAAAACAACTGTTATAAAATAATTGTGTAATAGGTACCTAACTACTTTCTTCTCGTTGTACTTTTTCGCGCAATATTATAACGTTAGGATATTTGAAATTGTGGTTAGTGAATGATAAATAAAAAGAAGGTTCAATCAATATTAAATCTCTATATTATTTTTAGTGCTGATATAAACTCATTCAAAAACTTAAATGTATTATTATATTTCTGGTGTGATAATATAATACATTATGTAAGTAATGTTATACGTCTATATGGCAATGTATTATACTTCTATAATGTATATTTTGATAACAGCCATTTCAAAATTGTCCCAGTCACTAAAGCATCATTATATTACCTATATAAGTATAGAAATTGCCCCCTGATTCTGTATAAAATAACCTAGATGTGAAAGGTTTGTATAATTTCTATGTATATTTTCTTATATATAACTGTATCATTTACTTATTGTACCATTTTGCATTTTGCTCATTGTATATAATACTTGATATTTTTTGTTTGTAAATAATATCTAGTATTTTTTTATTACTTATAAAAGTCATATTTTATTTCAAATATATTAAAGTTTTGTTATTTTAGAGTTGTATTAAACTGTCCAATATTATCTAATTAGCACTATGTACACAGTATAATATTATTTGCATGTATAAATGAATACTTATGTAAATATTTTTAAAGCAATATTATAGGTTTTTGTACTTGATTATTATAAAGAGGTATATTAATAATCTCCACTTGTCACTAACTTATTGGTATGTAAATAATACAAAGAAAAAAACGTATTTTTTTATGGATTGAAAAATCAAGACAAGATCATAAAAAGCTAGGAGATAAACCCAAATATGGTTGTTTTGAAAAAAATTATCTAATAAATGAATATTTCTTAACTACATAAATCTTGTTTTATTTACTTTCTTAAATACACCTCTATAACAACAAGCCCACTCAACCATTACTTTCATAGTAATTTATAAAGTGTTAGGTAATTTTCAGAAGAAAAACCAAAAGTTATAATTAACAAAAATGTTTTAATCTAAATTTCTCTAATCTATGTTTGAATATTTCAATCACTGTCTGGCTTCTTACGTCCAAAGGGATCCGTCCATATTTTCATATCTGCAATAGAAAATGGAATTGTTTAGGTATGGATTTTGTCGACTACCATGTACCATAGTTACAGTTTTCACAATGGATCTAGGCATTCGTGAAGTTAGGCTTTTTCGCTGGGCAGTAGAAACTTTGGTATGAAAAAGTTGCACTGCGCATCGAAACAGCTAACTTCACGAATGCCAAGATCTGTTGGAAGAAGTGTAGGTACCTACCATGACTGCAATGACCTTATCAGGCGTGGAAAGAAACACAAAAATAAAATCTTTACAAAAAAAATCTCTTACTTCCTGGCTGTATGTCCTCTTGCTTGATATTTTTTCTGGCTACTTTTTGTATTTCCCCTGAAAAAAAAAGTTTTATAAGTAAGTATAGTTCTTTACATAGGCACCTAGCTAACAGAATGTTAAATGATGATGGTGTTAGGTAAGTAGGTACCTATAGGTAGATATAAATGGAAATAAATAGGTATCATCCAGAATAGCTCTTAAAACCATCATTTAGCTTTCTTGGTGTAAAAAGTCGAAAACTTACTGTACTCTGAAGCATCGATCATTGGGCTGATTGCTATCGGGTACATAGCAAGGCCGATGAACCCAACGAGTCCTGTGACGAAGGCGGTGTACCGCCAACCTTTGTACGGTGCCATGACTTTGTTGATTTTAATGAAGGAAAGAACTTGCTCTATATTACCATTATTACCAAAGCGAAACCGAACTAATTGAATCAAAAGCCAAGGCAAAGAAAAACAGAAAACAGCTGATCTGTCTGATCTGACTGATCATCTGAAATTGTAAGTTGTCATTGTCAGTTTCAACTTGACATTGACTGACATTATTTTATGTAGAAGTCGGATTCACCACTGAAGTCCGATAGACGCGGCGCTGCAATCGCAGTCCAAAATTATGGCTTGAACAATAATAATAACCTAGGTAGGTACCTACATAAAATGTTTACCTAGATATTTTTCAATTTTTGTTTTTGTTGAAATAAGAAAGAAAAGCATTTCTCTAGTATCTAATGAAAAAAAGAACCAGAAAGAACCGGCCTTAGACCAAAATGGTCCAAGGAAGTGGAACCAACACAGTCTGTCTGAACCTGAACTGAGCACAGCACAGCATGTTAGGTACTCGCAGCTTATCTTTACTTAGGTATGTGGGAACCTAGGTACTTATACTTAAATTAAATAATTGGTACCTACCTAGGTACTTAGACCTATTAGCATATAGATTTAAGTAGTAGGTACGGAACCTACATCTAGATACCAAGTTAGACACTAAGGGTAGGTAGGTAGATACCTACCTCTCAGGTACCTACCTAGGTCTCACATAATATGTGACCAAATGTGAAAAGGACGGGGGAGGGGTCAAAAAATCACGAAATTAGTGTGACGTAGGTAGGTACTTTATGGATGACCCCGTAGGTACCTAAGTATGGATTTATAATAGGTACCTAGTTACCTACCTATATAAGTACCTAGGTAGGTATACTTATTTTTTTTGTCAAAGGTCAGAATGTATGTTCTAAAGCAAGAACAAATGATGACTCAAGCTTTATGTAATATTTACCTACCTATGTCATGTACCTATCTATTGACAAGCATAGGTAGGTATTAAATTTTACATGTAGGTACTTACCTACCTACCTAACCAAGTAAGTAGGTATAGGTACCTATACCTAGGTGCCTGCAGCTGCAGCAGATCCACGGTAGGTAGATAACTAAGTAGGTAGGTAAACGTAGGTAGAGAGAGTTTTCAATTTATAAAGCAAAACAAAAACAAAACCAAACTATTATAGTTACCTACTTGTATTAATCATTTTAATGAAGGTACTTAATTTACATGACACAATACTTATCATCTACCTAGGTAGGTACTTAGGTACTCAAACTAAAACTATAGGTAGTTCATCATACAAAACTAGATTCACACTGGAATGACGTTATTATCGATTTCGTCATAATTGCTTACCCCTTCTTCCAAGAGCTTAAGAAGCCTCGAGTAGACCAGAGTAGGAGCATCGATAGCCCAAAGAAAATCGATATGGTTAAACTCTTTCAAGGGCACAATGTAATGCTCTATCGGGTTCGCGAGCTGCACGTACAAATTCGTCACATCTAAGTCACTGGCTAGCCAATCATTTTCCGAGCTAAATAATGCAATGGGTAAAGTGATTTTGTGGACAGGATACTCGGGTGGAGTAATTGTTCCGTATTCTCTGAAGTTTCCATCAGGACCATAATCGAACATCTGAAATCGCCCCTTGTTTTTTATCTCTTGCGCATAATGGACCAGGGTTCTCGTTGAGGCTCCAGCGGGAACGTGGCCCAGTATTATCGGCAGCAAGGACCTGTTGAACTGTTTCTCGTCGTGACCGCATAGGACGAACATAGAGTTCTCGCATATTACTTCCTCGTAGTGATTGATCTCGCAAGCATGTTTCGACAACCATCTCAATACAGAGTTCTGAGGTAGAAACTCGTTAGCTCCGAGCAGTTTCATCAAGAACTCTATATTATTGCTGAACTTCGCTAGCAATCTTATCGGACTCTTTATATCTGCCATAAACGCCACAGGCGCTAAAGCGAAACCGGCTCTCAAAATCTTATTGTATTGCGTTTTTGTTGACAGCATCGCAAACAATACAGTCGTTCCCATTGAATGTCCGACATAGTTTATCTTTACGTCCCACCCTTTTATTTCCATTATGTAGTCGATAACGGCAGGTAGGTCGTGTTGACTGACATCGTGGAATGTGAAATTCCAGAAGGCTAACGTGTCGATATTCCGGGACACGTGCGCGCGGGAGTATGTGTTGCCCCTCACATTGGCCATCCACACATCATATCCAGCTTCAGATAAGATGTAAGCGAGGCTTTTCTTCGGCCCAGCGATGATCCAGTCTGCGGAGCTCCCGAGCAGTCCGTGGTGAAGAAGTACAGTTTTTCTTTGACTTGCTTTGCTGGATGAGTTTTTTGCAAAGGGTATTCTGTGAATAGTGAGGATGTATCCGTCATCTGTCACAACAGTGTGCGACTCAGCATGGTATCCATGTAGCGCGATCAGCTGCGGCGTCGACATGTGGATCGCAGGGTCATCGTCTATGCAGTTAAGCTCCACCTTTTCCGGCGCAATGGCGTCAAACACTTTCTGCTGCCCGGCTTCTGCTTCAGCGATGTATTCTTTAAATTTGCGTTTAGTTCTCAACTGTTCCCTGTTATCAACAACGAACTCTTCGGTGTGAATGTTGTCGTTATTCACACCGAGATAAGATGTTATTTTGTTCCGCACGTTTTGGACGTAAAAGTCTTTAATGCTGCGTCCTTTCTGCCTCACGTAGTTTGATAATTGAGAAGTTTTGTTTGTGAAGGTGTCGAACAAGTTAGGGAACCAGGAGTTTTGTCGACAGTCACATTGTATTGCTAGCACTGTGAGCACAAGGATTAAAGGGAGCTTCATTATCACGTGCGCTCCCGAGCGGCGCTCGACAGACTGAACTAAATACAGTGGTTCTAATGTAATTTATCCCCAAGAGAGGTCAAGGGGAGACAAATGAATCAACGATGTATCGCGAGTTTACAAACACGCGTATGTTGATAAATAGTAGACTTTAGAATTGGATGAATCATTCGTTTATTGTTTTTCATTTTGATCGATTTATAAATGAAGCATTTAGAAATTTTGCTGATGTGATGACTAATAAAATTATTACTTAATATCTTCTCTATTAAGTAGGTAGGTACCTACAATTATTTTAGAGTCTTGTAGGTTAATTGTGAATTTATAGCAAATTGTCGTACCTATTTGATAAGATATTTTAGTTTTCCGGACAAACATGACCTCACTGATTGTGATGAGTGAAAAATACTGGAAAGAATCCTGTTCGAAAGGATCGTTTCTGCAACAGCTTATTCGCATATTCATATTTTATAAAGGGTGAATTGTAAAACTGTCGATAATTACCAATGTAGTACCGTAGTACTAGTATTCTGTGGTAGTACTGCCGTTTTTGATAATAATATTAGCAATCAAAATATTTGCATTCAAATAACATAGGTAGGTAGGTTTACATAACATAGGTACTTACCTACGTTTAGCTAAAACATTTTTTTCTAAATAATAGTTTAAGTACCTATATTAAAGGAATAAATACAGCATTTTTGACACACAAGTCTATAGGTAAAGGAGCTTTTATTTTTGAAAAAAGTAATAAACTGTACCTACCTACCTAAGAACCTACCACTCTTCCCAGTAAAATCTTAGTCAACTTTGTTAATTCAATTCAAACTCATCCTGTAGATGCCGACAAACAAGTTCCTGGCCTTGGGAGTAGGTAGGTAGACCAATAAAAACAAATAGTGTATGAGAACCAGTATTACTTACAAAAATAAAACAATGTGCACAGGTAGGTAAAGTTAAAAAGGAAGTAATGTTAACTTAGACGAAAATGTTAGTTATTATGAACCGTGACAAGAATTTCTGAACAAAAATCGCAAAACCCGCAAAAAAACATTCTTAGTGGCACAAATAGATACTTCAATAAAACCAAAAAGAGAGAAAGGAATCGTATCAGTAATAGATAGGTACCTACCTAGGTTTGTTTAACATTTTACTAAAATATTTAAAAAATCTTAGTGTGGTGAAGGCAAACAACATGAAGAAACCAGCTAACTTTTCTGTAACGTAGGTATGGAATGCTAGTTTCTGAAAAATGTGGGCATGGTTCTAACATGTATTTGGTCATACCTATTGGACTACCCCCCTAGCCATCTTCATGTAGAATATCTGTAGATTTAAAGATGTTGACAGTTCTTGGAAGACGTGACCCTGTTTACGTTTTATCTTATGCTAGAACACTACTAGGTATTAACTACTACTCGTAATAATCGAACTCATTGTCCAACGTATTTTCTGTTTTGATTCCTTTCACGGCTTCCAGCTCCTGAGTATACTCAGACCTTCCCATTCCCAATTCCTTCTCAAGCTTCAACGCCTGCAGTTTGCGAAGATATATATCATGGTTCAAAAGATCTAATGTTAGTCTCCGTTTTTGTGCTATAAATTGATTTTTATCTCTCATGATTTTCCTTTTAAAGACTCTTGCGTTGGAACTTCTTACATCAGTAGGTTGAGGAATGTTCTGGATGCCAATAAAGTGAGGAAGAATGAGTTCTTGAGCGTGTTCATCTTCAGGAGTTCCATCATCAGCAGAATCTAAAAAAGGCGAGTCTTGGCCTGTATTTTCCAAAGTATTCCGGCTAGCTTTATCAGACTTTACTCTATTTCCTGAAGAACCCGTTGCTGTTGAATGCTCGCATTTGCTCTGTAGATATAGAAAATAAGGACAATGTTAGTAATAATTCCAATAAATATCTAGTTAAGACCGTATACTGAATACGAGACTGCGCTCCAGAACCCAAATTGCTGACGTGACTCGTAAGCTCGCGACGCTTAAATGGAGCTGGGCTGGTCGTATCTGCCGCATGCCTGATGAGCTGTGGGCTAAAATCACCACTCAGTCTAGCCCTGAGACAGCAAGACGGCGTCGCGGCAGACCAAGAAAGAGATGGCGCGACGAGCTGAATGCCTTCGTGGGATCAAATGGCACAGGATCGTGATGTTTGGAAGGATCAAGGGGAGGCCTTTGCCCAGCAGTGGGACATAATGGGCTAACTATAATAATAATAAGTAATAATAATGTAGTTAAGGTATGGTAGCTCCTATGTTATCAGATTATTTTGGTTTACGGTTGGTTTACGTACTAACGTTTTATTGACGTACCTATGCATAAAGTTGCAGAAATTGTTGTTTATACATTAACGCTTAGTATATTTTTTCATCAATCCCTAGGTAGTAGATACGTTTTGGTTCTTAAACGCAAATGTAGTTCAAAAAATTAATAAAGAAACAGACAGAATTAGAAACAACCGCGAAACGAATACAGATTTTTCTGTTGTTTGTAAAACTCGCAAAATCTTAATCCTAAACCGGTTTCAAATGTTAGAACCGCTTGTCGCGCAGGTAGCCACAATCACAACACAATCTGTGACACAATACAACACAAACACATCCACTGAACTCAGTTCGGAGCGCATATCTTTGTTTTCGATAACGCTAAATTTCAACATCATTGTATTTGCTAGTGTCTTTTGATTTTTTTTCTTTTCTATGAAATAAATTGTACTTACTTATATTCAAATAATGTTAAAAAAAAATATAGAAAGAAATACACCTCGCTTTCAAAAAACGAAATTTACCATAACTTGACGATATCCAATAAAACATTTTGCCTGGACTTTTTCCTGCTCTTATTTATCTACTTACTTTTATTTCAGACTTAAAGGCCAGCAAACATACCAACAGCCGTCTCTTTAGAAATGTATGACTTTGTATAACATTACATAGGTAAATACATAAACTTACAGGGATATTTTCAGTAGTTTCTGGCGGTCTTTTTTTGTCTCGCAAAAAATCCAATGCTTTGTATGCAAACCACCTTGGTTCACGCACTTCATCCGAGAGCCCTGATCTTCGCGTCTCCTCAACCTTCTTCCTCTCTCGAAAATAATGAGATGTTAAATTCTTCAACTTTCTCTCAATCTCACTTGTGTTTGTTCCAAATAAAGTTGCTATAACATTCAGGGTGTCTGTCCGTTTATTCCTATTTTTGTAGTCGGGGTTTTTGGGATTCCATAGAATGTCGTTTTCTTGATATTTTTCTAAAAGCAGCAGCACGTTTTCTTCTTCCCAATTATAAGACATTTTATAAGCTTTGTCGCACAACCGTCACACTCAAAAGCCACATGCGAACTGACGATAAAAAGTGTGTTCCCCGCCCGCCGGCATGCCTCACCCTTGGTTACGCCCGGCGGCCATGCCGGCGCGGCGGCGGCGTCATACATACCTATACAATACACCTCTTACATGTTAAACATACACGTAAAGTGGATCCAACCAAAAACATTTTCATGTAAAATGTTGCCAAGACGTGATTGTCAAAAAGATACCAGATCTAATGTAGAGCCAAGCTTTTAGGCTGGTTTTAGTGTCACGTGTACCGTCGGTCGGCGCTGATAGGCGAGTGATCTTTATTACAATGAAATAGGGATACTGATTGTTCAGCACTGACGAGTGCAATCAGCGTTGCCATTTTTGCTAAACAATCAGTATCCTTGTTTCACTGTAATAAAGATCACTCGCCTATCAGCGCCGACGGTACGCGTGACACTAAAACCAGCCTTAACTCTACACGCCCTAACTCTACAAGCCCTAACTTCACTAACTCTACACCTTAGTCAAAATACATGGCTTGGCAGTTTCGTTACTACAAGACCTAATGTAAGTACCTACCTACTTATAACAGAAAAATTATGAACAGTGAATAAATTTTTCACCTTACGTGACGGTAGGAAAACGGCCAAGCCAGTATTCTGCACAAGTCCACTATTGACATCATATCCCGAGAATTTTGTTTATCTGGTATAGGTACTCCAAACTAAATTATGAGGCTTCGAAAAAAAAAAAACGAAGCGCTGCGAGAAAAGGTAGGTTGCGCTTCGCTTGGCTCGTCTTGGCTGGCGGAGCGGGGGCACGATGTTAAGTCAATCTGTATTATTTTTAATTCGTCCACGGAATGAAAGCACCCTTCCAGCAAGAGCTTTTTATGTGTACCTTTTTTTAAATATACTTAGACTAGTAAGTAATGATTTTAATTTCAACGGGTAAGGAGTTGTAATAATCTGACTGCTTACGACGACAACCATGCTTCACAACTTCTTACCTCGGACGAGGTGATCTCTAAATATTTGGTGATTCGTATTTAGAGGGATGTTGCTAGCTGTGCGAATACACAAAGAGTATGACGAGGTGTTATGTTGGTCTGCTTCTGAAAGCAGACCAAAATTCGATGTTATGTTCATCATCCAAATGTTTGTACTCGAAGGAGATCAAAGAGACAAAACTACAGGCTAATTGTAAAGTAGTTTGCATTATCATAATTTCTTTACCTACAAGTACCTACTTATACTTAGGCCTTTACATCTTTACTAGATGATTTACACAGTGTCAGGAAGCAATCTTTGCCTACACTCATCGGGACACTGTAGTGTCTGGGACATTGTTGAGATGGAGTATGCTTGCCCAGCACCTACACCATCCTCTCAGCTTAACCGGCATATCCACAGGAAAGACATGTCAATACGTGTGGGGCTAGCTAAGCCACGGGTTTCCTCACGATGTTTTCCTTCACCGTTTAGAGCTCGTATTAATGCGCATATAAATTTTTCGAAACGAAAAATCCATTGATGCACGGCCAGGATTCGAACCCACGACCTTCGGATCGAAAGTCGAGGTACCATACCCCTCGGCCAACACGGCTTTTCTTGTCTTAGGTACTTATACTCATATAAAAACAATTTCCACATCTGTTTTCTGTATTATTCTGTATTCTTCGATAGATACGGTAGACAATTCTAATCTTATTTCTGAAATTTATTAAAAATATTGAATGCGTAGGAAAATATCAGAGTTGTCTAATACTCGAGACCAGTGGGCTAAAATGGCCGTTATAGCAGAATCACAAAAGGAATTTGCAATATATGCCGTTCTGCGGGCTTAAAAAGGTCGCTGTTGCAGAATCGCATTAAAGGAATTCAATTTCAATTCAATTTCAATTTATTTCCAAAATACAAGCATAGTATAGTAAGTACATAACAACTAGTATTAACATGCATCATGCGTATGGCTTGTGGTCGAACGTTGTATTTGCGGCATCTACACTAAGTTCAAGACTTGTGTTGTAGATACCGCGTTATTGCCATTTATTTTCATTGACTGAGAGTGAAAAGAGACGTCGTTATAGCTCATTTCAAATTGTGATTCAGCTTTAGCGACCTTTTTAGCTCCGCTGGTCATTCTCAGTCAATGAAAAGATATGGCATGTAGATCAATTCCTATTATGATTCTGCTATATCGGCCTTTTTAAGCACGCAGTTCGTTTTCAAGGTTTTCTTTTTAACATAATATCGATAAAAAGTGCTGAATAATATAGAAACTGAAGCACCCACCAAAAAGGGATTAGAATCAAGAAATGTAAGATTCGTCTGATGAATTTACAGTCCCTCATAATAACATAGAGCATTAGGTACACAGATTTACTCTCCACCTTTATCCCAGACAGGTGAATTAAAACATCGTCAGGAAACTACTAGTTAGCTTTCTAATACCGTCGATGGGCTTACCTGCCTCAAAGCTAACTTCTGCAAAATGTATGTGTGTACCAAATATGTATTTGGACGTACCTCTGACTACCCCGCGGCTTATTCAGCCCAACACGTATTAACTATGTCTTTTTTCTACCTATTTATAAAATTTGTGCGTCCCTTGTTTTGCGCATGCGTGAATTTAGATTTACTTTTTAGATAATGGGGTTGGGGTATCATTGATCGTCGACTCGCGCAGCGTTTTGATAATACTCAACGGTAGTTTCAGCAGCCCACTGTCTATATACACTTGTCCGAAATATTTTACGAACACCGTTTTTTGTTCGAAAGTCGCACAATAGAAGTTTTCGCGAAAAATACGTCCTACGCTGCTTCGAGTACCAAAACGAAGATTCCAGGAGGATAACTACCGGTAGAATGCTGAACATAGTTTGTGTTAATGGGTAATTTAATAAATATTTGGTATATTCGTTTTATGCGAATGGTGAAAAATATACTGTTTCCAAATCACTTTCAATAATGTTGCTTGCATTAGAATATTTTAGACAAAATGTATAATCAGTAAAAATAATTGCTTAAATCAAGTTCAACATGGTGTCCTAAAAGCTTATTAAAATGAATTGATAAAAAAATAGTAATGAATGACGAAGTGTTTGGTTGGTATGGGTTTGACAATGAGAGATAATGAAAAACTGAGAAATAAGAAGATAGAAAGAAAGTAATGTTAAGTGCGAACAAAACGCGAGAGTTGATGAAAAATCGATGATCGTAAGGAGAGTGTCAAGATGGTATGGAGAATAAACTTTTAGAAACATCCTCTGTTCTTATAATAAATTCAGTTAAAAAATAGACTTCTAAGTAAGTCTTATACAATTTACTGATTATATAAAAGCCTAAAAATCCAATGGGTAAAAGATTATTAATATATTTTATTAAATTTTAATATTTGAAAATGAAAAATCTTATCAAAATTTTCAATTCCGACGGGATTCGAACCCGCAATGATACAAGCGATCCTCCTTTAGCCGGAGTGCCTTTACGGAGTGCCTTTGCCTTTTTTTTAAGGAGGATCGCTTGTATCATTGCGGGTTCGAATCCCGTCGGAATTGAAAATTTTGATAAGATTTTTCATTTTCAAATGTAAATACCCAAGTGTGGATTAACACTATAACAAATAAAAATTATAAATTTTAATATATTTACTATTAATATTTTTCATAAATGAAAGATGGGACAGAAGCCCAAGTGGATTAGGCCTACAGGGGATACCACTAAAAAAAAAACGCTCCTTATGCTTTACCTCCTCGGTGGTGTGGAAAAGAGCATTATTAAAAAGAGTATGCTTGTGACGTAAGCACGCTACGAAACAAGCATGCTTTTTAGTAGCATGTGTATTTCAGGCATAAAAGTGACAGCTGGTTAATGCTACTCGGTGATGGTGAAATCACTTCACTTTACCAGCGGGGCTCAATAGGCCGTTAAAGCAGAATCATAATCTGAATTGCACTATATGCCGTCTCTTTTCATCGACATAAGAGTGACAAGAAAACACAAAATTATTATGAATGGGTTACTTTTCAAACCACATTTTATCGTAAATGTGTTTTAATAGGTAGGTACTTAATAATAAAACTAAAACTTTTAATTTTTCAGTGTTTTTAATCAATTTGACCTTAACTTATTTTGTTTAATTACAATTATTACAACAATTTATCACCAACGAACACAATTATCAGTCTCTTGGATGACGACCTCTGTGGCGCAGTGGGTGAAGGCCCGCCTGAGACGCATGAGGTTGCGGGTTCGATCCGCGGGACAAATGTTTGTATGATTTGCAAATATTTGTCTCGAGTCTGGGTGTTTTCTATGTATAATATTGTATGTAAGTATCAATTAAATATAAAAAATAAGTAGTATAACAGTCATGTGGTTTCCATAACACAAGCTCTGCATATTTGTGGCTACAAGATGTTGTGTGATTGTCCAGCATTATTTATTTATAATTTGAGGTTTTGGCAGACAATCACCGTAAAACATTATCCATTCCATAACCGAAAATGTTATGCCCCTCATAACTAAATGATTTTTCAAAATCTCTTAGCTTGCAACAGTAAACATATCCTCTTGCGGCAATCCTCCATGGGTTTCCATCCAGCCACTTTATTGTATCACAGATGTCTTGACAGAGCACGAAATTTTGCGCATCTCTAAAACTTATGTCAGGTATGTTTAGCTGAACAATGGCTACTGATGATGCTTTTACCGGATCTTGTACTACCTGTGAAAAGAAGAAATAACTACTATAGAAGAAGAAATAAATACTATTATGACTAGACGATATCGATGTCTTCGAGAGTGTGTAGTGGCACAGATTAGTCATCTGTGGTAGTGGGAGAGCAGCGAGAGATAGAGATAGATGGAGGACATTTGGGGAGACCTTTGCCCAGCAGTAGGACGAGATACAATAAAAAAAACCGTCTTCAATGTTATAAGCTGAGCAATTTTCTGCACTCTCGAAGTGTATTTCTGTTCATAACTTTATGGGACAACAAAGAAAGGGTAGCCCTTTCAAACAAAAAAAGAATCCTCAAAATCGGACCACAGTTACGGAGAAATCGATGAACATACTGTACATAAAAAATAAAAGGAAATCCTCCTCTTTTGAAGTCATTTAGTCAAAATTAATTTTAAAACATTTGTTTGGAGAACTTGTGCTAAAGTTAAAACATAAGCCTGAGAGGTAGTTTGCCAAGGAATTTGTATACTACATAAATTCCTCGGATAGAGCAGAAAGCTCTACATTTTCTTGTATGACAGCTTGACTGAGATAAGATCGATTTCTGCAGTATCTTTATTTGTCTTGTTCATTAATTTTAGAGTTTTTAAGACCCTCTCTGAATTTTATACATTTATCCCTTTTCAACTTTGTGCGAATAAATGAGATCGGCGGATATTTATTAAGTAGGTACTTAGTTATAAAACAGAAAACTATATCGTGCCGACATGTAGCGAGACTAAGACAGCAGAAAAAACAAGGCTTGGGAGTGTGTAGGAGACACTTTTGCCATGCAATGCAAACTCACACTCACAACTAAAAGGCTTACCTTCCATATAAAAGTAGAAACCGACTGGCTCGACTTGTCATCTCGATTTGAAATGTATATTTCTACCGAATTATAATATTTATCTGTCAGATTCAAACCCATCGCTGCGCCTGTCCAAACAGTCAGTTTGTTGTTTGTAGAACGGGCCAGCTTCCTCACTCGTGACTCGACTTCCTCCCAATTCTGGTAAAAAGCAACAATGTTGATCAGTGTTATAAACTAATGACTCTGTGAGCAGTAGACCATGCGAGTCTGTCCTTGCATAGCTTAAAACCGAATAAATGTTCACAATACTCTAGTTTTCTAAGGGTGCTAATTAAACCGCCTTCTATTTAATAGCATTTTTCGCCTCTAAAAATTTACATTGACCTCTGAATTACTAAGTCAGCCACTATCAATGTGCCTCTAAAAAATACTATCTTAGCCACTAAATATCCTCGATATAAGCCACTGTTAATACAACTCAGCATGGCAGTTATTTTTTGGCATCTAAATTTGTTTTTTATAGATCTAAATTTGTAACACATATTCAATCGGGAACTCCTAAAATATTTAAATATGACACCAATAAAGTAAGTATATCTACTTCTAATTTTATAACTCAGCATGTTTAAAATATAGTGTAACATTAATTGTAATGCCAAAGCTTAAAATAGCGAATTTCAAAATCAAGAATGCTTGAAATGTATAAAGATCGATTGATCGCAGTTTATAAAGACGATACTTGGAAGGTAGAATGCCTAAAATGTCGAAAATACCTGAGTATAATATATTGTATTCTTTATGAACTAGATTTCTGTCGCTTCGGCGCACAGTGGCTTGATCGTATGGAGAGGGTCGGACATTCGTCTTTAAAAAAAGTTGATGTCGAAATCTGTTAATTTAATAATGGCATTGTGTTCAGTTAATTATTCTCTTCAATAGTCATTCTCGGTACTTTTGCCGTAACGGCAATATTTCATGAATAAATTGAAGAAACGTTGATTTTTATTACAATTTTGTATGGAAATGAATATTCAAAACCTTATATCTCGACATTGCCGTGCGTTTTCGCGATGCGGTTTTTTTTATCGTAATCTACACATAGACAGCTTCAATATCCATTCAAAACTTGCTGCGCCAAACTCTTATAAGACTAAAATACAGGATGTTCTATGTTGAGTTAAAATATATGAACGATAACTTGTAATCTACTCGTACACGGTTCGAAATGTGCTAATTGAATAATGGTATCGTGTTCAGTTAAAGATTTTCTTCAATAGTCAATCACGGTACTTTTGCTGTAACGGCATTATTTCATGAATAAAATAAATATTATTATCAACGGGATAATTACCATGATTATTGAGTTTTGTTGCTTCCCGATATTTCGACGCAGTTGCATGCGCCAATAATTATGCGTAATATTATGCGTCAATAATCATGGTAATTATCCCGTTGATAATAATATTTATGTTCGTAACCATGATAGTTTCAAAAGTTTCATGAATAAATTGAAAAAACGTTGATTTTTATTAAAATTTTTATGGAAATGAATTTTTAAAACCTTATATCTCGACATTGCCGTGCGGTTTCGCGATGCGGTTTTTTTTTATCGTAATCTACACATAAACAGCTTCAATATCCGATCAAAACTTGCTGCGCCAAACTCATAACAGACTAAAATACAGGATGTTCTGTTTTGAGTTAATATATTATGAACATTAAACTTAATCAATTTTCGTAATCTACTCGCACACGGTTCGAAATGTGTTAATTTAATAATGGTATCGTGTTCAGTTAATGATTTTCTTCAATAGTCATTCGTTGTACTTTTGCCGTAACGGCATTATTTCATGAATAAATTGAAAAAATGTTCATTTTTATTACAATTGTATGGAAATGAATTTTCAAAACCGTATATCTTGACATTGCCCTTGGCGCACCAACTTGGCGCACCAAGTTTTGATTGGATATTGAAGCTGTCTATGTGTAGATTACGATAAAAAAACCGCACCGAGAAAACGCACGGCAATGTCAAGATATAAGGTTTTAAATATACATTTCCTTAAAAATTTTAATAAAAATCAACGTTTTTTTCAATTTATTCATGAAATAATGCCGTTACAGCAAAAGTACCGTGAATGACTATTGAAGAAAATCTTTAACTGAACACGATACCATTATTCAATTAGCACATTTCGAACCGTGTACGAGTAGATAACGAAAATTGGTTGAGTTATTGTTAACTCAAAATATAACATCCTGTATTTTAGTCTGTTATGAGTTTGGCGCAGCAAGTTTTGATTGGATATTGAAGCTGTCTGTATGTAAATTACGATAAAAAAAACCGCATCGCGAAAACGCACGGCAATGTCGAGATATAAGGTTTTAAAAATTCACTTCCATAAAAATTTTAATAAAAATCAACGTTTTTTTCAATTTATTCATGAAATAATGCCGTTACAGTAAAAGTACCGTGAATGACTATTGAAGAAAATGCTTAAGAGGCATTAGACAAAATTTTCTGATTTACGTGATGTTTTGGGGCAGGATTTTTCAATGAAAACACTGTATTTATAAAAAAATTATGGCACAGCATGAAATATCATTTCAATTTTGTACTATTAAATGAGCTACTTTTGTATTTTTATTATTTCTTTTTGATTAATCGACCTCAAACCGGCGACTGTTTTGTGAATTTTTGCTGTAAGAGGTTTAGAAATCACCATATTTACGAATCATTTTGACGTCCAAATGGTATAAAAAAATTACGATGTTTTGCTGTGGTAGTCAACCAAACTATTAAATGGATCACTTTTTACTACCTTTATTTAGTTTTTGAGTAAAAAAATCTTTAACTTAGTCCAAATTTCGAGAAAACGGCCAAAGAATTGCTTTTGATTTTGGCTACTTAGAACTGACTTAGAACTCTTGTTCGTAAAATTAACAAAACAGAAATAAACTTGAGTTCAAAATCAATCCTTTTCTGAAAAAAAAAATGCAAAAAGATTAAAAAATTGGCAATGAAAAATCTTTTAAAACAACCTAAAACGCGTCGTATCTACTACCCTATCTACTCGACGCAAGCAGACCGCCACAGATTAGGTAGAGATACTACGTATCAGATGGAAATGTCGGGAACATTTTAGTGTGGACTTGTGTTCACAGATTATATAGATGTTACTCGCTCCTGATTGGCTATCAGAAAACGATGTATGACGTTTCTTTTTTTTTTTCTGCTACACCGGCACCGAGCAGAATTGTCATTCTACCAAACAAATTAATTTGGTAGGAATGCTTTTTTCATTCAATATTTCTAAGGCATTGATCTCAATGTGTACTATTGAGATCAATGCCATAGTAGAGGTCAGTGGCCTAAGGGAAAGAAGGTGTTGTTGATAGAAAACAACGAAACATAGTTAATCATTTATTATTATTTTTTAAATTTTTTCTTAACACTACATAGTAGGTATAGGTATTGTTTAATAAACAAAGTTGCTTCCCGCTGTCTGTCCCTATATAAAAAAAAACATCATCAAAATCCGTTGCGTAGTTTTAAAGATTTAAGCAATGCTTAGATCTTTAAAACTACGCAACAGATTTTGATGTGGTTTTTTTAATAGATAGAGTGATTCAACAGGAAGGTTTATATGTATAATACATGCATAATATAGTACCTAGAGAAGCACTGATAAATCTTACGCCGGCTCCATACGTTGGGGCCAACGTTGGTCCCAACGTTGGGACCAAGATTTCGTGAACCATCCACACGTTGGCGATACACCAGTCTTGTTCCGTCAGAGCCAACGTGCAGACGTCCGATGTCTGCGCGTCCGATACAGAAATTGAAATTTCTCTAAGTGATTTTACATTACTGAATACCAATTTTATCACAATCACATCACATCATGTCACTATCACACTTCACACAACACACTATATTATAAAAGCGAAAGTTTGGATGTTTGGATGTATGTTTGTTCCTCTATAACACGACAACCACTTAACCGATATGGGTGATATTTAAAATATAGATAGATAATAACCGGAAATAGGACATAGGCTACTTTTTATCCCAAAAAATTGCACGTTTCCCGTAACATAAAAAAAAATAGTAGACTCCATCATCAGATCAGCTCGCTGTCACCATATTATTACATTGTAGTCAGAACTTGACAAATATGCCGAGTCTCAACTCAATCGGCTTATTTACTGAGGAGTTCTGTTGAACAGCTCTTGACTCCATCATCAGATCAGCTTGTTGATACCATAATATTTCATTGTCACCGAGAATCTATAAGTGTGCAAAATTTCAGCCCGATAGTCCTACAAACACAATAAATAAGGAATACGATGACATTCTCGCTCGTCAGTCGACACGTGCGCTCACGATGCGCGTCGAAACGGGACTGAGCATAGCGCCAACGTGTGGACGGATCCCCAACGTTGGCGCGCCAACTTCCTTTGATAAAACCGACACGGCACGGCCAAGCCCCAACGTTGGCCCCAACGTTGGCGCCAAGCTATTTTGTCAGCACCACACGTTGGTGAGAGGCATTGGGACCAACGTTGGCCCCAACGTGTGGATGCGGGGTTAGGTTTCTGTGATGTGTGATGTGACCAGTGCGTCTCGTTCTCGTTCTCGAAATCTCGTTCAAACTCACGTTTCTCAACAAATCACTGCATAAACAATCGAGCCACTTTTTGAGTCTGATTACACTACACACTGGGAATATGGAATACAGCGGCCTTTCGCAAATTTGTACAACCTGGTACAACAAAAGTTAACACAACACATAAAATACATCGTAGGTACTGAAGGTACAAACCGTTTGCAGCTAATAAGGATCAGAAATAGGCGGGGAAAATCAACAAACTAAATACACAATGATCGTTAGACATTAGACCGCAGAGCACAGACTACCCACATCCACAGAGATACCTACCCTCAAAGATCTCAATCATTCATTGACATTGACATTGTCATCAAAATAGCAACTCATTCGGAATCGGAAGAGTTGAGGAGCGGAGAACGAAATGTCATACATCGTTTTCCAATCAATTTCCAATCAAAGCACAGATTATATACAAGTCCAAGCTTCTGACTAGGAACATTTCTACCCGTGCAGACCGCGCCGAGCGCTTCTAGGGGGTGGACGTATCGCTTTGCATCCCGGAGCTCGCACTGAGTCGACTCGCAAAGCACGTCGCCGGCTACGAAGAATATAGCGAAATAGGAGCGTTTGATACATTGGTTGCTAAGTTATTAATTACCTATTTTTAAATATTTTCTGCGGGGCTAAAAAGGCCGTTAAAGCAGAATAATGATCTGAATTGTTGTGTAACTAATAATGTAATAATAGGGTGACAGCGAGCTGATCTGATGATGGAGTCAGGACCTGTTTCATGGAATTTTATGATGATATGGGTATCAAATGAAAGGGCTTGATGAGCGCAACACAATGCTGATCTGATGATGGAGTCAGGACCTGTTCCCTGGAACTTTTTAATGATATGGGTATCAAATGACAGAGCTTGATGAGCGCAACACAATGCTGATCTGATGATGGAGTCAGGACCTGTTCCCTGGAACTTTTTAATGATATGGGTATCAAATGAAAGAGCTTGATGAGCGCAACACAATGCTGATCTGATGATGGAGTCAGGACCTGTTCCATGGAACTTTTTAATGATATGGGTATCAAATGAAAGGGTTTGATGAGCGAAACACAATGCTGATCTGATGATGGAGTCAGGACCTGCTCCATGGAACTTTTTAATAATATGGGTATCAAATGAAAGGGCTTGATGAGCGCAACACAATGCTGATCTGATGATGGAGTCAGGACCTGTTCCATGGAACTTTTTAATGATATGGGTATCAAATTAAAGGGCTTGACGAGCGCAACACAATGCTGATCTGATGATGGAGTCAGGACCTGTTCCCTAGAACTTTTTAATGATATGGGTATCAAATGAAAGGGCTTGATGACCGAAACACAATGCTGATCTGATGATGGAGTCAGGACCTGTTCCATCGAACTTTATAATGATATGGGTATCAAATGAAAGAGCTTGATGAACGCAACACAATGCTGATCTGATGATGGAGTCAGGACCTGTTCCATGGAACTTTTTAATGATATGGGTATCAAATGAAAGGGTTTGATGAGCGAAACACAATTCTGATCTGATGATGGAGTCAGGACCTGCTCCATGGAACTTTTTAATAATATGGGTATCAAATGAAAGGGCTTGATGAGCGCAACACAATGCTGATCTGATGATGGAGTCAGGACCTGTTCCATGGAACTTTTTAATGATATGGGTATCAAATGAAAGGGTTTGATGAGCGAAACACAATTCTGATCTGATGATGGAGTCAGGACCTGCTCCATGGAACTTTTTAATAATATGGGTATCAAATGAAAGGGCTTGATGAGCGCAACACAATGCTGATCTGATGATGGAGTCAGGACCTGTTCCATGGAACTTTTTAATGATATGGGTATCAAATTAAAGGGCTTGATGAGCGCAACACAATGCTGATCTGATGATGGAGTCAGGACCTGTTCCCTGGAACTTTTTAATGATATGGGTATCAAATGAAAGGGCTTGATGACCGAAACACAATGCTGATCTGATGATGGAGTCAGGACCTGTTCCATCGAACTTTATAATGATATGGGTATCAAATGAAAGAGCTTGATGAGCGCAACACAATGCTGATCTGATGATGGAGTCAGGACCTGTTCCATGGAACTTTTTAATGATATGGGTATCAAATGAAAGGGTTTGATGAGCGAAACACAATGCTGATCTGATGATGGAGTCAGGACCTGCTCCATGGAACATTTTAATAATATGGTATCAAATGAAAGGGTTTGATGAGCGCAACACAATGCTGATCTGATGATGGAGTCAGGACCTGTTCCATGGAACTCTTTAATGATATGGGTATCAAATGAAAGGGCTTGATGAGCGCAACACAATGCTGATCTGATAATGGAGTCAGGACCTGTTCCATGGAATTTTTTAATGATATGGGTATTAAATGAAAGGGTTTGATGAGCGAAACACAATGCTGATCTGATGATGGAGTCAGGACCTGGTTCATGGAACTTTTTAATCATATGGGTATCAAATGAAAGGGCTTGATGAGCAAAACATAATGCTGATCTGATGATGGAGTTATGACCTGTTCCATGGAACTTTTAATGATAATATGGGCATCAAATGAAAGGGCTTGATGAACAAAACACAATGCTGATCTGATGATGGAGTCAGGACCTGTTCCCTGGAACTTTACAATGATATGGGTATCAAATGAAAGGGCTTGATGAGCGAAACACAAAGCTGGGTCGGGGTTTACTTTGACTTTGATTCTTGATTTTGACTTTCACTTTGATTCTTGATTCTTGATTTTCAATTTTAGTTTCTCTATTCTCGGATCTCGGATTCTTGATTTTCGATTTTCGAGTCTCAATTCTTGATTATCGGATCTTGGATATCGGGTTCTTGATTCTTGATTTTGATTCTTGATTTTCAATTTTCGATTATCGATTCTCGGATCTTGTATCTCGGATTCTTAATTCTTGATTTTCAATTTTTAATTTTTGATTTGTGATTCTTGATTCTTGTTTCTCATTTCTCGATTCTCGGATCTCGGATTTTTATTTTGATTTTTATTTCTTGATTTTGATTTTAAAATTAAAATCAAGATTAAAAATGAAAAATCAAACATCAAAAATCGAAGTCAAAAGTAAATCCTAACCCAGCTTTGTGTTTCACGCATAAAACCCTTTCATTTGATACCCATATCATTATAAAGTTCCATGGAACAGGTCCTGATTCCATCATCAGATCAGCATTGTGTTTTGCTCATTAAACCCTTTCATTTGATACCCATATCATTATAAAGTTCGATGGAACAGGTCCTGACTCCATCATTAGATCAGCATTGTGTTGCGCTCATCAAGTCCTTTCATTTGATACCCATATCATTAAAAAGTTCCATGAAGCAGGTCCTGACTCCATCATCAGATCAGAATTGTGTTTCGCTCATCAAACCCTTTCATTTGATACCCATATCATTAAAAAGTTCCATGGAACAGGTCCTGACTCCATCATCAGATCAGCATTGTGTTGCGCTCATCAAGCCCTTTCATTTGATACCCATATTATTAAAAAGTTCCATGGAGCAGGTCCTGACTCCATCATCAGATCAGCATTGTGTTTCGCTCATCAAACCCTTTCATTTGATACCCATATCATTAAAAAGTTCCATGGAACAGGTCCTGACTCCATCATCAGATCAGCATTGTGTTGCGCTCATCAAGCTCTTTCATTTGATACCCATATTATTAAAAAGTTCCATGGAGCAGGTCCTGACTCCATTATCAGATCAGCATTGTGTTTCGCTCATCAAACCCTTTCATTTGATACCCATATCATTAAAAAGTTCCATGGAACAGGTCCTGACTCCATCATCAGATCAGCATTGTGTTGCGCTCATCAAGCTCTTTCATTTGATACCCATATCATTAAAAAGTTCCAGGGAACAGGTCCTGACTCCATCATCAGATCAGCATTGTGTTGCGCTCATCAAGCTCTGTCATTTGATACCCATATCATTAAAAAGTTCCAGGGAACAGGTCCTGACTCCATCATCAGATCAGCATTGTGTTGCGCTCATCAAGCCCTTTCATTTGATACCCATATCATTAAAAAGTTCCATGGAACAGGTCCTGACTCCATCATCAGATCAGCATTGTGTTGCGCTCATCAAGCCCTTTCATTTGATACCCATATTATTAAAAAGTTCCATGGAGCCGGTCCTGACTCCATCATCAGATCAGAATTGTGTTTCGCTCATCAAACCCTTTCATTTGATACCCATATCATTAAAAAGTTCCATGGAACAGGTCCTGACTCCATCATCAGATCAGCATTGTGTTGCGCTCATCAAGCCCTTTCATTTGATACCCATATCATTAAAAAGTTCCATGGAGCAGGTCCTGGCTCCATCATCAGATCAGCATTGTGTTGCGCTCATCAAGCCCTGTCATTTGATACCCATATCATTAAAAAGTTCCATGGAACAGGTCCTGACTCCATCATCAGATGAGCTAGCTGTCACCATATTATTTCATTGTAGTCGGAACTTGACTGACATGCTGAGATCTAAGTTTCAACTCAATCGGACTATTTACTGAAGAGTTCTGTTGAAAAGCTCCTGATTCCATCAGATCAGCACAATATGGTTTATGGGACAAAAAAACAAACATTTATTTTTTTGTAATTATTTGTATTCAAAGTGTAACTAACCCAACCCGACTTTGTTTTGTGTTATACCTATAGGTACCTACCTAAGTACCTACCCAAAAAGTATTTTTACTATCTCAAATAAATCAATCACATGAAAATTACCAAAACCGTTTAGTCTAAGAAACGGAGCGCTGTTCATTGGGTGTTAGAATTTAGCAACTTTTGTCCCTCCGAGCGCTGATTTTGTCGAGTGCGAAATTGTATAATGGCTCTTAACTGAACGCGATACCATTATTCAATTAGCACATTTCGAACCGTGTACGAGTAGATAACGAAAATTGGTTGAGTTATTTTTAACTCAAAATATAACAGCCTGTATTTTAGTCTGTTATGAGTTTGGCGCAGCAAGTTTTGATTGAATATTGAAGCTGTCTATATGTAGATTACGATAAAAGAAACCGCATCGCGAAAACGCACGGCAATGTCGAGATATAAGGTTTTAAAAATTCATTTCTTCAACAATTGTAATAAAAATCAACGTTTTTTCAATTTATTCATGAAGTATTGCCGTTACGGCAAAAGTACCGAGAATGACTATTGAAGAAAATCATTAACTGAACACGATACCATGATTAAATTAACACATTTCGAGCCGTGTACGAGTAGATTACGAAAATCAGTTAAGTTAATATTCATAATATTTTAACTCAAAATAGAACATGCATGCTGTATTTGAGTCTGTTGTGAGTTTGGCGCACCAAATTTTGATTGGATATTAAAGCTGTTTATGTGTAGATTACGATGAAAAAAAACCGCATCGCGAAAACGCACGGCAATGTCGAGATATAAGGTTTTAAAAATTCATTTCCTTAAAATTTTTGAATAAAATAAACGTTTTTTCAATTTATTCATGAAATATTGCCATTACAGCAAAAGTACCGAGAATGACTATTAAAGAAAATCAATAGTTGAACACGATACCATTATTAAATTAAGACATTTCGAACCGTGTACGAGTAGATTACAAGTTATCGTTCATATATTTTAACTCAACATAGAACATCCTGTATTTTAGTCTTATAAGAGTTTGGCGCAGCAAGTTTTGAATGGATATTGAAGCTGTCTATGTGTAGATTACGATAAAAAAAACCGCATTGCGAAAACGCACGGCAATGTCGAGATATAAGGTTTTGAAAATTTATTTCCATACAAAATTGTACTAAAAATCAACGTTTCTTCAATTTATTCATGAAATATTGCCGTTACGGCAAAAGTACCGAGAATGACTATTAAAGAGAATAATTAACTGAACACAATGCCATTATTAAATTAACAGATTTCGACATCAACTTTTTTTAAAGACGAATGTCCGACCCTCTCCATACGATCAAGCCACTGTGCGGCGGCCGCTGCCGCGGCACGCTCGCTACGCTCGCTTACCTCGCGCGTTGTTATTTCATAATCTTACCTAACCTAACCTAAACTGTTGGTTAGTTGTAAAATCTGTGGCTGAGTTAGTAAATTTGATGGCGATGTAGAAATCAGTAGGTCAAGTAAAAATAATTGTTGTTCTTTACTTGACGCTTTCTTTGGAATATTTTGTTAATGCTGTAAAAAATACGAGTTAGTTTATTAGAAGGGTTCTTATTTTCCCGTTGCTTAGTTATAAAATCAGAAGGTAGGTTCCGTGGCCAAAAAATAATTCTGCGGCTCGACTTATTATTACCCGTTTTCTAAAGGGTCGATCCCACTGGTAGAAATCTAAAAGTGAGCAATTTACTGCATTTTGAGGAGCTTTTCTGCCCAGCACGCTGAAGATCCTCATCAGCTCTTTACCAAATTTTTAAGAGACTAACTTAAAGTTACAACCTTTCAAACAAAAAAATAACCATCAAATCAGATGTCATAAGGCATAGATATCCTGTAGCCCTCGTTTTGCAGGAAGTACCACCCCAATTAAAAATCCCCGATGACAAAAAAAAATCTATAAAATTATCGAACCTGCTCATTAAATTTCACGAAAATAGGTTGAGAAATGCGACCTGTAGAGGAGAACATACAGACAGACAGACAGACATCCGGCGGACAAACGAAAGCGTTTTGTCCAAGCTGAAGCTTGAACGCTTCGCTCACTCGGTCAATAAGCCAAAGTTTTTGATTATAAAAGTTAGTAACTTACTTTAGCAGAGCATGTACTCCAATGAGGAACAACATTCAAATGGGTGAACGTCGCTCGCTGAGGCAAGCCTGGGAAGACATCCAAGGGATTCACCAACTGCCTCTTAGAAAAAACGCAACGATCTTTTTCATGGAACGACAACCCTAGAATCGATTTCATGCTTTCTATCTGCCCATCTACATCGTAGAACTTATCAAAGTTTTGTGTTAGTCTATCATTGAACCAAGGTACAGCCCTTGGAATTGATTCAGCTAGAGGTAGATACATTTTTTGTTTCGTATAGAAAGGTCTATCGTAGGTAATATCCATGCAGATTTCGTAAATTTCAATAGTTTTGGATAGTACTTCGTACACTATTTTAACTGTGTCTGATTTAGGGCCATAACAAGACAAGCTCGTCCATTTGACTTGTGGCTTCACTTCTTGTGTACATTGTATAGCTGAATAGTCATAAGGTATGTCCTCAATTTCAAGCTGAACTTTATTCCCAGATGTTTTACACTGAGCGATTGTATTATATCTTTTGTAGTTGAAAATATTGAGTTCGCTAGTTTCTGGACAGACTAATAGAACTTTCTGCTGTTTTGGCATGTACAAAAATCCATCGTCGTATTTGTACGGTGGTAAGGAAAAGTGCTCAGTTAAAATCAACGGTTGTCTGTTAGCGTTTGGATCCAGTTTCAGTACGCATTCTGAAAAAAACAGTCAATTTATTTACCTATTCTTCTTGAAATGATATTAGGTTTATAAATATGATTTTTTTCTTGTAGAAACCCAACAAATAGATCAAACATATATAAACCTTCTCCGAATAATATATAACAATAGCACAGCAAACATCAAATTAGGTAAACATTACAGGACCATCGTTTACCATAGAAAAATGAGTTAAGCAGGGAGACCCCCTATCACCCATATTGTTTACAGCCACCCTCCAAGAGGTGTTTAAAACGTTGACTGATGCATGGGCAACAAAGGGCATTGACGTCGGAGGTAAGCGCCTAACAAACCTGCGCTTTGCAGATGATATTGTTCTTTTTGCCCCAACAGCTCACGACCTACAGGGCATGCTTCAAGAACTGAGCACGGTGAGTCCTGAGGTTGGACTTCTGATGAACAGATCAAAGACTCAGTTGATGACCAATAGCACGAAACGTAGGGTCGAGGTAGATGGGCAGGTAATACAATATGACGACCTCTGTGGCGCAGTGGGTGAAGGCCCGCTTGCGACGCAGGAGGTTGCGGGTTCGATTTCCGCCGCGGGACAAATGTTTGTATGATCTGCAAATATTTGTCTCGGGTCTGGGTGTTTTCTATGTATATTATATGTATGTATTTACAAAAAAAAAATGTAAGTATTTTTGGGGAACAGGGTGGAATCGTTCCCCAAAGGCAGAGTAGGTGGTTCCTCTGCAACGGGTCGGCCCATCTGGCCCACTTACCCGTGGTCTTTCGACCAACAGTTGATGTCGGATAGTTGTATACAAGCTTCAACTCGGTAGAAACTCCGCTTGCGAGATCTAGGGAATTCCGATGTTATTCCGATGTTGCGTGTGATTCCGTTGCTCCTTTAGCCTGCAATCTGGTCTGAGGTCTGATACTGTCCAGCGTGTTCTTCTTTTTGCAGTAGAAGTTGCTTTGGAGTAGCTTGGAAGTTCGTTATCCTTAAGATAACTCAGATACGAGTCGTTGATGTCGAGCGTGGCGCCATCTGTAGTGCGTAGCATGTTTTTCTGTAGTTCATCTAGCGACAGGTAGATGTCGCTACATCACTCCCTTTCCAGACCGAAGGTCGATATGATCTTGTCACCAGCATTGTACGTGTCCACGGTGAGTCGGGACGAAGCGGTGCATCGGTGCGTCTACGGTGAGTCGAGACGTGTCCACGGTGAGTCGGGACGAAGCGATGCGTCGGATGCGCCTGCGGTGAGTCGAGACGATGTCTGTCCACGGTGAGTCGGGACGGAGAGGTGCGTCGGGTGCGTCTGCGGTGAGTCGAGACGTGTCCACGGTGAGTCGGGACGATTCGGCGTGCGGTGCAGTGCTCTGGGTGAAGTCCACGGTGAGTCGGGATGAGATACCCAGACGATGCTGCGGTTGAAGTGACTCCACGAAGCGTATCGAGGAGCGGAGAGCCTGCAGAACCAGGAAGTCGGGGCGGCTTGCGATGGAACTGCGGAGGCTGGAGGCTGAAGATTGCTGGTGTGGTGTGAAGCTGCTGGTCCGGAAGGTATACTTGAGAGAGAGAGAGAGGAGAGAGACGAAGGTTGATGATGCTCGCCGCTGATGAAGATGATGGCGCTGAAGGTGCTGCGTGTTGAGGGTTCCAGTCGTCGGGTTTCGGCAGGAGTCGTCCGAGGTAGTCGACGGCTGGATCACGTCGGGGTCACCAGTTTGGGGAACAGGGTGGAATAGTTCCCCAAAGGCAGAGTAGGTGGTTCCTCTGCAACGGGTCGGCCCATCTGGCCCACTTACCCGTGGTCTTTCGACCAACAGTTGATGTCGGATAGTTGTATACAAGCTTCAACTCGGTAGAAACTCCGCTTGCGAGATCTAGGGAATTCCGATGTTATTCCGATGTTGCGTGTGATTCCGTTGCTCCTTTAGCCTGCAATCTGGTCTGAGGTCTGATACTGTCCAGCGTGTTCTTCTTTTTGCAGTAGAAGTTGCTTTGGAGTAGCTTGGAAGTTCGTTATCCTTAAGATAACTCAGATACGCATACGAGTCGTTGATGTCGAGCGTGGCGCCATCTGTAGTGCGTAGCATGTTTTTCTGTAGTTCATCTAGCGACAGGTAGATGTCGCTACATATTTAAGTAGTAGGTATATCAGTCATGTAGTTCCCATAACACAAGCTTGGGGCTAAATGATGCTGTGTGAAATGTCCAGCATTATTTATTTATTTATTTAATATGTCGATGAGTACATTTACTTGGGCCAGTTAGCGAGCTTCGAAAACAGGCAGGACAAAGAAATCGGTCGCAGGATCGAAAACGCCTGGAAGAGCTACTGGTCCATGAAGGCGCAAATGAAGGGAGACCTTCCTCTGACACTGAAGCGCAAGCTCATCGACATGTGTATTCTGCCTAACCTACGGTGCTCAGACGTGGTCATTAACTGAGTTACAGAAGTCTAAACTCAAGATCTGCCAAAGAGCAATGGAACGCAGTATCTTAGGGTTTAAACGCATCGACCGAGTGCGGAATAGCATACTGCGTTCAGTCACAGGCATTGCAGACGTCGGGACAAAAGCTGCACGACTCAAATGGGACTGGGCGGGTGACGTAAGCAGAATGCATCCCGATAATTGGGCAAATTCCGTAACACTTTGGCAGCCTGACAAGGCGCGTGGTCGTGGTCGGCCGAGAAAACGTTGGAGGGATGATCTCGACGCCTTTGAGGAGACTTGGTGGGAAATCTTGAAGAACAGAGATGGTTGGAGAGATGTGGGGGAGACCTTTGCCCAGCAGTGGGACGATAAAAAAAAATAGTTAAAAATAGGTTAAATAAAAAAAAAAAGATAGTGAATAACATGTATAAAGAAGTAGATAAACGTGAGCTTATTCAAATGAGTCTAAATAAATGTAAATTAATGTTATTCAGTATGGATGTTCATATGAATTAGTAAGTAATTCTGGTGGCGTAGTTTTTAGGCTTCTGTCATAGCTTATCTTCTTAAAATCCAGGACCGGCAATTTAACGTGCCTTCCGAAGCACGGAATCATGTTATTCACTGAGGAGTTCCGTTGAACAGTCCGGGGCCATGATAACGTAAGAATTGCAATAGCAATTCGACAACAATCCGGTCGAAAAATATCACTAAAAATCGTAATCGCATGTCTATATTGTCTATTGCTCGCCTTACGCCTCGTATTACAATTTGCCTTTTGCGTTTTGCTTTTGCATTTTGCGATCGTAATACGATTTTAGTGATATTTTTCGACCGGTCGCGTAGTGATTGCTTTCGCATTGCTATTGCAAGTCTTACGTAGGTACCTAATCAGTGCGCTGACTCCATCATCTGAGATCGCTGTCACCCTAGCTTATTTTGAAATGGACAACTTACATAAGAACATAATATGTTCCTAAGTTGTCCATTTTATTTTGATTTTATTTAACTTATATTATAAGTTTAAAATCTTGTAAAAGATTATGCTTACATTCCTTTGCAAAGGTCCATCAAACTTTTCGTCTTGCCTCAATAAAAGCATTAGTTCTATTATATGAGTGAAGCTTTGTTCGCCTTGAAAAAATGGCGCTTCGAAAGCCGGGAATGCCACTAACAGTTTTCTATGAAGATATTACGTTTCAGAAACCAATGGTGTCCACGCACTTCTTATAAATTACAATCAGATGAGAGCGTATTAGAAACTGGGTTATTCTTTAAGCTATGACAGCAAAAGCTAGAATAAAATCGTCCTAAAATACATACCATTTAGGGTAACATCGAATGTTCGGGATAAGGTATCATCCTTATTGGTAGCTTCACATTTGTAACGCCCGTCCAATCCTTTTTTCATTTTGAATGTAAGAAAATCACGCGTTGATAATATCTTTCCATTAAAATACCATAATATCTGTAAAAGATGGATAAAGTTGGAAAATAAATCAGAGATGTGTGCGGAGAGGAGTAGATAACGAAGTTTTAATAAGATGATCATCTACAATTGATACATTATGTTGTATCGGCACAACATGATAAACATCTTCCATTTTTAACCGACTTCAAAAAAACAAGAGGCTCTCAAGTTGTCGGAATCTTTTTTTTTTTGCTTTTTTTATGTATTTTCAGCGATTACTCGGAGACGCCTTGACCGATTTGAAAATTCTTTTTTGTCTGAACGGGTACCTATACTTTCCGATTGGTGCCACAAAATTTGGTGAGGATCTGTCGAGGATCTTCGGAGTTATGAATAGAAATGCACCTCGAGATTGCAGAAAATTGCTCAGCTTATAACATTGAAGTCGGTTTTTTTTTATTTAGCCACTTGTTCTATATCAGTCATTATTTTAGCAATCACTACCTACTTTCTTATACATTTAATCTTTCAAACAATATGTTTCTTTATTTCCTTTCTACCTACTCGTGTATCCATTCAAATTCATGTAAAGCACATTTCTAGTTACTTCCATGAAATTATAGTTTAAAAACTCACCTTCGGAACTGAGTCACCAACTGTAGAACAGTCTAGATTAGCCATTTCTCCAAACCCAAGAGAAATAGATGTTTCTACAAAACTCTTCACAAACTTAAGCCTTGATTCAACAACAACTATTACATCGAATGACTCCGACTTAGTTAGGTTACTGACTCGGCATGTGTATATGCCAGCGGCGGATGATTTAACATGGGGTATAGTCAGGTTTCTTTTTTCAGTTTTTAGTTTTCTTTCGTTCTGTAAAATATATAATAGAAACCTCTAGATAACATAAATTATACACCGTTTATTTTTGGTCAGTTTAAAGCCGGCGCCTACGTAATCTATATCGATAACCTTACTCAAAAATAATAATAAATATGAGATCTATTTTTTTGCAATTAATATTATCACGAAACATAGGCAGGATAAATCACGGAGATACGTGCTCTCTGCTCAGCTGTTGCTACGGCATAGAGTCTATGCTACGTCGTAGTCATACATACATAACTAGGTCATTAGCTCTGCGCGCCTACGACACCATAACAAGTGTTTTACTCACTTTTGTTAATCTTTTCAACTATTTAGTTTCGTATGAAATACTTATCAAATTCAAAAACTAAACCAACGACACGAATACGATTAAGCAATACAAGCAGTGGGTGCTGGCTTTAAACTGACCCAGAATTAACGGTGTATTCTTTATTTATTAAATACACAATTTAATATGTAGGAACCCATTTATTTATGACAAATCACTACAAATTACAAAACAAAATCCCCTGGCCGTGTCGATGACGGTCTAAATGCAATAAACTCAAAAACTACAGAACAGATTTTCATACTGTTTTCACCAATGAGTGGAGTGATTCAAGAGGAAGGTTTCTGTGTATAATTAATTAATATTTTGTTTAAATTGGTTGGAATATGACGATGATTGTTGAAGATGTCGGAAAAAATCAAGCCGACTGGGGGCTTTTATCGAAAACGATTACTTTCCTTTGAGATATAACAAAACAATGTATGATGGAATTTTCCTATATAGGTACAACAGGTCTAAAGAAAAGCTATACACATTGTTATACTTATTAGAAAAAATAGTCACATTAGAATTATCGTAAAATTAAAACTATCGCACGTCAAAATAAATTCAAGCGGTCCCACACCGACGAGCGTTTAAAAGGGTCCTTGTTAAAATCAATAGGGGGATACCGATTGATGACGCTGACTATACATATTCCATACATTTTACTTGCCCCGATATCGTGTCGGCGTCCGACACCGATATCGGATCGGATAATGTGAAAACGCTCTCACGCGTGATACGAGTCCAAAGGTACCTAACCTATATGTAGTTCCTATAAATACATTTATATATTTACTTCAAATTAGGGAAAAAAGCCAATTTCATCCAAAATCGGTTCAGTAGTTTTCAAAAATAGACTATAAAGTAAAAAAGGTACTTCGTTTTTTTTTAATGTTGTTTGTCTAAGCAATAATCAGCCGTGACGTGAAACTTACCTTATACCAGCGAACATTGTCTGTATGGTTGTAAGCAATAGGACAGGCAACTTGTAGTTTTTGTCCTGCTTTCACAGGTTTCGTTTTATTTGGGTTGTTGAGCCATGGATGTTCTGGAAATATACAGCATCGTAAACGAAATATAACCTCTGTGATTTTCTCTCTCAAAATAATATATAATCTCTGTGACCTTTGTTTCATCAACATGGCAAACAAGTCTATCTACTAAATTCATCATTCTATATTTTGAGAGTCGCTATTTTAAGCTCCGGCATTTCAATTCATGTTTCACTAAATTACAAGCAAATAATGTTAATGTAATTTATAGAAGTAGTAGTTTTTTCAGGGATGGACTCTGTAAAATGGGCCCATATTATTACACCATGGATGCCAGAAGGAAGGCGGCGTCGAGGTCGACCGCGGAAACGTTGGCGCGACGATATCGATGCCTTTGAGAGTGACTGGTGGGAGACGGCGAGAGACAGAGATAGATGGAGGGAGTTGGGGGAGACCTTTGCCCAGCAGTGGGACGAGACAGGTTGAATAAAAAAAAAAAAATTATAGAAGTAAGTATTTTTAATGCACCCATAAAAATATATTCGTCTTTGAACGCATTTCTACAGTGTGTATAGTACAGAGATCGTCACCGGTGTGTATCCATCACATTAACATCAAAATTGTCAAAAGGGACTCTGTATGTTGGCTTCCGATTTATGCCTATCAAAGGTCTGGAACTACAACCATAGTCCCGTGATGTTAACTATTATTTTTGACATAGTTACATAATAATAATAATTAGATAATATTTATTGATAGAAGAATTACATTTTCGGTAACTTAAATGGCTTAAAGAGGGACTAAATCGCGTTATAACTAGTCATAGTGCGAAGTACAGTGCCACAAGTATAAGTTGGCGGTGGCGATTTGAGGAACTAAAACGGAAAAACGGAAAAACAGTATTATGATGCGAAATATCACTATACTATCTTAGACAAATACGCAAATGATAAGATCTTTCTTACATATTTTCCCAAATTTCGTGGTATTTTCTGTACAATTAATTATATTTTTTGAACACAGTGGCGCTCAGCCGCGCCAAGTTATACTTGTGGCACTGTAGACATTATAGTTAGATAAACGGACTGCGATATATTTATTTTCAAATTTTGTTATTATCCTATTAGTCTTACACTTTGTATGATTGTTAATGGAATTGAATATTTATTTAGTGCGATATTATTAAAAAGGTGTAGAGCCGTGTTGGTCGAGGGGTTTGATTACTTCGACTGTCGGTCCGAAGGTCATGGGTTCGGATCCTGGCCGTGCATTAATGGATTTTTTGTTTCGAAAAATGTATATGCGCATTAACACAAGCTCTAAACGGTGAAGGAAAACATCGTGAGCAAACCCGCGGCTTAGTCAGCCCCATACGTATTGACCATGACTTTCCTGTGGATATGGCCGATTAAGCTGAGAGGATGGTGTAGGTGCTGGGCAAGCCTGCTTCATCTCATCATTGTCCCGGCACTAGTGTCCCGATAAGTGTAGGCAAAGATTGCCTCCTGACACTAGTAGGTACACTAAATCATAGTAAAGATGGCCTAAGTTTATTAAAAAGGTTTCGTATACTTTACCAAAAACTTGAACTGTGAATATGAAAGAATCTCGTTCGTAATGGTCGATTATCGCTTCACACATAACTTCGCTGGTATTATATGCTTTAGTAACATTACGAATGGATAATGTATCACCACCTAAAAAGAACATTATCAAAATTAATAAAATCAGGGGGTCTCAAGTGGCCACTTTCAATGAAACATCAGATGTTTATGCTTCTAAATTGTCTACCACCTACTTCAAAGCTTCATAATGAAAAAAGGTGTTTTGAAATATTTGAGTATGCTTTATGAATGAAGCATTTATGAAACATCTGATGATCAAATGTTTCATACTATGAAACATCTGATGTTTCATCAAAAGTGGCCACTTTAGACTCCAGGTCGCCCAAACGAAGTCTTCCTGATTCTCTTACTGGCTAAACAGAAATTGTTTGATGGCCTCTTTCCCTCTGTTATTTTGCTTTCTAAGTAAAATATTGGCAAATGAATGCACAAAGATTATAAGTACATAATAATTTGTATAAAGTGGCAACTAAAGTTGGGTTATTTACACCATTTATAACTGAAGAACGGCTGGACCAGTTTTTATGATCTTTGATTTAAGTTGGATTGTCTCCGCCCGAATAAAAATTTACGACGAAAATTATTTTTCTTATACATTTTGTATGGAATGGCTTTTTTGATAGTAGGTCCATAATAATTAATAATATCCATAATAATTCTGAAGCGGTAGGTACAAAGTTCGCGGGGTCAGCAATTATACTTAAATAAAAAAAAACAGTGTTGTTTCGTGTTCGCACCTTACAAACAAACAAACAGACAAGCCGACAAACAGACAGATTAACATTGATATGGGTTCTAAGGCGTTCATAGATGCTCCTATAAATAACTTTTCTCAAATATCTTCAACAGACATCGATAAGTTATAGTTTTATTATATGTATGATACGTATACAGGGTGTGGCAAATTCTTGGTCACTGAAAGGGTAGCTACCTTTTCTCTTGTAGTTAGAAAGTTTTGTTCTTAGGAAACTTCAGTTTTATTTTGAAGAAAAAAATAATTGCAAAGAAGAACGAACATTTTGGCATACCTACTCTTCCGCCATTTTGAAAAAATCTCGATCTTGTAGCCAGTGATGAAACATGTGTCAATCGATAGGGGAAGTGATTACAAACAAAATATATTCAGTAATAAAATCTCGTAATCTTTATACTTTCCGAGATATTTGAGTTTGAAAATGTAAAAATTAAAACTTGAAAATGCTAATTATGCTGCCAATAATAACCGGTAGGTATTTGAATATATCTACTGAGACTGGGGATAAAATCGTGAGCCAATTTCGTTTAATTTTTAGGTAATTTTTTTTTTTTTTTAGTTATACAGGGTGAATTTTTGAGACGGGGCAGTAAGGGCAGCTACCTTAACCGTTGTAGCTACAGGAAAACGTTCTTACAAGACTATCCTTAACTTTTGAAGATATTGCGACCTGCAATCACAGATTTTTAAAAAAATGTACAGTCAGCGAGAAAATGGCCAGTTTACACAAAAACTTTTTTTGATGCCAATCGATCCTGTTTCACATAAGGATTAAAAGGCTCTATCGGACCAACTGAGGTTAGAGTACTAGAAAAGTCAGAAAACGCTAAAATGTATTTTTGGGACGGGGTAGTAAGGGCTACCATAACCGTTGTAGCTACAGGAAAACATTCTCAAGAGACTATCCTTAACGTTTGAAGATATTGTGACTTTCATTCACCGATTTTGGAAAAAATGTACAAAAGAAAAGTTTTTGCGTAAATTACTCATTTTTTTCGGTGACTGTACATTTTTTCCAAAATCTTTGAATGCAAGTCAAAATATCTTCAAAAGTTAAGGATAGTCTCTTGAGAACGTTTTCCTGGAGCTACAACGGTTAAGGTAGCCCTTACTAACCCGTCTCAAAAATACATTTTAGCGTTTTCTGACTTTTCTAGTACTCTAACCTCAGTTGGTCCGATAGAGCCTTTTAATCCTTATGTGAAACAGGATCGATTGTCATAAAAAAAGTTTTTGTGTAAACTGGCCATTTTCTCGCTGACTGTACATTTTTTTTCAAAATCTGTGAATGCAGGTTAAAATATCTTCAAAAGTTAAGGATAGTCTTCTAAGAACGTTTTCCTGTAGCTACAACGGATAAGGTAGCTGCCCTTACTGCCCCGTCTCAAAAATTCACCCTGTACATATTTTTTGAACACAGTTTATTTCATCATTCATTTTCTACCTAGGTACTATTTAGCACAAAATGATGAAATAAACTGTGTTCAAAATATATAATTTCAAATAAAAAAATATATATATTTTTTACCTAAAAATTAAACGAAATTGGCTCACGATTTTATCCCCAGTCACAGTAGACATATTCAAATACCTACCGGTTAGTATTGGCAGCATAATTAGCATTTTCAAGTTTTAATTTTTACATTTTCAAACTCAAATATCTCGGAAAGTATAAAGATTACGAGATTTTATTACTGAATATATTTTGTTTGTAATCACTTCCCCTATCGATTGACACATGTTTCATCACTGGATGCAAAATCGAGGTTTTTTCAAAATGGCCGACAGTAGGTATGCCAGGCTCCATACAAAAATGTTCGTACCCTTTTAGATTTTGGAAAAAAAATATAGTTAGCCTAAAAAATTACATTTGTCAAAAAAAAAAACAAGTTGGTCTTAATCGACTCTATTTCCCACCAGAAACACTTCTCCCAAAGTAACTTATCAAATCAAATCGTAAGTTTTTGCAATAATTCAAAAAAACACATCCAATACATTTTCTATGAAATGAAGAGTTGTAAACATTACAGTGCCACTTAATTGATCGTTCTTAATTTAATTTTTCTTAATTTTTGTTCTGTTCGCTGAAAATCTAGATAATCTCCAACAGATGCTTAAAGACCTCAATGATGCATCTCTGAAGGTCGGCTTGAGAATGAACATGACCAAAACAAAAGTTATGTCAAATATCTCCAGGGCCTCATTTCCTAATGTTACCATGGGAGGCGAGACCCTGGAGATGGTTGACTCATATGTGTACCTTGGGCATGTTCTATCTTTTGGTAAGGAACTGCAGGCCAAGGAGATATCCAGAAGAATTCAATTGGGATGGGCGGCATTTGGAAGGCTAGATGATATTTTAAAATCATCTACTATACCACAGTGTCTGAAGACCCGCCTCTACAACCAATGTGTCCTGCCTACTATGACCTACGGTGCCGAGACATGGACGCTCACAAAGGAGACTGTGCACAGGATCAGAGTAGCATAGAGAGCCATGGAGCGCGCCATGCTCGGCATCACACTTCTAGATCGAGTCCCCAATACTGAAATTCGCAAGCGGACTAAAGTACATGACGTTAGCAAGCGAATATTGGGGCTCAAGTGGAGTTGGGCAGGACACGTGGCCAGGCGTGGTGATGACCGGTGGAGTAGAGTGCTTACCGAGTGGTGGCCTAGAGAGGGGTACAGGAGTGTAGGTCGTCCACCAGCAAGATGGGTCGACGACATAGTTAAAACCTCAGGTCGTACATGGGTTAGATTGGCGCAAGACAGGGGCGAATGGCAGAAACGAAGAGAGGCATATACCCAGCAGTGGGATGAGAAAGGCTGATGATGATGATGATGATGAATTTAATTTCGTAACTGCTCCGGCAAGCTGGGAGGCTATTGTAAAGCGCGTATTTAAATTTAGAACAAAGTGCTTGCCTACAGATGTACAAATGGTATGCTCCATGCATACCAACATCTCTTGCGGGTCTGTCTAAGGCACCTAAGGCTTTACAATAGCCTCTCAGCATGCTGAAGCAGTTACGAATTTAAATTATTAACCATCGAATAAGTGGCACTATAATGTTTACAACTACTAATTTCATAGAAAATGTATGGGATGTGTTTTTTTGAATTATTGCAAAAACTTACGATTTGTTTTGATAAGTTACTTTGGGAGAAGTGTTCCTGGTGGGAAATAGAGTCGATTAAGACCAACTTGTTTTTTTTGACAAATGTAATTTTTTAGGCTAACTGTACTTTTTTTCAAAAATCTAAAAATGCAATTATGTTTTTCTTCAAAATAAAACTGAAGTTTTCTAAGAACAAAACTTTCTAACTACAAGAGAAAAGGTAGCTACCCTTCAGTGACCAAGAATTTGCCACACCCTGTATACCTAGAAGATAGATATATTTTTTACTAGCTGCTGCCCGCGGCTTCGCTCGCGTGGTACCCAGATGAAAAGTAGCCTATGTTACTCTCCAGCCCTCCATCTATCTCCGCACAAAAAATCACGTCAATCCGTCGCTCCGTTTTGACGTGATTCCACGACAAATAAACAAACAAACAAACACACTTTCACATTTATAATAGGGGTACGGATTCTATTAGATATATTCTAGACCTACTTTCTTCATCAGGTGCCCCAGCTACTGTCCAACTGTAGTAAGGTTTCGGATTGCCGGTAGCATTACAAAATATATTGATTGCCTTGTCACCGACTACCGCTTTAACTGTCGTTTCTGTGTTGTGAATTGTCACACCAGCTGTGAAATAATAACATTGTTGATTCAAAAATTAATCTAATAATCACGTAGAAAAAAATAAATGCATTATAAGTCAGTTGTGAGCTACCCTGAAAATTTCAGAGCGATAGCTAATAGGGAAGTGCTTGAAAGAGTTGCAAGGTTCCACCCGGAAAGACAGACAGGTAGACAAACAAACAAGAAAGTGACATAGGGTCAATTTATACTAGAGCAGAGTCGAAGCGCATCGAAGCGAACTATCCAAAACTGAACATAACAAATTCAACCTTAACTCCACCATGTAACGCTCACATTACTTCGCGAGAATGCGCGCGCACCAATCAGCGTTGGTCACGCGCAGACGCGCGAATTCCGAAGAATGCGCGCGTCTTTTTCAAATCTCAGAAGTAATGTGAGTGAGCGTTATAATAATGTTCGGTTGCGCTTTCTAAACAATTGTATTTCGATTATGCCGGCTAGTTACTTGGGAGTAAGATGACTTTTGCTCGAATCCAGCCTAATGCCCGGGTTACACGAGGCTAGTTTTTCAAGCTAGGATAGCAAGCTAGTGTTAGTAAGCTAGCAAGCTAGTACTTCTAGCTTCGTGTAGACACAACTAGCTTCATTTCTAAGCTAGTACACGAAGCTAGAAGTACTAGCTTGCTAGCTTACTAGCTTGCTATCCTAGCTTGAAAAACTAGCCTCGTGTAACCCGGGCATAAGTTGAGTTGAGTTGACGAAATGTAATTTTTCTTACTGTGCACATCGACATTGTAGGTGTAGGTGACGCGACCTTCCATTTCATTACTGGCCACACATGTATAGTTACCACGCTGGTCGTACTTTATGTTGGCAAGTGGTCTATAAGCAATGAGAAAAGCAATTATTTATTTATTTCTAAAAAATACAGAAAACCAACTTAGGCTCTGGTTAATAGTGTTTTTAAACTAGATTAAGTTTGACTAAACACTATGTTCTCGAAATTATTACAACAAAAATTATCTTAAATGCAAACAGTGCAGCACGTAAGATTACTACGTATGCCCGGCGGTTTCACCCGCCAATTTTATACCTAATGAATAACCTGGTAGTTCCAGAGAGTGTTCAAACAAATTATTTCGCTTTATAATAATATTAATATAGATAAAGTTGATCTTTATCAAATGAACTAATAAACAATGAGGTTAGGTTACTCTGTTGTGATGACGTTTAAAAACAAATTACCTATGAGGTTTTGCAAATTACTGTCATTTTGGAGAACGAAATAAAACGCAGCGGTAATGATACCGGAATGGTTGACGTCGTAATAAATTTGAATAATTGGGAATTGTTAACTTGTTATAAAACAAACATTGGATCACCGAAAAGAAAGCTAGGCCCCATACCGTGTTTGTTGCCCTGATTCTTCAAGATGTTGGTCGCGAAAGAACAGGAGTAGAATCACCTAGCTCTTAAGACGTTTCAAAGTGGTCATAACGGTCCTACTGAATAAATGATATTTGATTTTGATTGTGAAAACTTACATTTTTACTGATTCATTTTTTGGATTCTCGTCTGTGCCTTCAAAAAACCATTCAACCTTCGGCGATGGATTTCCATTCGCTTTGCAATCCAATTCCAAAGTATTATATTCCTTAATCGTTTTCGATGATGGTCCTTCGTTTGATATTCCCAAAGCTACAATTAAAATAATTACACACAAAACAAGTAGCTGAATTAAAAATTCAATCAATGCAATTTTCTGCACTCTCGAGGTGCATTCCTGTTCATTACTCGGAAGATCATCGACAGATCCTCACCAAATTGGCAAATTGTGACCACTTCTGAGGGGTCATTGTGGGAAAATCTGGTGAGGATCTGTAGGTGGGTGATCGCAAGTGGCATTAACAGAAAGCGCTTCTGTGCTTCGGGGGGCATATTATGTCAGTGCCTGATTTTAGGTCGTTAAGACATGATGGAGGCCTTCAAGCGGCCTAAAACTCCGTCAGCAGAGCTATCCACTAGTCACTAGATCATCCGAACAAACATACAAACTGTTTGGTACTTACTGTAAACATTAACGTCTACAATTCTCGTCGCGGTGCCATAGATGTTCCTTGCTGTGCAAATGTAAGTGCCCGCGTCTTTTAAATTGGTTATAAGGCTGAAATGTAACATTTTTTTAAAGCTCTACAAGTAAAACTATTTGTTTGGAAAAGACATCAACGCGTTCCCAGTGCTACGAAGCATTATCTACATAATGTATTATCTTTTTTCTAATATAAAGTTCTGCATACTTATCAGAATTAAACAAATACAATACAAGATCAGGAAGGTCCCCTAAGGGTTTTAATGCATACGCTTATGATTTTAAGTCATCAAGTAAGACTACACACTGTACAAAAAATTCATACTTTAAACTGTAATCACTTTTCGAATCCAATTTGCTTGAATTTTTTGACCACTCCACCGTGGGTGCCGGTCTAGCATCAACTGAACATGGTATGATTACTGAATCGCCTTCTTTTACATTGTATACCTCCTTGTCGGCTGATATTGTAGGTGGATCTGAAAACAGTACAAGGGCGGATTTTTTTAAATTTGTACCATTCTGAAAATGTTGTAAAAATTTTTTTTCTTCAAATATGTATTTCTGGGTATAATGATCTTATAGCAAAATATGTAAAGTTTCATGAAAACCCAAGAGTCATGTATTTTACTGAAGAAAACTTGATTTATTGGTATTTTAATACTGATACTGTGGTCAAAATTGTCCAATGAGTAACGAAATTGTTTTCTGGATAAATGAAAAAATAAAAGACGTATAATCGTAAAAAGCCCTTTATTTGAATCCAATTTAAAATCACAATAGAATAATCAGTGCATATTCTTTGAATATTAACTAGAAATATTAAATATTTCAACTTTTATGTCAGGTGACTAACTTTTGGTCAAATTTGTCTCAGTCTTTTTAGTGTTTCTTAGAATTTAGAACCCGTACAAAATCAAGTAAATTACACATAATACTATTTAATATTATCTCACCAAGGAACACAAAAGTTTGTTAAAAAACAGTGGGCTTAATATCTAAAATACGATTTCAAAAAACTTTTTCGAGAGGACAGTTAGTCAGTGGACCGTCGATGTTAGTCAGAGGACAAGTAAGGCTTGTGTTTACAATGGCAAGATATTCTGACTTTTACAACTATAGAGTGAGCGTTTTATTAATAAAATACGTCTATTTTGCATAGTGCTTTGAACTACCTCTCAACCGTGACGTCACTGATGATGCCCGGGACTGCCCCACGGTACCACATTTATTTAACAATTATGACACATTTTTACTTAAATCTAAGATATATTCTATCTTATTTATGAGATCCGGTAACTTTTATAACAAAAACTTGAAAAAAAAAACTTAAAATACCACTTAATCGGTACTTATTAGATAATAGAATAGAATAGAAAAGAGTTTTATTTTCGCCACTATACGGTACATGCACACAAATCAAAAATGTTATAGTAGGTACAGTGACAAGAAAATAAGGCTACCCCTCAGCATTTGATCCAGCAGGTACATTTAGGTAGGTACATACATTGCAAGTTAAATAAAAGCTTTTAATTTTAAAAACACAGTCAACTTGGGAACCTCCGCCTTTTTTAAGTCGGTTAAAAATACAAAAATTCCGCAATATGCACTTGACTTTACAGGTCAGATGACTAACAATTTGTTCGGATGACTAACGTTTTTGCAAATGTTCCTCAGCTGACAGTAACGAAACCGTGGCAAGGAAAATGTTTTTAACTTTTCTGCCGAATGTAATAACATAATCCTGTGGAACTGCTATTATTTCATGCAACTGGAAGTTAAACTATTCATTGCGAACTAGTAATATGCCAAAAAGTTGTTTCTTACCTTCAAAAAACAGCAGTTCATCAGCGGACCTCGGACAGCACTTCGCCTACCTACACACTTCACTGACTCATAAAACAGTCTGATTACATCAATACATCAGAGTGGCAGTCAGAATGCCAGCAAGAGTACCAGTTTATTCAAAAAAATACCACATTAGTAGGATTGCAATAATCCAAGTAGCTCAAAACCCGTTAGTCAGCCGGACATGTCCAAAAATGCCAAAAATCTGGACTGAGGTTTAAAGCTAAATATCTAATAATTTAATTAACTTACATGGTTTTGCTGTCTATTATTCGAAAAACAGTGAATTTATCATGATAATAGACTAGAAAATGTGTCTCAAAACTCGATCTATTAAGTTGTAATGACACGATGAAAGTTGCAAACTGACGAGGGGACATGGTAAAAATGCAGTAAAGTATTACTTATTTTGCTTTATTTTAATTAAAATTATATGGTACCCTATATATGTTTACGTTGAAAATGGATAAAAGATTGTTAATCTATCCGAAAAACACCATACCCGTACCACAAATCTATTAGAAGTATTAAAATAATGCACTGGAAGTCGATGGACACGCTGAAAATGCAATGTACAAATTTAAAAAAATCCGCCCACAAGTAGATTTGAAGTTACGGCTCTTGACTTAATCTAGCGACTTCCAAATAGGGCCTTTTCCAAATAGTTTGATGAAAAAACGAGATAGGAACAGGTAGTGACTTGCATCCGAATTTCTCAGTTAATCAAAGACCCGTGGGCTCATTGAGGCCACTGCTCAAGTCCCTTACGGATCTAAAAGATATTTAGATTGTATAATTTCTAGTTAATTCTTCAACTCACATTCAACCTGTATTGTCATCTTGACTAAGTCAACTCCATAACAGTTTTTCAACACGCATGCATATTCGTCCTTATCGTCTCTTCGAACGTTGACAATTGAATAATTTTGCTGGTCCCTGGCTCCCTCAATTTCTACATAATGTTTGGAGTTTTTCTTTTGAATATGCCATTTTAATGTAGGTTTTGGAATTCCCGCCCCTACACTGAAAAACAATTGATCATGAGGAGTAAACTCTTGGTTCCTATGAACAGCAATTCCAGCAACATTAGCAGTGGGAAAGAAAGTACTTAGCTTAGAAATAATTATGGACCTTGGTATGTTCTATTTTACCCTATTTTTGTATAATACCGAATCGTATACCTACTGTTTGTATGTTTATATTTGTTTGTTTTTGATTCACGTTCTCAAAAACGGCTGTAACGATTTTGTTGACATTTGCGGTCCAGGGGTTTACAAGGGCGAAGAATCGATCTAGCTAGGTCTCATATCTGCAGAATTTCGTATTCTCGGCATTTTCACACAAAAAGATTTACCAGTGCAATGTGGGTCGTAATTTCGCGAAAGTTGTTGTGGTAAGAGCGGCAAAGCAGCTAGGTTAGCCTTCAACGCCGAAGGCTGCGACGCCGGATCGATTTGGAAAACCCTTCCTTTGTTTGAAAGGGTAAACTTTCCGCTTGGTGCCATAAATATTTGGTGAGGATTTGTCGAGGATCTTCGGAGTCATGGACAGAAATGCACCTCGAGATTGCAAAAATTAATTATTTATTAAATATTTATTGAAAAATTCTCAGCTTTTGAAGTCGGTTTTATAATTTTTTTTTATTAGGCACTTGTTTAAAATTATAAATCGAAAAAAAAGTGCAAAGTAAAAAAAAAGCCTGATCAAAACTTTCGATTCCGACGAGATCCGCATTGATACAAGCGATCCTCCTCAAGCCAGAGTGCCTATAACCAATTCGTCCACGGAATCCATAATGCGTCGGGTCGAATTGTGGATTAACACTAATCTAAAAAAAAAACTAATAAGCCTACTGGATCCCACTGCTGCGCAAAGGCCTCCCTTCCCTTTTTCTATTCAGCCCGGTGCCGGTGTAAGGCTTCTGTCGGCCAGTTAGTGGAGTAGTCGTCGAGTTCGTTCTAAAAATTAAAAGTTAAGCATACAAAATAGAAGTAGGTAAATTTGCTTACTTGCACTGAAGATTAACATTGTTTCCTTCTTTAACCAGATAATATGTCTTTGCCCGTATTTTCGCCTTTTCTGAAATAAATATAAATCTTAATAAATTATGTAGGTACAGTCAGCGTCATCAATCGGTATCCCCGTATTGATTTTAACAAGGACCCTTTTCATTTCAACTTTGGATTTCAGTCGGATTTGCTAGTATACTTATGGATATCTAATTTCGCTCGAGTTCCTATACTAGCAAATCCGACTGAAATCCAAAGTTGAAATGAAAAGGGTCCTTGTTAAAATCAATAGGGGGATACCGATTGATGACGCTGACTGTACATAATGTTATAGAAACTTCATCTCGAACTGAGATGGCTTGATGACGCCATCACGTTATACTCGTATCTACTAGAAGAAAGGTGGGTGGGTACCTACGTAAAAAGACTAAACTTAGGCCCTGGAGCCAGGACACATCACCACGGTGCGTATGACGTAGCATGAAGTCGTGCCACGGAACGAAAATAAAAAAATACATACCACAACTGGATAAGATCTGGCTTTTTTGATTTGACACAGGGACGTGGTAGGTTACATAAGTTTAGGTGGCCTGGCCTGCCTAGTATGTAAAAAATGTATTTCTTACCGGTTCCAGAAATAGTAACACGGGCATAGTACTTCTGCGTAGTATCCGAGTTACTTGCTTTGCAAGAGTATGCTCCTGTTTGGTTCGGTTGCATTTTAACAATCGTAAGGGTGCTGTCGTCATTGGATATTATAAAACCATTCTTGCTTTTCACGATCTTTTTTCCATGATACCAAACGATTTTAGCTTGCGGATAAGCATCTATTTTACAAAATAATTTACCTTCTGCGTTGTACGCTATTAATGTATCTGAAAAAGTTAACAAATATCAATTACCTGTAAAGCTCTGACAAAACGTGTATAATACCTATACATACATGGAGATTATACAGACTATTACATACAATACAGATATATATATGTAGAATACGATACACTTTACTAAACAGATATGAATACAGATAATGAAATGTTGAGCTTAGTAGGTTGGAGTGTCTTCACTCCATTCGATCGACGATCAATGTAGAATAAGAAGGAATTGATGTTGAAATAGAAAAGCTGAAGATTTTGTATGGAAACAAATCTATTCACTCTATTCACGTGGATCTTCTTTCTTCACGACTCCATGATATTGATCTTCGGTCACTGGAATGTGCCTTAGATCATTGAGTATGGATATGATATAAAACTATGATGGTTTGGTAGAGTGTTTAACCTGTATCACAGATAATATAATATTATACCCTGTAGGTACAATGTACATAGTTCGGTTATTTTATGATGTCACGATCTGTTTTTACCTGTTGGCTTTTCAATTACATTAAAGTATTTTTTCCTCACGGCTTGCACAGTTACAGCTGCTGTGTCATTTCCATGAACATTGTTTGCTTCACATTGGTAAGTAGTACTTTTGACAGCTTTGTTGATGATTAGAATACTGAGAAATTCATATGGATACGTCACCATGGTTGTCTGAAAAATAAACATATGATAGAATCTCAGATCCAGGCTACTTTACAGTCTTGTTTTATAAAAAAATATCTTATACTCACAGAGCTAGAGTGCACTATGCCATTAGAGACGTCTGTCCACCAGATATTAGGAGCTGGGTTTCCAATAACATTACACTTTAAATGCAGCTCATCGCCGAAATCAACCCGTTGAACTGCATTGCCCTCGATGGTGACCATAGGTTGTTTTTCCACTTTAATGGTTTTTGTAGTAAGAATAAAATTTTAAGGGTCTAAGAAACTATATGACCAATAGCGCGAAACATCTAATGAGCAGTAAGCCTAATTAGCAAAATGTCTATTAAAGCAATTTAAAGATGGTCCGTGGCTTTTCAGGGAATTACTTATATTTTATACTAGAAAAAATATAGGTACATGGTATGCTCGCCAAAGGCTAGTATGTACGTACGCGGCCTCATCATAGCCTAGGAATGAAAATTAGCAATAATCAAGCAAGCATAAAAAGTTTATTAATACGTTTAGTTAATTTATTCAAAAGAGTTTTACCTTCAACATTCACAGTTTTAGTGGCAGTTCCAAATCTATTTGATGCACTACATTTGTAGACTCCTCTATCATACAAATCTGCATTAAATCTGAAAACGTCTCACACATACAGTTTTAAAAGTCATTCAGGTTTTATACATGGCTGGGCCCAAAAGTCAGTGTCGGGAAACAAAAAAAAGAACGTTTGGGAAGTCAATCTAAGTATTTTTCATTACCCAGTCTCTAAAACCATTATTTCAGTTGATTTTTTTACGAAGAAAAATCAGATGTAGGTACCTACCTATATGTAGGTATATCACGTAAATATTTGCAGATCATACAAACATTTGTCCCGTGGCGGGGATTGAACCCTCCTGCGTCACAGGCGGGCCTTCGCTCACTCGTTTTTTTACAAACAGAAAGTTTAGTCTTACAATTGTTTTAAAAATAACAGGGCGTCGATTCTGGTACCGAACTTTTTATCAACCTCAACCAAAACCTCAACTAAAGCGACTGTTGGCTTTTTGGCGGGAATTTGAGAAGTCAAGTTTCATTTTTGTTTTATTTTCCAAAACTTGTGTTTCTTCGAATGTTAATGTGTAATAATGGTGGATTATTAACCGTTAAGTGTTCGTGAACGTGCTTATGTGTGGGGAAGTGAAACAAAATTGGTTAACATTGCTTTTCAAGTTCTTCCAAAAAGTCCGCGTTGATGTTTCAGTAAAGGCCCACATCTTTACTGAGGCACAAGGGGAGGGGATGGGATATTATATTTAAGTATTGTAATATGTATTTATTTATCCTATTTATCTGTAAACTTGAAGAATAATAATTACTTGACACTGGCTGAATGCACAACCGTGCGAAGCCAAAATAAAGAAAAAAAAAAGAAAAAAAAAAGCGACTGTTTCCATGACTACTAATAACAAACGACTCAGTTGTGGTGAGGTTTTGAACTTTGGCAGAACAAATTTTTGAAAAGCTATTCTACTATTTCACCAAATGGCTAACATTTAAGAGATCGAACCAAAACCAAAGCGGTTGTCATCTTGTAGAATTCAGGCCCAGTACTAACAGTAATAAATAACAGTACTGCGTATTATATAAATTATTTTAGTATAAACAATTTATATAAACTTACCTAACATCATCATGGCCAGCGTTGGAAACAAACTTCAAATCAGTCAAAGGTTGATCATCTCGTATCCATTCCACATCGGGTGGAGGATACCCATCTGCTGAACATTTCAATACAACCAAATCGTCGGCTTTTACCGTAATATTTTCAGAATCATAATCAATAGTAGGAGCATCTGAAAAATCAACATCAACAACAACATAATTAATCAGGTTATTATCATAAGATATTATTATCTGCTGTGTGTGTGGTGCGCTTTAAAAGAAAAACATATTTCTTGTTAAAACTGACAAGGATGACCAACAAAACATGCAACTAATTTCCCCAACAAAACTTTGTCATTTAAACAAAAATGTAAATAACAGTAACACACATTCAACAATAACATCGGATTCCATCACGTCACTGTCTATTATATTCTTCGCTACACATTTGTACATTCCTCGATCTTGTTTTTTAATATTCATTAGCAAAAAATCTTCATCTGTTGCGTTTTCTATTACAACGAACTTGTTTGTATAAACGTCTTTGAAGTACCATTGGATGTTTGGGAATGGCTTTCCTTCTTCAATTCTGTAATGAATACTTACAAGTCAAGCTTAAAGCTATTATTTTTAAAAATATTATATAAAAAGTAAACACCGTACCGACAATTAATTTTTGCATCAGAGTTTACAGGAACATACAAAGTTTTTAAAGTTGAGCTAATTTTTGGTTTGGCTGAAATTACATAAATAACACTCATTAATAATATATATTTAAATTTATAAATTACTACAGTACGTTACATTATACTGATACTTATCGATGTCTGTTTTTTTTGGGGGCAATTTTTAACAGATTAGACCACATACTCGTATTAATGTTTTTCTCTTTGCAAAGACAAAGCGTTGTTCGCGCTGATCTCAAAAATGACTTAACCGATTTGGATGAACCCCTCCTCTAACTAATTCATCTATATCTGTATCTATACCAATATTTAAAGCGATTTTTTGATTGTTTGTTTGCTTGAACGCGCTAATCTCAGGAACTGCCTGCTGATTTAAAAATAAATTCTGCATTTGATAGCTAAACTCTTGAGGAACGTTAAAGGCCACTTTTCATCATCATCATCATCATTTACCATCACTACGGGGGCAACGCCTGCCGTGAGGGTGCTGCAAGTTTCAAATATTAGCTTACCAACTCCAGATATTTTGACTTCAAAAGGGTACGTGTTATTGTTATATGCATTTTTGATTTCACACATAAATTTTCCTTCGTCGCTGGGCTGCATGTGTTTTATTGTTAGTACAAGGCCGTCAGATGATACAAATATGTCATCTTTCGGTAAGATGTGACCATTTTTGTACCAATCCACTTCAGCAGAAGGGTACGCGTCAGCCTCACAATGAAACTGGGCTGTGGTATCGTACGCTACATCATAAATTTTATCTGAAACGAATATCAAGATGAATCAGTAACCTTGACAGAAAGTAGGCATCCATTGTTATGAAATAGGATGTTTGACTCATGGTTACCTTCAGGGTTTGCCAACATTTTGAAATGAGGTTTTCGTACAGTTTCAACAGATACTTCATGTTTACCATCACCGAGTGTATTGTTTGCTCTGCACTGGTATGTAGCATTTTCAGTGATCTTATCGATTTTTAGAATGCTAATAAAATGAGAGGGACTTTTTTCGTACTCGTCCTGAACAGAAAAAAAATACATGAAGTTGAAAGACCTATTTACCGAAAGACGATGAAAAGGTTGTGCTATTCTTAAGTTGTTTGATTGTCACTTACAGCATTAAGATCGACCATGTTAGTAATATCTGTCCACACAATGTCAGGCTTCGGATATCCAAAAACTTCGCAAGTGATATTAAGTGGGTCATCGTATTCAGCATCGATTGGATCACTTGCATTGATCAGTGCAGTCGGTTTTTTCAAAACTGTGACAAAAAATGGAAACTATTATGTTAGAGCTTTAGGCTGATGAAAAGGACGCGTTGTAAATTAGTTCATCGGTTTTACCTTTTACGGGAATGGTTTTGTTGTCGAATCCTATTTTGTTTGACGCGTGGCACTCGTAATCTCCACTATCTTCCAAGTCCGTTTTGAATCTGGGTTGAACATAAAATATAAATTGAAAGTACAATCGTTTCAACACAATTTGAGAATATACATTTTCTCCAACTCACACGAGACGATGGTCACTGCTTGAAACGAATTTCGAGCTAGTCAGAGCTATACCATCCTTCTTCCAAACAACGACTGGCTCAGGGACACCATCAGCCGCACACGCTAGTGTTACTTGCATGCTGGCTTTAACAGGTACCGGCGTGGAATCATCGTCCACAGTTGGAGCATCTACAAAACATAAATGACTTTGATCTACTATTCATACTCGCCAGTTCAATCTGTAGAATGTCGATAACGCAACAGGTACTACGTACATTCAACGACCAGAGTGAATTCCATTGTATCGCTGTTCACTACATTTTTTGCGACACACTTGTACGTCCCACTATCATTTCTTTGAACATTTGTTAGAGATAACTCTTCTTGATCACTTGATTTTTTAATTTCATTGAAATCACCAGTTGCTGTATCTTTGTAGAACCATTTAACTGTAGGTTTCGGCGTACCTTCTTCGATTCTGTAAAATCAATACATCAAACAAAACGGACTCTTCGAAAGCTTTCATATTATTTACATATTATTATATTATTTATATATTTATATATTATTATATTATTTATTTATATATTTCATATTATTTATATACGAATGAAATCGTACCTGCAGTTCATTTTGGTGTTCGAATTTTCAGTAATCTGCAGCGTATTTGATGTTGCACCTATTTTGGGCTTCACTGAAAGTAATTTAAGACACATGAGTAATTTTTTCTTCATAACGATAGTTGCGGCTGCTTGCTGTAGAAACTTTCTTACCGACTCCAGATATTTTGACTTCAAAAGGGTATTTGTTATTGTTGTATGCATTTTTGACTTCGCACATAAATTTTCCTTCGTCGCCGGGCTGCATGAGTTTTATCGTTAGTGCAAGGCCGTCGGATGATACATAAATGTCATCTTTCGGTAAGATGAGGCCATTTTTGTACCAATTTACTTCAGCAGAAGGATACGCGTCAGTCTTACAATGAAACTGGGCTGTGGTATCGTACACTACATCATAAATTTTATCTGAAACGAATATTAAGATGAATCAGTAACCTTGACAGAAAGTAGGCATCCATTGTTATGAAATAGGATGTTTGACTCATGGTTACCTTCAGGGTTTGCCAACATTTTGAAATGAGGTTTTCGTACAGTTTCAACAGATACTTCATGTTTACCATCACCGAGTGTATTGTTTGCTCTGCACTGGTATGTAGCATTTTCAGTGATCTTATCGATTTTTAGAATGCTAATGAAATGAGAGGGACTTTTTTCGTACTCGTCCTGAACAGAAAAAAAAAATACATGAAGTTGAAAGACATATTTACCGAAAGACGATGAAAAGGTTGTGCTATTCTTAAGTTTTTTGATTATCACTTACAGCATTAAGATCGACCATGTTAGTAATATCTGTCCACACAATGTCAGGCTTCGGATATCCAAAAACTTCGCAAGTGATATTAAGTGGGTCATCGTATTCAGCATCGATTGGATCACTTGCATTGATCAGTGCAGTCGGTTTTTTCAAAACTGTGACAAAAAATGGAAACTATTATGTTAGAGCTGCAGGCTGATGAAAAGGACGCGTTGTAAATTAGTTCATCGGTTTTACCTTTTACGGGAATGGTTTTGTTGTCGAATCCTATTTTGTTTGACGCGTGGCACTCGTAATCTCCACTATCTTCCAAGTCCGCTTTGAATCTGGGTTGAACATCAAAAATATAAATTGAAAGTACAATCGTTTCAATACAATTTGAGAATATACATTTTCTCCAACTCACACGAGACGATGGTCACTGCTTGAAACGAATTTCGAACTAGTCAGAGCTATGCCATCCTTCTTCCAAACAACGACTGGCTCAGGGACACCATCAGCCGCACACGCTAGTGTTACTTGCGTGCTGGCTTTAACAGATACCGGCGTGGAATCATCGTCCACAGTTGGAGCATCTACAAAACATAAATGACTTTGATCTACTATTCATACTCGCCAGTTCAATATGTAGAATGTCGATAACGCAATAGGTACTACGTACATTCAACGACCAGAGTGAATTCCATTGTATCGCTGTTCACTACATTTTTTGCGACACACTTGTACGTCCCACTAACATTTCTTTGAACATTTGTTAGAGATAATTCTTCTTGATCACTTGATTTTTCAATTTCATTGAAATCACCAGTTGCTGTGTCTTTGTAGAACCATTTAACTGTAGGTTTCGGCGTACCTTCTTCGATTCTGTAAAATCAATACATCAAACAAAACGGAATCTTCGAAAGCTTTAATATTATTTACTGAAATACGAATGAAATCGTACCTGCAGTTCATTTTGGTGTTCGAATTTTCAGTAATCTGCAGCGTGTTTGATGTTGCACCTATTTTGGGCTTCACTGAAAGTAATTTTAGACACATGAGTAATTTTTTCTTCATAACGATAGTTGCGGCTGCTTGCTGTAGAAACTTCCTTACCGACTCCAGATATTTTGACTTCAAAAGGATATTTGTTATTGTTGTATGCATTTTTGACTTCGCACATAAATTTTCCTTCGTCGCCGGGCTGCATGAGTTTTATCGTTAGTGCAAGGCCGTCGGATGATACATAAATGTCATCTTTCGGTAAGATGAGGCCATTTTTGTACCAATTTACTTCAGCAGAAGGATACGCGTCAGTCTTACAATGAAACTGGGCTGTGGTATCGTACACTACATCATAAATTTTATCTGAAACGAATATCAAGATGAATCAGTAACCTTGACAGAAAATAGGCATCCATTGTTATGAAATAGGATGTTTGACTCATGGTTACCTTCAGGGTTTGCCAACATTTTGAAATGAGGTTTTCGTACAGTTTCAACAGATACTTCATGTTTACCATCACCGAGTGTATTGTTTGCTCTGCACTGGTATGTAGCATTTTCAGTGATCTTATCGATTTTTAGAATGCTAATGAAATGAGAGGGACTTTTTTCGTACTCGTCCTGAACAGAAAAAAAAAAATACATGAAGTTGAAACACATATTTACCGAAAGACGATGAAAAGGATGTGCTATTCTTAAGTTGTTTGATTATCACTTACAGCATTAAGATCGACCATGTTAGTAATATCTGTCCACACAATGTCAGGCTTCGGATATCCAAAAACTTCGCAAGTGATATTAAGTGGGTCATCGTATTCAGCATCGATTGGATCATTTGCATTGATCAGTGCAGTCGGTTTTTTCAAAACTGTGACAAAAAATGGAAACTATTATGTTAGAGCTGCAGGCTGATGAAAAGGACGCATTGTAAATTAGTTCATCGGTTTTACCTTTTACGGGAATGGTTTTGCTGTCGAATCCTATTTTGTTTGACGCGTGGCACTTGTAATCTCCACTATCTTCCAAGTCCGCTTTGAATCTGGGTTGAACATCAAAAATATAAATTGAAAGTACAATCGTTTCAACACAATTTGAGAATATACATTTTCTCCAACTCACACGAGACGATGGTCACTGCTTGAAACGAATTTTGAGCTAGTCAGAGCTATGCCATCCTTCTTCCAAACAACGACTGGCTCAGGGACACCATCAGCCGCACACGCTAGTGTTACTTGCGTGCTGGCTTTAACAGATACCGGCGTGGAATCATCGTCCACAGTTGGAGCATCTACAAAACATAAATGACTTTGATCTACTATTCATACTCGCCAGTTCAATATGTAGAATGTCGATAACGCAATAGGTACTACGTACATTCAACGACCAGAGTGAATTCCATTGTATCGCTGTTCACTACATTTTTTGCGACACACTTGTACGTCCCACTAACATTTCTTTGAACATTTGTTAGAGATAATTCTTCTTGATCACTTGATTTTTCAATTTCATTGAAATCACCAGTTGTTGTGTCTTTGTAGAACCATTTAACTGTAGGTTTCGGCGTACCTTCTTCGATTCTGTAAAATCAATACATCAAACAAAACGGAATCTTCGAAAGCTTTAATATTATTTACTGAAATACGAATGAAATCGTACCTGCAGTTCATTTTGGTGTTCGAATTTTCAGTAATCTGCAGCGTATTTGATGTTGCACCTATTTTGGGCTTCACTGAAAGTAATTTTAGACACATGAGTAATTTTTTCTTCATAACGATAGTTGCGGCTGCTTGCTGTAGAAACTTCCTTACCGACTCCAGATATTTTGACTTCAAAAGGATATTTGTTATTGTTGTATGCATTTTTGACTTCGCACATAAATTTTCCTTCGTCGCCGGGCTGCATGAGTTTTATCGTTAGTGCAAGGCCGTCGGATGATACATAAATGTCATCTTTCGGTAAGATGAGGCCATTTTTGTACCAATTTACTTCAGCAGAAGGATACGCGTCAGTCTTACAATGAAACTGGGCTGTGGTATCGTACACTACATCATAAATTTTATCTGAAACGAATATCAAGATGAATCAGTAACCTTGACAGAAAATAGGCATCCATTGTTATGAAATAGGATGTTTGACTCATGGTTACCTTCAGGGTTTGCCAACATTTTGAAATGAGGTTTTCGTACAGTTTCAACAGATACTTCATGTTTACCATCACCGAGTGTATTGTTTGCTCTGCACTGGTATGTAGCATTTTCAGTGATCTTATCGATTTTTAGAATGCTAATGAAATGAGAGGGACTTTTTTCGTACTCGTCCTGAACAGAAAAAAAAAATACATGAAGTTGAAACACATATTTACCGAAAGACGATGAAAAGGTTGTGCTATTCTTAAGTTGTTTGATTATCACTTACAGCATTAAGATCGACCATGTTAGTAATATCTGTCCACACAATGTCAGGCTTCGGAAATCCAAAAACTTCGCAAGTGATATTAAGTGGGTCATCGTATTCAGCATCGATTGGATCACTTGCATTGATCAGTGCAGTCGGTTTTTTCAAAACTGTGACAAAAAATGGAAACTATTATGTTAGAGCTGCAGGCTGATGAAAAGGACGCGTTGTAAATTAGTTCATCGGTTTTACCTTTTACGGGAATGGTTTTGTTGCCGAATCCTATTTTGTTTGACGCGTGGCACTCGTAATCTCCACTATCTTCCAAGTCCGCTTTGAATCTGGGTTGAACATCAAAAATATAAATTGAAAGTACAATCGTTTCAACACAATTTGAGAATATACATTTTCTCCAACTTACACGAGACGATGGTCACTGCTTGAAACGAATTTCGAGCTAGTTAGAGCTATGCCATCCTTCTTCCAAACAACGACTGGCTCAGGGACACCATCAGCCGCACACGCTAGTGTTACTTGCGTGCTGGCTTTAACAGATACCGGCGTGGAATCATCGTCCACAGTTGGAGCATCTACAAAACATAAATGACTTTGATCTACTATTCATACTCGCCAGTTCAATATGTAGAATGTCGATAACGCGTACTACATACATTCAACGACCAGAGTGAATTCCATTGTATCGCTGTTCACTACATTTTTTGCGACACACTTGTACGTCCCACTAACATTTCTTTGAACATTTGTTAGAGATAATTCTTCTTGATCACTTGATTTTTCAATTTCATTGAAATCACCAGTTGCTGTGTCTTTGTAGAACCATTTAACTGTAGGTTTCGGCGTACCTTCTTCGATTCTGTAAAATCAAAACATCAAACAAAACGGAATCTTCGAAAGCTTTAATATTATTTACTGAAATACGAATGAAATCGTACCTGCAGTTCATTTTGGTGTTCGAATTTTCAGTAATCTGCAGCGTATTTGATGTTGCACCTATTTTGGGCTTCACTGAAAGTAATTTTAGACACATGAGTAATTTTTTCTTCATAACGATAGTTGCGGCTGCTTGCTGTAGAAACTTCCTTACCGACTCCAGATATTTTGACTTCAAAAGGATATTTGTTATTGTTGTATGCATTTTTGACTTCGCACATAAATTTTCCTTCGTCGCCGGGCTGCATGAGTTTTATCGTTAGTGCAAGGCCGTCGGATGATACATAAATGTCATCTTTCGGTAAGATGAGGCCATTTTTGTACCAATTTACTTCAGCAGAAGGATACGCGTCAGTCTTACAATGAAACTGGGCTGTGGTATCGTACACTACATCATAAATTTTATCTGAAACGAATATCAAGATGAATCAGTAACCTTGACAGAAAATAGGCATCCATTGTTATGAAATAGGATGTTTGACTCATGGTTACCTTCAGGGTTTGCCAACATTTTGAAATGAGGATTTCGTACAGTTTCAACAGATACTGCATGTTTACCATCACCAAGTGTATTGTTTGCGCTGCACTGGTATGTAGCATTTGCGGTGACCTTATCGATTTTTAGAATGCTAAAGAAATGATAGGGACTATTTTCTTTCTCGTCCTGCACAGAAAAAAATACATGAAATCGAAATAAATTGACCGAAAGACGACGAAAAGGTTGTGCTATTCTTAAGTTGTTTGATTATCACTTACAGCATTAAGATCGACCATGTTAGTAATATCTGTCCACACAATGTCAGGCTTCGGATATCCAAAAACTTCGCAAGTGATATTAAGTGGGTCATCGTATTCAGCATCGATTGGATCACTTGCATTGATCAGTGCAGTCGGTTTTTTCAAAACTGTGACAAAAAATGGAAACTATTATGTTAGAGCTGCAGGCTGATGAAAAGGACGCGTTGTAAATTAGTTCATCGGTTTTACCTTTTACGGGAATGGTTTTGTTGTCGAATCCTATTTTGTTTGACGCGTGGCACTCGTAATCTCCACTATCTTCCAAGTCCGCTTTGAATCTGGGTTGAACATCAAAAATATAAATTGAAAGTACAATCGTTTCAACACAATTTGAGAATATACATTTTCTCCAACTCACACGAGACGATGGTCACTGCTTGAAACGAATTTTGAGCTAGTCAGAGCTATGCCATCCTTCTTCCAAACAACGACTGGCTCAGGGACACCATCAGCCGCACACGCTAGTGTTACTTGCGTGCTGGCTTTAACAGATACCGGCGTGGAATCATCGTCCACAGTTGGAGCATCTACAAAACATAAATGACTTTGATCTACTATTCATACTCGCCAGTTCAATATGTAGAATGTCGATAACGCAATAGGTACTACGTACATTCAACGACCAGAGTGAATTCCATTGTGTCGCTGTTCACTACATTTTTTGCGACACACTTGTACGTCCCACTAACATTTCTTTGAACATTTGTTAGAGATAACTCTTCTTGATCACTTGATTTTTTAATTTCATTGAAATCACCAGTTGCTGTGTCTTTGTAGAACCATTTAACTGTAGGTTTCGGCGTACCTTCTTCGATTCTGTAAAATCAATACATCAAACAAAACGGAATCTTCGAAAGCTTTAATATTATTTACTGAAATACGAATGAAATCGTACCTGCAGTTCATTTTGGTGTTCGAATTTTCAGTAATCTGCAGCGTATTTGATGTTGCACCTATTTTGGGCTTCACTGAAAGTAATTTTAGACACATGAGTAATTTTTTCTTCGTAACGATAGTTGCGGCTGCTTGCTGTAGAAACTTCCTTACCGACTCCAGATATTTTGACTTCAAAAGGGTATTTGTTATTGTTGTATGCATTTTTGACTTCGCACATAAATTTTCCTTCGTCGCCGGGCTGCATGAGTTTTATCGTTAGTGCAAGGCCGTCGGATGATACATAAATGTCATCTTTCGGTAAGATGAGGCCATTTTTATACCAATTTACTTCAGCAGAAGGATACGCGTCAGTCTTACAATGAAACTGGGCTGTGGTATCGTACACTACATCATAAATTTTATCTGAAACGAATATCAAGATGAATCAGTAACCTTGACAGAAAATAGGCATCCATTGTTATGAAATAGGATGTTTGACTCATGGTTACCTTCAGGGTTTGCCAACATTTTGAAATGAGGTTTTCGTACAGTTTCAACAGATACTTCATGTTTACCATCACCGAGTGTATTGTTTGCTCTGCACTGGTATGTAGCATTTTCAGTGATCTTATCGATATTTAGAATGCTAATGAAATGAGAGGGACTTTTTTCGTACTCGTCCTGAACAGAAAAAAAAATATACATGAAGTTGAAACACATATTTACCGAAAGACGATGAAAAGGTTGTGCTATTCTTAAGTTGTTTGATTATCACTTACAGCATTAAGATCGACCATGTTAGTAATATCTGTCCACACAATGTCAGGCTTCGGAAATCCAAAAACTTCGCAAGTGATATTAAGTGGGTCATCGTATTCAGCATCGATTGGATCACTTGCATTGATCAGTGCAGTCGGTTTTTTCAAAACTGTGACAAAAAATGGAAACTATTATGTTAGAGCTGCAGGCTGATGAAAAGGACGCGTTGTAAATTAGTTCATCGGTTTTACCTTTTACGGGAATGGTTTTGTTGTCGAATCCTATTTTGTTTGACGCGTGGCACTCGTAATCTCCACTATCTTCCAAGTCCGCTTTGAATCTGGGTTGAACATCAAAAATATAAATTGAAAGTACAATCGTTTCAATACAATTTGAGAATATACATTTTCTCCAACTCACACGAGACGATGGTCACTGCTTGAAACGAATTTCGAGCTAGTCAGAGCTATGCCATCCTTCTTCCAAACAACGACTGGCTCAGGGACACCATCAGCCGCACACGCTAGTGTTACTTGCGTGCTGGCTTTAACAGATACCGGCGTGGAATCATCGTCCACAGTTGGAGCATCTACAAAACATAAATGACTTTGATCTACTATTCATACTCGCCAGTTCAATATGTAGAATGTCGATAACGCAATAGGTACTACGTACATTCAACGACCAGAGTGAATTCCATTGTATCGCTGTTCACTACATTTTTTGCGACACACTTGTACGTCCCACTAACATTTCTTTGAACATTTGTTAGAGATAATTCTTCTTGATCACTTGATTTTTCAATTTCATTGAAATCACCAGTTGCTGTGTCTTTGTAGAACCATTTAACTGTAGGTTTCGGCGTACCTTCTTCGATTCTGTAAAATCAAAACATCAAACAAAACGGAATCTTCGAAAGCTTTAATATTATTTACTGAAATACGAATGAAATCGTACCTGCAGTTCATTTTGGTGTTCGAATTTTCAGTAATCTGCAGCGTATTTGATGTTGCACCTATTTTGGGCTTCACTGAAAGTAATTTTAGACACATGAGTAATTTTTTCTTCTTAGCGATAGTTGCGGCTGCTTGCTGTAGAAACTTCCTTACCGACTCCAGATATTTTGACTTCAAAAGGATATTTGTTATTGTTGTATGCATTTTTGACTTCGCACATAAATTTTCCTTCGTCGCCGGGCTGCATGAGTTTTATCGTTAGTGCAAGGCCGTCGGATGATACATAAATGTCATCTTTCGGTAAGATGAGGCCATTTTTGTACCAATTTACTTCAGCAGAAGGATACGCGTCAGTCTTACAATGAAACTGGGCTGTGGTATCGTACACTACATCATAAATTTTATCTGAAACGAATATCAAGATGAATCAGTAACCTTGACAGAAAATAGGCATCCATTGTTATGAAATAGTATGTTTGACTCATGGTTACCTTCAGGGTTTGCCAACATTTTGAAATGAGGTTTTCGTACAGTTTCAACAGATACTTCATGTTTACCATCACCGAGTGTATTGTTTGCTCTGCACTGGTATGTAGCATTTTCAGTGATCTTATCGATTTTTAGAATGCTAATGAAATGAGAGGGACTTTTTTCGTACTCGTCCTGAACAGAAAAAAAAAATACATGAAGTTGAAACACATATTTACCGAAAGACGATGAAAAGGATGTGCTATTCTTAAGTTGTTTGATTATCACTTACAGCATTAAGATCGACCATGTTAGTAATATCTGTCCACACAATGTCAGGCTTCGGATATCCAAAAACTTCGCAAGTGATATTAAGTGGGTCATCGTATTCAGCATCGATTGGATCACTTGCATTGATCAGTGCAGTCGGTTTTTTCAAAACTGTGACAAAAAATGGAAACTATTATGTTAGAGCTGCAGGCTGATGAAAAGGACGCGTTGTAAATTAGTTCATCGGTTTTACCTTTTACGGGAATGGTTTTGTTGCCGAATCCTATTTTGTTTGACGCGTGGCACTCGTAATCTCCACTATCTTCCAAGTCCGCTTTGAAGCTGGGTTGAACATCAAAAATATAAATTGAAAGTACAATCGTTTCAACACAATTTGAGAATATACATTTTCTCCAACTTACACGAGACGATGGTCACTGCTTGAAACGAATTTCGAGCTAGTTAGAGCTATGCCATCCTTCTTCCAAACAACGACTGGCTCAGGGACACCATCAGCCGCACACGCTAGTGTTACTTGCGTGCTGGCTTTAACAGATACCGGCGTGGAATCATCGTCCACAGTTGGAGCATCTACAAAACATAAATGACTTTGATCTACTATTCATACTCGCCAGTTCAATATGTAGAATGTCGATAACGCAATAGGTACTACGTACATTCAACGACCAGAGTGAATTCCATTGTATCGCTGTTCACTACATTTTTTGCGACACACTTGTACGTCCCACTAACATTTCTTTGAACATTTGTTAGAGATAATTCTTCTTGATCACTTGATTTTTCAATTTCATTGAAATCACCAGTTGTTGTGTCTTTGTAGAACCATTTAACTGTAGGTTTCGGCGTACCTTCTTCGATTCTGTAAAATCAATACATCAAACAAAACGGAATCTTCGAAAGCTTTAATATTATTTACTGAAATACGAATGAAATCGTACCTGCAGTTCATTTTGGTGTTCGAATTTTCAGTAATCTGCAGCGTATTTGATGTTGCACCTATTTTGGGCTTCACTGAAAGTAATTTTAGACACATGAGTAATTTTTTCTTCATAACGATAGTTGCGGCTGCTTGCTGTAGAAACTTCCTTACCGACTCCAGATATTTTGACTTCAAAAGGGTATTTGTTATTGTTGTATGCATTTTTGACTTCGCACATAAATTTTCCTTCGTCGCCGGGCTGCATGAGTTTTATCGTTAGTGCAAGGCCGTCGGATGATACATAAATGTCATCTTTCGGTAAGATGAGGCCATTTTTGTACCAATTTACTTCAGCAGAAGGATACGCGTCAGTCTTACAATGAAACTGGGCTGTGGTATCGTACACTACATCATAAATTTTATCTGAAACGAATATCAAGATGAATCAGTAACCTTGACAGAAAATAGGCATCCATTGTTATGAAATAGTATGTTTGACTCATGGTTACCTTCAGGGTTTGCCAACATTTTGAAATGAGGTTTTCGTACAGTTTCAACAGATACTTCATGTTTACCATCACCGAGTGTATTGTTTGCTCTGCACTGGTATGTAGCATTTTCAGTGATCTTATCGATTTTTAGAATGCTAATGAAATGAGAGGGACTTTTTTCGTACTCGTCCTGAACAGAAAAAAAAAATACATGAAGTTGAAACACATATTTACCGAAAGACGATGAAAAGGATGTGCTATTCTTAAGTTGTTTGATTATCACTTACAGCATTAAGATCGACCATGTTAGTAATATCTGTCCACACAATGTCAGGCTTCGGATATCCAAAAACTTCGCAAGTGATATTAAGTGGGTCATCGTATTCAGCATCGATTGGATCACTTGCATTGATCAGTGCAGTCGGTTTTTTCAAAACTGTGACAAAAAATGGAAACTATTATGTTAGAGCTGCAGGCTGATGAAAAGGACGCGTTGTAAATTAGTTCATCGGTTTTACCTTTTACGGGAATGGTTTTGTTGCCGAATCCTATTTTGTTTGACGCGTGGCACTCGTAATCTCCACTATCTTCCAAGTCCGCTTTGAAGCTGGGTTGAACATCAAAAATATAAATTGAAAGTACAATCGTTTCAACACAATTTGAGAATATACATTTTCTCCAACTTACACGAGACGATGGTCACTGCTTGAAACGAATTTCGAGCTAGTTAGAGCTATGCCATCCTTCTTCCAAACAACGACTGGCTCAGGGACACCATCAGCCGCACACGCTAGTGTTACTTGCGTGCTGGCTTTAACAGATACCGGCGTGGAATCATCGTCCACAGTTGGAGCATCTACAAAACATAAATGACTTTGATCTACTATTCATACTCGCCAGTTCAATATGTAGAATGTCGATAACGCAATAGGTACTACGTACATTCAACGACCAGAGTGAATTCCATTGTATCGCTGTTCACTACATTTTTTGCGACACACTTGTACGTCTCACTAACATTTCTTTGAACATTTGTTAGAGATAATTCTTCTTGATCACTTGATTTTTCAATTTCATTGAAATCACCAGTTGTTGTGTCTTTGTAGAACCATTTAACTGTAGGTTTCGGCGTACCTTCTTCGATTCTGTAAAATCAATACATCAAACAAAACGGAATCTTCGAAAGCTTTAATATTATTTACTGAAATACGAATGAAATCGTACCTGCAGTTCATTTTGGTGTTCGAATTTTCAGTAATCTGCAGCGTATTTGATGTTGCACCTATTTTGGGCTTCACTGAAAGTAATTTTAGACACATGAGTAATTTTTTCTTCATAACGATAGTTGCGGCTGCTTGCTGTAGAAACTTCCTTACCGACTCCAGATATTTTGACTTCAAAAGGGTATTTGTTATTGTTGTATGCATTTTTGACTTCGCACATAAATTTTCCTTCGTCGCCGGGCTGCATGAGTTTTATCGTTAGTGCAAGGCCGTCGGATGATACATAAATGTCATCTTTCGGTAAGATGAGGCCATTTTTGTACCAATTTACTTCAGCAGAAGGATACGCGTCAGTCTTACAATGAAACTGGGCTGTGGTATCGTACACTACATCATAAATTTTATCTGAAACGAATATCAAGATGAATCAGTAACCTTGACAGAAAATAGGCATCCATTGTTATGAAATAGTATGTTTGACTCATGGTTACCTTCAGGGTTTGCCAACATTTTGAAATGAGGTTTTCGAACAGTTTCAACAGATACTTCATGTTTACCATCACCGAGTGTATTGTTTGCTCTGCACTGGTATGTAGCATTTTCAGTGATCTTATCGATTTTTAGAATGCTAATGAAATGAGAGGGACTTTTTTCGTACTCGTCCTGAACAGAAAAAAAAAATACATGAAGTTGAAACACATATTTACCGAAAGACGATGAAAAGGATGTGCTATTCTTAAGTTGTTTGATTATCACTTACAGCATTAAGATCGACCATGTTAGTAATATCTGTCCACACAATGTCAGGCTTCGGATATCCAAAAACTTCGCAAGTGATATTAAGTGGGTCATCGTATTCAGCATCGATTGGATCACTTGCATTGATCAGTGCAGTCGGTTTTTTCAAAACTGTGACAAAAAATGGAAACTATTATGTTAGAGCTGCAGGCTGATGAAAAGGACGCGTTGTAAATTAGTTCATTGGTTTTACCTTTTACGGGAATGGTTTTGTTGCCGAATCCTATTTTGTTTGACGCGTGGCACTCGTAATCTCCACTATCTTCCAAGTCCGCTTTGAATCTGGGTTGAACATCAAAAATATAAATTGAAAGTACAATCGTTTCAACACAATTTGAGAATATACATTTTCTCCAACTCACACGAGACGATGGTCACTGCTTGAAACGAATTTCGAGCTAGTTAGAGCTATGCCATCCTTCTTCCAAACAACGACTGGCTCAGGGACACCATCAGCCGCACACGCTAGTGTTACTTGCGTGCTGGCTTTAACAGATACCGGCGTGGAATCATCGTCCACAGTTGGAGCATCTACAAAACATAAATGACTTTGATCTACTATTCATACTCGCCAGTTCAATATGTAGAATGTCGATAACGCAATAGGTACTACGTACATTCAACGACCAGAGTGAATTCCATTGTATCGCTGTTCACTACATTTTTTGCGACACACTTGTACGTCCCACTAACATTTCTTTGAACATTTGTTAGAGATAATTCTTCTTGATCACTTGATTTTTCAATTTCATTGAAATCACCAGTTGCTGTGTCTTTGTAGAACCATTTAACTGTAGGTTTCGGCGTACCTTCTTCGATTCTGTAAAATCAATACATCAAACAAAACGGAATCTTCGAAAGCTTTAATATTATTTACTGAAATACGAATGAAATCGTACCTGCAGTTCATTTTGGTGTTTGAATTTTCAGTAATCTGCAGCGTATTTGATGTTGCACTTATTTTGGGCTTAACTGAAAATAATTTTAGACACATGAGTATATTTTTCTTCATAGCGTTAGTTGCGGCTGCTTGCTGTAGAAACTTCCTTACCGACTCCAGATATTTTGACTTCAAAAGGGTATTTGTTATTGTTATATGCATTTTTAACTTCACACATAAATTTTCCTGCGTCGCTGGGCTGCATTTGTTTTATTGTTAGTACTAAGCCGTCGGGTGATACAGAAACGTCATCTTTCGGTAAGATATGTTCATTTTTGTACCAACCCACTTCAGCTGGTGGATAAGCATTCACTCTACAAATAAACTTAGCTTCACTGTTGTATGATATATCGTAAACTTTTTCTGTAAATAGTTTGAAGTTAATTTTTATACATAATTTTCATAAAAAAATATTTCATGATATTACATTATTGCATACCTCCTGGTTTTTCTAACATCTCAAAATATGGTTTTATTTCTGTTTGGATAGTTTTTGTATCGATTCCTAGTGCATTGCTTGCTTTGCACGTATATGTTGCATCTGCATTAGTTTTCTCAATTTTGTGAACACTTACAAATTCATACGGCAGTTTGTAATCAAATACCTGGAAAAGACATTGTTGAAATTTTCGACAGTCATGATCCGTAATTATATTATTTTTAACCGATGTTAAAAAAGAGGTTTTTAATTCGACAGATTTTATATACATAATCCTATCGTACTAGTATTATAATGGCGAAAGTCCGTGTGTGTGTGTGTATGCTTGTTACCACGTATCTCCACAACTACTAAACTGATTTTGATGAAACTTGGAACGTAGATAGTTTAGATTCTGGAATCATCATAGGCTACCGGAAATGGTATGGTTCACTAGTAGGATATATTGATAGAATTATTCGATACTCGGATAGTAGTTATTCAACATTGAGTTTCTCAATTGATACACCAAATTGTCTTTTTTAAACTTTCGCGATCAGAACACATTATAATAATACACGTGTATTTTGGTATTTATCACGTAATATCACGTACCTTATTATTTTGCAACGAACGCCTTCGCTTTGTTGCGGTGCCTCCGACACTTCAGTCTTCTTGCGACCAGCGGTCGTATTACCAAGTCTTAGAGCAATGTCAAAGTAAGATTACTTTCGTCCGTACTTAGATAAGACTGAAGTAAGACTGACGCAGGCATAAATCAGGCCTAAATCAACCTTGTTTTAATCCTGCCTTAGGACGGAAACAATCTTAACGCAGGGATGTTTTGGTGACATGACCAAGGAAGTTATATACTTACCTACGTAACTGGAAGGTTAATTGAGACAGAAAACGCGGTTCGCTTGAGAGATAAAACTTGGGCGGTGTGTCTCTTTCTAAAGGGTGACCATAATTTATAAACTAAACATCCCTAAAGTCCCTAAGGGGCCTTTTACATCATTTTCTGATTTACGTGATGTTTCAGAGCATGATTTTTCAATTAAAATACTGATACAATTTTGATCCTTGATTTTGATTTCGATCCTTGGTTTCGATCCTTGAATTCGATCCTTGATTTCGATCCTTGGTTTCGATCCTTGATTTCGATCCTTTATTTCGATCCTAGATTATTGAATCTTGAATCTTGATTCTTGAATCTGAAAACTGAAATCTTGAATCTTGAATCTTTGAAGTGACAGCTGTCAAACTTAAAACCGCCATATCTCGGGAACTACTCGTCCTAGACTCCCCGTTCTCAGTTCAAATGAAAGCTATATCCAAGATCTTCATTTGAAGTGACAGCTGTTAAACTTAAAACCGCCATATCTCGGGAACTACTCGTCCTAGACTCCCCGTTCTCAGTTCAAATGAAAGCTATGACCAAGATCTTCATTTGAAGTGACAGCTGTCAAACTTAAAACCGCCATATCTCGGGAACTACTCGTCCTAGACTCCCCGTTCTCAGTTCAAATGAAAGCTATGACCAAGATCTTCATTTGAAGTGACAGCTGTCAAACTTCAAATGGCCATATCTCGGAAACTACTCATCCTAGACTCTTCCTTTTTAGCTCAAATGAAAGCTATGACCAAGATCTACATTTTCAATAACAGCTGTCAAAATGACATCTGTCATCTGAAATGAAGATCTTGGTTATAGCTTTCATTTGAACTGAGAACGGGGAGTCTAGGACGAGTAGTTTCCGAGATATGGCCATTTGAAGTTTGACAGCTGTCACTTCAAATGAAGATTTTGGCCATAGCTTTCATTTGAACTGAGAACGGGGAGTCTAGGACGAGTAGTTTCCAAGATATGGCCGTTTGAAGTTTGACAGCTGTCACTTCAAATGAAGATCTTGGTCATTGCTTTCATTTGAACTGAGAACGGGGAGTCTAGGACGAGTAGTTCCCGAGATATGTCCATTTGAAGTTTGACAGCTGTCACTTCAAAGATTCAAGATTCAAGATTTCAGATTCAAGATTCAAGAATCAAGGATCAAAATCCAGGATCGAAATCCAATATCGAAACCAAGGATCGAAATCAAGGATCGAAATCAAAATCAAGGATCAAAATCAAGGATTGAATTAAAGGATCGAAACCATGGATCGAAATCAAGCGCTGATTTTGTCGAGCGCGATAAGGTAAAAATATCCTGAAATTTAAATGACAAGGTCACACTACTAATCCAACAACGAGTGTGAAAGAGACAAAGCTACCAAGAAAGTCTCTCAACAAGACCAACAATCCTTAGAACCAAGATTAAATTATACCTAATAATATCGTTGTGTAGTCGTGATAAGGTTCAAAATCATTTGTACATTAAATGTCAGGTAGCATTCCAGTATGTATATAACTTCCTTGGACATGACATCGACTAGATGCAGGACTGCGCATGTCCTGCTCGGTGTCATCGAGCAGGACATGCGCAGAGAGAGCGGTCAAGACCAAGGCAGGAATAAAATAAGATTGTTTTCGGACGAAAACAATGTCAAATCAAGCTTAAGGCAGGAATGGATTTCACCTTATTTTGACATTGCTCTAAGAGCTCATAGTACGGTTGCTGGGCTGGTGCAATCCAGTCGAAACGTCGGGCAAAATAATTAGGTAATTTACGTGATAAATACCCGGATACACGTGTATATTAATGATACACCAAACTTTATAATTTTATGCATGTACTACCTACTCTGGCAAGAAAGTACCGGGAAACGATCAATAATACACAATGTTAGTTTTTCATCATTTCATCGCGTTCAAAGTATGCTCCTTCAGGAACGATACACTAACGCCAACGAATAATCCAATCATCAAAACATTTTCTAAACGCTTTTTCCGGAATTGAGTTCAGTTCTCGCCGCGAATTCTCGTCTAAGTCTCCTACCGAATGTAAACGGGTGCCACGAAGTGGTAATTTGAGTTTAGGAAAAAGAAAGAAGTCAGTTGAAGCCATATCTGGTGAATAAGATGGCTGTCCGATGGTATTTTTTGGGTTTTTGGTCAAATATTCGAGAAGGAGAAAATTCAGGTCTTTTGGGACTAGCCGAGTGGCATGTTTCATACCCAAGTGGTTATTTAATATGGAACGGATCGACTATTGAGACATAGAAAGTTTAGCGGCTTTCTCTCTCAAACTTGAATGAAGATTTTTAGTCACCATTTCCTTCACTTTTGCGATGTTAACTTCAGTTGAAGACGTTGACGGCCTTCCAGAGCGAGGTAAACCTTCCATCAGATCTCGACCGCTTTTGAACGCTTTGTATTTGTACCACTCACAAGCACGTGTTTTTGATAAAATCGATTCACCGTAAACCTTCTGTAAAATTTTCATGGACTCCGAACACGAAATTCCATTGGCGATGCAAAATTTAAGTGCCAATTCAGACGTACCACAACCACACGACACCGACAACCACACCACAACGACGCGACGTGGTCGGGCGTATATTTGTATTGAAAATGAATTTCCAATACACACGTACCACATTTTGTCGTTGTTATCGACCACCTATGTAATACGACCACATCGCAACCACATCGCAACCACATCGCGACGACATGACGTCATCAACAGCGCGCGCCTAGCTGGCGCCTGCCACATCAACATTTTGTCGGTACCACAACGCAACTGCAAAAAGTCGCTGCGACACTATTCACACGTAACCACAGCTCGACCACATTTTGTCGCTGCGACGTGGTGTGGTAGTGGTACGTGTGTTTTGACGCTAAGACCAAACTCTTTTTTATCCGGCTGATAGATCGATTTTGAATTCGCAACACACACTAGAATAATGTAGGTACTTAACTAAAAACAGCTTAATTTTTTAATCTGAATAACAGATGCAACTCAAACTCCGCACCAAAATGGAAAACAAATGTGCCAATCTAAAAACTAAGAAAAAAAAATTTAATTTGGAACTTTAGACAAATCATCCATTCCCGATACTTTCTTGACTTGTACTAACTTACTTACTAACGTACTTGTATGTGTATTGTTTATTTCAGAAACAAAAAATCAAATCGCAAATATTTTGTTATAAGACCTATCCTTCCTATCCTCCATAATATTATATCAAAAATATCAAAACCGTTCATAGTTTTGATATTGTAATTTTAATATTACAAGTTTCGATTTGATCTGGTTTAATAATATTTCTGGCACAGAGAATACTATGAAGCCTGTTTTTTTTGTTGACATTACTATACTTACATCAGTCTCCAGAATTTTTCCGTTAACTTCCCAAGTTATATTAGGTTTTGGATAAGCAATAACATTACATTTTAGTTGTAGAGGTGTGTCAATATCAACTGTTATTATTGGACTTCCTTCTATGGTTATTGTGGGTACCGTGTCATTTAGTTCTTCTTTAGAAAAACAAAATCATAATGTGAAGTTAAATAAGTATAAAAATGAAAACAAGAAAATAAATAAATTATAATTTTTTGTAGTTTCTTACCAAAGGATAAGTTTTGTGGTTCCACTAAAAACGTGTCTATTCGAGATAGAGTTTCATTGTAATCCAAATTTACACCAAAAACCTAAAAAACAATAAAATTATAATGTACTCTGTTAACAAACGAAAAAATAGGATTTTTCATCTCACAAGTTTCACGAGTTTATGTCATTGGAATGACATGCCATGCATTATTAGTTTTTATAGAGGTTGAAAAATGCAATGCGCGTCCGTCATAGCTTTCAATGTTACAGAACCCGCTCGTTCTACTAACTTTATGTTTATAGCTGTATCTTAACTTAACATCCAACATGTACCTGAAGATAATTGTGCCTGAATGTATTGTGAAGGTTGAGTAGGTCTTGAACTTCTTTTTGATGAGACTCACTAAGTGAGGCTCACTTAGTTCCATTGTCACTCCACTGGAGTTGGGCTTTTCAGATTTATGAAGGTCAATTAAAAGTTTCCCGATTCTTCAAAGGATTGGATGCGAGAGAATCACAATTAGCATTAATTTAGTTTCAAAAAAGATTCTAAGTGATCATCACAGAGTGGTCTTATTGAAAGAATGCCTAAGAATTGACTTTGTTTTGTCCCATCAATTCAGACCAGTATTTATCTTGTCCAATGTACTTGGCTTTGATCATAACAGCAGTATATTTTGCCGTAGCTAGATAACAAGGCCAGTAGGTATTTGTATACCAATAATATTGATCTGCCTGTGACTTTAGACTCTTTAGAGACTGGAACAAATATTTCTGTAGCAATATAAGTCCTTGAGCAATATACATAAAAGAAAACACTCACCACGATCCGAAATATAGAATGAGGTGTGTCAAACGGTTCCGTCACAAACAGCTTATTGCTGTCATCCAATGGTGACAATGGTAAGATATAACCAGGTAATAAGCTGCCGGAAACATCTAACAAATGTACTTTTTCAGCATTAAAGTTCCCTCTTACTTGTATTAATAAATATGTTTTACCGTCTGGAAAATAAAATAGATTATTCGTAGATTTTGTACCGTTTGAACATCAAACAATGTAAAAAGAAGAACCGATATTTAATACCGTTGCCGTTTTGTTCACTGTTTACTGAAAATTCACAAAATAATTCCGTACAAATATTTTTTTTGTAAAGATAACTAGGTATACCTACGACATACTCTACTACAAACCCTGTATAAACAAGGCTTCGCGTGAAGTCATATTCTTAAAATAACTACGCCAATAAAATTATCAGATAGGTACTTACTTGGGGATGGTTCAATAGTAGTATCATTTAGAGAAACAGGCTTAAAAGCGGAAAACCCACGGCTGAACTGAATATTCGATTTGGCAGTCGCTAATACGCGGGACACGTTATTGCTGTCTGGGACACAAATGACTGTAACGGTGTGAATACCGATTTTTGTTTCATTTACTGTGACTACCTGTAATGAGAAAAAGGTTTTTTGTTGAAAAATAATAATTACGACGATATTCTAACATGAGTAGTTCCTTTGACTAAAATTTATTAAAATGTCAGTAATAGTATAGTTAATACAAAGCGATAAGTACTTTACTTTTATTTTAATATCATCAAGCGTCAATAGAAATCTAGTGGATTGGAAGCCGTCGTCGGACTAAGGGCCCTATAGCACTAGGACACCATTTTTTTGTGGTGGTGCAACCATGGTCATTTATTTACATACATTTTGTTGGTGGTGCAGCTGTGGTTGTGCCACCATGGTGTCCTAGTGAGATAGAGCCCATAGCGGAACAAAATCACTTACCGTCATCTTTTCCAAGTTTATTATGTTTGTTACTTCTACCTTTGCGTTGTCCGGGCCTGCAATGTCCAAAGAAGCATGAAAGCAGGAAATTGCTATAATCGTATCGCTGGTAGCGTGGTCAGTCGTATACTGAAAAAAGAAATTTAACCTTTTTAATATACCTTTTCTTCAGTATCAAATAAAGCATTCGAAAGTAATTTTTGATTCTTACAAGCTGTTGGCAGTAACTCTGCTTCCGCACTGCAGATCGTCAAACAGAGGACGGGCCGCTAAACGCTACGCAACACCGGTGCTCTGTTTGATAACTAACTACCGCCATTGTCCAACACAACTCGACGCTAAAGGCTCTGGCAGACATGCTTACGTGTGCATCCGAATGTGTGCGGAGTATAGCGTTCAGTCCACATAATTATATCAAGATAGAAGCCTAAAGACGTCAAGTTTTCTAAAACTCAAACAGTTACTAATCTGTTGTCATCTCATATAATAAATCTAAACACAACAAAGTCGGGTTCGTTACACCATTTATAACTCAAGAACGACTAGACCAAGGCTAGACCGATTTTAATGATCTTTGATTTATAGGATTTGTCTCCACCGGAAACATTACGAAGAAAATAAATTTTCTCATTCATATTGTATGGAACGACTTTTTTTGATGATATCTCAAATTCTGAGGCGGTACAAAGTTCGCCGGGTCAGCTAGTTATTATTAGATTTCCGCTACAAAATACTTACATTAAACGTAAGACCATCTGTACCATCAAAAGTTATAGCAGCGAAAAGGATTCTTCTGGATGATATAGAATTTTTTATATATTCTATTATCTGAAAAGTAAAAGGCTATGTTTTTAAGGGCTGATTTTTCAATACCTAGATAACTTTTATCTAAGGAAATAAATATGCGATTTGACAGATATTGTATTGAAAATATGTCATAACGCCATATTTATTCCTCAGATAAAAGTTATTTATTAATTGAAAAATCAGCCCTAAAGTCAATAATGCCTTTATTCTGTGGGACCTTTGGGTCACAAAGAATAGACTTGAGAGCTACGTGAATCTAATCCTGTTCCTTTACGCCCAATACCGAAAAGACAAAATACGATTTGGTCTTTGTCTTTTTTTAATTAGCCTAAACTGTCACTGCTGCTGGGTAAAGGCCTCCCTCCACTCATCGCGATCTTATGAGGTTTCTCTCCAGTTGTTGTAAGTTGTTTCTCGTTTTATTTTTATCTATCTTCCATTTTCTTTTAGGTCATTACAGTTCTAGTTTGGTTTGTAAGATTAGAAAAATGTGTATACTTTAGCATGCTGTGTGATAATGTAACACGCTTATAAACTTAGGCCTTTATATCTATACTAGATGATTCATAAAGTGTGAAACCCTGCCTGGAGGCAAAATCTTTGCCTACACTTATCGCAACGTCGACGTCGGTCGCTTCGTCATGAAAGGATGTCGCTTATCTTTTATTCGATTTTATAAAAATAATCAAAAATCGTACGAGTAAAAAAATACTTGGTGGTAATAAAAAATGTTGGTGGTATGGTTTTATTGGAACAGGAATGAGCAACAGCAAGATCGTCTATCTTTAATAGCGACCAAAATCGGTTCCAAACTGTCAAATATGACAGTTCAGTGACCACGCAAGTAGCACTGTCACTCTCATCTCAACGAGACCAAAAGCGACAACAGATGCCTACGCGATCGTTTTGATAGTTTGAGACCAATTTGAGGTTTGAGACAAGTTAGACCAACAGCCCGCAATTCTCCCTTTTGACCTTTTGGCACGAGTGATTTAATTGTGAGACGGTCGCATTGGTGATTCATTGATGGGCCAAACTATTGATAGCGGATTTTTATACTGTGATGTGTGTGTGGTGTGTGTGCGTTCTGCAGGTGCGAACAATATTTTTAATAATTTGCCGGATCGCTAACCATAACAACAGTTTTTCCGTTTTATTCATTAACGAAACATCCCCTTAATAATCATAGCAATTTGCAAGCAATCATTTTAGAATAATCCCTTCTTTCCCTAGAACTCGATATTTTATTGAAACAAAATGTATTCGTTATACTCTTTGTTTGGTCCAAAAAAGTATTAATTACTATACCGTTTTATGGAACGATAAACAGTTTCCTGTAATCTTGCATACCTACCGACAGTGGGTGCGATCTTCTGCGTCACGGGAAATCACAAAACGGCAAAAAGTTCCAACATGAATGATTACACATACAGTAGAGAGCTGTGTTGGTTGAGTTGAAAGGAACCATGACTTTCGAACGATTTGTGTTACGAAAAAATAAGTAAATAAAAAGTGACATTTATTCAATAGGACCTCTAGGATCAAAGTTTCCAAGGTTTGAATTTCAAATACGATGTTAACAATGTTGTTGTTGAATAAATGAAATGAAATGATCATTTTGATACCGCGTTCACACGCTCGCGAGCAAACAGACATTCAACGAGTCAGAATAATCGAACACGAAGTAGATCTGTCACATTCATTTCAAGGAGAACGAACGCGACAAAAGATAACGTGCCTTTTGAATCTCTGTTTACATGCGAGTGTGTGAACGCGCCATGAAACTCTAAACGGCGAAGGAAAACTTCGTGAGAAAATCAGTTAGCTTTCTAGTAGTGTAGTGTTGAGTAGGGGCTTGCTTGCAACATGTATGGAATGTATAATATTATGTAACTACTGCAAATTGTGGGCATGTCAAACGTCATTACCTTGCTTACAACGTGTAGGTCATAAACGCACTTCTACAATAATTTATGAGTAAAAGCACACATTATGTATGTATGTGCAGAACATTATGTAGTAGTGTCGGATCTCAAACTGCTTATAGCATAATTATACCAGTTTTACTTACCTTATTAATATCGTCTTTACGTATATTGAATACTTGACCAGTTGTGTCTGTTGCTAAATTCTCATACACGGCGTAACCCACATACGGATACTTTTCAAAGTCACATTTCTTAGTTAAAAGGAATACCAGCTGAAAAAATAAATAGTTAGGTACCTACTTACTCATGATGCGACTATGATTGTTATTTGATTTTTATAAGTAATACATAAACTAAACTACTACATATTTACATAAAAGTATAAAATACAAAAAGAACCAGTTGAGCCACCTAAGGATCGTTGGAAACGATCTATAGGAAGCTCAACTGATCCAAGCTACTGCCAGACGGAAGCGTGCCCATAAGTAATACATTATATCAGTAAAAAAGTTTACTAAGTGGAAAAATTAACCGGCGAACGTACGTACGTACGTACGCACATAGATCTGTCAAAAAAGATGTTTTGTGAAATGCTTCATAGATGTTTCATATATGAAGCATCTACGAGTATGCTTCATAGATGAAGCCTTGATGAAGCATATATGAAGCATTTATGAAGCATTTGATGAAAAATCAGATGTTTCATATATGATATGAAACATCTGATTTTTCATCAAAAGTGGCCACTTTAGACCCCCAGATAAATATTTTGGCGATACTTGATTACTGTCATCATGCCTATTGGCTTTTAAAATTAGATTACAGTGAGGTTGAAAATGTATTTGTTGTTATGAGACTGATAATACACACACACACACACATGCATACACTCTTACATAATAATTATACCTACGCCTAAAACACAACATACTAATGATGTGGCTTAGCTGTTTTTTTATTGTGTTCTTTCTATATGATTAAGTACATTAAGCATTGTTTGTGCAACCATTGTAAGTACCACTATTGGGAAGGGACTGACTTCTGACACACAGGTAGCCCTAGTTTGGGAGTCAGGACTACATATAAATTGTATTCTAGTTGGATCAATAAATGTTTATTTATTTATTATTTATTTTGTTTCAAAAAACTTACTATAGAACAAATGAAAAGAAAAAATGCCATTTTGGTGTACCTACCTATAAATATTTCAATTCAATTAGTTTACATTTTTTAGGTAAGTTTTTCGGAACAAAAGTGTAACAGGAACCTACTCTCTTAATGTAACAACATAAACTGATAAAAATATGCTTAAATTTTAAATGATTTCGGTAGTTATTACGTTTTTATGGAAATTCGCCTGTCGCAGGCCCCTTAACATATTAGTTTACCTGTATTTGCTTCTCTAGTGCAATTTTTTTGATATAATCATATTCTTTATAATCCTTCGCAGAAGCGTCAGTAAAAATATAAATGGTAGAAGCGAAATTACTTTCCTCAATGCCCCTTCGGATTCCTGACATGGAATATTCGGGACAGTCGCCCCCTGTCACTAGAGTAAGAGTTAGGGAATTCTTGAATTCATCTCTGTTTTTTGTTTTTGTCACATTAACAACGGCTTGGGGAATTTTTTCTGTAACAAGGTTTAAGGATACTAGGTACTTGATACAAAATCAAGATGTCAGACAGGTTACAGGGTCGATTTTTTAATTGAATTGTACCTTTGAAGAGTTCCAACATTAAAACTGGCGGTATATACCGAAACGAAACACTATCAAGTGCAGTACAGAATACAAAAGAGATCAATAGAAAAGAGTTGATGTTCTCAAGATGTTTTCCTTCACCGCTAAGAGCTCCTAATGCGCACATAAGGCGTTAATGCGCATATAAATTTTACCTACACTTCTTTCCTGTAACAAGCTCATAAGCGATAAGCACAAAACGATCAAAATGATCAATGCCAGGAGATCCCTGATCAAATTTATCACTATAGTGTAAGCACTATCGACCATATACACTCGACCAAGGATCTGACATTGTTAATGGGTGTTCCAAAGGTATGTTTGTATGAGTTAGTGGTTCTGGTAACGTAGTTTTTAGGCCGCACTGCTGGAGTGCGATTCAGACTTCCTAAAATGCATCCGATTTTATGATTTTTCAGCGAGCGGAAATTTGGCGTTTTTTCAGCGAAGAAACGTCACTTGCCGAAGGTACTTTATTTAAATACCGAGAAGGTCAGGCCTAAGACGCATTGATCATAAAAAGCTCAAAATTTGAATTGATCACAAAATCTAAAGTTTCCTTTCAACATCTCTGAGTAAGGTCCCAAAGTAGGTAGGTACCTAATGGTTTTGCCATCTCTCTTCATTGACATCAGAGTGACAGGAAAAAAAAACATTCTCTAAAATACTGCTAAATTGACAGGTACCTATAGACAGGTGTATAGATATAACCTGTTAATAGTCATCGGTGAGTTAATCTTTACAGTTTTAAAAAACTTACCAGGATCAGCAAAAGTTACCAGAATGAAGTTATCGATATAAGAGTCATTCGATTCCACTACTGCATCGAACACAGCGTGTGCATTTTCCTCTACCTGTCTCCTCACAGATTCCATAGATCTTGTCACATCAATCACAAACGTGAAGCTACTTTTTCTATAAATTAGTTCATAAGTGTAAACTACGGATAAAATGTAAATGAATACACCACAGAATACACACACACGAGTCATGGCTGATTGAGAGACAGCCCGATTATGAGAGACGAGCCTTTGATTTCTACCTAAATTGCATTTAGGTATATGAATCATGCTGTAAACACTGGCACCAGTTAAAACCTAGTGAACTCGACAGTTTTTAGGGTTTCGTACTCCAAACGAAAAAAAACGGGACTCTAAAAGTAAGTTCGTATGAGCTAGTGGTCAGCTCAGGTGAAGGAGTTTTTCGGCCAGCCAAAGGCCTCCGTCATGGCTTAACGATTTAAAAGACGGGACTGACAATTTAACGTGCCCTCCGTTTGAGGCATATTGGAAGCGCTCAGCTACCACTTGCAATTTGATACTGGACAGGAAACGATATCAACAGGAACGATCATTCCTGAGAAAAGGAGTCTTGACCAACGGGCTGACGGACGGACTGTCGGACAATCAAGTGATCATAATTGGGTTCCGTTATAGGGAGCCCTCGTGGCTAAGCTTGCTAAACGTTCTTGAGAGATCGTTGAAGTTAGTGATGTTCTGAGTGGTCACCATTTGGACGGGTGACTGCACAGCTGAGCGTTTCTGTGATTAAGTCCCTATGGTCACTTCTTCTTCTTTTATTTAAGGGGTAGCCCCTTGTCGGCATAACTGATGTTTCTTTCTCCACGAAGCTCTTTCCAGGGCAGCCTCCTTGACTTCCCTATACGACATGACAGCAACCTTCTCTTTCACTTGGCTCATGTAGCCTAGCCTCGGTCTTCCTCTTCCTCTCTTTCCTTCCACTTTTCCTTCAATGATGTTCTTAATGAAGCTGTCATGTCGTATAAGATGGCCAATCATCTTCCCTCTTCTGTTAATTGCATCAGTTTTATTGTGGTCACTGCCCGTACAAAAAAGATCCACGCCCAGCGTAAAAATTTCGTATCTCATGAAATAGATGAAAGTTAGTATACTTATAGGAGTAAATTGTTTAAGCATCAGGATACCATCGAAATACATTATTACTAATAAGTCCCGGAAATTAACTTATCAAACACAATTATTACGAAAACCAAAAATAGTTTTAATATCAGACGCGTAGTATCCTGTGAAGAGATACTTATAATCAAGCTGAAATAAATCATGAGTAAGTAATTAGATTCTAATAATACTCCTTGCCCTAACTGACGATAACGAACAGCCCAAACAGCTGATCATAGAGACTTGAAAGGAAAGAATGTTTGTCTTAATAGTGTGAAATAGCGTAGGAATTATGAAATGCAGAGTTCAAATTGGAAATCAAAGTTTACGAAAAAATATGTCATAAGTAGGTATACGGAAAAATTACAAGAGAATACTATCAAGTATGAGGTTTTTAAGTTTTACGGGAAAAGTATCAACTCTAATAGATATGAGATTACCCTTATACTTATACCATACTCTACAATACAACAGTAAATCAATCATCAAAATCGATTTATAATTGGATATCTAGTTAGGTACATACAACATAAATAAAATGATATTTATAAAAAATATAGCCGAGTTGATAACTTATTTTTTTTAGAAGTCGGTTAAAAATAATTCACACGCAAACGAAGTCGCGTCTGCAGGATAACCCACTTCTCTCCAACTTACAGCAAAGGTATCGTGTTATTACTTGGAATAGTCTCAATTAATAGGCTATTAAGGGTTATAGTAGATGATGAAGCCAGAAAGAGAAAAGAGAGTAAGAGTCTAGGGTTTTTAAATTTTATTCTTGTTACATTGTACTACATTGTATTATAACATTGGATAAAGCTGGCATTTATAACAGTAGGTACTTGGACAGTTCTGATAAGGGACATGCCGTTGGTATATAACTAGAAAGGTTCAAATGTTATCTATTTGTTACATTATTGCATATGTTATGGGGTGATCCATTTTAGCAAGATTTTTTTATAAAGAAGTGATAATTCCCGTATGTTAAAATAACGTCAGTCTAAGATGATAATAAAATGAACTTTGGACTTTAAAAAGTTTTGTTTCACAATCACACTGGACTAAGAAATACAAGATGCATTGCAATTATTAAAAGGTAGGTACACTCACTAAAAGGTACGAACAACCTTTGCTTAGTTTGGGGCTAGATGGTGTGTGTTAAATGTCAACCAATATATTTTTATTTTTTTTATTATATCTGATTGTTGAGTGTCATTTACCTCTATTATTCATAGACCGTAATCAACCACCCCTTATACCCTTATCAAATCAAACTCTATTACACTGCATCATTGCAGTCTCGTCCTCGGCCTCGAAATGTTTAAACTTATACTTTTGATTATTTCATTGAAAATTATTGCATTTAGTTGCGATAAAAGTTTTACAATAGTGCTGGATACCACGGTGTCCATGAGCGATGAGATTAACATTATAAAACCGAATATTGGCCATCTGGTCAATAACATCAGCAGGACAGACATAGATAATTATATTTTGGTTACGTTTAAGGACACACGTAAGTACGAGTATTTTACTACTACTATACAATGCTCGCCAAAAAATAGTTTTTTTGTAAAGAAGTATTTTTTATTGCATAATTATTGGATGTATATTTTTCGAGTGTTTCATCAACTCCTTTCAAAATTTTTCAAATGATGAGGCATGGATGTACTCGTAAATCTGAGAGAAAGTACTTAAACTAATTTAATACCTTGGTTCTGCGGGGTTAAAAAGGCCGTTATAGCAGAATTGCAATATACGCCGTTCTTGTCATTCTCATGTCTATGAAAAGAGACGACACATAGTGCAATTCCTATTGTGATTCTGCTACTCAGCCCTTTTAGTCCCGCTGATGTTTAGATATGCCTGTTCGATTGCCACAACAATTTATATTAAAAAGCTAAAATGTTTTACATCTGTTATTTTCTGTACATCGGTCTATTATAAAATGGCTTTCAAAAAACTATAACATGGAAATGTTTTTATAGTCATAGAGAATCCGTTCATCACTGAGTCATCGAGACACTTCAGCAGTCGCCTAAACACGATAACTACGAGTGGCGGTAATGATTGTCCAGAAAACTCTCTAGCCGGAATCGAAGCAGCGCTGCGGGCTAGCAAACAAGAGTCATACATTTTCGTCTTCACTGACGCCTACGCAAAGGATTATGATAGATTTCGATCCATTGAAGCTCTATGCAGGGAAAGCCATAGTCAAGTGCGTATCACAACACTTCTTTTTATACGTCATCACGGAATCCACATTTGGCTAGATTTTGTTTACAACGGCCAACTGATGACGATGACCAATATTATTGTAACAGCTGATTATGATGATGGAGTCACAGAACTCATGTTTGTTCCGGTCAAATCACTTGTAAAATGAGACTTAATTTGTCTTGAGTGAATATACACAATATATCGTCAGTGGAAAGGAAGAAACGCTAAAGCTCCAAAATGCGATTTGTGGGAAATCAACTTTAAACTTGAAACTTTAAAGTTGATTTCCCACAGATCGCATTTTGGCGCTTTAGCGTTTCTTCCTTTCCACTGACGATATAATATATATAAGTGGTGTGATATCTTTTAGGTGGTAATATTCCTGAGTGGGTTTTGTTTACCGTCCAGAACATCGACGGTAGACGTATACTATGACGTCGCAAAGGCCTGTTCCGGTTCCTTCTTCCGATTCGACACAACCTACGAGTTACGGCAGGTAAGTACTAGCTTGTTTGTGTGTCACTTATGTATATGTATGTCATTGCTTATAGTATTCACAGAAGTATTTTTAAATGTTCTGTCAAAGTTATTTGTGGCAACTGTAATGATAGCTTAATCAGCCCTAAGATAAAGTATCGTTCCTTCCTGTTCAGCCCGTGTCAAGCAGAGTAAAATAATAAAAATAAAAAAGCTTCATGGTCAAGTCATGGAATGGAATCAGAAAATGGAGGCTTTGATCTTCAACAACTCAAAGGGCTTTGCAACAAATGAAGAATCTTTTCCAATGATTTTCCGTTCCATTTGCCAACATTCGTACTGCAGTAGCCGTACCATGAACTCTTAGAGCAATGTTAGCACAAGCTTGAAACATGACAACAAATGTCATTTCTAAAGCAGTAGGACTGTTTTAAGCTTGTTTTAACATTGCTCGAAGAATTCATGGTATGGCCCCAGATCTAATTTTCATTTATATACCACCGAAATTATATCTCACCGAAATTACTAATAAAACCCAACAAAACACGAGAGAGGCAGAGTTGAACTTCATCCTAAAATGTTGTTATGAATTATTACTAAACTTTATTTAATCTTTATTTTAGTAAATCATAAGTTGATATTGTGAGACGTTGTAATAAGTTAGGTAGTTGTTAATGCTGGTTTAAAGCTTTTTTGAAAGAAAAAGAGCTATAAACCTGTCACATCTGTCTGATCAATACATTTTTGTATATTACAGGCTTTTAGTTTCATGAAAGAAGTGATAAACACTGAATGGACGGATATAACTACACAAGAAACATTCACAAACCATAAAGAACTATCGGTTAGTATCAAAAGCATGAATGTGTTTCTTGCTTTTTCAATAACACCGACGGGTCTCTAACCTGTCACGTATAAAATACTTACTTCTAGCATATTTACTTAAAATTACCTCTGACTACCCCCTGAGACATTTTCAAAGGATCTTAGATGCTTAAATATCCAAGAGATTGGATTACCCAACGGGCCTTGGGAGTATATTCGTGATTGTAGGTACATATATTTTATTAGTTTACAGTGGATACCTTCACAACGGATTTTTTGATTGGAGTGTCGGGGAATAACCCAACATTGAACATCTTGGAAGCCAGCTCTCAGCGCTCGCGCTCTGTCAATCGAGTTCTCTTCACGAGGCATGCACTGGTTGGTTAGCTTTTTAATTTCTGTTAGTACTGCCTTTGTCCATCTAGGTGTCATCCAGATGGACTAATAGGTGGACCACGGGTAAGCACCTGTTCGTTGAATATAGAAACCGGGAATTAATTAATTAAATTCTGAGAGGATCTTTTTTAAAACTCTTTACGATATGAAAATGCTGCCAAGCTTAGATGACTGGTATAGCACTGGTGACCACAAGAGCTGTAACGCAATCGAAAATTTGGGAAATAATAAAATAAGGTGCCTAACTACGCGATATAGTCCCGTAGTTCGGTTAATTAATTAAAAGTTTGAACTATTGTTTATATTTATTGCAGTTTTTTTTTTAATCTAAAATTGTTTATATTCTGTCACACGTGTGTCTAGGTAGCACATCTGAACCAGCCGGACCCGGGTCAGTATACAGTAAGCATCCGAGGACAAGGGAAGGTAGTCGTGACATTCTACGAAAGGAACTATATTCCTTTCCAGTATGGCTTCTCAATGAAACGGCCGAGAAGCTTGATGGAAACCAGCTCGCGACCCATTCCAGGTGAGTTTCACCTTTGTGAAATACTTTAAAGATAACATTATGCTGGATATTTCACACAGCAACATGTAGTCCCAAAGTAAGCAGAGCTTGTGATATAGGAACTACAAAAATGAATTATACTACTTACATACTTTTTTTTATAAATACATACTCGTACATATTAAACATAGAAAAAACCCAGACCCGAGACAAATATTTGCAGATCATACCACAAAATACTAGTACTACGATCATACAAATATTTGTCCCGCGGTGGGGATCTAACCGGCAACCTCATAAACCATAGAAATGTAATGTTTCCAGGTGGCTCGAACTATGTTTTGATAAGTGTCGACACATCAATCAAACTTGAATCAATTGAATGGCTGAACGTTGGAGAAAGTGCTAAGATGGTGCTCTATCTGCAAGAGATGCGGCCTGGCTTGTACGTGTCTAGTCAAAACTTCGTCGAACCCGGAAAGTCTTTCCGCATATGGGTAAGAGTTGGTTATTTTGATACCAAAATCATGTAACTAGAAATCATAATTTTTCTGTTCTTATTCCACTACGTGGGACCAGCACGATTTGTTCCTTTCGCAATTAGAAGTTTTAGGGATTTACTTACAAAAGCCTCTCAACTTTGAACACTTGTTAAACAACGTTTTGTCTCATTTTTCACTATCTAACAAATAGAGACAAGACGTTTTCAAAGTTGAGAGGCTTATAAAAGTAAGGCCCTTAGTCTTTTTAAGTCGAGAATCGAGTCTCTATTCAAAAGGTCTATCAATAAAAGAACACATTAGACTATCCAAAAACGAATCAATGATTTATACTCAGATTTATAGAACCAATATATTTATTGATGTAATAGTTACAAATAATATAATTGAAATTATTTTTAGATAATAGGACAAGATGCGGAAACTCAACAAAGTATCAGAGGATCTTCAAAATACATTTTTCCACAAGTACCAGGTAATATGAACTAAATGTAACATGTTAAGTTATATAAAGTCAGTAACTTTTTTAAAATATACACTAAATAAACAGGTAAATGAAATATAAAAAAAATGCATAAACTAAAAAACTATACAGTAACATAACTATAAGCAGCGGAAGGAAGCTAGTATAAAAAATTTACAAAATATGGTAATAAATCACCTATGAAATAAATCATCATGGTAACAATTTGTACGACTTTACGGTCTTAGCTATCTCTGATTTCCTTTTTCAGTAGCAAATGTAACTTGGACAAGCCCTCAAGTAGAAATCCTGGAAAGAGAAATTAACTTATTTGACTACGGAATAGAGTTGACACTCGCTTGTAGGGTGACTGGATTTCCAAGACCTAGTATTAGTTGGGATGATGGAAATGGAAATGGAAATTTACTGGCAGAGGTAGTAACGTACATTTTTTAATAACAGAAAGATAATACATTACATAATGATAAACAGTTGTTCAATGCTAGGAAATTTCTAGGGTTTAGGGACTCTAGCATAACACATTGTGACTGCGGTGCTTCAGCATAATCCATGCTGCACCTGTTGGTATGCCCTTTGTGCCCAAACACCTGCACAAAGGAAGACCTCAACGCTGCCATAGAAAGTGCAGTTGAGGTGGCAACCTTTTATGCAAAATAAATTTAACCGTGTGGCATCGACACTACAAGAAGAAGACTACGAAAATAATATAAATCAAATTCAATCTACAAATAAATTTCTGATTTCTTTTAGCACTTAACAATTGTTTGTTTCTCTTCTAAGCTACAAAACCGGGTAACGTATGTATTTTTTATAGTTTTTTATCTTCATTGACCACGCGGTGTACATCCGTGGACCACCGACAAGTCGAAAAAGAGTTAACGAGTGTGTTTCGTGTACCAAGTTGACGTGTCAGCTATAACTTTACCTATCGTGATATATACATATTTTTAATTCATAGGATATCCTCATAGAAATACCGTCAGTGTACATAAGCTATCTCACGATAGCCAATGTGACAGCTAACTCAACAATTTCCTGCAAAACTGAGAATTCTGTTGGGAACTCCGTAGAAAGTATGGACATCTTTGTGAACAGAACATTCAGCTTTGACGTGAAAGAAACTCCTAAGGGTAAGTTAGTCTCGATTAGAGTATCAGATACACTCACCTTTCAAATTATGAAATTAAAATCAGTTCAACCTTTTGATTGCTTTAATACAGATAGACACAAATGCACACTCAAACTTGGAACTATTTTTTGTGTCAGGGGTTCAAAAAGTTGTCCCGTCACTATTGCCTTATTAGTGCGACTACACCGTGTTCCATTTCATAATAGTAACTCAGATATCACTCGTAACTATAAACTCAGAATGTGTAATGTTTATGCCTGGAACACACTAGCTACGTAGTAGCACATAAGTATGCTAGTTTCGAGCACAGTTACTAAATAGCATACAATAAGACGTAAATACATACGAAAAGAGTATGTCATAAGCACGCTACCTAGTCTCAAACAAGGATGCTTTTAAGTAGCATGTGAGCATGTGTATTTCTTTATGGTATTTAAATTCCTCCCCTGTAACTCGGCTTTTTCATATTTTTCGTTTAGCTTTTATATATCTGGACTTTCCGATCGATTTCAAATAAAGAGTTAGGTACTTATATAAATCTTAGGCCAATACAAGGTACAATCTATTTTTCTAAGCAATATGAAGATTTTTTTTATAAAATGTTCACCTTCATGAAAAGTTTCAACTGAGCTTAAAATAAAATGAATAAGTGAATTGTCGTCTGAAAGGAATGTATTAAATGTTTTTTTTTTTTTTGGATAAAATTGTTATGCCATTACAGATACAACTATTGAATACGGCGACAAACTCTTGCTTTTTTGTCAAGTCATCGCTTATCCAGAAGCAACTGTTGAATGGTACTTCAATAGCAGCAAAATAGACAGTTACTCATACCCAAAAGTAGCTATAGAAGATGGTACCATAACTGTTAGCAACGTGAGCATTGAAGATAGAGGTGTCTATGAATGCAGGGCTTCGAACGGTGTGGAGTCGAGAACTTTTACCGCAGCTGTTGAAATTACTGGGCTAGGTAAGTATTTATCACCTTGGATGCAAATAAAATGAAATGTAGGTAATTTATATGTATAAAACAGTATTATTATTTAAATTTATGAGCACTTGCAGCTCTTGTTGCTGCACCAATGCAATTCTCTCCATCTATCTCTTTCCTATACGATTTCTTTCATTTATTTATACGACATGACCTTCTTCTTAATCTGACTCTGTTACTTGGCCTTCCCCTTATCATTTTCATTTAATATATTCAAATTCATTTAATAAAACAGCATTCTTAATGTTTAAACAACGCCCCACTTATGCTCATTTCCGTTTCCTGATCCATCATCAAACATTGTTTTTTATCTATCTATCTATACCTATTCATTGAGTCCATTGCAATGAGCCTAAACGGAGTTATGATGTCATATAGACACTCACATTCACACGTTGAACTTATTGAACCCTCTTTTCGCGTCAGGGACAAATATTAAAAAATCGTGAAGTAACTCGTGGCTTGGTTAACTGTTTAGAACGCAAACAAGTGTTGCTTTCTACAATGATCTTTACAAAAATTAGTTGCACTTGATAAAAACATTCAACAAAATAACACTTTGATGTTTGTTTTTGTATTTTTTCATACTTTTAGAGAGTCCCGAGGTCGAACTGAGAGACACTGAAATATTTGTAAAACCAGGCGATTGGGTAAATATTGACTGCAGGTGAGAGATTTTGAACCATGTTGACTGTAGATACTTCTCGATTTCTTTGAAATTATACTTGTAGGTCAGCCCTGAATAGAATCTTCGCAATGACCTCCACAATTTATGTTATTATATGCTACACAAGAACAATGTCCCGTTATTATCTCAGAGAAATCACTTTTTATGCCAAAATGAGTTATAAAGCTTACGATGGAATTTATAATTGCTATCGACATTGATTCAGGAGGCCTTCTCCCAAAACTAAAAGTGATACTTATTACCGTTTTTAGTTTTTTTCCAATTTTCGTAGTTCAGCTTATGGTGGTCAAATGTTCTGAACTCAGTTACCACCGACATAAGTTGACCTACAAAAATTGGCAGGATACATAATTTTTAGTTTTGGGAGTGAGCTCCCTGATCTTCGAGCACAATATCCTTTGCTTCTCTCCTGTTAATTTTTCTGTCATTCAATAAATATCTGTGTAAGAAGAATCTTATTTTAAAGTGACTGCTCCGTTACAGGATAACAAAAGGAAAACCAGCACCCGAAATAAAATGGCAGTACAAAGCACCAAGTGCCGATGAATACGAAGACATAACAGCAACTGGCGTTACTGTGGACGACGGAAAGGTTAAAATCTCGTCTGCTGAGAAGCTCCATGGTGGAGAATACAGATGTTCAGCTTCTAACATTTTGGGAAAAGATTCTAAGGATGTCACTGTAAAAATTCAATGTAAGTAAGAGGTTTGTTCAAAACTGAATTCGATTGATTTCGATAATAGGAATATAGGAATTCTTCTAGGCTGACAGGGCAGAAATTACATAGCCTTTTTTCCTAATAAAGCCATCGAATATACAGTTTTATTACAAAATAAAGCTACGTAAACTAATTTTATGCATATTATGTAAATATCCATCCCTATTATGTCGCTTTTTAATTCAATTTAAATAAATAATCCGACTTATTTTCTCTAGTTTAGTTATAATACAACTACTTTGTATAATAATTGAATGATATATGATTAGAAAATGATAGATATAGTCTGTACAATTATGTAGATTCATAAAGAATGTATATTTATAGATGCGCCAACATTTAAAAACAATGAGATTGAGACAATAACTGTGAGGGAAGAAGATAGTGTACAGTTATTGTGCGACGTAGACGCAATTCCTGAAGCTACTGTGCGATGGGAGATGAATCAGGATGACGTCATCATACCCTTAGGCGAAAAGTACAGGATCGATGAGTACCACACTTTGCAGTAAGTGCCGTGTCTTACAGAATAGAATAGAAGACATTTATTTAGCACACACTCAAAAACAAACAATGCAAATGAGGAAACAAGAGCGAAAGTGGATTAAAACATAGGTAGATTTATGGGAAATCTTGGTTGCGGTACTTACACGAAGTGGGAAATTAAAACAATATTTAAAGTCTTTTCAAGATCTCATAGCATGCAACCCTACTTTAGGGTCAGTCATTATCTATCAAGATTTCATCACAGTAGCCTCTTAGATATCTGCCCTAAAGATCTGAGAGAATGAAGGTTACTTTCCTGATCCTCTTTGTTTCGACTTTTTCTTTTGCTATGTGCTACAAAGGGCAATGGAACGCAGTATTTTGGGCGATCGAGTGCGTAATATAACGCTTGGCTTCTTCAAGTGGCGTTGAACACGTTAACCGTATGCAACCCGAGAAGTGGGCAAACATTGTCACACCTTGGGTGCCCGAGAACGGAACGCGACGACGAGGCTGGCCGAGAAGACGTTGTCGGACGACATTGTTGTTGTCTTGACGGGTTCGAGGAGGAATGGTAGGAGATTACCAAGAACAGGGTTTATTGGGGAATTTTGGGGAGACCTTTGCCCAGCAGTGGGACATACAAGTTTAAAAGAAATGTTTTACTGGATATAATGCTTTATTTTATTACAGTTTTATTGCGTATGGAAAAGATTCAGGCAACTACCACTGTATAGCTGTAAATGATGTAGGAAGAGCAGAACGGACTATAACTCTCAATGTTCTAGGTAAGTTTCATATTTTTTAACAATTATACATATCGCACCTCAGATGAGAACCCGGGTAATTAAAAAAACCTAACCTAATGTAACTTGGCTAAAGGCGCAGAGCCTTTTGAAAAGCTATTAACAAGACGTTCAAACCAATATTTTACCAACGTGTTACATCAAACGATTACAAAAGGAGCCTTTCTAAAACATCTGCATTTTAATAATACTAAATATTGATAAAGGTCTAATAGAAGTATAATATTTCTTTAGTGTATCTTTTAAAAATATTTTGTTAGAACATTGACACGAAAATTCAGCGCATTATTTATTTATTTTATGTTCCGTCCGACCGCTACGTCTGTAAGCCTAGTCGAGAAGTCAAGACATAAACCCTATAAAATATATAAACATCCCCTATATGCTTTGTTACAGTACCTCCGTTCATTGAGACACCTATATCTGAAACGATAAGATTCAAAATTGGAGGGCAAGTAGACTTGGCATGCAATGTTCTGTACGGTAGCCCTGCTCCCAGAATTATATGGAAATTCATCGCCATCGACTCATCGTCCAACATACTTACTAGGTAAGTATATTTACCAAGCATGCATGTTTGGAGCCAGTGACAAACTCTGGTGACGGAGTTTTTGGGTCGCCTGAAGTCTCCGTCATGGCTTAGGCTTATTTTAATCTTCCGCGTGTCGCCGGTCGCGTCCGCGAGTTGACCATTCAGAGCACATTTTCTCTGTGCTGTGAATGGTCAAAATTAATTTCTCTGTGCTGTGAATGGTCAACTCGCGGACGCGACCGGCGATACGCTGAAGAGTGAAACAAGCCTTAGTGACTTAAAAGCCGGAACAGTTAAAACTAATAATTAATATTATTTCAGAGACCAATCCACACTGCACCTACAAAATGTGACCCAAAGCGATGAAGGGTCTTACATGTGCATAGCCGAGAATCAAATTGGAATAGATAGTATTAAATATAGTTTAAGAGTACAATAATAAAATCTTCGAGTTTATTACTATTCGTGTTTGATGAACATTACTATCAAACCTTTGATTAAAGTAGGTAGGTACAAACCTGAATGAATTTTATGACGTTTTAAAAATCCTGTTGGACGAGAAAGAGTACAAAAGTACTCTTAGAGACAAAAGAGAAAACAAAAGTACTCGGATGACAAGTAATAATATAACACCTTTTTAAATTGTATTTGTTTATAGGTAATCATTAATTGTGTAAAAATATTGCACATGTGTAAAACCTCATGAATGAATTCCACGATATTTCACAAAACCTTACCGCAGAGGACCATAAGAAGTCAACGAATCTCTTTCAATGGTCTTATACTCCTTACTTTTTTGTTTTAATCCTTATTTCATTTAAAATTATGATTTTACTACAGACGACATTGTTTAATCTATTTCGTATGAGTTAAACATAATCTTATTTAAAATTTTCTAGTGTATTATTAATATTCCTTATTGTGCGAATCAACTTATATTATACTTCACATACTACCTGAGAAGCTACTGAAAATCAGTCGATGGCACTTTAAAAACTTTTATAAAGTCATCCATTGAGCAGGCATAGGTATACTGGTCACCGGCATCGGTAACATCAGTTAATCTCTCCGGGATAGTTTCTGGGCACAGAATGTCATTGCTGTTAGGGTTCGCGGCATTCACATACACGATCGTCTCAAATATGCCGTCATCAAACATCACCACCTGGAAAAAACGCCATCATAAAACACACAGTAAACAACACATCGTCACCGGAAGTATCAATTAACGTAAGGGACAAACCCCGGGTTTACAGGAGAGCCGAAATAAATTTTTTTTTAGTAAATGTGTCTGTATTTTTTTTTCCTGTGGTCCTATTAAAATACTTTCAAGGGCAAAGTTTCTTAGAATTTTGTCATCTTTCGAACTGTTAATTCAAAATTAAAATAAACCTTATGGTTTCGGAGATAGCCTGTCCCTTACGTTAAAATTCAATGTAAAGCCGTTCCTTACGTTATTCAAAAGTTTAAAACAGTAGGTAAGTAACAAGTGAAAAAATAAATGTCATGGGTCATTTTAACGTAAGGGACGTACTTTGTACTAGAGAAAAAGGAATTCTGTCGTTATTTTTTAAGATATCAAAATTCTGAGTATGCCAGTCGATAGAGCGCAAAATTTTAGATCGAACTGCATATTTAACTCATTTTCGACAAAATGTCCCTTACGTTAATTGATACTTCCGGTGACGACATATTGCGTATCCACTAAGAACTTTAGAGTTAGTAATAAAAAAAGCATGGCTTAAAGCCACCTACCTTCCATAAGTAACGAGGTATGTCGCTGGAGTCGTATTGGCTCGCGCCGGTCCACACGGTCACTGCATCAAAACTGTACAGCGTGGACCTAACAGTATTTTCAACGCCACTCCATGACCACTGAAATAATAAACATAGCGTTTAAAATCAACAGAATGCTGCACTGTAAGTTGACGATAACCATTGGAAAAACATAGTCAGTTCATGGGGAGTCATGATGTTTTCCATTACCGTTTAGAATTGTGTCTAGTCGTTGGCTGCTAGTATGTCTTACCCTGGAAGTGCCTTCGCACGGCGTGTACACTGGCACTGAATTGTACTCTTCAGACAGCGTGGCGAATTGCGCCGGGCCGAACGCGACGTCCTCCGGGTTGATCAGCCGGCGCGTGTTGTAGGCACACTTCTTCGGTTCAGTGCCATGCTCATCCCCTTTGTTCCCTCGATTTTTGAAGGATGGAGCAACGATGTTCCCGCTATTGACAGCCGACATCACTACTTTGTTGTAAACAGTCCTGTGGTCCACTCTGCTATAACATACTTCATATACTCTCAAGAAGCCTTCAATCAGTTTGAACCCGACCTCAATTACTTCTCCATTCCTCATGCACAATTTCTTAGTAAATACATGGGACGATCTGACGTACGCCTTACATTGAAGTTCGTTGAATTTGTACATTTTCCTATCGACTATAAACTTATCTTCACTGTAGCATTTTGCTTTTATTTTTTTAGCGCTTGGAAGTGTTTGAAAAGTATTGTCAGGTTGAACCAGTGTGGCGCACTCCAAGGTGATCGATTCATCTCGACTGATTGTATAAAATTCATTTGTTGTGGCGAGCACTGGCCAGGTGGTTTGTTTGTCATCGACAAGTAGCGGTATGTTTTCTACATTAGCAGCTATCCTGTTTATTAAGCATCCTGCAATATTTGAATATTTATTATATAGCTCATTCAAAGTAAAACTGCACAGGGTTCGTCAGTAGCAAATTCAATTTTAACATGTTATTTTTATGTTTTCTAAAGTCTTGCCATATTAACAGTAGATTATGCATACAGGGGTTGATGCTAGTTTTGATCGTTGAACTGAACATTACCGTTACTGGTGACGTTGAATGTCCGTTGTACGCTGTCGTGCACGTTGTTTGCTTTGCACGAGTACTGTCCCCAGCCGAAGATGGCCAGTTCTGGCCACGTCGCATCCACTGGTTTCCCATTGTAGAACCATTCCACCTTTAAAAATAATGGATCATTAAATATGACCAAATCTTGTTTAATGAAATAAGCTTAAAGGATGTTTTATAGGAAATAGTTGTTCGGAAGTTTGGGGGTTCTTGAACTTTTGGGGAGCAGTTTATCATTCACTCTGATTGAGATGTTACAAGAAGTTGTTGTACTATTTTTTATTTCAACAAATACTCATGCATGCATGTCCACTTTCCAATTTTTTTTATTACTAATTCATTACTCACTTTTGCGCTTGGTTTTGCGTGTACGTCGCAATCTAGCATATCTTCCTTGTTTCCTTTCCAGTCTATGTTTTCAGGTGCAGTTGCCTTAAAGCTGGGCTTGTAGCCGACGTCCACAACGTAGTTCAACGACTCGGAGCCCTCCTCGGTGTTCAATCGACAAGTATAATTACCGTCGTTGGAATACTGGGCATTTCTTATCGAGTAAAACGTTCCGAGCACTTCAGTTTTTTCACCGTTCTATGAACAACATTACACAAAGTTTTTGGGATTTGTACAAACAAATTCAATTGCGTCATTGTATTAGGATAAGACAGCTACTTACCACATACCACCTGATAGACTGAGGATCAGAATGTGGCAATTGACATTTTATATCCGTGGACTCACCCAGTTTTAAGTATATATTGCTGTTTAATGTTTCATTGTAAGTTATGAAATCTGAAATAATCGTGATCTTTCTTAATTAATAAAGGATTTATGAAAATAGAATCGATTTCGAATTTCCTTTCCTTATTTTGTTTTAAAATTGAAATCGACTCACCAGATATATCGGCTTCAAAGATCTTTGTGTCAAATCCATATATATTGTTGGCTTTGCAGGTAAAGTTGCTAGAATCTTTTTCTGTGGGGCTCTTGATGTAAATCGCATTTTTATTAACTGATAGTTTCGCATCTGCAAGTATCACATTATTGTCACAGTGGAATGTTTTAAGATTGTATTGCATAGAATTGGTAATCAAGATTACCTGAAGTAACTACTTTGCCTCCATTAATCCACGTGATTGTAGGTTCGGGGACGCCGTCGACTTCACAAGGAATCTTCAATACCTTATCGCCTGTCACTCCGTAGTACACAGAGTCAATGTTTGTAATTCTCGGAATACCTAAAAAAAATCCTCTGTTATTTTTTGTTGTAGGTAATACTCGTAATGCGTATAATATGCAAAAATTTACTAGAAAACAAAACTAACGAATACAAATTGTAAAAATGTAAGAACTAATAGATGCATAGATACCATGAACAACAACGTCAATAGTTCGGCTCTGAGCGCCCAAATCATTAGTAGCTGTGCATCTGTATAACCCAGCCTTCTCGTAGCCGATCTTAGGGTCAGAAATCCGGCTTTCTTCATCCGGCAACGAAATGAATACGTCAGAAACTTTTGATTTGAACTGCCATGTCATTACCGGCTTAGGGATTCCATCAGCTCTGAAAGTTAGAAAATCAACGCGTATTTCGTGTTTTTTTTCGCCGAGTCGATGATACAAGACTAGTTAATTTAAAACTATCAGTATTTTGTGACATCTAGTTCCCATCGTTGTGCAGAGGTCGCATCATTGTGCAGGACACAGTGGGCAGACTGAAAGATGCTGGATTAAGAAGTAGGTATTGATAAATATTATCGTTAAATTGTGATCTAACTGATTTTTCAATTAAAAAAAGATATGAAAACAGATAATCTTGGTACTCACATGCAAAATACTGACATGAAGTCACCCTTCATAACTGTTACCGTTTTATTACTGTAAGTTATTTCGGGAACCTCTGTAAAAGATAAAATCATAGTTAAGTACCGTTTTTACATTTAAATCATGAGAAAGTATGTATTGTTGTAATTAACATAATTAAAAACTTCAGTGGAGTGAGAAAGTGAGGCTGGCGAGAGTTGACATTGATTACTTGAACAATCACAACAACTCACCGTAAATCACAGACTCTACCTTTTGTTTTTCTGTGGTTACTTACTAAGATTGTTTATTTCAACATTGGTGGTGAATGATTTCTTTTGATTCTCATCATTAACGAGAGAAGCTTCGCACGTGTATTTTCCAACGAGCTCCAAGCGCGTGGACGGAATGCGAAGGTCGCGCTCGTCCGTGGATATGCTGTACTTGTCGGACGTAAATATCTCTGATCTCGGCGAGTGTTCGTCCTTCTGATAGTACCACTTCATCCTCATGGGCACCGTGGACTTGGCATCGCAACGGATGGTTGTTGGTTCTCCATACTTTACACTAATCGTTTCTGAAATGTGCCATCATGCAAAATCTCTTTACAAGACGTGATCTAGAGCTTTCAATCAATTATATGGCTATCATAAGTTATAAAGTCATACATTATTTTTTCTGATGTCTCTGAAAACTTTCAAGTTTGACTAAAATATTTCAAGGTACTTCATTGTTGCAGATTACAAATAATTTAGTAATAACACCCTTTCTTAACAAGTCTATTGAGATGGAGTAGGCATTGATTAAATGACAGTATATCGTACGGTGGCATGGAACCCCTCGTGTGCGAGTTCAACTCGAACTTTGTTAGTTTTCAAGGTTTTTGACCGTGTTCCCATTTAAATTTTTGAGAGTAGCCGTATCAAACCAAGCACAAAGTTACTTTATTATTCACAAAATATACAAATGCTGTAAGTATTTATTTGGAGGTACCTGGAGGTGGAGTTTGAATCCTGAACGGTGATCTTGGGTTGACGATAACTTGCGAAAACTCCGAAGCCTCTTTGTTTTGAGCTCTGCAATAATATGTCCCGGGGTGCCTCACTTTTGACAGTTTTAAATAGCTGATGTAGTCGTATGGTAGTTCAACAACATTGCTCTGCAAAGGAAGGAAATCTATATCAAACTTAGGAAATAAATGTTTCTCTATTTCGCAATGCTTAGATCACGATCACGACTAGACTAGAATCGTAGCCATCCACCATAAATCCACACAAACACATAATTTTTTAATGAGATCCTTGGAATATTCTTAAAAAAGGTGTAAAGGTAAGTACGAGTATTTTGAGGCATTAAACATGATATTTGGCACAAGCAAGTTTTGCAAGTGTTCAGAACTTCATTAATCAGGTTGCAAGACTGTCGCACCTTACTTTATAATTTAAAAATAAATTGTGTTTGTGAAATTGTGACAATTGAATGATGTGTTGGAAAAGTTATCTTCCATTTCTTTTATTATTTTCTCAAAGACGAGAAAAGTATTTTAGGTATCATTTTAATGCAAGTTTGAGTGCCTTTGAAAGCATAGGTATTAACTCCAAGCTATTACGTTTTTCAATTTGTTTTGCTCACCTTTTCGCTGATCGTAGTACCATCAGCAGAGGTCCACCATATTCTGGGTGTAGGGTAGCCAGAAACTTTACATGTCAACGCTACATCTCCTGCATAATCAACATCTACGCTCGATCCGTCAGTAATTGTTACTACGGGAGCTTTGGGAGCTTAAAAATATTTGGAACATCTTTAATTAAAAAAGTTTTCATGGTGCAAGTTTCTCGCCTCGAAGATGTGATTATCGAAAGAAAACGTAAAAATAGTAAACTAGACTTAACATTGATAAATCCAGGGAAGTATACAAATTCCTTGATACAAGTGGTAGGCGGCGAGGAATAGAGATAGGTGGAGGAAATCGGGGGAAACAGACTAGCAGTGGGTCGATTGGTTGAAAAGAAAAATAACAGAAACCATCGACATCAGTTTAAGAATTGATCCAAGAATCCATCTAGGTATTACAAAATTCGTCAGAAAAAAAATATTTTTTTTTTAATAAGTATTATTTTGAATTCAGGATGATTTATGATCCCTTTCGGATAACTTACTTTAAACTGATTCTACAAAATATTGATGGTTTACATTCCATAAGCATTGACTTAATTTAATTTTTCTCTATAGAAAATCAACAATGCAATAGTTTTATTACTAGGTACGGTTCCACTGGTGTGCTTGGCCAGTGGAACGGTGTACCTACTCAATAAGGCAAAGAAACAAGCAAACTACAGTTTAGTTCTTACTTGGTGGTGGTGGGATTTGTGGTTCGATGGCAGTTTTAGAAATTCGTTTGATAGCTTTTCCAGTTCTTTTGACTTCACCTGTTACCTGTAAGAGAGTGTATTAGCACAAGGAAGAATCTCAACAAAAATTCAATTCTGACTATACTTTATGTCAGAAGAACACAAATGCTACTAAAAAGCATGCTTATTTGCTACTACTTAGCGTGTTTATTTTTAAACATTCTCTTTTCGTTACAAGTTCTAATTGTATGCTACTAAGTAGCATCCGCTCGAAACTGTATTTAGCTTACCTGAATTTTGAACATATGTGAGGGCGATTTAAACTTATCGGTAATATAAAAATCACCGCTTGCTTTGTTTAATTGCAAAGTTTTTATAACTTTTTCATCCATATCTAAAATTTCAGCACTTTTTATGTTTACTGTGTGTTTGGGGTCCGTGACTGATATAGACAAGTGATGTGGTCGATCTAAAATAAAAAAAGTTTGTAATAAAATGTTTTCTAAAAAATAAAATAAATCTTAATAATTAGTACCTAAGTATGTACTTCATTTCGAACTGAATTCCCTCAATGTTGTTGTAGGTTATAGCGCCCTACTCACACATCTGCCGCAGGGGCAATCTAGGGTGTAGGAGTGGGGATGATCCTTAATTGCATCCTTAATTGTGATGTGTGTAGGCATGCAGGAGCAATTTGGCAAGTGTGTAGAGATACTCCCGATATCGCCACAACCGCCATGCACCCTAGATTGCCCCTGCGGCAGGTGTGTGAGTAGCGCCCATATGGTTGCGGTTTACCCCGAGATCGAGACCAGAGACAAATACAGAAGACCGTTGTCATTAAACTGACGGTTCTCTGCTTGGTTCTCTACCTCCTGTCTTTGTCGTGTTCCCTACAAAGCCTGTCTTTGGTCTCGGCGGTCTCCAGTATCGGTCTCCCTTCAAGTATTTTTGAAAACTTACCAGCAATGGGTTGTTTAGAAGCGTCAGCTAATGATTCAGGCACAAATTCTGAGAAGCCGTGATCAAACGTGAAATCTGTTGCGGCGTAAACCACTATTGTGACGTCAGTGTTGCCTCTAACCCATGCGTAGTAAGTACCAGTACTTGGTGCGTAGAATTTTGCCATCTAGAATATTATACAAAAAACTTATCCTATACTGTTGCCGTAAGTAGAATGTTTATTTTTCAGCGTTTCGAAATACTTCAACAAAGATAAAGTTTTGTACCTACCTTAACGGTTGACTTCCACAATCTTTTTTCAAAATTCATTATATGATTTCTATTATCTTTTACAATAAGCTCAACATCTCTGCCTGATGTATGAAGAGTAACATATTCAGTCTTATCATCCACTGCAAACTGGAATACACAGAGACATAGGTAAAGTTGATCATAATTAACGAAATCAGCTGGTGGAGTTTTATAGTCCGGTCAAAATAGCCCGAACTATTTGACCGGGCCCTTGCAAAAATTATCAGAAAGCTGTTTGGCTGAAAATCCAAAAAAAAACTGATTTTTGACAACATTGATATGGAATCGATGGGGACTTTTCACAGTTTATTGACAATGATGATGATGTTTATAACATTCCTACCAATTTTCAGCTTTTAGGGAGTTTTCGCAAGGGTGTATTTCAATACCTAGATAACTTTTATCTGAGGAAATAAATATGCGATTTGACAGATATTGTACTGAAAATATGTCATAACGCCATATTTATTCCTCAGATAAAAGTTATTTATCGTTTGAAAAATCAGCCTTAATTGAAGTTTAATTGGTCTATTTTAGCCGGACTATTATTATTTAAGCACATTCTAATAAAGACTAGTTCCTTTTTTTGTATAGGTAAGTAAATAAAAAATGATAGATAAACAAATCAATGATGATTTGTTCACATGACTTTTTCAAATTTTGGGTAAGTTTAAGGTTCCATGCAAATAAGACAAAAACGTTAAAAAATTTTTTTTAATTACTTGGAATTTGAAGAAATCCATGTCAGAATGGTAGAAAATTGAAAAGCTATAGACTTACTGGTACTTCTACAAATTGTGTGCTTGCTGGTATAATTTTAGATGTAATTACGGATCTTTGTTCTGAGATTATATCTGGTATGGTTTCGACAATCTGAAAATAAGGATTATAAAATAAACATTATCATTAAACATTTTCTTATTTCAGCTTTGACGTCTGGCTGATTTGTAATTTTATCATATTAACTTCTTTGAAATCGGGTTTTTGATTAAGTACAAAAAAACATTTATATTTTTCGGTTTCACACAACATTTTTTTTGCAAGTATTAATATTATGTACGTACAAAGTGCTGAACAAATTGGTACCTAAGTAGGATTAAAAAAATCTCATAAGTTAAGAAGATATAAAGTTAAATAGAGATTTTTATGTACTTAAACTTTTTTAACAGCATAAAAGTGAGACGTACTTACATCTTTAACATCATGTTTTGAAACACTAAAAACTAGTCCATTTGAAACTTTTGCGATTTCATAGTAAACACTTGATTCCTCTTCATGCCCTCCAGTGTACCTATAACTACATCTGCCTGTTAAGACGAATACCACCTGAAAAAAATATATGTTTCTAAGCCACTTCTAAGCCATAAGCGTAACATAGACGAGATTACATGTATGAATGAATAACGAAATTCTATTGGTTGTTTAAACACATCTCATCTCGTCTCCGCTTTGGCGAAGTCTCAGCCTTAGGACTGCAGAGGGCCAGCATTATTATCTACCCTCGAGAACCCAAAGACATTTTTTCTTTATTATCAAAACAAACCAGACATAAAAATCAATGTAGCTCATCTTATGCGTTTGATTTCGAGTCTACCGAAAAACATAGCTCCCTTTTTATATCTATAAACCGGTTCGCGTCAGACACTAAGTACGTAAAAGTTTACCTGACTCTGTTTCTTTTCACAAAGACGTTTGACTTCGTTCAATTTGTGATAGTCTTTCGCTGAAGCGTCAGTGAACACGTAGAGATAAGATTCTTGTCTGCTTTCCTCAAGAGCTTTTATGATACCGGATAATGCATATTCGGGACAGTCATCGCCGCCATGAACCTTTATGTCATTTAAGGCGTGTAATAATTCAATCTTGTTCGAAGTTTTCTCTCTGAGCAAAACCTCTGAAATATCACATAAACGTGTTAAGTTGGTTATTCGATATACCAAATTACTTAATAATGTAATAAAAAACACAGGCCTATTATCTGCTTGTTGTTCAGCAAAAACTTGTGTTTTGATGTGAAACATCCAATGGAGGTTAGTAGTCCAGTCACCTTAGCATAAAAATGGGCTCAACCTCGGAATGACAGATAATAAGCTGAATTTTTGTATGTAGCTTCATTTAGGCGTCCTAAAAGTTGTCTCAAAAGTCTCATAAAATCTCGTGTCTGCGTCTTAAGTTATTCAAGGTCAAAGGTCAAAAAAATAGTTTTTCGCGGATATCTCGGTTGCTATTTGTCCAATGATGTTAACATCTATTATAAAGTTGTAGAGCATACAATTTGCGACAAATTTTGTTTAAAACATTCTTTCATGCGCTCAACCGTTTTCGCGATAGAGGAGGGTGAGTGCGCAGCGCTCAGCCATACGCGTAGGTACTGTAACGCAAAGTCAAACGTGAATATCTGTGAATACCTTGAATTTTGAATAATTTGTTTTATTTATCAGTTAATTATCGACCAAGCGAGCAAAGCGAGCTAAGATCTTACGATTTTGCTTTGTATGTTTGTATGTGTAATTTTTATGTTCTCGCATAACTATCGAACCTTTAATCCAATCTGCTTGAAACTTGGTAGATAACTATGTTGTGCTATGGAAATTTGATATATGACATATGAGCGTAATCGATGGAGGGGTTGTAAAGATATTGGGATCTAAAGGGGGTAAGAAAGATAAAAGTTACACAGATATATTGAGTGGGGTGTCATATGAAAGGACTTAATTTGTACATTCCGAAATAGTTTTTATTTTTGTTCTAGGAAGTATCGTTTTTGAAATACACATACTGAACGCTTTGCGCTCACGGCCCTGTATCGCAAAAACGGTTGAGCGCATGGAATTTTTTTTTTAATGAATTGGTCGCAAATTTTAAGCTCTATAACTTCATAATAGATGTTAACATCACTGGACCAATAGCAACCGAGATATTCGCGAAAAACTATTTTTTTTACCTTTGACCTTGAATAACTTAAGACGCAGACACGAGATTTTATGAGACTTTTGAGACAACTTTTAGGGCGCCTAAATGAAGGTATATACGAAAATTCAGCTTATTATCTCTCATTCCGAGGTTAATTCCTAATTTGACTGGGCTATAGACTGATTTTTGAGGGAGCGTCGCTTCGCCACGGGCGGGATGATACTCACGCTATTTAATATTATGACACATCTTATAATACGTATTAATTGTATTAATTATTTTTATTACTGGGTTGCTGAGTTGTGGCAGCTGGGCGACTTCCAGTGATTCTTAGCACCCTCTACCCAGCCAGGACCGTTGCCAGAGCCAGAAATAGTAGGGCTGCTGCTGACTGAGGGCCGTGGTTTCTTGGCACTTTGTCATGAACAAAGGGAGGTTTAGCGTAAAACGCCGCTGACCAGTGCGTCTTGGCTAGTATTTTTCCGTTCATGTTAGCCTGTAGTGTAGTAGGTACCTACAGCAGGTAATTTTTGGTTATAAACTCACCAGGGTCATTGAATGTCACCAATACGACGTCCTTGACTTCAGTCCCTTTTGTACTCGTCACAATGTCCATAATTTTGCTGGCGGCCTCTCGTACTTGGGCTATGTCATCATCCATAGAATAAGTGTCGTCTATGACGAATGTTAAACTTCTGTTTCTGGCGCATGATACACCAAATATTTGAGCAATTAATATAAAACAGCGACATGCATTCAGCAACATGTTTACGGCTGACTAAAAAGTTTTCCTTTTGTGTTGGGATATTATATAGGCTGACTAACATAGTACTGTGTGTGCCCGACGGTTTCACCTGCCATTTGATTTAAAAGAAATAACCACTGTTATCTGACTGGAAGTTCCAGAATTTAGCGCGTCTTTCGCTTTATTATATAGATTACGAGTATCTTTTAATAATATTTTACAAATAATTACACTAGTCACACTAGTGTTATAAATGTGTATAAGTTTGAATATTTGGATAAATGAATGGTTGGATGGATGGATGTATGGATGTATGTTTGTTTGTTCATCTATAACTCGACAACCACTGAACCGATTTAGCTGAAATTTAAAATATATATAGATAATGACCGGGAATAGGAAATAGGCTACTTTTTATGACATAAATGAGTTCTCATGGGATAATATAGTACGCGGGTGAAGCTGCGGGCGGAAGCTAGTCTGCTCTGAATTCACAACTCGGGCTACTTGCTGTGCAGCTTCAGCTTCGAGCCAGCTTAAGCAGTATACATGCATACTGATACTGTTCAAACTGGCTCTTATGATTTGTGGTTTACTCTGGCGACGGAGTTTTTAGGTCACCTGAAGGCCTCCGTCATGGCTTAGCGACATAAAGCCGGAGAAGAGACAGACAGAATGGGCTTATCACTTTCAGTAGTCAAAGTCTATATATTTTTTCAACATACTTAAGGGGTTTACTTTGTGTTCTATGAGCTAAATGATTCCGTGTGTTATTCTTACGTTTTAAGATAAGTACAATATATTTTATAGCAGTTCACTGTCGTTAACCTATCATATTATTTTCTGTTTCTGGATATACTTACAAGGTGAACTTTTGAGACAGGTCATTAAGGGTTTTTAACCACTGTGGCTATAGGAAAACTGTCTTTGGAGATTATCCTTAACTTGTGAAGATATGTCGACCTGCATTCACAGATTTGGAAAAAATGTACAGTCAGCGAGAAAATGGGCAATTTACACAAAAACTTTTTTTGATGCCAATCGATCCTGTTTCATATAAGGATTAAAAGGCTTTATCGGACCAACTACATGAAATAAATCAACTGTGCAGTAAAAGAACGAGGTAAATAGTAGATTGTATTATAAGGGGGCAAAATAATATTTTTACGGCGAGGGAGCTTTTTTGAATCCAGAGCGAAGCGAAGGATTCTAGAGTAGTTTACTCTTTAGTAGAATCCTGAACGTAGCGAGGGATTTAAAGTACGTCTCTCGAGCCAAAAATATTTTTTGCGCCCGAGTGATACACTCTACTTTTTATTACCCTCTATGTGAAAATAAAAGGCGTCTCATATTTTATTGTAATATTATTATTTAATAAAACAGAGTACTAACTAAATTGAAATTAAATAGTTTCTAATAATAAAACAACTACAAACTTATATTAATATTTTCGCAATTATGAAAATTTCATGTTACATTTTTATTAGGATTAGAGATTTTTGTAGATTTCATATTCTGCGTGTTTGAAATAATGTCCGAATCTGCCCCCCTAGCCATATTACACTATCTATCGTCGCTGTAGAATAGAAACACTTCAAAATGTATAGGATTTGACGTTTCAAGTAGATGAGTCACGTGGTCAGAACGTCAATTCCTATACATTTTGAAGTGTTCTATTCTACAGCGACGATAGATCGTTCTACAGCGACGATAGATCGTGTAATATGGCTAGGGCCCCTGGTTCATTTTGAGGAAAATGTGACGGTGAATCTCGTTGTTCGGATGTAGATGGGCGCGGCGACAGTGGCATGGACTGATTAACTGAAGGTTGCAATTTAATGTTTTCCACGATGCGTTCACATGTTTTCGCCTTGTTCTCAATGGAATCTTCTATATACCCCTCTGCTACAGCACTCGACTTCCATCCTCCATGTCGCTTGAGAACAGTTAAGTCCGCTCCAGAATCTACCAAAAGGGTAGCAGAAGTACGACGAAAACAAAGTCCTGTATACAGTTTGATATCTGGTAACTTCAAATAAGTAGCGATTTCTTGTTGGCATGTTAGAATTTTTTATTTTTTCCCATAACTTGTTTGATGCACTTGCCATTTTGATAACGGATGAAAAACCGATTGGTCTTCATATCAGCAGGACGCAGGTTCAGGCATTTCTGTACAATCGTTTTGTATTCTCCTCGGATTACAAAGGATCGGTCACTTTTTGTTTTTGTGTCTGTCAGCTTTACTAACAGTAAATCATCCGAGTGACTTTCGACATCATCAATAGTTAGTTTTACAAGTTCATTGCCACGACAAGCTCCGTGTACTCCGAAAATTAAAGCCTGTAACAAAACCGAATGTGAATAAAACAAGTATCTATTGAAGTACAGGTTACAATAAAATGGGCATTTTAAAACACTATGGTTATACTTTACTAATCCACCATATACATAGTTACTTACTTTTACGGCAAGAAAGACTTCGTCGGGTGCCTCATTAAGGAAAGTCTCCACGTTTTTGACTGAGAACACTTCGGATTTTTAGGTTTACATCCATCAGACATCCTCTTCAGATACGCTATTAATTTCGAATATGTGTCCAGTTTTACGTCGCTATTAAAACTGACTGTTGATTTTAGCATTGAGTAGATACTCCAAAGAGTGGAAGGTTGTTTAGTTTTGGCTAAGTACTGGAAGTAGGCCAAAAACACAGATTCTGAAAAATTCTTGGCGCCTCTTGTATTTTTCCATTCCAGATAATTGCCATAGGCTTTCATGTATTTGTCCTTCGATTTTGGAGGCAATAGATTAGCCAACACATTTTTTGCGTCATTTCTTATATTTTCAGGAGTTAATTCTAGTATACTGTCTGCACTATCACTTGAATTATTCATTTTTCAAAACACAAATCCGTAAAAAATTACGAAAACGCAAGCTGAAAAGAAAAAGAAATCAAATTAAGAACGCGCGAACTACAGTTAGCGCGTTTTTAATTTGATTTCTTTTTTTTTTTATTCAGACAAAGCGGCGCGTCGGCTGAAATGGTGGGCGGTATGTTTATCTGATATTGCCATCAATAGATGCACGAAAACAAACTAGACGGCGGCGGTAGTAAAATATACCGTTTTCTGAATCGCGCTGACGAAAACGCACAGGATTTTATAAGGTTGGAATTACAATTTTTGTATGGTAGGTAGCTATAGCTAGCTGATATGCTAAAACCGCAGAGTAATAAATCTCAAAATGTGATTACAGCTGTGGTGTTTTTGGAAGAGTCCTCATTCATCTAGCTAGATTCGAGACTTAAATGTGCAAAATAGTTGTACCTCAAAAGTGCGCGGCAAAGATAATTCTGGCGCACTTATAAAGAGGATTAAAAACTCATTACTGCCCGCTAAAAGTTCCTTATAGAGAAAACATTTCCTTTGGGTGCATTTAAAGGCCAACCAAGTCGTCCCTTTCGAATAGATGGAATGAAAAGTAGATTTAATTATCTCTATGTAAATTACACAAAATTCATAAATTACAGCAAATAACTAACCACGTCTTTATTTATAATTAAGGAAAACAAACAGATTAATATAATAGGCTACTTGACTCATATCTAATTTGAAGCAATAAATTCAATGATTTCCTGCAGTGTTTAACTTATTAAACCAAAATATATCGATTTCAGTTATTAAAGGTGCAAAATGGCTGCGTAATTTCAAATTGAAAATATATTTTTTTTAATTGAACGCTGAAAACAAAAACGGTTATAAAAAAATATAAAGCAAATACATAGATTCTTGTATTTTAATCGGCAAATTCTACATGTCTTACAAAAATATGAGAATAAAATAAAAATGACCATTATAAATAACCTATAGTAAGGTGGACATCAGTCAATTGTTCGAATCAAACACCATTTTAATTAATACGTTTAATTTTTATAAGTCACTACACATGCCTAGGAAGTTATTGTAAACTCAGTAAGCGGTACTTCAAAAGCTTTCAAAAAGTCATCCATTGAGCAGGCATAGGTATACTGGTCGCCGGCATCGGTAACATCAGTTAATCTCTCCGGGATAGTTTCTGGGCACAGAACATCACTGCTGTTAGGGTTCACGGCATTCACATACACGATCGTCTCAAATGTGTCGTCATCAAACATCACCACCTGGAAAAAAAATGCCATTATAATACACACAGTAAACAATACAAAATGCGTATTCATTAAGAACTATAGAGTAAGTAGAAATGCATGGCATAAAGCCACTTACCTTCCATAAGTATCGAGGTATCCCGTTAGAGTCGTATTGGCTCGCACCGGTCCACACGGTAACAGTATCAAAACTGTACAGTGCAAACTTTACGGTATTTTCAACGCCACTCCATGTCCACTGAAAGAATAAAAGCCCATTATTTCTTTCCTAGAGAAGCATCAGGAGGCAGGCATCCATTTGCCTACATTAACGGGACGCATTGTCTAGGATATGGCTGAGATATTGGTTATTTGTCCAGCACCTACACCATCCTCGTCACCAGAGTTGGCCACTTGCTCATACGAAAGAAGAAGAAGAAGAAGAAGAAGAAGATGAACCATCCTCTGAGCTTAATTACCCTTTGCCTTATTAATTAATGATATAAAAAGCCTTGCTTAATTAGCCAGAAAAGACATTATCAATACCGTGTAAAGCAATTTTTTTCAGTTCCTATTATTAACGACTCCTTGTAGGGACCTCAAATAATTAGTAAATGCAAGTATTTTGAGTAGATGTTCACTTCCAGAAGTATCTAGATTATCGCATTGGATGTTTATCTGCAATGATAATTTAAATCTGTAGTAAATAAATAACTGAATAACTGAATAATACAATAACTTGTTTATTCTCAAAAACTTATTTTTAAATACGTCTCGACAATACTTTCGCACGTCCTAGGTATTTATTTTTTTATCTCCAGCCAGAATGACCGGTGGCTGACTACCGTCCCGTCATAACAAAAATCACGAGCGGGTATTTTGTTAGTGTTGCCAACACTATAGCTTGTTTCAAATGGTTTATATCCGAAACGAAAAATAAATTGATGCAAGGACGGTATTCGAGCCTTCGGATCAATGTCGAGCCAAAATTCAACTTGGTTGAGTTGAATTTTGGACTCTTATTTATTCAAAAAGTTCTCTTGGACATATACTTTACAGAAACAGGGCAACCGACATGGTTTGGAGTCTTTTAGGTGATTCTTCAATCTAAATAACCAAACGTCAGGGAGTACTAATCTAACATACATAGACTGGTCCAAGCAGATGAAGGTATCCTTGGCTCAAATTATCAAAAGAGTTTAAAATCCTCGACATAAGTCAGACGTCTTACCCTAGAAGATCCTTCGCAGGGCTCGTACACCGGGAATGCGTTGTATTGGTCAGACAGCGTGGCAGTCTGCGCCGGGCCGAACGAGACTTCTTCCGGGTTGACCAACCGGCGCGCGGTGTACGTACACTTTCTCGGCTCGGCGCCGTGCCTGCCTGTTTTGATGCCTACATGCTTGAATGATGGAGCGACGATGTTCCCGCTATTGACAGCCGACATCACTACTTTGGTGTACAGAGTCCTGCGGTCCATTTTGCTGTAACACACTTCGTATACTCTCAAGAAGCCTTCGATTAGTTTGAACCCGACCTCAATTACTTCTCCCTTCTTCATGCACGTTGTATTAGTAAATACTTGCGACGGTCTGACGTATGCTTTACATTGTAGGTTGTTGAATTTGTACATAATCTCATTGACTATAAATTGGTCTTCACTGTAGCATTTTGCCTTTATTTTTTTAACGTTTGGAATTGTTTTAAAAGTGTTGTCAGGTTGTTCCAGTGTGGCGCACTCCAAGGTGATCGATTCATCTCGACTCATTGTGTAAAATTCATTTGTCGTAGCAAGCTCTGGCCAGGAGGTTAGTTCTTCACCAACAAGAAGTGGTATGCGATTTACATTAACAGCTGTCCTGTTTATTAAACATCCTGCAACAATAGAACATTAATTATAACTATTCAAAGTAAAAAAACTCAGGGTTCCTCAAATGCGTATTCAATTAAAGGAACTACAGTTAGAAGTTAGAAAATTTAGTAATATTGCAGATTATAGTCAATAGTTGAATGCTAGATGTTTTGTACCTACTGCTAGTTCCCTATTACCACATCTTTTCATTGACATGAGAATGAATATTTTCTCTAAAGCTTTGTTAAATAGAAAGATGAGTATAAGTTAGATCTGAGAAAGCTACATTACCGTTACTGGTGACGTTGAATGTTCGCTGCACGCTGTCGTGCACGTTGCTCGCTTTGCACGAGTACTGTCCCCAGCCGAAGATGGCTAGCTCTGGCCACGTTACATCTAATTGTTGGCCATTATAGATCCATTCCACCTTTAAGTAACGGTTCATTAAATATCTACTACCAAATGTTGTTTGATACTAAGCTAAGTTATGAATTGGGGGTTCATGAAATTTTGGGAGTAGTTTATCTTTAAAACAGTATTATTCACACTGGTCGAGATGTTATAAGGTTTTACCATTTTTTAAATGAACAAAACTCCCACATGTACATGCATAGATTATATAAAAAATGAATACAAGAATAAAGAGGACTCTTTCCAAGATATTTAGTTTTTATTAACGCATTACTCACATTTGCGCTTGGTTTGGCGTGTACGTCGCAATCTAGCGTATCTTCCTTGTTTCCTCTCCAATCTATTGTCGCAAGTGCAGCTGCCTTAAAACTGGGCTTGTAGCCGACGTCTACAACGTAGTTCAACGACTCAGAGCCCTCCTCAGTGTTCAGTCGACAAGTATAATTACCGTCGTTGGAATACTGGGCATTTCTTATCGAGAAAAACGTTCCGAGGACTTCAGTTTTTTCACCGTTCTATGAACAACATTACACAAAGTGTTTGAGATTTGTATTAGAAAATCAAATACTTAACTTTAAATTAATCAGATACCTACTTACCACATACCACCTGATAGACTGGGGATCAGAATGTGGTAAAATACATTTAATATCCGTGGATTCACCCAGCTTCAAGTATATATTACTGTTATATGTTTCGTCGTAAACAATGAAATCTGAAATAATTATGATATTTTTAACTCATTGCGAATTAATAAAAATAGAATCGATTTCAAATTTGCTTTCCTTATTTTGTTTTAAAATTGATACTGACTCACCAGAAATATCAGCTTCAAAGTGCTTTGTGTCGAATCCATATATATTTTTGGCTTTGCAGGTAAAATTGTTAGAATCTTTTTCTGTGGGATTCTTGATGTAAAGCGCGTTTTTAGTAACTGATAGTTTCGCATCTGCAAGCATCAATTTATTTTCACAGTGGAATGTTTTATGATGATTTTGCATAGAATTGGCAAATACTAAAAAAACAAGATTACCATACCTGAAGTAACTACTTTGCCTCCATTTCTCCACGTGATTGTAGGCTCGGGGACTCCGTCGACTTCACAAGGAATCTTCAATACCTTATCACCTGTTACTCCGTAGTACACAGTGTCAATGTTTGTTATTCTTGGAATGCCTGAAATTTAACATTCTCTGTTAGTTTTTTCTTTCTGAAAAAGTAAAAAGTAAGAACTATGGAATTCAAATGGTAAAAAATTATTGAACAAAAATAGATGCATACCATGGACAACAACATCAATAGTTTGGGTCTGTACACCCAGAGCATTCGTAGCAGTGCATTTGTATAAACCAGCCTTTTCGTAACTGATCTTAGGGTCGTAAATCCGTTCTCCTTCATACGGCACATCAATGAACGCGTCAGAATCTTTAGATTTGAACTGCCATGTCACTACCGGCTTTGGGATTCCATCAGCTCTGAAAGTTGGAAAATTGACTAGTACTCGAATGTAGCGATTTTCTTTGTCGAGTCGATGTACAAAACTACACAAGGTTAGTTTGAAAGTATGAGTTCCCAGTGTTTTGGGTATTATATAAAATTTTCATTCAAAATACATAATTTTATATGAAAACAGATAGTCTTAGTACTTACATGCAAAAAGCTGACATGATCCCATCCTTCTCAACTGTTATCGTTTTATTACTGAACGTTATTTCGGGAGCCTCTGTAAAAGATAGTATTTTTTTTTCCAGTTTTTATACTAATATATCAATGGGATAGTGTGTAGTGTTGTAATTAACATAATCAAAAGCTTCATTGGAGTGAGGAAGTGAGTCTGGCGAGAGTTGATATCGATAACTTAAACAATCACAACAACTAACCGTAAATCACAGACTTATGTTTTTCTGTGGTTACTTACTAAGATTGTTTATTTCAACATTGGTGGTGAATGATTTCTTTTTATCCTCATCATTAACGAGAGACGCTTCGCACGTGTATTTTCCAGCGAGGTCCAAGCGCGTGGACGGAATGCGAAGGTCGCGCTCGTCCGTGGATATGCTGTACTTGTCGGACGTAAAAATCTCTGATCTCGGCGAGTGTTCGTCCTTCTGATAGTACCACTTCATCTTCATGGGCATCGAGGACTTGGGATCACAATGGATGATTAATGAGTCTCCATACTTGACGGCTATCGTCTCTGAAATGTGGCATTGATGAAAAATTTGTTTACCTGACTTGAGTTAATTCTAGCACTGTAATGCGATTCAGATCTCGTTAGGTAAGTATTCTGAATTCGGAAAGTGACATTCAAAACGTCAATTTTCCGAAGAAAATCATCGAATCAAAAAAAAAAAAATCTGATGCATTTTTGGAAGTCTGAATCGCACTGCTGGTCATTTTGATTTTTTCTAAACTAATGTTACTTTGGCAACTATCAAGTAACTCAATTTTTATTAGCAATTTCAATGGTGCGGTGTTCGAATAATATAGGCGCTGATTCTCTTGTATACTGATTTGCTAAATCGCTAAATCCGAAAGCTCTTATTTCGTTTACGTTAAAGTCTAAAACAAAATGACAGCTTGCGCGACACTATGATTTAGTGGAATTGGAGTGTTTGTAGGTAGAATTAGTCAATTCCAATTTTGTGACTAAATCTACCCACAATGACGAAAAACAAGGTAATTTTAGGTTGTCACTTGCCATGCTGCATGAAAGAAATAAGAGCTTTCGTATGCGGCGATATTTTAGCAAGTCAGTATAGTTACATCAGAATAATCGTCATTACCCCGTTTAAAAACGTCAACTACAATCTAACATATAAATTATATCTTCTTTGAAGTCTTTACGTAACAACTGAAACTCCTCAAAGATAATTATGATTTTATTAATTTTTTAGGAGTTTCCTAAGTACCTGGTAGATGCATGGGAAATTCGATTGATGGCAAAACAGAAACTTTTGCACTGATCGTCGTCTGGCCCAAATCATTTGCAGCGTGGCAGGTATATGTGTCAGAGGATATTATGTTGTTCACTGTCAGTCGGCTTATCACTTCATTGTTGATGACATTAATATCGTTCTGAAAAAATATTGCGCTGGTCATTTCTAATATTATTTTCTTATGTGGACCATCTCTATCAATATATATCAATCTAGAGTCGGAGAAAATCTTAATCAGAAGTCACGACCCTCAGAAATGAGGAAACGAGGAATAGAGAGAGAGATGTGGACCATAAAACTGTCACAGCTCAATACTACGTTGAAATTGCATGCGCTTCTTCCCTAAGACGTCTGACTAGAACAGTACCTGCAGTTGCCTCAGACACAGAGCCTCTACTCTTAAAAATAAAATGAGTGACAATTTTCTTAGTTCAGATAATGTTGTTGAATCTGGACCACATAGGTACATTATAATTGCTCGATATTAAGTAGGAATGGTTGATTTAAAGAGACACTCTATTTTCTTTCCATTTCCAAAAGATCTACCAAACTGTGTTTGTTCAGTGTTTTATTTGATACTAGCAGCGCCCTCGCGCCGTTGCCCCAGTAGTGATGGTTTATGGTTTTAAAGATGATGATGAAAAGTAGCCTATAATCTTCCTCAAGAGTTTAGCTATCACATGCAGAAATAATTTTTCAAATCCGACTGGTAGTTTCTGAGATTAGCGCGTTCAAATAAACAAACAAACAAATTCTTCCGGTTTATTATATTAGAATAGGCATGATGACTAATTTTCAAAATCTCTTCTATGATATTCAGAAGTATCTATTATGTCTAAAATATATCATATTTCTGTAAAAAATTAAGGTTTTTGTGCAATAAAAGTGCATTTAAATTTTAATTTTCAAATTCATGCCAAAACGCTCGCCGGTGTCATGGCGTCTGTTTTTACGTCACGGATCGGTATATCAACCAGTGATGACAACTTACAAAATGACATTTACCGAGACGTGACGTAATTCGCTCTGATGGGTGTTTTAGCTATCATGGCGGATTGTTGTATTTTGTAGATTTATTTTAACAAATAAATTATTAATCTCGACATTATTAAGAGAATAAATACATTTTTCAAAATCTTTGAATCCTATTTCATTAGATCAGATAAATATTTTGGCGATACTTGATTACTTACTGTCATCATGCCTCTTTTGATACGTGTATGTAATTCTTTGTTACTCTTGCCTGGTTTTTCCTAGCTGTCTTACCGAATTGATCTCTAAAAATTGAGTTATCTAGATTTACCTTTGCATGTAGGACGTTGCCCTTACTATCTTTCCAGACAATTTTAGGCAACGGGAAGGCAGTAACCCGGCATGTTAATACGTTGGTGCTCCCGTATGGAACGGTGGGAGTTCCACTTTCTATAATGGAAGCCTCTGGAGCCTTTTCTACTACCAATTCTGAAAACAAATCATAATTGTATCTTTTTATATCAGCTAGCATTATAACATTTATAAGTTTCTAAATATTGAGAGTGACTAACTCTGGTCCTCAATTCCTCTATTTTACAACGTCAACCATTCAAGTATCATTGCCGCTGCGTTTTGTTTCGTTCTCCAAAAAGACAGTAATTTGCAAAACCTCATCGGTAATTTGTTTGAAAACGTCATCACAACAGAGTAACCTAACCTCATTAGTAATTAGTAGAATAAGAAACAAAATCAAATAATTGACGTTTTGCTTTGGTTTATAAAAAGTTTTTTTAGTAGAATTGGCCTACTACCGGTGACTGTTATAGGGCCTCCAGACTCTCGAGAGAAGGCTCGGCGAGAAGTCTCGCCCGAGACTTCGCGAAGAACAAACAAGCTATCCACACTCTCAATTGTTCTCAGTCGTGATCTGTTGCTTATCCGGTATGGACGTCGATATTGAAACTGCAGCCGGTTTGGCTCTGTGTGCCATTGCATACTGTAACTTTGTGAATGTTGTAACTAAAAATAATGTTTAAAAAATTAAAATACTTAATGTAAAAAACTTTTATCTTAGTAGTTTCGATATTTAGAATTCCATAAAATAGGCTCAGATTGAAAAAAATCGATAAATTTCAACTCTATTTATTATTCCATATTTTTACGAAAGAAAATTCTCGAAAAAAACAAACAATATGGATGTCTGCCCACCGCCGCTCATTAATCTGCAATGAGACGAAACGTGAGTGTAGGACCCTTCTCTTTTCTCGCCCGAGAAATCCTTTGGCTCGGCCAAAAATACCGACACCGATCGGAGAACAGGCGAGCCAGAGAACGAGAAGGCGAGAAGCTCTTCACACTCACGCTTCTCGGGTGTTCTCGGGGGTTCTCTACGAGAGTCTGGAGGCCCTTTTATATTAGGCACAAGTTTTTTAGTTTTCTAAAAACAAGATAAGTATTTAATTTTTTTCTTACCTGTGTTTTTGTTTGCCTGCCCCTTCACATTCGTTGCTTCGCATCGGTATATCCCAGCATCTGATAGAGCAACACTGTCAAAGAAAAGCTCCTCACCCGCAGCGGATAATTTTGTAAAGGATTTTTCACCCTTTTTCATCACATGCCAGCTCACATCTGGAGTAGGAATACCCCCGATGATTCTAAAACAAAAAAAATTAAGTCAAATTGTGGACTTTTGGTTTTATATTTTGAGATACTTTAAGAATCTTTGCTATTATTTTTTTTTTAATTTGGCCATCGGTTCAACAGTTGAAAAAGACGGGTTCACTAGATCTAAAAAAATTTAAAACTCAAAACGTTCATCGATTTTAGTCGCTGTTGTTTGTTTTTTGCTGTTTGTTGTTTTTGTACCTACTAAAAATAACAAAATGTTGAATAGTTAAATTATATTGAATGGCAAAATGAAACTTGTATATCGTTATAGCTTGTAACGATAATTTTATTTACAAATAGGGCATTTCGGCATTTGGCATTTGCATTAGGGATCGTGGCCGAGTTGGTAAAGGAACTCCGGCTTAAGGAGGATCGCTTGTATCATTGCGGGTTCGAATCCCGTCGGAATTGAACATTTTGATAAGACTTTTCATTTGCAATGAAATAATACCTAAGTGTGGTTTAACACTATAAAAGTTAAAATTTAAGGGGCCTTTTATCATAGTTTTCCCAATTCTAAAATAATAACAACAAAAACTACAACATTCGAAAAAGTTTTCTGTAAAAAAATGTTTTTCAATCCAAGCTTTCATTTGGTACACCTCAAACGTTAATTAAATCCATCGAGTGTTTAGTTAGACTGTAGAGTGGCACAAAGAAACAGACATACATAGAGACCTACACTAGAAAAACACAACCTTCTTTCAGCAAGCATTCGTGTAATAAACGAAACATGATTCGTTTACTTTGACCGAAACGAACATTAATATATTTCTTGTTTATACTTACGTGCATGGAATTTTGACTCTTTGATTACTTTTCACTATTATCACTTTATGATGCGTGTTCTGCAACACAGGTGCTGTAAGATCATCTATCTGAACATTTGTTGTAAAACCAACTTTTTGCTTGTCATCATTTGCCAAGGAAGCTTCGCAAGAGTATGTTCCGACTGCGTCCACATCCGTGTACAATATTGTGAGCGTGGTTCCATCTGCTGCGAGCTTGTATTTCCCAGATGTTTGAACTTCGGACACCCCTGAACTGTCCTTGAAGTACCACTTGATTTTCAAAGGGAAGTCGGATTTTACATCGCAAGTGATGTCTGTCTTTGATCCGAACTTAGCAGTGATAACGCCTGTAACATTATTCGGATAGCATTTTTACACGTTAAAGGCAAACAAAATATTCGTTTGGATGAACTTTGAGATGCAATTTCGAGATTCTCCCGGGCAACGCCAAGCACAATGGCTATGGAATAAAAATATCATTACCTGCAGGTTGGGTCCGTACCACAAATGGTGCCAACATCTCTACATTAATATTGCTCGCAGATGTTCCAAGAGTGTTTTCAGCATAGCAAGTATATGTTTCGGAAGCTTGGACTTTTTGTAAATTTAGACGGCTTGTGATTTGATTATTGCTTTTTATTTCCTAAAAAACATTTTGATTAAAATACAATACAAATAGGGAACTAGTATTTCACTCCGAAAATGAGATCTTGTGATGTCAGAATCTTATCTATTTATACGTAGAGTCCTAAATTAGGTACCAAAGACATTAATAGTTGTTAGAGTCCAAAACACCAATGCATTTGTGCATATTATAAAACTAATGCGAGAATAATTTGGTATATAAATTACCTCAAAAGTTAATATGATTCCTTTACTATTTTTCCAACCAACTTTTGGTAGTGGGAACGCAACAATTTTGCACGTTATTTGTATATTACTTCCATATGCAACCGATATTTTTGATCCTTCTTCTATTACCACCTCTGGTTGCGTTTGAACAATCAGTTCTGTAATACAATTCAGTAGGTATATTAGTAGTCATCTTACGAATATAGGTAGGTAAAATAATATCGGTCTGTTATTCCAAAGGTCTTCAAAACTAATTTATAAAACAAGCTGTTTAGAACAACTCCGAAACTTTTGAAATAGAAAAAAAAAAATATTTCTTTTCCTACCAGTGTTTTTGTTCGCCTGCCCTTTCACATTCGTTGCTTCGCATCGGTATATCCCAGCATCTGACAGAGCAACACTGTCGATGTCAAGCTCCTCACCCGCAGCGGACAATGTTGTAAAGATGTTTTCACCCTTCTTCATCACTTGCCAGCTCACATCTGGAGGCGGAATACCCCCGACGATTCTAAAAACAAAAAAACTTCAGTCAAATTGTAGACTTATTTGTACTTTGGATGCATATTTGCTACTTATTTACATATTTAGTGCTTAACTAAAAAAAAAAATTGTCCATCGTTTCGAGGTGATACTTCAAATCACAAAATATTGATTACTTAGCTAAATTGCATATATATTGCAATAAATTTAACTTTTCTTGTAAGTTTCAATAGTATAAACGAATAGCGACTGTATTTTTATAAATAAATTGGGAATTTTGTACATACTGTTTCCTTTATTTTAAAGTTACCTACTGTACCATAAAATACAACATTCGAAAAATGGTATGTATCTGCATTATTAACAGAACAATAAAGTAGTTTACCTGGACCGAAACAAAAATTAAAATATTTCGTGGTTAAACTTACGTGCATGGAATTTTGACTCTTTGATTTCTTTTCACTGTTATCACTTTAGGATGCGTGTTCTGCAGCACAGGTGGTGTAAGATCATCTATCTGAACATTTGTTGTGAAACCAACTCTTTGCTTGTCATCATTTACCAAGTAGGCTTCGCAGGAGTATGTTCCGATTGCGTCCACATCCGTGTACAATATTGTGAGCGTGGTTCCATCTGCTGCGAGCTTGTATTTCATAGATGTTTGAACTTCGGACACCCCTGAGCTATTCTTGAAGTACCATCTGATTCTCAAAGGGAAGTCGGATTTCACATCGCAAGTGATGTCTGTCTTTGATCCGAACTTAGCAGTGATAACGCCTGTAACATTATTCGGATAGCATTTTTACACGTTAAAGGCAAACAAAACATTCGTTTGGATGAACTTTGAGATGCAATTTCGAGATTCTCCCGGGCAACGCCAAGCACAATGGCTATGGAATAAAAATATCATTACCTGCAGGTTGGGTCCGTACCACAAATGGTGCCAACATCTCTACATTAATATTGCTCGCAGATGTTCCAAGAGTGTTTTCAGCATAGCAAGTATATGTTTCGGAAGCTTGGACTTTTTGTAAATTTAGACGGCTTGTGATTTGATTTTTGCTTTTTATTTCCTAAAAAACATTTTGATTAAAATACAATACAAATAGGGTACTAGTATTTCACTCCGAAAATGAGATCTTGTGATGACAGTATCCTATCTATTTATACGTAGAGTCTTAAATTAGGTGCTTTTGACATTAATAGTTGTTAGAGTCCAAAACACCAATGCATCTGTGCATATTATAAAATTAATGCGAGAATAATTTGATATATAAATTACCTCAAAAGTTAATATGATTCCTTTACTGTTTTTCCAACCAATTTTTGGTAGTGGGAACGCAAAAATTTGGCACGTTATTTGTACATTACTTCCATATGCAACCGATATTTTTGATCCTTCTTCTATAACCACCTTTGGTTGCGTTTGAACAATCAGTTCTGTAATACGATTCATTATATATATTAGTAGCAGTCTTAAGAACATATTTAAGTAGAATAATATCGGTCTATTATTCCAAAGGTCTTCAAAACTAATTTATAAAACAAGCTGTTTAGAACAACTCCAAAACTTTTGAAATAGAAAAAAATATTTTATTTCTTTTCCTACCAGTGTTTTTGTTCGCCTGCCCTTTCACATTCGTTGCTTCGCATCGGTATATCCCAGCATCTGACAGAGCAACACTGTCGATGACAAGCTCCTCACCCGTAGCGGACAATGTTGTAAAGATGTTTTCACCCTTCTTCATCACTTGCCAGCTCACATCTGGAGGCGGAATACCCCCGACGATTCTAAAAACAAAAAAACTTCAGTCAAATTGTAGACTTTGATTTGTACTTTGGATGCTAAGTGAATATTTGGTATTTATTTACATATTTAGTGTTTAACTAAAACAAAAATTGTCCCTCGTTTTGAGGTGATACTTCAAATCACAAAATATTGATTACTTAGCTAAAAACTTGTCTTGTACGCTTCGATAGTATAAACGAATAGCGACTGTATTTTTTTATAAACACATTGGGAATTTTGTACATAATAGTTTCCTTTATTTTAAAATTACCTACTATAACATAAAATACAATATTCGAGAAATGGTTATGTATCTGCATTATAAACTAAACAATAAAGTAATTTACTTGGACTGAAACAAAAATAAAAACATTTCTTGGTTAAACTTACGTGCATGGAATTTTGACTCTTTGATTTCTTTTCACTGTTATCACTTTAGGATGCGTGTTCTGCAGCACAGGTGGTGTAAGATCATCTATCTGAACATTTGTTGTAAAATCAACTTTTTGCTTGTCATCATTTGCCAAGGAGGCTTCGCAGGAGTATGTTCCGACTGCGTCCACATCCGTGTACAATATTGTGAGCGTGGTTCCATCTGCTGCGAGCTTGTATTTCCCAGATGTTTGAACTTCGGACACCCCTGAACTGTTCCTGAAGTACCACTTGATTCTCAAAGGGAAGTCGGATATTACATCGCAAGTGATGTCTGTCTTTGATCCGAACTTAGAAGAGATAACGCCTGAAACATTATTAAGATAGCGTTTTTACACGTTGAAGCCATGCAAAATATTGTTTGTATGATAGAAAGTTTGAGATGCAATTTCGAAATTCCTCGGGCAACACCGGGCACAATGGCTATGGAATAAAAATATCAGTACCTGCAGGTTGGGTCCGTACCACAAATGGTGCTAACATCTCTACATCAATATTGCTCGCAGATGTTCCAAGAGTGTTTTCAGCATAGCACGTATATGTTTCGGAAGCTTGTACTTTAGGTAAATTTAGACGACTTGTGATTTCATTATTAAAAATGACATCCTAAAATTCATTTCAGTCTTTAAAAAAATTATAATAAAAAACATTGTGATCGTGAACATTTTTAGATATAAATAAATACATATTGGTGGACATTTCACACATCGCCATCTAGCCCCAAACTAAGCAAAGCTTGTTCTATGGGAATCAGATAACGAATAAAATACGTACCTGCTTATATAGTTTGTAAATGCATACTTATAATAATTATCTACTTTATAACAACCAGACACAAGACAAACATCTATACTCATCACACAAATGTTTGTCCCGGGTGGGAATCGAACCCACGACCTACAGCGTAAAAGACACAGTTACTACCAACTGAGCTGAGAGGCCAGTCGTATTTATGTATATTTATGTGTATTTTCATAATATTCTGTTGGTTTTGTCTACTTATAAATAAATAAATAAACATTGCTTGTTCTTTATGGCGCGACAAAGTCTGAATGCCTGATGTTTCTATTTATTGCGAATCTAAATGTTACAATTATAAAGTTCTCGAGATTTCTGATGAAAACAGTTTCAGTATCTACACGCAGTCAAAACAATGTTGTTAAAAAATGTATTTTAATTGTCTGAATTGAAAATAATGAGCCACGAATGCTCATGACCGCACGGAATGCAGGAGAGACATTTTCCCAGCAGTGGTAAAGATTTTATTTAGAGATTTATACTCGTAATAATAATAATAATAATAATATTAACTTTATCTAGATTCTAGGACAATAATTTTATATAAATACCTGAGAAGCTAATTTATTTCCTTTACTGTTTCTCCATCCAATTTTCGGTAGTGGATTTGCAATAATTTTACACGTTATTTGTACGGCATTTCCATATGCGATTGATTGCTTTGATCCTTCTTCTATTACTATTATAGGTTTCAGTTGAACAATCAGTTCTGAAATGGAATTAAATAGGTACTTACTCGAATAAATACAAATATTTGCATTGCTTTACAAAATATATTAATATAATACATAGTTCTATTATTTTTTTGTCATGTTCAGTGACTCTACCTACAGCTATACAATTCAAGCGATATTATATTGCAGAAATAGGCACGTGAATAGGATACAAAAGTATGCCTTTGCTAAAATATTTTCAACAAAATTATTAGTATCATTTATCCCAATCCTAATAGTTTTAAATGATTTATTATACCAAGATAGTATAATTATTATTCTGTGGCAAGCCTAAAATTATCAAGAATTTCCAAGCAAACTAACTAGCAAGTAAACGTGCCCTTCTAAATGAGCGTTGCTGAAGTTCCTAATGTTTTCTAACTAGTAGTTTTGAAACCTTATTTTGCTATTTTGTAATGTAAATGGTGAATGTAACTTTGTTTCTAAATGAGGTAATGTTTCCTTACTAGTAGTTTTGGCAGCGTATCCTGCTGCATTGCGAGCTGTGCAATGGTAGGTTCCGGCGTCTTCGAGCGTCGCACTGGCCACTGTCAACTCCTCGTCCGAAACAGATAGCTCTCTGTACTCATCCTCATTTGTCTTCATAACTGTCCAGCTGACCCTGGGACGCGGAACTCCTCCTGAAATTCTATTTTTTTTGTTTAAATTAACATACAGAAGGGCTACATAAGAATAGGTCGTCCACCTGCTCGATGAAATAATAAAAACAGAGGTCGTACATTTCCCACAATGGATCTAAGCATTCGTGATGTTAGCCGTTTCGCTGCGCAGTAGAAAATTTTGTAGGAAAAGCTCCACTGCGCATCGAAACGGCTAACTTCACGAAGGTCTAGCTAGCTAGATCCATTGTGAGAAGTGTACATGGGTCAGTTTGGCGCAGGATTCAGGTTGGCACAAGTGAAAAGAGGCCTATTGCCTTGGTAATTATTATTGAAATTACCAAAATGAATGATAAGTATGATGAAATATCTAAGATACTTGGTTTTTACAATTTTAAAATACGATGTCCATAACACAGGTACATGTTGCATACACTTGGTATAGGTACTCTCCTTCGAAGAGCACCGTTGTGATTGGGCATGGAATGGGATTAGTTTAAGTCTTAGTTTCCTGAGTTTGAAAAAAATCAGTTTCTTATATTATTAGCTAAATTATATCGCTTACACAGCAAATATTAATTTCTGTGTACAGACAGACAGTGTAAGCGATGTAATTTAGCTGGACGGAGAAGGTTACCAACGAGGAAATGCTGAAAAGAGTTGAGTAGATAAGGGTTTTCATGAACACCATACAGTAGCCGTACCATGAAACCGTACTCTGAGCAATGTTAAAACAAGCTTGAAACATGACAATAAATGACATTTTTATATTAGTAGGACTGTTTTTAGCTTGTTTTAACATTGCTCTCAGAGTTCATGGTATGGCACCAGAACAGAAGAGGGAAAATGATTGGACATCTTATAAGTACATTACAGCTTTTATGGAACACCATAGAAGGAAAAGTAGAAGGAAGACGAGGAAGGCAAAGACCAAGAATTAATAACACGAGTCAGATTAAGAAGAAGGTCGCTGTCATAAGAAACAAAAGAAATCTCATTGGAAAGAGATAGATGGAGAGAACTGCATCGTTGCACCGCCAAGAGCTGAGCTTTTAAAATAATAATAACCGATGTAATAATAACTCACTTGCACTTGATATGTACTTTGGCGCCGTACGATACTGTTATCGTGTCTGCGGTTGGATATATTGTTGGCGGTGCTGAAATATAAATACGTAGTTATAATTTTATTATTAAACCAAAACCTGGGACCAATATTTTTCAAGATGAGGTGTACACTGTACAGTGATCTGCAGCGCAATACACACTTCTTGGAATGTATTCGATTTGAAAACTTTCCTTGGAAAGTGACGTTGCTTCTCCCAAGAACCGTAACTTTTGAATTTGGAATACATTCCGAAAACAATGAAACGCCCTGCTGATTCTAAAAAATAGTAATAAGTTCCACTACAGCTAAGTACACTTGGGCCAACGAATCTCGGCATTCGTGAAGTTGGCCGTTTCGATGCGCAGTGCAACTTTTTCATTCTAAAATTTTCTACTGCGCAGCGAAAAGCCTAACTTCACGAATGCCTAGATTCGTTGGCCCTACTGTAGCATATTATATAATGTACTAGCGGACGCCCGCGGCTTCGCCCGCGTGGACTACCTACTATTTTTTTTATCCCACGGGAACCGTGCAATTTTTCGGGATAAAAAGTAGCCTATGTCCTATTCCCGATTATTATCTATCTACATTCCAAATTTCATCAAAATCTGTTTAGCAGTTATGGAGATACGTGGCAACAAACATTCACACACACACACACACACACGGACTTTCGCCTTTATAACATTAGTAGGATTAGCTCGGCCACTAAGTACGACTGTACGACTGAATTAGTCCCTGTTGGAATTCATATGCACACGGGACACGATGTTGTTTGTGCAGCAGTTTTTGATAGTTCCAAGGTATAAAAAAATAGACGAGCTTGCAATACTAACCGACATCGCTTATCATAACGTTTGTGTTAATAACATGTTTTTGTCGCGGATCGGATTTCAATGAAGCTTCACATTCATAGCGTCCTTGGGCTGACAAGTCCACCGATTTGATTGTCAACACCTTCTTATTAGCAGATAGAGTATAGTCTGAAGGCCTTAGCGGTGTTTTCCATTGAATGTCGAAAGGATATGAAGAAGAAATGTCACATCGAATTCGCTTTTCCTCTGCGTATTTTGCTTGTATAGTACCTGCATTTCAGTCAAACAATAATTATATGAATATTTTAAAATAGCTCAAACCTGTGTACTCTGAATTCAAACCCAATAACAACAATCAAAAGAAGACCACAAAAAATAAAACGAAAATTAATATTTTCGCTGCTAATCAGGAAACAATGTTAAGATTGTGAACTTCCCAACTGATTTGTTGGTAGTAATCCTATCAAACTAAGCTTAGACACTTAGAGTTGCATATTATATACCTGGAGGTGGAGTTTGAACTGTAAACGGTGATCTTGGATTGACGATAATTTGCGAAAACTCCGAATCCACTTTGTTTTGAGCTCTGCAATAATATGTTCCAGGGTGCCTCACGTTTGACAGTTTTAAATAGCTGATGTAGTCGTATGGCAGTTCAACAATATTACTCTGAAAGAAGGAAATATACTAAAAACTTAAGAAAGAACCGTTTTCTCTTTCATTTCGCAGTATTTAAATAATTTAGTAGACACACGCTTAGTTTCTTAGAAATTGAAATGAAATTATGATCACTTACCTTTTCACTGATCGTGGTACCATCGGCAGAGGTCCACCATATTCTGGGTGTAGGGTAGCCAGACACTTTACATGTCAACACTACATCTCCTGCATAATCAACATCTACGCTCGATCCGTCAGTAATTGTCAACACGGGAGCCTTGGGAGCTTAAAAATATTACAAAGGGGTTTGAATATTTTGTCTTTCTCTTGTTCGTCCGCCATCTTGCTTTTTTAAAATCGCGGTCAGTAATGAAACCTATATTTCGTTAACTGGCATTATTATATACCTGTCGGGGGTTTTTCATAAAATTTTAATTGTTATGCTGACAAATGTTTCACCCACTGTGTAACGGTGTAGTAACTTATTTAAAAACACAAGCGAACTAAAAATTTAGTACCTGGCGGGGGTGGAATTTGCGGTTCGAGTGCAGTTTTCGAAATTCTTTTGATTTCTTTTCCGGTTTTTTTAACTACACCTGTTACCTGTAAAAGAGACAGTTATAGAGTCAGCAAGATTTGGCCTAGAGACGATTCTAATTACACTGATATATCGTTTTGAAATATTACATGTAGCGCAGGATGTGTTAATGTTTTCGAACTTGTGAAACTTTAGCTTACCTGAATTTTGAACATATGAGGAGGCGATTTAAATTTATCAGTAATATAAAAATCACCGCTTGTTTTTTTCAAAGGCAGAAATCCTAAAACTCTTTCATTCATGTCTAGAATTTCAGCACTTTTGATATATACCGAGTGTTCGGGGTCAGTAACTGAAATGGATAAGTGATGCGGTCGATCTGAAATAAAGAAATCGGATGAATGAAGTTCGGATGGATTGTAGCAGAGAAACGTTCTACTAAGCTAAAGGCATGATTCCGATCTCAGCTGAACCCACTGTGGTGCACTTTTTCTGCATTGCTGCGTAACTCGGAATGTAATCTCCAACTAAACCTATAGAGAACATTATGGGTATTAGTAGTGCTATGGCAGCACAGCTGCGTGCAGCGGAGTTTGGAATCATACTTTTACGTATATTAGTGATCATGAAATTCATGAATAATGATTTACATACAGATTAGACCGATCTTTAATACTAGCTTGACAAATTCGATGTTACTAAAGATTGCGAAGAGCGAAACGACGAACATATTCGGTTGTTGGTAGCACACACGAGCCAAGGGAGCAAAGTGTCTACATATAAAACATATTTGTACCTATGACTGGCCTCTTAGATCAGTTGGTAGTAGCATTGCCTTTTGCGCTGTAGGTCGTGGGTTCGATTCCCACTCAGGACAAACATTTGTGTGATGAACATAGATGTTTGTTCTGTGTCTGGTTGTTATAAAGTATTATAAGTATGTATTTACAAAAAAAAAGTATATAAGTATTCTATCAGTTATCTGGTTCCCATAGTACAAGCTTTGCTTAGTTTGGGGCTAGATGGCGCTGTGTGAAATGTCCAGCAATATTTATTTATTTATTTTCAAAACTTACCAGCAATAGGTTGTTTAGAAGTATCCGCCAATGATTTAGGCACGAATTCTGAGAAACCGTGATCGAAAGTAAAATCTGTTGCGGCGTAGACCACTATTGTGACCTCGGTGTTGCCTCTAACCCAGGCGTAATAAGTACCAGTACTTGGTGCATTAAATTTCACCATCTGGAATATTAGATTTACACAAAATTCATCTAGAATATCAGAATTAAGGGTTTACATGGTGTTTTAGAAAGATAAGAAATTCAGTATCAGTATAACCAGCGTTGGTTCTCTACTACGAATAGGCATATTTAGGAGCAACACAAAGCAATGTAGACTCTTTTGGTCGCAAGATTGTCTACATAGAAAAGGTAATATCTGTAATACGAGTATATAGTAATGTTTTTTCAATATCTCTATCTACTTAATTGTAATCATATTTTACTATTTTTGATATTCTGGTTTTTGGGTGGGTATATAAACTTTTATATCAAGTAAATGTATTTTATAATGTATTACAAACACAAAGATAAAGCTTCATACCTTAACAGTTGTTTTCCACAGCTTTTTTTCAGTTTTTATTGAATGATCTGCATTATCTGTTACGGCAAGCTCAACATTTTGGCCTGACGTATGAATAGTTACATACTCAGTTTTATCATCCACTGTAAACTGAAATCCACAAAGACAAAGATAAAGTTGATAAATCACATCCCCTTCAGACACACACACACACACACACACACACACACACACACACACACACACACACACACACACACACACACACACACACCTCTAATATAACTCGAAAAACTGTCTCAAACGTAATTTTTGTGTAGTTTTCTTTTGTTTTCATTTTTCGAATGTTTATTTATCTACCTAGGAGTATCGAGGATCCTGGACAGATCCTCACCAAATTATTATGACACATACTAGAAAGTCCAGGTCCAGGCGTATTCTAGGCATAATCGAGTAACATAACATAAAAAAAAATCTGACGAATTGAGAACCATCTCCTTTTTTTGTCAGTTAAAAACTTACTGCAACTGGTACAAATTTTGAACTCGCTGGTATAACCTTAGATGTAATTACAGATCTTTGGTCTGATATCATATCTTGTATGGTGTCGGCAATCTGAAAATGCACATACATAGGTATCTGTACTGAATAAACGATGGCCTGTTAAGGGCAGTCCCAACGAATTTTCTGGAAACATTTATTACATTATAATATTCACCTAATATTATTTAATGAACCAAGAAAACAATTTAGTGAACAAGTTTTAATAGAGAAGCTTTATAATTTTTTTTGTAGGTAAAACTTTTTATTATAATGGCATTTTTTTTTAACTACAGTGATATTGATTAATAAAGTGATATGGACTTACATCTTTTACATCGAATTTATCTACATCAAACACTTGTCCATTAGAAGCTCTTGCGATTTCATAGTAAACACTTAAAGAGCCTAATTCTTCACCAGCATACCCACGACAATCGCCGGTTAAAACGATCACAACCTGAAAAAGATATGCTTAATTCATTGCTATTTAGGCTGAGTGCACACCTATCTGCGCTGAATTACCGAAGTACTGCCAGATTCGGTCAAATCGAAAACAAACTGACGACGAATGACGAAACAGTCTGACGACCTCTGTGGCGCAGTGGGTGAAGGCCCGCCTGTGACGCAGGAGGTTGCGGGTTCGATCCCCGCCGCGGGACAAATGTTTGTATGATCTGCAAATATTTGTCTCGGGTCTGGGTGTTTTCTATGTATATTATGTATGTATTTACAAAAAAATGTATATAAGTAGTATATCAGTCATGTGGTTGCCATAACACAAGCTCTGCTTAGCTTGGGGCTACATGATGCTGTGTGAAATGTCCAGAAATATTTATATTTATTTATTTATTTAAACCAGAAAGCGGACAGGTGTGCAAGGTTTCATATGATTCATCATCATCATCAGCCTTTCTCATCCCACTGCTGGATATAGGCCTCTCTTCGTTTCTGCCATTCGTCCCTGTCTCATGCCAATCTAGCCCATGTACGACCTGAGGTTTTAACTATGTCGTCGACCCATCTTGCCGGTGGACGACCTACACTCCTGTACCCCTCTCTAGGCCACCACTCGGTAAGCACTCTACTCCACCGGTCCTCACCACGCCTGGCCACGTGTCCTGCCCAACTCCACTTGAGCCCCAATATTCGCTTGCTAACGTCATGCACTTTAGTCCGCTTGCTAATTTCAGTATTGGGGACTCGATCTAGGAGTGTGATGCCGAGCATGGCGCGCACCATGGCTCTCTGTGCTACTCTGATCCTGTGCACAGTCTCCTTTGTGAGCGTCCATGTCTCGGCACCGTAGGTCATAGTAGGCAGGACACATTTTTTTTTTACATATGATTGCATAGAAATAATTCTAAAATTCGTTTCGGTTGATTTGGCGCGGATAAGTAGTATCCGTGCCGAACGCGCCTAACGAATCGGCCGAAACATCCGCGCCAAACGCGCCCAACGAATGAACTAAAACGAATTTTAGAATTCCTTATAATTGCATTAAATATAAAAAATACCTTATATTTAAACTGATCAAAATTACTTAAATGATAATATCAAAGTATTATAAAAAAAAAAATAACTCATTTTAAAAATTAGTTAAAATTGCTTTCGCTATGGCCTTCAATAAAAAAGTTCTGGACATACAAATATACATTCAAGTGAAGTTTAATATAAGCTTTTAAAATAGCCATAATCAGCAAATGCAACACATAGGAGTGTGAATCTCTAGTTCTTTGTATCTTTTCGGGTTCCTGTTTTGCCCCGTGACCCCGTTATGCCCTATCTTCCACTATAGATTTACCTGACTTTGTTTCTTTTCACAAAGAGTTTTAACTTCATTCAACCTGCGATGGTCTTTCGCTGATGCGTCAGTGAACACGTAGATGTAGGATTCTTGTCTGCTTTCTTCAAGTGCTTTTACGATACCCGATAAGGCATATTCGGGACAATCATGGTTTTCCCTGTTGCGAGCCACTATATTACGTAGAGCGCGTAGAAATGATTGCTTTTCAGAAGTTTTTATTCTTAGCAACACCTCTAAAAAATACAGTTAGTTTAGTAATTAGGTATCTACTAGGTACCTAATTTGAAAATTAGATTTAATTTTATTTCATTTTCAGGTAGGTAGGTATGCAGTTTAACTGATGTCTTTGGTAGTAAGCTCACCGGGGTCATTGAATGTCACCAATACGACGTCCTTGATTTCACTGCCTTTTTTACTCGTTACAATGTCTAAAATTTTGTTAGCAGCCTGTAGTACTTGATCTATGTCATCTTGCATAGACAGAGTGTCGTCTATGACGAATGTTAAACTTCTATTTCTTGTACATGATACACAAAGTGATTGAACAATTAATAAGAAACAAACACGCTTTATCAACATGTTGACGGGCGGGATATTGCAAGCTATTCCTTATGTGTGGGGTATATATAGGCAGGTCAGCGTAGGTATTTTTTCAGTTGTCTGGATATAGTTTTTTTTCAATTTCCTTTTATCATAGTTTAACTATTTATTATTATAAACCTGTGCTGTCTCACTGCTGGGCAAAGGCCTCCCTTCCCTTCCTCCACTCAGTTCGACCTTGAGCAAACGTCCGCCAATTCTCCAGACGAGAGTCGAGTTCGTCTCGCCACCTTCTCTTCGGTCTGCCGCGTTGCCATTTAACGTTTGGGGCCCAGTCTGTCGTAGCACGGGCCCACATCTCGTCCTGCATACGGCAGATATGGCCTGCGCAATCCCACTTTAGCTGTAAAGTTAAACTATGAAAACGTTAATTAAAATATTTCAGAAACAGAATCATTACCTACTGTATCTCCAATGTATATTGGAGATAGGCGTGCATTTATCTTTTCAAAAACTTTGGAAAATAAAGAAAATCTTTTAAGGGGTAAGCCCTTTAAGCCTTCCCTTGCTACATCCGAAAGTACATAAGGAACATGTACTCTTTTTTTTGCAGAAGTAAGCATTCTCACTGCTAGTGCTGTGGGAATGTGATAGTTCCGTTTAAGATGAGTGTAAAAATCTATAAATATCTGAATGAAATCATCTAATCTCTTTATTAGTAGCTGCAGTGCACATCATAATGTGACGTTTTTCTAAATTCTGGAGACCAGTGGAGGTTATTGTAAAAAAAAAACTACCACCGCTTCTTGGCCGTAGCTCCGATGCGTAAATCCAGTGCTTTTCCACCAGATTGTTATGGATGCATTTGATATCCACCAATCATTGGTCCATATAGCTTAGCACTGATAGATGCGTGCTCTGGATGCGTGCTCTGGATACGTGCTATGGTTGCAAGCTATGGATGGCCGCTCCCTGTGGCTTCTCTACTGTCGAAACATCGCAAAGCTCGAGCTGCGCATCTTCCTCGCACAGCTACCTCGCGGCGGCGCATCTTCATAACACATCTTACTAGCCCCGCTACCTAGCATAGGATTAGTGGAAACGGTCCCGTAGTTTCGTAGCTTAGCTTTCACATCCTCGCTTCACAGCTGCATAGCACATCTCTAGTGGATAAGCACCCTAAGAAATCATCTGTTTTTCCTTAGCTACAAAGTTAAGTTTGAATTCAAATCAAATTATATTTTATGTCGAACAATGATCAATCTGTATAAACTTCAACAAATAATAATATTTGATCAAATATTCATTTGTTCTGTTTTCTTTCTCTCTCTACGTAACACGGACCATTGCTACTACCCGCGATGTAGATTCAAGCTTAGTTTATCTAATAAAATTAGGGTTGTTTAACATTTGAGCGTTTGATGTACGAGTTCTATCTTAAGGAGTACTTTATCAAAAAATATATAATACTCGTAGCAGAGTTACGTAATTGCATTGTCAACAATGGCATATTTTTTTAAAATACATGCCGTACCTATTTAAGGAACTTTTAGTTGTTTGTTATGCGATTACACTGTTATCCTTTTTCCTCCTGGTAATGAGCTGCATTTATTTTTATTTCAAGTTACACAACTTTATTTTAAAAACAATGCTGCATTGTTACTGTTAAAACGATATTATCTTAAAATACTACAGGTAAGTATGTATTTTTCTACAATTACAGCTTATTATTGGTGTATGAGGAAACTTTATGGAAGGAGTTTCCTTTTATATGTTATATTAAAATCTATATTATATTTAAATGGTTCTTATTTTGTTTAGAGCCAAATAAACCAATATTATCGGAAGGTTATCTACTCTATACATACATACATAAAATCACGCCTCTTTCCCACAGGGGTAGGCAGAGACCACGGACTTCCACTTGCTACGATCCTGACACACCTCTTTCGCCTCATTCACTCTCATCACATTTTTCATACAAGCTCGCCGCTCTACTCTATTATAATGTAAATTTACCTAAATTCTGTCGTTTTTATCTCGCAAAGAGGAAACTCTCTATTGTTATGATAGGTTGGTAAAAACCACAATTAGGTAGATTTTAATTAGTATGTAACCCATTGTTACCATGTACCCAATTGTTGGAAGGGTTCAAAATAAAAAAAAATTGTGTTAGCCAAATAGCTATAAGCTTACGTAAATAATCAAAAGTAACTCTGTCTGTTACCTTTTCAAGCCGAATCCACTGAACTTCATCCATTTGGATTAAACACCGGTTTACTTTTTCATTGGAAAATGTCCCGGCAAGTTTTGACTGCGATGTAATTCTCATACTGTCAGACTGTACCTATTTGTTGTTATCTAATTAACCTTGTCATTCTGCTGAGCTCGGGAATAACCGATATCAATTTCACTACGTAGTATTTAATACGATACCTCTCTCGCCTCTAGCGCCAGTTCTTAGTAGTTTACTATCAAGACAAAACGTATCAAAATGATTTTAAAATCCATCACTTTTTTATTAATTTTTAGCGCGGTCGAAGTTTTTTGTGATTATAAAAGTAGTCTAACTTTTGTGATAGATGACACAGGATCTATGGGAGATGATATAGATCAAGTGAAGTCCAGTGCTAACGATATATTTGATACCGTTTTGAACTCCGATGAGTCACAGATTGAAGATTTTGTTTTAGTTACGTTCAACGACCCAGGTAAAATTGCTTGTTTGGTGTTTACCTAAGTGTACATTTTTGTGTACATTTTTTTCATTGCTAGTGACTTGAAAGTAAATTTCAAATAACGTTTACTTTTTAAAAAAATATATTTTTGTTTAAAAATTAATAAACGTGGCTAGGTTCACCACATAGCATTTTAAAATAGCCCTGAAAAGCCAATATAGCTAAGCTAAGCTAAGCCAAATTTATCCGAAAACTTATAAAATATAAAGAAATGGCTGTGGCCACGTGGTTCGACCGCATCTTTCGCTCGATCAATCGGATGACAATGTTTTATTTGCTCGTGATTTTGCTATTATAAATTAATCATTCTTTTCCTGGGTTATGAACAGAAAAAAGAAATTTCTCTGGTAAAAAAGAAGCCATCCAAGTGGCTTGCGAGCACAGATTGAGAGGCTGGTTTTCACAATGTTTTTTTTTAATATGACTACCAACCTACAAATACCTTGCATTTATTTCCTTACTAGCTGAGCTGGCGAACTTTGTACCGCCTCAGAATTAAAAAAAGCCGTTCCATAAAAAAATTATGAGAAGATTTATAATTTTTTTTTTACACTTACAGCGGGCTTAAAAAGGTCGCTATAGCAGAATCATGATAGGAATCGAACTAAATGCCGTCTCTTTTCATTGACTTAGAGCGTTTGTCCACCGCCGCCGTCACCGAACCGTCACCGTCAACGAGATTATTTCTGTATGAGATCAAGATGACGTGACGGTCTTCTGGTGGACAAGCGGCTATAGTAAATGTACGGTCGCTACCTCGGCGCCGTCATCTCGTTCTCGTTGACGTGCCGGTGACGGCGGCGGTGGACAAACGCTCTGAGAGTGAAAAGAGACATAGTTCAATTTCTATTGTGATTCTGCTACAGCGACCTACTTAAGCCCGCTGAGCTACCTCCAAATATTATAATGGTTTGATAAGCATTTATTTAAACCTGAGTTAAATTAAATTCTAAAAGTTATCTTAAATCAACTTCATATTTCAGAAACTCAACTCAGGACCATCACTAAAGACAGAGGAGTGTTTAAAAAAGCACTGTCTGAAATCTTCGTGGGCGGTGGTGGTGACTGTCCCGAGTATTGCATTTCGGGGATCATGGAGGGAGTGAAAAAAAGCAGATTTGGCTCCACCGTCTACGTGTTCACCGACGCGTCTGCGAAAGATTACAGCAAATATGAAGAGGTGAAACATATGGCGCTCAAGAAACAAATTCAGGTAAGACATTCGGAAGAACATTTTATTGTTCTTTTGACGTTGATAACACAATTCAAGTTTATCTATTCCATTTGTCTAAAAGTGGAATCAGACGATTCACTCAAGTGAAAGATCACTCGAATGAAAGCTGGGGTTTTCTATGACACTTTTCTTTCATTTTATGTTCAGATGTGTCACTTTGAATGAATGATTCCGAATGAGGAACAGAAATGAACGAAAATTGAACCATCTAATTCCACCAATCGAAGAAATGCTTAAGAGAAACATTTCTTCGATTGGTGATGGAAAAGACGCTTTCTATTTTTTGCCGCCCAATGGGTAGACGTTTATGGACCAACACAAGCACAGAGCCTAAGATACTAGCGAGAGCAAAACGAGACTAACCAGCAGGTAGTTCCTGAGATTAGCGCGTTCAATCAAAGAAACAAACTCTTCCGCTTATTAGTTTATTTAGAATACTAGTGTTTTAAATTTCCACTCTACATAGGGTGAAATTCTTAAGCTGCGTACAGATATCGCGTTCCCTGGGTACGCGTAGTCAGGTTACGCGTGTCCAGAACGCCAAGTCTGTACCTGTATGTACGCGTACACTGTACGCGTAGCTACAGCTATAGACTAGGCGTTTTGGACACGCGTATACTGACTACGCGTACCCAGAGTACGCGATATCTGGACGCACCTTTATAAGTACTTAATTGGAAAATTTTTGTTAACTTCTATTTATGTTATTAATAGGTGGTATTCGTTTTGACTGGAATGTGTCCGGGATCTGGTGAAAGTAGCCCCGATTATAAAGTTTACAAAAAACTGGCAAAGGATACCGATGGAGAAATATTTCATTTGGAGAAGAACGAAATCGGCAAAGTAAGTACAAACGGTATTGTTTTCTTCCTCTTATTTGTATCTGGGGTATCGTCATTATGCAGTAGGAGATACCTACGGTAATATAAATACCCCACATCTGTTATTTGATTATGGCAACGTTTAAATGATACCTAGATAATTTACCTATCTATATACATTTACAAATCGTGAATGATGCCTGGCTAAAACCGGGACCTAAATACACCAGGACCTAATTACACCAGGGCAACAACGTGCGACAGTGCCGCATGCTACATTGTGACATGTGTCACATGTGACATCTTGTGGCATGCTACAAATAGAAAGCAGTTGCGGCATTAGTGGCATGCGGCAGCCTATTTTACGCCGAGGCAACATCGTGCTTGGGTCTTGCGCACGGTTCTTGCCACTTTGTGCGACATTTTTTATTCTGTAGCATGCGGCCTTGTGGCATGCCGCAATGCCGCACAGTGTTGCCCCGGTGTAATCCAGCCTTAATGCAATCAATCCCTGTTTAACGAGTTTATTTGTTTTTAGATTTTAACGTATGTTATGGAAAATGTAAAAGGGAGAAGAACACCATTAGCTGTTGCAGACTTCCCTGCGGGCACACACACACTGAATGTAAGTTTCATTTTATCTTAAGGTCTTAAGTCGTTAAGCCATGTTATTTTCATCTTGTGATACCGTTTTAATTTCTATTTATGCATGCTGAGAAGCAGATTCAAGGCTGTAAGTACCTACAAATTTTCTACCTGTCACCTGTTTTTAGTCTTGTTGTGATTATGATTATACTGTTTAGAAGGCCTACTTGTCTGGTTGCCTAGATCTCAGCCGTGGGTTAACGATTTTAAAAGTATGGACTAACAGTCCGCTAAAACACACTCAATGGTTGGGATTCCGTTAAACACTGACTATTAAAATGATGTCTACAAACGATAGCTTTTATTTTTTTGAGCACATCGCCGTTAAAAAGTTCCCATACAAACTTTTACACCCTATTTACCCCTTTTTATAAATTATTTTGAAAAATCCTGAAATAAGCGTTCATTAATTTTGTATAAGTTCATTTATTTGAAAATATTCGAACCAAGTTTCAAGCAATAATTATCTCATAAATTTTGTATGGAACGGCTTTTTTTATTTAGTTCAAATTTTGATGCGGTACGAAGATTCATCGTTTTAGGTTGAGTTTAGGTCAAACTATTTTGTTAAGAGGTAATTTTTTATCAAAAGGTTATCATTTAGTATGTATTATGTACTCTGTTGTGACGTAAATATACCTACACTTTGTCGTTTTAATCTTTTCCGAATTATCAAAGAGGAAATTACCTACTGTAAGAATTTTATCTCGTGCTGTTGGTAAAAACCAAGTTAGATTGTAATGGTCAATACGTGCGGGGCTGACTAAGCCGCGGATTTCCTCACGATGTTTTCCTTCACCGTTTAGAACTCGTGTTAATGCGCATACATTTTTTTTTGTAAACGAAAAATCTATTGATGCATTCGAGCCCACGACCTTCGGATCGAAAGTCGAGGTAGGTACTATCCCCCTAGGCCAACACGGCTCAAATCTTATAAGCAGTCATAATAATTGAATACCTACAAATGTGCATGGTGTGACATGCATACGCACCGGTAAAAATGTAAGTATTTCTATGAAACTTGATGAAGCTACACTATGATTAATTTTTTTGGTCCTATTTGTCATTTTTTAGAGTTTTATACATTTCAACCGAAGCGTGTGCACGTCAAATAATGATGATTCATTAAACATTTTCAATACCAGGATAGGAATATTTTTTTGTATTAGGGGCGTTCCTAGAGCTAAAATTAGCACATCGATGAGTGTAACTTCAAAAACTTGTCTTAGCTTGGTTAAAATAAAGATGAATTTAGAATGCGTTCGGCCGAGGCGCTTATGCTCGGGCTTATGCTTAGGCTCGCTCCGAAACACGACAAAAATGCAGTTTTTAGGAGATTTCTCATCACTACAACAACCGATCGAAAAAGTGATCTAACCATATGTCAATTATCAAATGATCTATCCAATGGTGCAATCCAAAAGCATAAATAATATCAACTTTAGAAGAAGAGGAAGATTTATCTTATTATTAGTGGTTTTTTCGTTGATTTATGATCAAGTAAATACGATGTTAAATAAAAATGTTAAACATTGGATTCGAAGATAAAATGTTAAAGATACATGTTGGCTTTTCAGTTACTTTCCACTTACTTTATTTATGGAGGGTATAGACAGGGAAATACAGTGTTTGGCTCAGGGACCGCCCTTAAGAGGTAAAAAACGTTTGATTTGGTTGCAGTTCGTTGTCGATAAACATAGCAATGAAGTAACGATATCTGTGACTGGAAATAAAATCAACTTGAAGGTCATTAAACCCGATGGAGACGAAGCAAACACTAAATCTATTGTCAACTTAGACAATATCCGTGTAAGTTACTTTACTGCATGTAAATAATCCCTATACCATTAAAAAAAAACCGAATTGATTTATTCATCGCACACTTATAGTTTGGTCGGGTTGGGCTGCAATACATGGCCGATCCTAAATCGTTGTAGCGTGCGCTCTTACATAGGTACATCTTCTGAGATTATAATTTTGCACCTTTTTACCCCATTTTGTATCGATACAAACGCGCAGCTCAAAAACGCAGTGTAACCACTCCCTAACAGGTAAAGAAAATGAGTATTTCTCTAATCTTCATTTTTAAGTTTATTTTATTCAAGAACTAGCTGACCCGGCAAACTTCGTATTGCTTCAAGCATACCTAAATGGAGAGAAGCATGTATAAAGAGAAGCAGAGAAACTTGGAAGGAGAGAAGCAGGGAAGCATGGAAGAGGGAAAACCCATACCCATATCCGTAGCTATCCCCAAAAAGCTCCATGAAGTTCCTGACTTTCAGTTCAGCATTGTGTTTCACTCATCAAGCTCTTTCATTTGATACCCATATCACTAAAATGTTCCATGGAACAGGTCTTGACTCCATCATCAGATCAGCTTGCTGTCACCATATTATTACATTGTAGTTGGAACTTTACAGATATGCTGAGTTCCCAGTTTCAACTCAATCGGCCTTTTTATTGAAGAGTTCTGTTGAACAGCTCCTGAAGCCATCAGCTCACGACCTTGAAATTTTTACGGGACAATATTTAAAGTATTTACTTTCTAACAAAAAAAGAATCAATGAAATCGAACTACGCGTTAATGAATTACAACCAGATACTCATTTTGACTTTCATCTCCTCTCCCACGGGAACCGTACCGAATTTCGGGATTAAAAGTATCCTATATTAGACCTTGTAGTAAGCACTCAAATCGTGCCAAGTTTCATTTAAATCCATTCAGTAGTTTCGACGTGATGCGCGGCCAAGATGCAGACAGACAGACAGACAGACAGACAGACAGACGGATAGACAGACAGACAGCAGACAGAAAAAAATTACAGTTTTGGCTTCAGTATCGATTATAGAGTGCCCCCCAAAAAAAAATTTCAAAATATCTTCAATGTACAAAATTTGACCTGTTACAGTTTTATTATAAGTATTGATTGATTGATAAAGTATTTAGTACAACATAAGCATTCATTCAGCACTCTAAAACACAATATGTTACAGATAAATAAAATACTGAATTCGAAACCTGGTGAATACATCGTCGAAGTGTCCAGTGGATCGGATTCGCACGCGCATGTCTCTGCAAGGACTGATATCATTTTCCAACATGGCTTTAGCACATTTGAGCCTTCGTCCATCAAAGACACGACCACAACACCGCTGCCAGGTTTGTTTTTATTATAAATCACTAGCGTAGTAGCCTTCCGCGACTAAATGTTAATTTCGGTTCTATAATAAGTATTTTAGCGCTGCGGTACAGCTTATATCTAAATTCTTCTAAATATTTCGCAGATGAAAAATCCCATATTAGCATTCAACTAAACGACGGTTCCTTCGCCCTCGACTTCGTACAGATACTGGATATGGATGACAACCTGATTAAGGAAGTACCTCTAGTCTCCCACAATGATCTAGAGAACTTTTACACCACGGAACTAGAAGATCTCCCGGATACAATGTTCAAACTTGCTGTAAGTTTGCATGCCAGCGGGCTAAAAAGGCCGTTATTGCAGAATCACAATAGACATTCCACTATATGCCCTCTCTTTTCATAGACTGAGAGTGACAAGAACGGCATAATTGCGATTCCTATTATAATTCTGCTTTATCGGCCTTTTTAGCCCCGCTGTTCATCAACCGTGTAATGTCCGTCCAATTTTTTTTTTAATGAAAATATATTTATTGAGCACTTAATATTATAGTAGGATTAAGTAGTTTCTATAAGGTTTAATTATTTTTATAGTGTTTGTAGTATTTAAAAATAAAAATAAAAGGAAATGATTGCACTTGGCCACCCTGACGAAACGGTTTTGGTGGCAGATGCCATAGATAAAAAAAAGAAAAAAGGAGGGAACTAATTTTTGGCGGGAGGAAAAACGAAGGTTTGGGGAGCATTTGAAAAAAAATTGTAAATTGGTTTAATAAGTTTGTTTTAGATAGAAAATAGCTGTAATGTTATTGAAATGAATTATGATGTACGAAGTTTAGACCTGAGTTGGTTATTTCTGAGCTAGCTTTCACTTCTAACAATGAAATTAAAAGCCGGGTTGATAGTTGAAGGGTTGGAACTTAGTTTCCTTCTAAATAAACCGAACGTGTTGCTAATGATGCTTTTCAAAGAGTTTACTTATTTTTTTTATTACAGATAGTTGGCCATGATCTAGGCAGCGATAAAGATATTAGGAGAATTGGATCACCAATTGCACCACAACCCAAACCCAAAAAAGGTAATTTTAATTGTAGTAAGTAGGTACCCTGTTATTTTATAATTGTAAGTAAGTATGTATTTTAAAATATCACAGCATATTATTATTATTTAGGAAAATTCCGAAAGCTGTTTTCTAGTTCTATTACTTACAGAACTTAGAACTTGCATTTGTAGGTGGAATCTATGAAAAAAAAAATGTTTTTTGGTTTTTGTACTTCACTTGCTTAACGAAACCCTCGGTGCGGGAGTGTCAGACTCACACTTGGCCAGTTTTATTTTATTATACCTATTTAATTTATTTTATTTTAGATGATATACTTGACAAGGCTCCTAGCGTAACTATATTAGGCCCAGCAACGCAAAAGGTGCAATGGAAGCAGCCGTTCCAATTGAAATGCAACGTAAATGGTTACCCCCAACCAAATATAATTTGGCTGAACAAGGATACAGGAAAAAAAATGCCAGCTACATCTACATCTGTAAGTTAATTTAAACATTTCAATAATCACGTGTTAGTGCCAATTCAGACGTACCACAACCACACGACACCGACAACCACACCACAACGACGCGACGTGGTCGGGCGTATATTTGTATTGAAAATGAATTTCCAATTCACACATACCACATTTTGTCGTTGCTATCGACCACCTGTGTAATACGACCACATCGCAACCACATCGCAACCACATCGCGATGACATGACGTCATCAACAGCGCGCGCCTAGCTGGCGCCTGTCACATCGACATTTTGTCGGTACCACAACGCAACTGCAAAAAGTCGCTGCGACACTATTCACACGTAACCACAGCTGGACCACATTTTGTCGCTGCGACGTGGTGTGGTAGTCGTACGTGTGAATTGACGCTTAGATTTAGTGCGCCGCAAACTTTATGGCGGCTGAAGTGCGCAGCAGATTCGACTTGGCGCAGGTACAGTCAACGCAATTGTGAGGAGGTGAAGGCGGTGAGGGGCGGAGCTAGGCGGGCTAAGTAGATAAAGTTTACTCTATTCTAATGCGTTGTCTACTGCGTAGACAGAATGATTCCAATTGATCATTATATCCTCACAGTTACGTTTCCAGATTCATTAAAATGGTATATTCTAAAACCGTTGATATTTGTGATTATGTCAGGATTATGTCCTTTGTTAGACTTTGTAAATTATAACTGAGTGTCTTTTTCAGGTATATGCTGTAGAGCTTCCTTACGATTTCATAAGCGTCCTCAATGTAGACAATTTACTTAAAGATACAAGCTATGAATGCAAAGCGGACAACTCGCTTGGCTCCGATTCAGCAAGCGTAGCAATTCAATTTCATGCAAAACCTTATTTTGTTGTCCTGAGAGAACCAGAAGGTAAATAAAATTATACACGTTCATTAACACAATCATTAATTTAATTATTTCAGCGACGGGATTTTGCTCTAATTACTATTTGGAAATGCTCTTGAGCATGAAGCATGAAGAGCATGCTCAAAAGCATTTACTCCATAAAATTAACCAACATTTCAAACTTTGACCATTTCAAATAACCTCGTGTGCAACTAGTAAATACAGAACTTATATTCTGGTATTTTGAGCTACTTTGTCTCTGTCCACCCTACAGTCCACCCCTACAGTCTTCATGTGTATAAATAAAGGAGAATGCACAATCTTGACCAAAGATAAAAACATTGGTCAACATGATTATTATTATTTTTTTTTATTTATTTATTTGTGCCACCAACATAATATACATTCGATCATGCAAATATATGAAAACTAGTGCTAGAAGACATGGTAAATGCTATTAGTATAATTATAGGAGACAGACAGCAAGCTTTTAAAAAATACATCGAGCGAGTATATTAATTACAATTTAAAACATATTTAAAAGTTATTAAAATATAAAATAGTCAATTAAATTAAAATTTAAGTTTAAACACAAAAATGATGATTGACACATAGTACTCTTGTATGAATGAAAATTATTATAAAAGTTTTGATTCCGACGTGATTCGAGCCCGCATTATCATTTTTGATGAAATAATACCTACCAAAAATCCGTCCTGTTGAAATCAAGCCAATCCCAAGCAAAGGTAAAAATACTTTTCTCTGTTAGGTACTATTTGTTTCATCTTTGATTGGGATTAACTCGATCTCGATAAAGGATGGATTTCTATCAGCCATAGAAGAAAAATCTGTGCTTTTATGGTTCTTTCAACTGAATTGTGTCAAGTCTGCGGGCATTTGTCTTTTTACTTTGGTCACAGTTCTACACATTTCTGCTAATTCTCCCTTATACAAATTGACAAAAAGTTGCTATTTTGAAATAACTCATATATTTTTTCAGATACGCTTATAAACTACCACGATAAAGGTGAATTGTATTGTCAAGTGGATGCCTTTCCACCAGCAACCATTACGTGGTACAAAGACAGAAAAGTTTTATTGAAAAATGATAACATTGAATTTTCCGATGATAATTCTGTGATGAAAATAAAGGAAATGAGGTTATCTGACCAAGGGCCTTATGTTTGTGAAGTTAGAAACCCAGACAATACATACCTGTTTGGTGCACAAGTTACTGTCACTGGTGCAGGTAACTATGTTAATCACGTTGTACTATCATTTAAGCTTGTGGTATTTGTATTTTTTTTGTTTGGTTTAGTTAGTTAAATTATTTTTACAGGCTTTTTTAATTTGGTTTATCTTGCAACTGATTTTAAAGCAGATTTCCTCAACCGATTGTGCCGAAATTTGCCACATCTGGAGATTCTCAGTAACAATGCGTTATGGTAACAGCGAACTGATAGGATAAATAGTCAAGAGCTTTTTAACGGAATTTCTCAGTGAATAAGAAAATAAGCTTAAAAACTGTTAACTGAAAAATGCTACTATAACATTGACGACTTTCTGGATGACAAATTGTAACCTAATAATGCAATTGTACATTTAGATTTTTGACACTATCTTGATTATTTTCCTTTTAATTTAATTTGTAGTAATGAGCGTACCGTAAACCGGGGCTACTTTGATATTGCGGGTTACTTTGACTCACTTTGGGGCTACTTTGACATTCTAGTAATTTGGAGTTTTTACGACGTCATTTTCTTTACATTACTTCAAAAAATTATTCTTTGTTCTAGAGTAGTGATAAATAAAGAATATTAGACTGCAACAACAAGAAAAAAATGGTTGGAAATTACAAAAATAAAATAGAAGGGCGAACATACAAAAATTACAGTGAAGATGACCCCAAAAAGGTTGTTGCAGAAGTTAAATTGCCAAGAATCTCGCAAAAAAAACCGCAGAAAATGTTATAAGTATGTAATCCTTAGTCGAAGCCCGCAAAAGAAAAAATAATTGAAAACATATTAATAAATATCGTTGAACTTCTGCATTTTGTTTTGTTTTTTTATCCTTTTTATGGTCTTTTTGATGGAATATTAGATAAAACCTGTTTTTTGGTGTCAAAGTCACACTGCGATGGCATAACATTGACTTTACAATTAAACATTGTGTCAAAGTAGCCCCACAACCGGGGCTATTTCGATTGAAAAAAAGTAGTAAATGCGGGTCAAAAAGCCTTGTCATATTGCCAAACATATAGCTAAGAGATCAATTATTGTTCTAAATAGGAAGAAAAATCTAGATTTGATGATAGTAAAAAAAATTATAAGATTTTTTTGAAAATTTCAAAATATCTAGTAGGTACTCCTCCGCTAATCTATAGATTAGATCTATAGAGTACTAGATATTTTGAAATTTTCAAAAAAATCTGAATATGGACTTCCGCAAAGTCACGCCTGAATCAATTAACTAAAAAATTATAAATCAAAAACTTTCCAAACTATGTCAAAGTAACCCCGGTTTACAGTACGTCTATGTATTGAGCCATTTCAATCCTAATGTTTTCTAAAAGGAAAGAAATGTATCTCTATTCATACAACTCATCCATGATTTCTAGGTCTCACTCATGTTTTCTCGTTTACATGTTTGTTTATTTGTTTTGATATTTAGAGCGACCTGTTATAGATGACTACGTCAAAGATATGACAGTACAAGCCGGTACCGATGTAACTATCAGATGCAAGTAAGTAACAAGTACCTAGCTAAATTAGAAATTTAAAAAAACTGACTTCAACTGGGCAATTTTCTGCACTCTCGAGGTGCATTTCTGTTCATAACTTCGAAGATCCTTAGAAAAATACCCACCAAATTTTTGTGGCACCAATCGGAAAGTATACCCTTTAAAAAAAAGGATTTTCTTATTCGGTCCAGGTAATCGGTGAAAAAGATACCGACGAATTGAGAACCTCCTCCTTTTTTTTCAAATCGGTTCAAGAGTGAACCGTCTGATTCCACCTTAATAGCTATTGTAGTTATGTAATATAACTAGAGGGGCCTGATTTGATTGGAAATAGTTCAATAAGATTGAAAACTTTATGACCACTTATTTTTCGCGCATAATTAGAGCAAAGCAACAACTGATAACCAAAACGTTTGTTTCAGTATTTTAAAGGGAATGCCAAAACCTTCAGTAATTTGGTACTTTAACGATGGATTTTCCGGAGAAGACGTGGAGATGCCTAAGTGGAAGGATCAACAAAGTATAATGATAAACAATGTTAAAAGGAAAAATGCTGGGACGTATTCCTGTAAAGCTGAAAACGAGTTTGGATCTGACTACCATGAAATTTTACTTACAGTCGAATGTAATGTTTATAATTATTTAATTTTTTAATTAATTTAATTTTTTTTTAAACCGTGTTGGCCGATTGGGCTAGTGCCTCGAATTTCGATCCAAATTTCGTAGGTTTCAACCCGGTGTGTATCAATAGATTTTTCGCAAGCTCCGAATGGTGAATAAAAACATCGTGAGGATAAGCTATTAGCTACATATTATTATCTATGCTTTCATGTTTTTCAGATAATTTTGACTACTCTAGACGCTCATATCAATTTGACGCTGACTGTACCTGCAAATCTCTATAAATTGACGCAGATAATAATGGTTAAGGATTTGCAGTTTGCTTTTGCAGTTTGCAGTCTGCGGTCGGTCTCAGACTTTACCTTTAAAGTCACTTTGAAAATTAATATATAAATTGAAAAATTGTTCGATTATTTTCTGGCAAGACAAGCATAGAGTCACATTCTATTCTATTGTATTGAGATCATTCAGTGTAGGTACTACACTTTGCTGTTTATTTTTGAGATATTTTTTAAAGATGATTATTTTGACAGATCCTGTGGAGATAAAAGAAGATGAAAAAGAAATCAGAGTAGCTGAAGGCAAATCGATCATGATACCTTGCTCAGTGAAGGGAAAACCTGACCCAAAGGTCACGTGGTACAAAGACGACGTTCGATTGTCGGCTGGCCATAACATTTTTATCTACAAAGACCATACTATCAAGTAATATTTGATTTCTTTAATTCCCTATCTTTAATTCTCCTACTGCGTGTATGTACCCACGCTGAGAAAAGTAGAATGGGGTGCAGAATTTGTAAAGCGCCTTGTACCTTTATCATAGCTCGAGTATGCTAACATTGCTATAATAATTATCTAAGCATCTATAAATATTATATACAGGGTGGAATTTTGTAATGTCACAGAAAGTACTCTTAATACTGGAGATAGAAAATTTTAGTCAAAGAAAACATTCCTTTGTTTTTGAAAAGAAAGAAACTCCATTCAAAGATGATGAGATTCAAAGAGATGCTTGGTTAATTATTATAGCAATGATGGTAGCCAAGCATCTAAGACTCTTTATTTCTTTTGGGGATGTTATGAATAAAAATATTCAAACTCAAAAACAGTTTTAGTACCTAAGTTCTTACTTATAAAAAGTTATCACTTAATTATCTCCCTAAATGATCCTACAAAGTTATTGAAATTAAAAGATTTTTAAGATTTTGGTAATGAATTTCAGGATGATAGTTGCAGTGAGTGACAGTGGCACCTACACATGCGTTGCAACAAATAAATTTGGAACCGTCAATAGAGCCGTGAAAGTCGATGTGTATGGTAAGTCAGACCTATTCAGCCATAGCGAATTTTTTTTTCATCGTGTCAATTTGCTCACAAATATGCGGTAGGTATTTAAATTTGTTAGCTCCAATATGATGCCACCTCTATGGCCTATCTGACGCCGCAACAAGATCTTCGCAGGTGAGTTATTGTGAAGGATTTTGGGCACAGAGGGCAGGACAGAAAGTGCGACATGTTTTGTGTTGGGGCTCCGCACTCGCACTGTACTTGGAAAGTCGGGAAAGTAAAGCTGGTATTGAAAAGTAGGAAGTAAACTGAAAGGATAGTGTGGTACTAAGTATCCCAATTTAGCTAAATACCTAATCAAATATTTCAGGCGCTACAGCGTCTCGTCAAGTGTAGGAATAGATTGCTTCTTGGCGTCATATTTATAAATCATCGAATAAAAATGTAGGTGTATTTGTGCAACAAGAGAAAAAAGTTGAGTTTTTATAATATTTATAACTTTGGTCTCGTGTGGCACATACAACTTTTCACCCCAGTTTTTGTGCCATATGAGACCAAAATTATATCCATCTCATTTATTGAATCTCCAATTGGTACGCTCGTGATTCGATTATAGAATCCTTGGCTTGCTAGAGATTCAAAATCAGCACTAGCAGCAAAACTTAACTTTGCTCTCTTGTTGCAAAAATAACTATTTTAATGTTAATGTAAAGTTCCAGCTACTATTATTATACCAGAAGAAACTAAAATAGAAGTCCTGAAAGGTAGCTCTCTGGATTTGCCTTGCCAAGCAAAGGGAAACCCTATACCGGAAACAGAATGGGTCTTATACAGCTTCAATCCAAAAGTTCCGCCGAAATCAATACAGTGAGTAATTTATAACATAACTAGTTACATAGACACATAATACCTATGGCACTTGAAAATGTTCAATGTAGATGGAGGTGTTATCCTTATTTTAAACAAATATCGTTCTGAACGTCGGGCTAAATTATAATATAAGGTAATTCACGAGATAAATACCCGGATACAATGTATTTATTTTATACCTAATGCCTAATGGATTCTGATCGCGAAAATTTAAAAAAGACAAATATTATTTTTTGAAATTTGAACAATTTATAATTTTTTTTTTAATTTGGTTGCAGAAAAAGTTTGTCCTTGTGTCTAATTTTTTAAAACTAAAACAAATTATTTGTTCGTCTGTAAGATCTGTGTAGAAACTAAATGAGCCTACTCCGTCACCAAAGCTACAACATTTCGCTTAGGTATACCTTGTCCGATTAAGATAAAATAACGAATGATGATAAACGAAAAATGACGATTAACGTAAAAAAACGAAAACTAATAAAATTTCAGAAAATCTGTCGGTGCTTCTGTAATCAATCTGAAAAACATACAGCTGGAAGAAGCAGGATTTTACACCTGCATTGCCAGAAATCCTGCGAGCACGACTAATATTACTTTCGAAATACATGTTGTCGGTAAGTATTTTTTTCATTCATAGTAGAACATATCAACCATATCAAAAATCCTTAAAATACCGGTTGGAGGTTATGCAGCTATTTATTTTTGAATTACCTTATTTGTTTGTGTTTCTTTACATACACTAAAAATAACTCCAGTATTATTTAAGGATGTTGCAACAGACTATCGAATAAAGTCTCTGAAATTATTTTTAGTAGAAGTCTAATACAAGTCTCTACAATTTCAGCTTCCCCTAAGATAGAAAACAAGTACATTGATAATGTATTCAAAGCTGTTGAAGGCGACTTAGCTTTGATGATAAAATGCAAAGCGTCGGGAAACCCGCCACCCGTCATAAGGTGGCTGAAGAATAAAAATTGGTTTGCTTCAGGTGAGATTTCACATATTTTATTTCTAAACGGGTTTTTCAACACTTGGTAAACAAAAGAACGTCTACGTACTAAACTTCAGCACCATATTGCATTTTTCCTTGTATATTATACGAACAGCAATTATTTGAAAAAGTATCTGTGGTTTGGTTTACAGAACTGAAAAAACAGTAGAGAAGGTGGGGTTCGCGTAGCAAAGAATTAAATAAACTAACTGGCTTGGGAATCTGAACATTATTGAACCGATTAACAGCAAATTTTAGTTTTGCTGAATACTTTAATTAGGTATTAACATACCAAGATAATGAATCAAATCTTTATTCCAGATTTTATCATAGAAGACGGGACATTTGTACTGAAGAATGTATCTAAGAATGATAGTGGGATCTACGTATGTGACGCAAGAAACCGTCTAGGATTTGATAGAAAAACTTATCAAGTTGTTGTGGACAGTGAGTATTACCTTTTAGTTGGATTCTGTGCCTTTTTCTTCAGTTTGTACTGCCATCTCATCTCAAATTAAGATTGCTGTGCAAGCCCATCTCAATTCTCAACTGGGACATCCTACATCTACCTAAATTATTTCTTAAACTTTCGCGATTACAGTACACATTTAGTGAATTACACGGAAATTAATCGCATAGAGATCTAATTATCCGATTTTCTGCTTTGTTTAATAGCCCAGTAGTCCTAGCATGTTGCAAAGTGAGTCATTCTGGTGCAAAATCGAGCTATCTCGCTATGTCAAGCTGCGCTAACATACGCGTTATGTCTTCATTTGACAGAAAGAGCCGATTTCTTAATAATGCCGTGTTAGCGCAAGTTAACATAACAAAATACCTCAATTTTTCAAAAGGAAACTAGTATAGATAATTCTGTCACGTTGCGCAAGCTAGGCCTGCTGCCGTGACTGGAGCACTTAATGAACTTTTTGTCGCATTGTATCCAAAATCGAAGGTTTTTCTTCACACAAAACATTTGTCGTGGAGAGTAGTATGATGTGGATTTTGATCTTGATCTCATTTGTTTAACAGAATCCCCAGAACCAGGCACTCCCACGTCGACCGTCGTCATTGGTGAAGGTGCCACAGCGTCCGTGAGATGCGATGTGCCCCATAGGCGAACCGACCAGCTACGTTGGTACAAGGTTAGTCTAGAAGTATGATGTTTTGCTATACTTCGGAAACTAAGCCGTGGGCTAGACTCCAAAATAAGGTTAACTTAGTTTATCAATTCTCAGAAAGAAGTTAAAGATTCCAGATAATGTCTCTAAAGGTATGATTCCGATCTCAGCTGCACGCAGTAGTGCTACCACTGTTTTGCTTTGCTGCCGCGGCATTGCTGCCTAGCTCGGAATGTAATCTCCATTAATATAAATCTATAGAAAATATATGGGGACCAGTAGTGCTGTGGCAGCACAGAAGAATCATACCTTAACGCTTTCAGGATAGGTACTAATATCGTGATCCAGTTTAATTTCTGATTTTATAGTGTTTCGATAACCTAAAATTTGTTAGAGAACAAGTCTATTTACAGAAAAAATTGACTTATTTACTAGTATTTAAGAGATTGCATTCTTCTGTTTTCAGAATGGTGAGCTGATACGATCAAGAGAACTGATCCTAACGAATGCAAAAACCTCTGATTCAGGACTTTACACATGCAGGGTCAGTGGCTTCACAAATTCTTCATCTGGAAACACTCTGGTCATGGTTGGACAGAAACCAAAGTTTACTACGGACGAGATAGAGAATATAAATATCGATGACGGATTGAATCAAAATTTAAACTGCGAGGCCATCGGTGACCCAAAACCTCAGGTATTTCATGATGTGACGTGTCTATTTTGGTATATCAATCATCTTTTATATCCATTTTATATGGGGTTGAAAAAATGAACGGGATTTGGAGGAAAACAATATTTTATACTAGCTTTTGCCCGCGGCTTCACTCGCGTGGTTCCCACATACATAAAAAGTAGTCTGTGCTATTCCAGATTCTAAACTATGTATATTCCAAGTTTCATCCAGATCCGTTCAGTCGTTTTGGCATGATTGAGTAACAAAACGTCCATCCAAACTTTCGCATTTAAATCAGTAGTAAGATAAGATGTAAGATTATTGTGATCTGCCACGACTTTGCTTGGGTGAATACATATAGCTTATGCTTATAGCTTATTTATACATATAGCTTATGTAGTTTTAGAGCCGTGTTAGCCGAGTGGTGCAGTGCCCGATTTTCGATCTCAAGGTCGTAGGTTTAAATCCCGGCAGTGCATCTATGGATTTATCGTTTCGTTGAAGTTCATAAAATATCAATTTGGAAGAAATAAAAATTATACTCAATAAAACAAAGCAAATAAGGAGTAATAGATTCCTATCACCTTTCAAGGCAAGGAGCTTCGACGTTTCTGCTTACTCTACCACAATGTTACTTTTTACAGATTCGGTGGTGGCATAACGGTGAAATGATTGAAACAACAGACCATTTGCTCTATCTCGAAATGGAAGCGGGAGTACCCCAAGGACAGTATGTGTGCGAGGCCAAAAATGAATTTGGAAGCGTCATTCGACATTTCAACATTACTTCTTTAGGTAAGACCAAACGAGTGTTTATCTTCACTGTTAATGATGACTACTGTGGCTTTATAGTTACAATTCTGAAAATGTTCATTTCATACTAGTTTCATAATAATCATTGCTGTGCATTATCATATTATCCAACATGTACTCAATACCTACATAAATGTAAATTAAGACGAAACACAAAATAATATGAAGATCATAAAGCTAATGTGAAGTATGGTTATTTACATTTTTTTCTTAAAAAAAATCCTGAACCTACTTATTTTTCAGATTGTTTTATTGATTTGAAAACATATACATCAAAACTGCAACCCTTGATGTTATCTCCAAGTATACAATGGCCTGAAAACGCAGTTAAAAATGGATACGTATACATTCCCAAAAACAGCTACGTCAATTTATTCTGCCCCATCCACTTCAAAGCCTTCCTAAACCGACACAACTGGGCATTCTGTGAAGGAGGAACCAGATTAAAAGTCCAAGGAAAATCTTTCGACTACTCCGACATCGAGTGCACCGAGGAAGTAACACACTTTGTTGAGACTACTGGGGAAACTTGTTTATACGACAATTCTGAACTGCTTAAAGTTGTTTTTAGAATCAAATCTGACACTGTTGAAGCTTACGATGTCTGCTTCGATAACTTTAAAAATAAACCTTTGTACACGACACTGCGAATGACGAGTTCCGTGGCCGATGTCGATTACTTTGAATCGGAATGGTCAAATGAAGATTTATTTGACTTGGATTTCGATGAAGCCTACAAATGCAGCCGCCAGAACATGAGTTATACGAGAGACGATGGCTGTTGTTTCGGCAAGAGGATGCTGGTGAACCCAAAAGATCTTTTCCCTGGAGTTGTCGCGCAAAAGTCTGCGTATAGCTACTTGAATGTTGTGCCACAATGGAGCACATGTAATACTAATGTAAGTGAAAAGCGATATAACTCGGTTCATTAAAGAAAGGAATCTAATCGAACGAGGCGCTTATCATGTTCTCTCGCTTGCACACTAGTTCCGTCTATACTTACGGAGCGAAAGGACATGATAAGCGCCGCCATTTTGGATTCCTTTCTTTAATGAACCGGGTTATAAGGCAAAGCGATAAGGCGGTTCACACTGGCAAGTCTGGCAACGCACCCCGCTGCGTTGTGCAGATCTGCAGATTTTGTCATTGTAAAACACATGCGTCAATGCGTTGTCAGTGTGTTATACTATGCGTGTTTTCTATACAAATTGAAATACTTGCATACAATGCTAAAATCTGCAGCGATGCACAACGCAGCGGGATGCGTCGCAGTGTGAGAACCGCCTAAGTTCCAATACCTTGTTCTAGAATTTTGTGCTGACTAAAACAGACATGCCTGAACTTAAATCGTGTCTCGAGTTAAGGTTCATTATTTCAGTTTTCATCCAGAATTTAAGAAAAATAGATGATCAAGACACGGGTCAAATGTAAAACGCATTCTGTAGTTATTACCTTTTTCTTTGTTTTTATTGCATTTGCTGCTGTAAACATGTAAACAGTCTTGTTTCATCATCCGTTTTCATTCAAAAGTTGACTTCAACTTGACTCAGATTTTCGGAAACCAGGAAAGCTTTCTAATTTGCTGTAACAATCCTTCATGAAAAAACTTGGTCGGCTTGGTCGGTTTACGGACGATAATTTTACGTGTTAACGTCATAAGAAAACAATTGATGAAAAATTGCATAATTTTATAAATTGCCAAACGCTTAGACCGATTGTGCCTCTTTATTGCTTGTTCCGTAGGCGGAACGTGACACTTTTTCATGCGTGCAGCCGGCGTTCATCGATTTATAAGACATTAACTCGTTAAAAACACCAATAAAGAGACGCGTATTAAAATTTTGAACTTCATGGTAAAGTTGTTGTCTTATTTCAGTACAACAACTGGAACGAAGTAGAACAGCGAGTGCGATCATTGGCCAAGACCACGTTCAGCGACCTCATAGTTTCCACCGGGGTGGCTGAAGACCTGGATTTATTTATCAGTGACCAACATAACAATCGCCAAGCTGTGTCCAAGTTTTTGTGGAAGGTATGATATCAAAATGCACATTAAGAAAATCATTTCAGCCTTTTGTCCCGTTAGTTCGTTTAAAGGTCGCTGCGTACGTAACGTGATTTTTCTCGTCCCGGACGGAACGTGACGATTTCTTGACATCAATATTTTTTTTGGAAGCTACGAATAAACTTTTCTGAAAAAAACGTGGACAGGTACCAAAATTAGTATGTATCTGGACACACTTCAGACAATCCCCTTTGACTATCTTTCTTTTTAATTTAGCCACTTGTATATAATTAACAGGTTGTCCAAGAAGAAGCTACAGAATCCTCTCTGGTCATTATCCAAGTGAACATGCCCGACTTGTTGCCCGGAGAAGCTGCTACTCAAGTCCTCTGTCGGGATATTTGCCACACCACCGAATGGATGAAGGGTTCCCACTGGTATGACACTCGACGTGGCTTCATTTATTGCTGCTCTCTAAAAGACTTTGAAGATAGTTTCAATTACAAAGGAGTTTTTCTACCTTACTATGATGTATTGAGCGATGTAACCGCTTTACCTGACTTTAGTCTGGTGTAAAATTGAAGTGTGTTTACCAGAAGTTTAGCAATGTTTAGTTCAAAACTCGATGAATTTTGTATTAATTTAGAGAATGGTTTTGAAAAAAGGATGATTCACGCTAGACCGTGTCGAGTCCGATCCAAGCTTCGGCCGTGGCACGGTCACAGAGCCGGCGTTGTCCGTTGCTCGGCCGTCACTCGGTATAGCGTGAGTGTGTCCATACAAAAATGTGTAATAATTAGTTGACCGTGCTACGGCCGACGATCGGCTCGGACCCGGCACGGTCTAGCGTGAGTCATCCTTTAGGTTGTGTTCAATGTTAGTGATTTTGTAAGCGATTATTAGCTTATATTTTAAATAATGCAGCTTTTTAAAGTTGAAAACGAATCTTTAAGGATTTTTCATAGATATCCTTAAATATTAAGTATGAGACTCCTTATTTTTTACTACATAGAAACAGTCAACAACAGAAGTATGTAGTTGAAGAAGTTATGAAGTTTTAAGTTTTTTTGGAACTTACAGGTTTCTCTCAAAATTTTGTCAAACTTATCAAAATACCTAACTGAGATACCTGATGACTGATTTGTTTACTAATAAGGATTTCAAAGATGTGAAACTGTTAATTAACTTCTGTTGCTGGTGGTGATTCTTTGTTTTTTTTTAATATCTACTTACCAGTAATACTCGTATTTCCGACTGATTGATTTATCTATAATTATGTAATGTCATTATCATGATTACTACCCGTTACAAATTAAGCTACCTACTAAGTAAAATATTTAGCATTTAATTTCCCTATAATGTTTTAATTGAATTGTTATTAACTTACGTCGTAGCATAACGACCATAATATTTTCAGATTTATTTATTAATAAATAAATGGTTATTCCGTTACTGCAAGAAATAGATTTTTGGTTTTTACAGAATATTAACCCACAACAAATTACCCAGATAAAAATAGAGTTATTCCCCCTCTTCATTTGCCTTAGGTATTTTAAGCTTTCGTCAAGTTCGTAAAGCCTCACACACACAGCAGATAATATATCTTATGAAATATAAATTTTGAGATCGCGCCCATACAAATTCTATGGAGGACCACACACAGCGAATATAAATTACAAAATATATTTGGTGCCATCTGTCAAGATTTATATTTCAAAAGATCTGCTGTGTGTGGTACGCTTTAATTTTGAAATATTTGTTTTTGTCAAGTATTTTAGAATTGGTTACTTACTTACTATTTTTTTTCGGAATGGATTCTAATTTAAAATGGGAAAAATTTAGATTGAAATTCAACAATTTTGATTACAGAGTTATCATAAACATGATTATGATTAATCATTTGCGATTCAAAGAAATTCCTACGATAAAATCCCTAAAAATAAACTATTTAAAGCGATTGGTTCTCAAGGTTGCTCAGAAACTTTGCGAAGAATTTTATAAGACATTTAAGTAAGTAGGTACTTAAGTACATAAAATTATTGTAATATCAATATCATCATCGCGTAAGTATGCGTAAGTATTTAATTTCAGAGGCTAGACGAAAATTGCCGAGGTGCACAATATTATTACCTACTCAAGGAAATTCCATTTAATTGTTGACAAGCCAGTTTTAGTTGTAGCTACACTTGTTGTTGGTACATTTCATTTTTTTCCTTGCAAAAATTACCTATAATAATGTTTTTAATTGGTTTGATTGTTATTTTTCAGTACCAGTTAGGGTTTTCAGTAGTTATCTTAGCAAGGTAAAACCCGCGTAATTTACACTGGAGTGATAAAAATATTTGTACCTACAGTTTTAATATTTATAAGGCTCGATCACTTTATTTTGGTACAGTCTATTAAAAATATTACAGTAATAATGTTGCGGATGCCACCCATAATGTCGGGTTTCTTAATATTAATAATAATGATAATATGCATGAAAAATGTGTGTTCAGCACAGGAAGATAATAGAAAGTGTTTGGTGTATGAAGATGTAGTTACAACCGAGAGTCCAATTGTAACCAAAGATATAAAAACTGTGCTGTTCGATAAACACATGGATGGTACGTTATTACCTACATAAAACTTTTTTTTTAAATCATTTTCTTCATGAATTTCTGTTACGTTTAAATTGTATTTCTTGTACTTAGTACGCAAGGTGATACTGTTTAGTTTTATTTTAGCGAGAATAAAAGTAAAATACGGTCAGCATGTTAAATTAATATGCAATATCAATCCGTCATCTTCAATGGAAGTCAAATGGAAGGCGGGAAGTATAATTTTATCAACTGATAAAGTATTAGACATCAAGTCAGTGACTGAAGAGTACCATGGCGTGTACATTACTTGTGAGGCATCGGTACACTCTGAATTGATGGATTTACAAGGAGCACATATATTGTTAAGTGACCTTGGTATGTACTTATATTTTATTGATTTTTTATATGTGTATGTTTGTTGCCATGTATCTCCGTAACTTCTGAACCGATTTTGCTGAAATTTTAAACATAGATAGATAATGACCGGGAATAGGACATAGGCTACTTTTTATCCAGAAAAAATGCATGGTTCTCGTGGGATAAACAAAATAGTAGTCCACACGGGCGAAGCCGCGGGCATCAGCTAGTATGTGTATAAAAATATGATTGTTATGATCGGACTTACGACCAATATGAGTAAACTTTCCTAATTCGGAAAGTGACGTTTCATCGCTTTCCGAAGAAAATCATTGAATCGAATTCATTTTCGGAAGTCTGAATCGCACTGCTGGTGTCATTTTCGTACATTTTGTTTGTGGTGGTGCAACCATAGTGTCTAAGTAAAATTGGGCCTTAATGTAGGTTCAAGTAGGCTCAAGTCCATAAAAATGTTTTATGATACAAACATTCGATAAAGTTCTCCCAAATCAGATACATTCTAATTAAGAATTTGCGAAAACTTATCAGAGGAAGCTTGCTATACCTACATCAAGAAAAGTAAAATGAAGTTTGCTTTTTGTGAGTATTCTGGATCCAATAACAATACTGGCAACTAGTGCTCTTCCAATTTAGGTACCTATAGAAAATAAAAAAAGCAAGGGAAAATTACAAAAAGTCCTGACTTATTGGTTATATTTTAGCTCCACCACTGATCAGTGAGCTGACACCAAGCAAAGTGACTGTGATAGAGAAGGACAAGATAACGCTAGCGTGCAAGTAAGTCTCTCTCTAGAGTTTCTCATTATCGTTCTTAATTCAGAGTTCAAAACAAAATTAAAAAATTAAGTCTGGATGTTTTTCACAACATCCAATTGCTGCCCTCTCTTTTGAGATCCGAATCCTCATTTCACTCGGTCAATCATCATCATCATCAAGCGCAGCCCTACTTATCCTACTGCTGGGCATAGGCCTCTCTGCTCGTGCCAACAGGGGGGGTTGGCATGAAATCCTGCGCTAGCCTGACCAATGTATGACCTGCTGTTTTACTATGTCGTCGACCCATCGAGCAGGCGGACGACCTACTCGTCTGTAGCCCTCCCGGGGGTACCACTCTGTAATCACTCTACCACAACCCCGGACATTCGACGAAATCTATATGTAAAAGCGGCGTCTAAGTACCTATATTTACACTACACAATGTCAGTTTTGTACACAGTAAAGTTGTCACCGTATGAATAATGTACACTGTGGTCTCGGTCTCGTGGTCGCGTCTGCGCGTGTGGCGCTTTTCGTGCTCAAAGTCAGCTCCTCGCCAGCTCAAACTCACAGTGTCCCTTCTATACCTATACGTAGTACCTATTATTACCTGTTCTACTCCACCGGTCGTCACTGCGTCGGGCCAAGTATCCTGCCCAACTCCACTTGAGCCCCAATATTTGCTTGCTAACGTAGCTCGGTCAATAACAGTAGCTTTTTTTTTCAGACTAATAAAAGGCACACCCCAGCCTACGGTTCACTGGCAAGTAAAAATACATGGTGCCAAGGAGTTTGAAGACTTATCTACTACAGGCGAAGAGTTGACTGTTAAGGTATCCACCGTGAAAGATAGTGGCTTATACCGATGCAATGCGAAGAATATGAAGGGCGAGGATCTGAAAACTATAGGTAATGTATTTTATATTTTAGACAAGATTGTGTCCGCGGCTTTGTTCTTATTAATGCACATTGTGTAATGTTTTAACCTAATTTAATTATGTAAGTATTTAAAATTTTTAACTATTTGATTCTAAACGTTACGTACGTTATTTTAACTAAAATAGTCAAACGAACAATACCTAACCTCACATTGTTCATGAATGATATCGAAAAACCTGTTTAATTTGTTTAAGATGTGACGGTCCAAAAGGCGCCAGTATTAAACATAAAAGAACCATCTGAAATGACTTTTGATTATGGAAGCACAAAAGAGTTTACCTGCAAGATATCAGGATATCCACTACCAAAGTCTATCTGGAAGGATAGTAGTGGAAATAAACTAACTTCTAAGGTAATAACATAATTTTCAATTTCATCGGCATTTCTATTGCTAAAGGCTTTCTACTCTTTATCTGGATTGATCACTCGATGCACAAAGCTTCTTCACGTTTTCAAAAATCATGTAAGTATCTTAATTAAAAAAAAATTAAAAATAAAAAGGTCTACAGCATCTATTTATTAACAACACTAAAATCACCATTTTCAAATCATATTCATATTCTGTAACAATCTAACACCTAGTTGTAGTTGTTCTGTGTTTTGTTTTTATAAACATTAGTGTGTTAAATTTTCACTTTTACAGGACGCTGAAATTAACTGGCATGAAAAAATCAGCAAACTGAAAGTAAAATCAATGAAAAGATCCAACAATTATTCGTGTTTCGCGGGGAATTCCCTTGGTGATGCTGCTGACAGCGTCAAAGTCACCGTGCTATCACCTTTTTTGGTCCATGAGTATCCTGAAGGTATACAGAGTCTTTATTTATGGCAACAAACTGTGAAGTCGCCTATACAATAGGTACATGCTGGGCGAGCCTAAGCCAGCGCGAGCGAAGGCGAGTCGATGCAAGGCGAGTGCTACCGTACAGACGCTTGGCGAGTCTATGCGAACCAATGAAAATTGGCGCTTGTATTTACTCGGCCAGCTAGGCGAGCGATGGCAAGGCAAGGCAAATGGTTGCACGTTGTCACTGGCATTCAGTCGGCGAGCCTGCGCTTGCGTGTAGTAGAGATTTAATGTTAGCATAATAGGCATGATGACAGTAATCAAGTATCGCCAAAATATTTATCTGATCTAATGAAATAGGATTCAAAGATTTTGAAAAATGTATTTATTCTCTTATTAATGTCGAGATTACTAATTTATTTGCTAAAATAAATCTACAAAATACAACAATCCGCCATGATAGCCAAAACGCTCGCCGGTGTCATGGCGTCTGTCATTGCGTCTCGTCTCGGTAAACATCCTTTTGATTCTATAGTAACTATGTAGGCATCACTGGTTGATATACCGATCTCCTAACTGTTACTTTTTGAGCACATACATAATGTAATGAACCTATACCTATGTAACTTGAACGAAATAAATAAATAAATAAAAATAAATAAATAAAGATCCGTGACGTAAAAACAGACGCCATGACACCGGCGAGCGTTTTGGCGTGAATTTGAAAATTTAAATTTAAATGTACTTTTATTGCACAAAAACCTTAATTTTCTACAGAAATATGATATATTTTAGACATAATAGATACTTCTGAATATCATAGAAGAGATTTTGAAAATTTGGATTCATGCCTATTTGCTAGTGTCAAGTAATACAGAATAGAGGGTAAAATAAGAAACTCTATATGGTAACAAAGCTTCATGATCAGTCTTCATTTAAATTATAATTATTACGTACGTACATGCATTAAACCGCCATTTATTTATTTCTTACTTAAGTAGATAAGGATTACATTGTGTTCTCAAGTAAAGGTGGTCATAAACGTACGATACGTCTGTACGACCCGTCGCTTCAGACCGATCGAAACGACGAATCGATAGTGTATGTCAAGATCGTTAATGATTTAATATAGGTCCTACTATCGATTCGTCGTTTCGACCGGTCTGAATATGGACCGTATATGGGGCCCTTAGGATATCAAGGGAGCTTTAATTTTAGTACACATAACCTAAATATTATATCAATTGTATTTTACAGATTCAACACAGGTACATTATTCTGCGTCTACAAATATAGTCTGCAACATCACATCTTCGTTCCCGATGACAATCAAATGGCTCCGGCCGAAGATAGCGAATTCATCAGAGCAAATTGAGATCCACAATGACCAGAAGTTTGAGATAGCAGATGGGGTTCTTGAGATCAAGTCTGTGGATTTGGAGATGGTTGGAAAATACACGTGTGAAGCGTCACTAGTCTCTGATAATAATGAGAAGATTTCTTATACAACTGACTTGCAGATAAATGATCTTGGTAAGCTTTTTGTTTTTGATTCAGTAAGGCTTGTAATCTGCCATTTTGGTGATTTTCCTCAGCAATAGCTAGTAAAAGAATATTGAATACTCTTACCCGTTATTTATAATGAATGTACATATATGCCTATAAAAGCGCAAGCGGCTGAAACCAGATGCCATTTCATTTTTATCACACAGATAATTTAGATTTTTTTCATTTAAATTAAATGTGTGGCAAGGAAAAAACTTCATACTAGTAGTTACTGGATAATTTCATAGAAAATGAAAAACTTTATCAAACTTTTCGATTCCAACGGGCTTCGAGACTGCATTGATCAAACCGAACCTCCTAAAGATTATGATTTTAGTTTTTATCACTTGTTTATTACGTAGGATAAATAATAAAGAATACGAAGAGGGAATTCCAATTTACAATAGCTTTGTTTACTTTATACATATTTTAAACTTTCGCGACTTGAACACATTTTTAAATTATTATACTCGATTAAGTCCCGTTAATAATAATTTAAAAAATTGTTTACTTTAACCTATTGATTGTGATGTTTATTTTTATTTAGATAACTTTAATTGAAATTGTTATCAATAATACCTAATGTAGACATTATTTAACACACGAGAATTACTCACGTAAAAATATAGTCGATTTAGATGCCGACAATGTTTCTATTTATCCGGAGAATCTTCATCTGGGTAAGGAGGGAGTTGCGGCATGGTTACTTCTCGTGGTCGCGTCTCACACTGAGTGTGAGACGCGACCACGAGGAGTACCTAACCTAGAGTAAATACGTCGACGATATTTTGACATGAGTAATTCCCGTATGTTAAATAATGTCTAGTACAACTCACGAAAGTTTTGAAAGCGAAATACCTAATGTATTTTATTTACAGCTCCTCCAACAATAAGTGACACATCCAAGTTATCTGTTATGGAGTCTACCGACATAACTCTATCTTGCCAGTAAGTATTAAGTATTATTATAATTAGGTATAATTAGCCTGTTGTCCCACCGCTGGGCAAAGGCCTCCCCTTGATCTCTTCAATTATCACGGTCCTGTGCCAGTAAGTATTAGAAAAAAATAGAAATGGTATTATAGTCAGAGGCACATCTAAATATACATTTTGGAACATGATGAACAGATCATGAGCGGGGTTAAAAAGGCCATTAAAGCAGAATCATAATCTGAATTGCAGTATCCGTGTCTTTTGATAGATATGAGTGAGAGTGACAACAACAAAACGTTATACGAATCATATTTTGGCCTTATTAGCCCCCCTGTGATGCAATGTCAAGAACAAGCCACGAAAATGTTGTACCAAAGTCTTCTTCTTTCGTATGAGCAAGTGGCCAACTCTGGTGATGGAGTTTTTAGGTCGCCTAAAGGCCTCCGTCATGGCTTATCGACTTAAAAGCCGGGACCGACAATTAACGTGCCCTCCGAAGCACGGAAGCGCTCAGCTCGTAATATCACTCGCGGTCACCCACCCTAAAAGTAACCGCGCACAACGCTGCTTAACTTCAACGATAAATCAAGAACGTCCAAGCTAGCTACGGCACGAGCGCTTCAACCAAAGTGAAACTGTATAGTCCGGCAAAAACGGGTAGACAAGACACGGCAACTACGGGGGAAATTTTTCAGTACTTTGGAAACCCTTTCTCTACTAATCTATGGTAAAGTTTCTTGTCAGGTTTCTTGTCTAGGGTACAGGTACCGAAAACGTCAGTCAGAAGTAATAATTTACTTCTAAAAGAGAATTTATCCATTTAGCGTATTTAGCTTGCACAGTGGCGCCCCCATTTATTTCTATTATTTTGTACGGACTTTACCTCTTCATAATAATTTGTGAGTGAATTAAAACTTTGTTTATTTCATAGCATTGATGGGGGTGTTCCTCGGCCGACCATGAGCTGGCAAGTCATGAGTTACGCAAATAAAACATACACGGACTTGAACATTTCAACCGAGGAGTTGGATATCGAAAACATCACCATAGATGAAACCGGGAAGTACCGATGCGTATCGAAAAACGCTGTGGGAGAATGGAACAAAGTTACCGGTATGTTCTTTGCCTTGTGTAAGTTTTCTTTCATCAGTGTAAGGAATACTCTTGAAAAGTGAAATTAAGAAAAAACGTCTTATTATTTTTCAATACTACATCCAAGTCATTTTTTACATAGGTAGAGGACGGCCTTAGGAAAGATGGATGGATTGTGTGAGAGAGGACATGCGTGTGAAAGGAGTGACTACTGAGTTGACGAATGAATGAAGGAGGGAATGGAAGAGGAGGAAAACTAAAAGGCTAAGGAAATGATGATGATCCAAGTCATTTTAAATCCGCTTTTTGTATTTTTCTCTGTGGTTTTTGTGTTCTAATATAGTCAATGACAAGTTTTTAACTGTGATTCTGAATGTACTGTTACAGTTTTCTGGAGTCATTTTATTAAACCCAGTAATTTGTATGGATCACAAAATAATCGTTTGTTAAACAAATAAGTTATGCTTAAACTGAACATCCATGAAAATAATTGAAACAAAATGAATTTGAATAAAACCTCCTATTTTGAAGTCGGTAAAATATGTAAGATGGTAAATAATGCGGTAAATTCGGTGAAAAGAATAAGATGTAAGATGCACCTTTAAAGGAAGTTAATTTCATTTGCAGAAGTCAAGGTCAAAAAAGCGCCCTGGATGATTATCGAAGAAGGATCTGAAGTGTCTGTGGACTATGGGAGCAACAACACCTTCACTTGCCAAGTTGTCGGGTACCCGTTGCCGACTGTCACTTGGAAAGATGCCCAGGGCACTCTTCTTAAACCTGAGGTAATGAACAAGCCTTTGAGCATAGTAGGCATACGGCCCACCTGATGGTAAGCGGTTACCGTAGCCTATGGACGCCAGTGACACCAGAGGAGTCACACTCGCGCTGTTGACACTGTTGACCTTAAAGAGGAATCACTGCGCCGACAACACAATGGACAAGACTGGTCCACCAGTTGTCACCGCAGCGCTTTCTCACAGAGCTCTGGCAACCTTACTCACCGCAGAAACACAACACCATTCGAGAAGAATGACGTTATTTGGCTGCGATATTCTGTAAGGCGGAGGTACTTCCCCAGTCGTGCTGCTCGAATAAAGAGTGAGAAATACTCACTATGCCCTTCTTCTCTGAAAGTTGTGCCTTAGGTCCGGAATGTCCTACTAATGTATCACCGAAAAGAAAGTTACGCCCCAAAACGTTTTTGTCGCCCTGGTTCTTTCACAGTTTTGATCGTGAAGGAACTTAGCCTTATAAATGCCCTCATATATATTTTTTTTTTTTAGGAAACCGTCATAAACGAGCATGAGATAACGAGTAAAATTACTGTGGATGTGATACGAAGTACCAACCAATTCAACTGTCACGCAAATAACTCCCTGGGTTCAACAGATAGCAGTATAAATGTGACCGTTCTATCGCCTTTCGTCGTCTACGAAAAACCTGAAGGTAAAACTCTTGCTAAGCTCAGCTTCCATGGCTGCCCTTACAGTAGGTACGCACAATTAGGCATTCGTGAAGTTAGCCGTTTCGACTTCACGAATGCCTAGATCCATTGTGGGTAGTGTACGTGGTACTATATTACTATGACTATAAACACACAAACTTTTAGATTTGTTATACAAACGCTTTGTTGATCCAAGTACCAAAGTATTAAACTTTAACTCGAGAGATACATTAAGTTAATAGTTAAGCTTGTTAACTTAAATGGTCATGTTTTTAGATACCTACTTACAGTATGAAAAAACATGAAACTACATTTCAATTGGTGCTAAAAATTCTCAGTTATCTCGGTTAGCTAGTATATGCCTTTAATTTTCGATTTTTTGTGGACGGTCTAGTATTTTTCATTTGCATATATTTTTCAGCTGAAACAAACGTACACTACGCAGCATCGGCAGACATTATTTGCAATATCACAGCTTCATTCCCAATAACGATTCAGTGGTACCACAACGAGACCAAAGTTGACACAGCCGAAGATCAGACAGTACTACACATCAACTCCATGGATTTAGATGACATTGGAAACTACAGATGTGAAGCTACAATTATATCCGATAAAAGTCAGATAAAAGAGTTTAGTACTCTTCTGAAGATAGATGATCTACGTAAGTATTTTTTATTTTAGTTTTTTTATGTTATAAAGCAATAATGACAAGTTAGACGCGGGACACACATAAAAGACTCGTCTCGTCTTAAGTCTCTTCTGACTGGCCCATGCCTTACATAAACGAAAGAAACGTTTTGACAGGGTAGAAAAGACCTTATGTATGTTCATAACACAAAACTAGCTTTGGATAAGTTTTATTGTTATAAGTACTATTGTTATCATGACTGTCTTATTTTCAGGAGCTCCAGTAATTACGTTCTACAATGGAAACAATGTAGCCTTCAACAAGTTTGAAGAGCTTTCATTAACATGCACGTAAGTCCTACTCCTATGCATTGTTGACTATTGCTTTTTATTCGTTTTAGGATTTGTTTAACTTTATTTATATAAAGTTTTTATATTCCAATCTCGTCTACTCTTCGGTATGCTGCAGATCACGTTTTAAGATGTCTTATACATATCGAAATTATTAATCCTCATACATACTTGTAACACTAACTAAATACCTTTATGCATGTCGGTTTTTACGTGCCGAAAAAGAATGTGGGCGCGAGGCGCTAACCTTCTGATTCACGCGAGGTCTTCTTAATCAACTAAAAATGCCAAAAACCATTTATTTAGTTGGACCTCTAGGATCATAATGAAACATCTTAAGAGCTAGATGACTCCTGTTCTTTCGCGACCAGAACGTTTGAGCCTAACTTTCAGCCTATGATAATCAAACACTAAAAGTAGTGATTGCAACAATATGGATATAAATTAACATTACGTTGGCGAAATTCATAGATGCTGCTACGCAGTACCTGTAATGAGCTTTGTAATTTATCTTAGTTATGGTATAAATCGCGTCATGTAACAAGTGGCTAAATTAAAAATTTTAAAAAACCGACTTCAATACAAACTGTATTGGGTAAGGCTAAGGGTGAGCTAATTAAAATTAGCCCAAACATGGATGTTCCACTGTTATTCCCTGAGAAGTTCCATTGGACAGGTCCTGACTCCATCATCAGATCAGCTAGCTGTCACCATATTATTACATTATAGTCGGAACTTGACCGACATGCTGAGTTCCAATCCAAGTTTCAACTCAATCAGACTATTTACTGAGGAGTTCTGTTGAACAGCTCCTGACTCCATCCCCAGATCAGCTCAATGTTACCATAATATTGCATTGTCACCGATAACCTTTTAAAAAATACCCTAATCACTTCAAGTGTGCCTATAAAATTTGAAGAGTTATCTCGATTTCTCCAAGATCCCATCATCAGATCCTGACCTGATGACCAAAAGGACCAATTGGAAAGTGTACCCTTTCAAACAAAAAAAGAATTTTTGAAATCGGTCAAGGCGTCTTCGAGTAATCGGTGAACATACATAAAAAAAAAAAGCACAAAAAAAAAAAAAAAAAAAAAAGAGATTCCGACGAACTGAGAACCTCCTCCTTTTTTCGAAGTCGGTTAAAAAGAACGCTAGGAAGAAAGTGGAGGGGGTGTATTTGTCTCATGTTCTTCTTTGTTCTCACGCGCAAACATGAGACAAAACACACCCCCTCCACTTTCTTACAGCGTTCTTTTTACATGACGCGAACTTATACTAACTGTTACCTAAGTAGGTACCTACTGTAATATAAAATAGGTAAATAAATAAATGTATCATTTACAGAGCTCACGGAAACCCTCAACCTGTGGTGACGTGGCAACACCAACTGTCAGGGAATCCCCTTACCACAGTGGGCACAGGAGAAACTTTATGCAGCACCCACGCGAGTAGAGCACAAACAGGTTTATACAAGTGCATCGCTACTAATGTTGCTGGCATGGATAGTAGAACCATCACTGTGTCATGTCCGTCGTGTTGAGAAACTTAAAATATTTTAGATTTTAGGTATTCTACTCGCTCAATTTTTCTATACAGATATGTGTGCCTACCTTCAGACACTCATCCAATTTGAAGTCTTCGGTTTTTTGGTGCGCCTTTAAAAAAATCCAGCAAAACACATTTGTAAACTTTTGCATAGTCCAAAATAGAAGGCGAATTCCATGGTTTAAGTCCCGTTATTTATCAAGAGAGGCTTTCTTTATCAAATAGGGGGCTGATTAATGATGACTTTTTTTTTTGTTAACATGGAATTAAAGTAAAGGATATCATATTTTCTCACAGGGTTACTGAATCAAAAACCATTTGCATTTATTATTATTAAGTAAATGTATTAATTTATCCATTTAATTTATTAATCTACCGTTTTCATACTATGTATGAGAAGAGAAGACGAAACAATATTTAACGCATAAAATATAAATTGTAGTTAAGTACTAAATACAATTTATAGTTAGCCGGTAAACTATAGTAATTATAGTCTAAACTATAATAAATAAGCACAATACAATTATAAAAGTTAATTATAATTACTTAATTTTATTTCAATTAAAATTATTCCCTGTTTTAGGGCGTCTTCCACCACGATTAAATAAATAAATAAATAATAAATAATGTATTACATGCGTTTAGGCTAGCTAAATACTACCTAAGTGCAAGACACCCTTAATATTTTTTCTTGTTATTTTATAAATTTCATAAATGTGGATATTACTCAATAAGTATTAGCTAAGTATTTAATAAATTTGTTATTATTAAAATATACCTACATTAAATTTTTATTATTAATAAAATTAATTTAATAAAATTTGTTATTATTAAAATATGCTAAATACTACCTAAGTGTAAGACACCCTTAATATTTTTTCTTGTTATTTTATAAATTTCATAAATGTGGATATTACTCAAGCTAAGTATTTATTAAATTTGTTATTATTAAAATAATGTTACAATCATTTCGATTTTATTTCTCTTCCGTCCGTGTACAAAACAAAATTCCAAAAGAACCATCTTAATTCGTGCACAGGTTACGAAGTAATCGCTCAGTATCTATTTCGCTAGAGTGCAATAAAAACATAAGGCAATAAATTAAGAGCCACTTTGGTAAAAGTTAAAAAAGCATTGTGGCTCAAATAGCATGATCGTTTCATACATTTTATGAAACATTATGAAACGGGGTCATCGGTATTTGACATTACACAAATAGAATGTCGACTACTCGTGTCAAATATGTGAAACATTTGCACACTCAATAAGCAAAATTAAATATTAGCCCAGTCACCTTAGCATAAAAAAGGGCTTAATCTCGGAATGAGAGATAATAAGCTGAATTTTCGTATATACCTTCATTTAGACGTCCTAAAAGTTGTCTCAAAAGTCTCATAAAATCTCGTGTCTGCGTCTTAAGTTATTCAAGGTCAAAGATAAAAAAAATAGTTTTTCACGAATATCTCGGTTTCTATTGGTCCAATGATGTTAACATCTATTATAAAATTGTAGAGCATACAATTTGCGACAAATTTTGTTTAAAACATTCTTTCATGCGCTCAACCGTTTTCGCGATAGAGTAGGGTGAGTGCGCAGCGCTCAGCCATACGCGTAGGTACTGTAACGCAAAGTCAAACATGAATATCTGTGAATACCTTGAATTTTGAATAATTTGTTTTATTTATCAGTTAATTATCGACCAAGCGAGCAAAGCGAGCTAAGATCTTACGATTTTGCTTTGTATGTTTGTATGTGTAATTTATATGTTCTCGCATAACTATCGAACCGTTAATCCAATCTGCATGAAACTTAGTAGATAACTAGGTTGTGCTATGGAAATTTGCTGAGGAGCATATGAGCGTAATCGATGGAGGGGTTGTAAAGATATTGGGATCTAAAGGGGGTAAAAAAGATAAAAGTTACACAGATATATTAAGTGGGGTGTCATATGAAAGGACTTAATTTGTACATTCCGAAACAGTTTTTATTTTTGTTCTAGGAAGTATAGATTTTGAAATACACATACTGAACGCTTTGCGCTCACGGCCCTGTATCGCAAAAACGGTTGAGCGCATGGAATTTTTTTTTAATGAATTGGTCGCAAATTTTAAGCTCTACAACTTCATAATAGATGTTAACATCGCTGGACCAATAGCAACCGAGATATTCGCGAAAAACTATTTTTTTTACCTTTGACCTTGAATAACTTAAGACGCAGACACGAGATTTTATGAGACTTTTGAGACAACTTTTAGGGCACCTAAATGAAGGTATATACGAAAATTCAGCTTATTATCTCTCATTCCGAGGTTAATTCCTAATTTGACTGGACTATATCCGAATTTCATAGATCATTTTATTATGAACTAGCTGTGACCGGCGGTTTCAACCGTAATTTTTTTTTTTTTTATAAAAGTAGCATAAAATCGTCTTTAAGGAATGATAAAAATAATAATGTAGACAGAACTTTTCAAAGCTTTTCAATGATATTTTTCAGAGTCTACCGTTTACTAACGAAAAACAGCAATACTTACCGATTTTTATGTGTACCTACGGGCGTTAGTCTGTAACTTCACTCGCGTGATACCAAAATAACTTCGTGAAAAACTGCATAATGATTAATGTAAGTATGATGAATGATAAATCAATTTTCAACTAGTGTAAGATGTTTTTTCATCCAAAAAGATAAACAAACTTAACCTTAATATAATACTAGCTTCCGCCCGCGGCTTCGCTCACGTGGTACCCGGATAAAAAGTAGCCTTTGTCATAAGCCCGATCATTATCTATTCACATTTTAAATTTCGGGCAAATCGGTTCTAAGATTGTCGAGTTATAGAGGAACAAACATACATTCAAACTTTCGCATTTATTTAGTGTGATCTGATAGTGTGATTAGTTTAGTATACAAATACAAGTAGGCAAAATACCACTTTTGGTCCAAATGTCATGGTTCATAGTCGCTTAAAGTAGGTAGGTAGGTATTATGTACCTACTTATAAAAATGTTTGAGAATAATACTAATTATTGTTGTTGTTACAAAGTGGAGCCAAAAGAGTGATTTAATGGAATAATCATGTTTGCATGCAAATTAGAGCAAATGATTGAATTGGCTGCCATTTTCTTGGAAATTAAAAAGTTTCCACGGAAATTTTTAAAGGTGTATCATTGATAACATTTCGTTGAAACAATTAACATAAAAGTCAAGCGACAACTTTTTGATGTAAATTGATGTTTTTTGTTTATGCACAAAGAACAATGCGATATTTTGGGATTTGAACTTAGCTGTAAAAGAATGAAATAAAGCACACTCCAAGAGCTTTCATATGACATATAATTCGGCGCCACTGAAAACCAGCGCTCTAACAGCCTTGGCGCTGCTGGAGCAAATGCTGAGGGGTAGCCCTATTTTCTTGTCACTGTAATTTAACCGTTGTAATTTAACTGTACCGTACCTATAGTGACGAAAATAAAACTTATTTCTATTTCTATTTCTACATATGTTTCATCACTGTTGGACAAAGTGGGTCCAGTGTTCAAGCAATGATGCCCATGGTCCTTTGTTTAGGATTTTGCTCACAAACTCTGGCTCCAAAATGATTTCTTACAATGTTGTGGTAAACGCGAAATTTCAAAACGATTTATTTATTACCATTGCAACAAGTTATTTGAATGTTTTAAAATAAGCTAAGAAAATAACTTGTTATAGCCAAACTAGCTAGTGAGATTTTGATTTTAAAAATAATTTCATAGTGAAACTTATAGGTATTTAGAAACTTAGAAGAAACTTATAAGTATGTACCTACAAATGTGATTATCAGAAACGATGTTTCAACCAACTATGTAGTGTCTATAAACTGAGTGATCTTTAGATTATCATTTTAGTTTACAATCAATATACTTACTTAATAAAATGTTGATGAGTATTTTTATTATACCTAATTAATAATAACGACAACAGGTAACCGATCATCCTCAAAGGTTTTCTAGAAGAAAACTTTTGTTAGGGTTAAACTCGCCTTTGTAGGTACGTGATATTTAGTTAATTTGCCATTAAGTTTTTATGTATGTTTTTAAAGTGTGTAGGTACAATAAACAATAAAGAGTAAAGAACATTTCATAGGTACAATTTTGAAGAAAAAAAAAACATTTCCGTACCGTGAAAAAAGGAAGGGAGGGGTATACATACATATGTTTGTATGTATACCCCTCCCTTCCTTTTTGAAAGCTCACGCCTGTATCCCATCATAGGGGTAGGCAGAGACCACAGATCGCCACTTGCTACGGTATAAGGTATAATAATAGGGGTATAATATAGTAATATCCTAATTGTAAATGCTGGAAAATTCTTCGTCTGATGCTGACTGAACTTTGCTGGTGAGTATCTAAATCTAAATCAACTGAATGTCAGTAACAATCAAGCGGCCACGTAGACCTAAATGATGTACCAGCTTCCTGGGGTCACGGTCTTATTTTGATTAAATTAAAACAACAGGTAGGCTTTAGCCTTGAATTCCTTGGCGGTTCTTAAGTGAACGTCTTCTTTACATTTTCATTGTCCGAAAGAGAAGTATAAAGGTCGCTGCATACGTAACGGGATAAAACCTCGGACTAGACGGAGACGTGACATAACATCGTCCCTAAGGTCCATAACGATGTTTTTTCACCTGCCGTCCCGTCCCGTCCGATTTCTCGTTACGTGTATTTTGTTACTATATTTTTATATGAAACGATGTCAAGAAACCGTCACGTTCCGTCCGGGACGAGAAAAATCACGTTACGTATGCAGCGGCCTTTAGACAAGGGACGTATCTATACAACATCTGCATGTTTTTTTTATTAGTTTAAAAAATAAAACTATGAACCATATTAGTCTGAAATGAAGATAAAATAAAAATAAAAATAACCTTTTCTTAAATTATTGATACATACAACGAGAATTCCGTAGAGCTTGGGACAGTAGGTATCTAATTGAATGAAGTAATCTTGCTGAGTACTTATTATGGTAGAATCATCTAAGCTTATTAGCTGTAGCAATTTTTACTTTAAAATTTCTTGTTCTAAGTACCTACTTTATCTTTAATTTTTTTTATTTGTAAAAATGAATATCCACTGATCGGTCGGGATTCAAAACAATAACCTTGGTGTTGAAATTTATTATTAGTATAAAATGAGTCATTTTGAGAGCATAATTAAGTTCTTAGGAGCTAGTAGCCAAATCTAGTGACGGAGTTTGTAGGCCGCCTAAAGGCGGCTATCATAGCTTAATGACTTAAAAGCTGGGACCGACAATTTAACGTGCCCTCCGAAGCACGGAAGCGCTCAGCTAGTAATGCCACTTGCGATCACCCATCCAAATTGTGACCGCACACAACGTTGCTAAACTTCAACGATCAATCAAGAACGTATCACCAAGCTACGCCACGAGCACTCGACTCATTTTGAGTCAGGATTCCGAAACGTAAGTACACTGAAATCAGCAAAAATATCGTGTTATGGCTGAGCGCACGCCTATCCGTGCCGAATTCTCGAAGTACTGCCAGATTAGGTTGAATCGAATGATTCGATGCGGGCAGGCGTGCGAGGTTTCATACGATTTCATATAAAGAACTATCGGACACCCGAGGCTTCGCCCGCGTGGACTACTATTTTGTTTATCCCACGGGAACCGTGCAATTTTTCTGGTTATAAAGTAGCCTATGTCCTATTCCCAATTATTATTATCTATCTACTTTCCAAATTTCATCAAAATCGGTTTAGTAGTTATGGAGATACGTGTCAGCAAACATTCACACACACACACACACACACACACACACGGACTTTTGCCTTTATAATATTAGTAGGATTCTAAAATTCAAAATTCGTTTCGGTCGATTCGTTCGGCGCGTTCGGCGCGTATAGATGTGCGACCACCTTCAAGGGATCACGAGACAACACACTAATTAAAGTTTACATTGATGCCTGATTACCGAAACCAAGGCTTTAATTAATAAATTAACAAATTAATTTTGTAATTTTAATGGCGACGATCTATCTTGAAAGGTTTGACTGGCATTTAAATTTTAATAACGGTATTATGATCGAAATTAATAACTTTGGATATAACAATTAATGGACAGTGATATTTAGGCGCTCCGCCGACAGAGCAACTTCAGTTGAAGAAATTATCAACTTTTAAAAGTTTTCGAGGTTGCCAGTTGCAGCAACGAAAAGGCCTAGTTTGCGGTTTCCGAGAAGTTGCAAGTTGCCGGCTCCTGCAACTTAGAGCTCAAAGTTGCTATGTGTGCTGAACTTTTTTTGTTGGACGGCACTTTGGTTTTTGGGCCAAAAATGAATGACCTTCTTTTCCATCAGCATTTCATCTTTGCAAAGATGATTTTGGCAATAAAGATTTGAAGGTTACTAATTGTTGCTTACCTAGCTAGAATTAAACATAAATTACCTACGAAGCCTTTAGGCTGTCATTTATGTCTCATAAACAACAGTTAAATGTAGTTTTGCAATATTATCTAAGTTTCCATACTTCTGACATTTTCAAAGTTTTATTGATCTCTGTGTTTGTCCTAAAGTCTTAAATTATAAAACACACGTGATCAATAAAAAGAGCCTCTATATACTAATAGCTATGGATCAAAATAGCTTTATTCTGTTATTAATAAACCACTATAAGAAGGTGTGGTACATTAGCTATTCTAATCCTTTTATGAAAACTAAGATGTTGTCAAGTGGTCAAGGGCAATCTTTTTTCCATAAGAGTAGAATTTCAAATAGCGGCGTATTGACCAAGGTAAAACAAATCAATCATCAACTAAATATTCCGAATCACTAACTGTTCAAACCTTTTCCGTGGTTATGCTTAGCTTTACGACATTGTTCTGAAACTTCTGAAAGAATACCAATAAGTACTTATATATTTTGATTTGACTGGCCTCTTAGTTGGTAGCTCTGCCTAATAATGTACTTGTTTTGACAAATAGTTGTATCTTGCTGAGCTTTACATAACCAAAACTTCTAAACACATTAGCCGTTCGACCTTCAAAGCACGATAGACAAAAGCCTAGACTTTCGTCACACTAGTCACACTAGTACAATGGGTTATTGCTAGAAAATCACGACTAGTACCCCATAATTGAACCCTAATTTGGCAAGACATGATCTGTACGATATACTTTAGCGATAATATACTAGTATTATCGCTTTAGTGTATCATTCTGGTTTTGAAATGCTTCCTGCAATGGTTATGACATCTTATGTTTCATCGGCTGATTAGTATCAACTATTGTGAACAAAGTTTTAGTTACAAAACTATGAACTGCATGGCTATGTCTCACGTTTTCGCCTGCATGAAGATTTCAACTGGATTTTGCAGAGTTACAAACATCATCACTGATAGTTAGGAATAGTGAAGCTTTTGCCAAATTACAATACAAGCGCTTTATATCGAATGTCTTTTTATCATAGCTTTTCATCATTGAATTACAATTGGCATACATTTTCTCTGTTATCTATCTCTTCTTCTTCGTCGTAAACTTCATTGCTTTAATGCTGAAAGTCATGCCCGTTCTGAAACTCCTTGACGGAAACGTTGTCAATATTTCTCCACATTGCTCTATCCTGGGCTTGTCTCAGGGCAGTAGGTATAGTGAGTCCCGTTATCGCTTTGATTTGGTCTGACCAGCGGGTAGGTCCCCGAGGTCCTTTTCTCTCTATCTTCCCTACTACGACCAGCAGTCCAGATTATCTGTTATCTATAGCGTTAGCGATTGTAGATAAGTAACTTGAAAGAACTCTATTTCTATTTTAAAACTCCCGACACTTCTTTTCCTATATTTATTTTTCTTGTAATAACCATTCGTGGAAATCACTAAAATGAACTCGATTACCGTACGATACAATACCTCTGCTGTAAGAATTTTGGTATCCTGCAAACCTGGTGATGCTGCATCTGGTCAAGATAACGATTTTGCAATGTTATTGAAGTAAGAGGGTACCTATTGACAGGTGGAGCAGATCGTTGACCAAGTGGTGGCCTAGAGACAGAAAAATGAGTGCCGGTCGTCCGCCGACAAGATGGATCGACGACATATTAAAATCCGCAGGTCGTACAAAGATTGGTGCAGGATAGAAGCGAATGGCAAAAGCAAAGAGGCCTATGCCCATCAGTTGAATGAGAAGGGCTGTTAATGATGATGATGATGATGAAGAAGCTACCAAATTTGAAATCGATAAGACCTTCAAGAGTTGCTCATTTACTTTTATCAAGAGACAAGAACTAACAATTCCATTGAAAATGAAAAGCCTCATCAAAATTTACGATTCCGACGGGACTCGAACCCGCAGCCGGAGTACCTCTACCAACTCGGCCACGGAATCCATATTCATCGGGTCAAAAATCTTGATAAGCTCATTTGTCAGTTAACTGAAATAATACCTAGGGCCTCTATTTAATAAACTCGGATTAACTTCTGTCAAAGTTGCGTCACAGATTTAACTATTGCCATCCTTTTTTGTAACACAGTGACAAATAAGGATGGCAATAGTTAAATCCGTGGCGCAACTTTGACAGAAGTTAATCCGAGTTTATTAACAGAGACCTAAGTGTGGTTTAACACTATAAAAATTAAAAATCAAAGAACTAGCGATCTTCAAACACCCTTATTTTTGCGACTAGGGTTATCAATATAGTTTGAACATCTAGTTTAGTACTTACCTACTTGAATGGTGTGCAATAAAGTGTCGCAATTCTTCTATTTTATTTTATTGCATGCATTTTATTTAACCACAGTCGTATTCTTAAAATTTAGTCCTTGAAAGTTTAATAGCCAATAAAAAACACTTTAAACTCATCAAATTATGTCAGAATTGGACACATTGTGTAAATTATCATTTATTATAAAACACGTAAATCTTTTTTGTAGTAAAACCAGCTATTAAAAGATAAAGTTAAATATAAAGGTCTATCAAATAAACAGTAGTCGATTATGAAATTACAAAACGCGCCTATAATGCAAAATTAGCATTAAATATAATTTCTTAGTTAGAATAATTTCTTTGGAAGATTCCATGTTACTATGACTAAACAAAATTATTTTCATTTAAGTACTTATTCTTTGATAAAATCAATTTCTTTTAATTTACTTGTTTTAACATTTTCATATCATTAAAATATTTCTATTTTGTAATTACGATTGTTATAATGTATCAATAAACTATTTCACAATGCGTGCCCCCTGACCTCCTTTTCTATGACAATGGAATTTAATTAAGTGATATCAAATTTCTTAGCCACGTTGTTTTTATTTTACATAATTAACAGTTTACATTTTATTATTAAAAATCAATCGGAAGTTTAAGCGATATTTTAAACAAAATTCAAAATAATGATTTATTCTGAACTGTCGATAACCTCTTTGGAACGGAATTCGTAGTTTCGACAGATTGTAGTTTTCTAGCATTATTTGGCAATCTCTATAAATGTACTAATACTGTGCCTACTTACTAGAGGTAGGTACTTATTTGATAAACGTAGCTAAAAACCTAGAAAAATTGTCAAAATGCAATCAGATATTGAAATGGATCACATTCATGTTCCTTTTTTTAAGTACCTTACTGAAAATTTATGATATTCAAAATATTTTTTTGAAACACGATTTTTAAATAACTAAAATTAATTGATACTGGGATTCATACCAAGTCAATAAAATTAGAATCACTCGTGGCATTGCTTACTTGGACGTTCTTTATAGAGCGACCTTTAAGTTGTCAGTTTGGATGGGTAACCTCAAGATAATTAAGAGCTAAGGGCTTTCGTCCTTCGGAGTCGGTTCCGGCTTTTAAGTGATGGAAGCCTTCGGACGTCTGAAAAACTTCGTCACCAGTAAGGCACGCTTATCCGAACGTAAAATATTAATTGAAAATGAAGTCTTTTTAAAATTTTCAATTCCGACGGGATTCGAACTGAATGAACTTTTAATTTTCAATGACAAGACAATTTGATAATTTATATTGACTTTTTATTTTCAATGTAAAACCTAAGTGTAGTTTAACAATATACTAGTTTATTTAAGTTATCTGTCAAGTGAATTGTATTCTTTGGAGAAATAAATGTCTCAAACCACAACACTATAAAATGAAAATAAAATATAGCAAATCAAAAACCAAGGCCCAGATCTAGCTTAGCTTACAAAGTATCGATATATCACATCTCTAGCGAACAAACGGATGCGGTCACTCGACCTTCACACTCTTGCCCTTTGACTGATGATGGCCTGGCTTGCCATTCAAGGTGTTACATTAAACGTTACATTAAACGTTACATTAAACTGTGGGAAACATGGGATGTACATCGTTTTTATTACCTACTTTATTGCCCGTAACAATTAAAGTAATAACAAGATTATAAAAATATTTTCATACATTGACATTGATACATTTATATTTATATAGGTCAAATATTTTTGGTTGGTTTGTTTTTATCATCATTAATGGTTTTGTCCTTATCCCAAAAGCTGACTTGATTCAATTACCTACTTATTGTTAAGCTGAGTTGCAGGCTTTCATAAACTCCGCCACTTAAGATGACCACACACCTCATACAAATTTCAACTACTAAATATTTTCAATCACCTATTAATTATCTGTTTCATAATTAAGTGTTGTACAAATAAAAGTAATAAAAGTAAATAAAAAGAATGATTTAAAAGAAACTGACTTCTATTTAATGATTTAAAATAAATAAATTGTTAACTTGACCTGAAACTTTGACATTTTGACGTGTAGATCGTCTATTTACTAAATCCGTAACAGGATATTAGACCGAGCGGTGACCGCAGACATCCCTACGTCATCGAGTACCAAATAGCGGCCTTTACACGTAAAGTTTAACCGCGGGAAATAGCACGCGCCATTCCATCCTTCGCTCCAAAACCTTACGTGTAGATGCGCGAGGCCTGACAGTTCCATCTGACATGTCGACAGACAGTTTTTGTGACAGTTTTTTGCACGCATCACCGTTCATAATCGTACCACGCGCCAGTCTAAACTGTGACAGTACTTAGCACGACAGTTTAATCCGCGGTTCGGAACGCAGTCCAGATGCGCGGTTAAAATTGTACCGTGTAAAGGCCGCTATTCTCTCATGCTTGTTGTATAATAAGGACGCATTAATTATGTTAATTTACATTCTGGTCTTAGTGCAACCTTCTTGCCTATCACCTGACAATTATGTAGTTCCAATAATAGTGAAAAACAATGTGAAGCCTGCTATATTTTCATTTATTTCGTGGATTATCTAATTTCTTATCAATATAAGTTTACTTTTATAGCTTTTTAGGATCCATACCATATTAGTAAAAATACTCAGTTAAGATCTGTCTACTTGGAATCCAAGGAATGAGAAATTTCTTTATATCTCACGAAGTTATATTTTTATTGCTTCAGTACTGCATTCAGGAAGCGAGCTGGTTTCTCACTTGTCCGTTTATGTACATATTCATTATTTGTACAAAATGACGTAAAATTGTTTACAATCGGGTTCTTCGTGTAATCCTGATTGCATCCGTTTCAGTTTTTCGACCAAAAATACATTTGAAGAAGCTTTATCTTATTTTTTTCAAACGCACGAATTTAAAGTAAAAAGGCATTGAGTTTATTTGAGTTGTAGTAGGAAGTGTACCTTGAGAAACCCCAGTCAATACAGATGTCTACTTAATTAATAGTATAATCGATTACAAAAGTTTTATTAAGACTTCAATCTGTTTTGTAGATAAAATATAAATAAATATAAAATACTTAAGAGTTGGGAATTGTTCAACTCTCTCTGAGCATCTCGCACACGGTTTTAATCATCGTTTTATTTGTCGTGTAACGTTATTTAGGAAGTAACTGATCAATACTCCACTGGCTGTAAAACAATCCTTGTTATTCGTTTTTTTTTATATTGCTGGACATTTCACACAGCGCCATCTAGCCCCAAATTAAGCAAAGCTTGTACTATGGGAACCAGATAACTGATAGAATATACTTATATAAGTACTTTTTTTTTGTAAATACATATAAAAATATAAATACATATACTTTATAACACCCAGACACAGAACAAACATTTATATTTATTTATTTATCACATAAATATTTGTCCTGGATGAGAATCGAACCCACGACCTTCAGCGCAGAAGGCAATACTTATAGACGGCAATCGTCTTGTAAAGATTCACGTGGAATAGAGCCAGATTTTCAGATTGTATTAATTCCTACAAGCAAAACATAGGCAAATGCCAAGTGTATATTGTTTAGTGAATTTAAAAATGTAACGGCTAGTTTCTTTGTTATTATCTGTAGTTTTGCTGCACATTGCACAAGCATCACTATACAAGCTTTTCAGTATTTTTAATTAGCCAAAATTTCTTAACTATGTTAGTAAGTGGGACTAATGCTTTTCTACATGTAATTACTTTATTTATATTAAATTATCTCATCAACATCCTAAACATTATTTTCCTGATAACTTATTATTTCCTTATATTTAGTTAAACATAGGTACTTAATTATTTTTTAATTTAGCAATCGACTAATATTGAATGACTTGATTGCTTTATTAACTTTACTCAAAAAAGTTTTGGCATAGTTACTTTCCACTTTTTACACATACCAGAATTAAGCACGTGATAGGTAGATACATACACTATATAGATAGATACATTCCACAAGATAGGTAGCCAACAAATAAACTAGTGCACAATTCTAAAATTAGGGACTTACTAATTCATTTTTAACCTTTCGTAACCGCTAAACCAGTTCCGTTTTATTTTCATTTTTGATCCTAAACTAGCTGAATGAAAAAGAAAAACAATGGACACGCTCCGTTTCTTGACTTGAGCTGAAATAGGTCGACGGTAGTAGAAGTGAAACTCCCTCCTTATCATTGTAAGAATGTCAGAGAAAACTACGGCAGTAATATAAGATAAGATAAGATAACGTTTATTTGGCACACACACAGAAGATACAGAACAGAAAAAGGTATACAGAGAAAGTTAAGTATACATAAAAAACAGACAATGAAAACATACCAGCCGGCCTAATATGTGCAACATCGAGAGAGATATCTCGATCGGTCGAACCGCTCCAACTCATACGTTAGAGCAGTTTAACCAATCGAGAAGTCTGGTTTCTCGACTCTCGATGTTGCACATGTCAGGCCTACAGCAGTGGTGCCAAAAAGGCCCAGTCTCAGCTAATGCTGGATACTCCCATGAGGTCCCATGGGAGACAGCGCTGATTTTCAGACTGTGCCTTTAAGGTGACTACACGGACATCGACGGACACGGTAGGACGTAAAAATAGAAACGAAAAACTAATTAGAACAAATCATACAATAAAAAGAAACAAATAAATACGGCAAAATCATTACATTGAAAAAACTAAAAACAAGTACATAAACAAACATTATGAAACATTACAAATAAATGACACAATAAACAGTGACAGTGACAACAACAAGTGACATTGACAGGAGCTTAGCTGAGTTTACATTGGTACCAACATTCCAAAGATTACATATTCTATAAATTAAAATAATTTTCATGGAAACAAACAAAAAAAATTCAAACATTTATTTATCAAACAAAGAAAAATGGCGTTTGCTTGGATGGCGTCCTTGGTCCTCATCAAGAAAATTAAAAAATGGTGATTGAGAGTGATGGGTCAGTCAGGCAAGATCGTACACCAGAGGGCGTCTCGTAATATATGAATTGCATGCAAGAAAGACCAACTGGGGTTCTTCTGTAAGTTCAACGCTGCATCTCTCTGCTTTCTTAATTGCTGCTACTTTTGAAAGGCTGGACAAATCAGCATAGTTCGAACCAAACTAAATTAGTTATCATCATTATCATCATGAACTTAGTTATAATTTACCATGACGACGGAGGTAAGCACTCTAAAACTGGTGGGCGCCGGAGACCGAGACCAGAGACAGAGACAGGAGACCGTGATCAATTAATCTAAAGTTTCTCTATGTCTCTGTCGCGCGCACCTACAAAGCCTGTCTACCATTTCCTTTTCACACTATGTGTTCTTTTCTTCCATTCCCTCTTATCACTCGTCATCTCGGTATTCCCCATGCATGTTCAAAGAAAGACTGTACTTACTGCGTCATTAAACTCAATACTGGCGAAGTGAGCTCAGTCTTTCTTTAGTTTAGAATGAGTTTCACTTCTAAAATACAGTAATTATCTACAGTATGACTTGTGCTTAGAAAAATGGAATTCCACGACGATACGAATCTAATGTCCTTTTGTGAACAAAACAAAGACGCATTCCTATATAAGTACTCGTATAATGAGCCACGTATCGAGTATTGACTAACGTCGATGCTTTGTTTAACAAAAAGCGGTGCTCGTCATATTTCAGCCATACGCATGAAAAATTAGTTCTTTTTTTATAAAAAACCGAAATATAATATCAAAATTACTAGTAGGCAACTTTGAAGCGCGCATGTGTAAAAACAATAAGTACTTTCTGCTGCTCGTCAGTCCCATACACGTTGACCATAATTATCTTGTCTTTTTTAAACTTTCGCGATTCGAACATATTTATAATTATCTAATTATTATAGTCAATATGGCTGATCTGCTAGCTGGGCAAGCCTACTCTGTTTCAACAATATCCCAGGCACTACAATATTCCGTTGAGTGCAGAGATTGCCTCCTGACATTAGTAAGACAGCGTCGATCAATTTATTAATAAAAATTTGTATGTACTCGTATTTCACAATGGGTGGATATGAGCTTGTTGGGAATAGAGTAGGTATACATTACTTATATCAAAAGGACAAAATTGGTCTACATCTAGATTTACAACTGTTAAAAAACGGTCAATACTTCTTGAAAACTTGACTTTAGTGCAATGTTTGATGCATATTGAACCACAGATAGGTACTTAAGGGACTAGGAATTGTTAAAAATCTTCTTCAAACTATGTCAATGGTCCCAATTCTATTTTTACCTGCGACAGAGTGGAGACATTTGGGGATTAAATCTAGATTTAGCCCAGATGTCTAGATCAACAACAAACTTGCAGTTTTCTTAGTTATTTCTTTACTAGCTTACAAAATATTTAGAGAATTTTAAAAGAAAACAATCCTTAAAATATGAAAGGAATATCATTAACTAGTGAACGCCCGCGGCTTCGCTCGCGTGGACTACTTTTTTATCCCACAGGAACCATACATTTTTCTAGGATAAAAGTAGCCTATGTGTTATTCCAGAACCTTAAGATTCAAAGTTGTATTAAAATCGGTTAAGTAGTTTTGGAGAACGTGTTAACAAACATTCACACACACACACACACACACGGACGGACGGACTTTTGCCTTTATAATATTAGTAGGATTTTACAGAAGTTTATAAACATAAAAACAAAAAACTTATTTGCTTAGTCAAATTATATTTCCTACAGTTTAAAAGGTTAATAGCCCAGTCACCTTAGCATAAAAAAGGGCTTAATCTCGGAATGAGAGATAATAAGCTGAATTTTTGTATATACCTTCATTTAGACATCCTAAAAGTTGTCTCAAAAGTCTCATGAAATCTCGTGTCTGCGTCTTAAGTTATTCAAGGTCAAAGGTAAAAAAAATAGTTTTTCACGAATATCTCGGTTTCTATTGGTCCAATGATGTTAACAGCTATTATAAAATTGTAGAGCATAAAATTTGTGACAAATTTTGTTTAAAACATTGTTTCATGCGCTCAACCGTTTTCGCGATAGAGTAGGGTGAGTGCGCAGCGCTCAGCCATACGCGTAGGTACTGTAACGCAAAGTCAAACGTGAATATCTGTGAATACCTTGAATTTTGAATAATTTGTTTTATTTATCAGTTAATAATCGACCAAGCGAGCTAAGATCTTACGATTTTGCTTTGTATGTTTGTATGTGTAATTTTTATGTTCTCGCTTAACTATCGAACCGTTAATCCAATCTGCATGAAACTTGGTAGATAACTAGGTTGTGATATGGAAATTTGCTGAGGAGCATATGAGCGTAATCGATGGAGGGGTTGTAAAGATATTTTGATCTCAAGGGGGTAAAAAAGATAAAAGTTACACTGATATATTGAGTGGGGTGTCATATGAAAGGACTTAATTTGTACATTCCGAAATAGTTTTTAATTTTGTTCTAGGAAGTATAGTTTTTGAAATACACATACTGAACGCTTTGCGCTCACGGCCCTGTATCGCAAAAACGGTTGAGCGCATGAAATTTTTTTTTTAATGAATTGGTGGCAAATTTTAAGCTCTACAACTTCATAATAGATGTTAACATCACTGGACTAATAGCAACCGAGATATTCACGAAAAACTATTTTTTTTACCTTAGACCTTGAATAACTTAGGACGCAGACACGAGATTTTATGAGACTTTTGAGACAACTTTTAGGGCGCCTAAATGAAGGTATATACGAAAATTCAGCTTATTATCTTTCATTCCGAGGTTAATTCCTAATTTGACTGGACTATAATGCAATATTGTCAAGTACTTAGATTGCAAGCTCATTGCTTCCTTAAATTAGAATAAATTTAAGAAAACAATTTTAGAGTTATTTAAGATCTAATGTGTGGTTCAGTACGTGTGGAATATAATACAGTCACCAAGCCGTATTACACAAGAGATTTCCGTAGCATTGTTTAGAAACCGCCCGTTAGCGGCGCGGCGATAATTGAAAACCCATCAGTCCCTGATTTTATCTGTAAAACGTTGCCCAACTCTACCGATTGACCCGCAGTTTTATTGTTTCAACAATTGTAAGTATGTTGGGTGTTATTCATGTTTTGTTGTGAGATGTTACAAATTGTTATGGCATCGCAGCGATCGTGTTAGATTTACATTATGTTTCTGAAGTTTAAATTATTGTAGAACTCGCACTTTTTTGATTGACTTAATCCTTCACAAAAAATACTGTGTGTTATTATAATTTCTAGGACAACTAACGAAAGTTTTGAGTATGGCTATTGAAAACTAAAAAGGCAATTAAAAAAAAATTAAACTTAACATTTTTTCAGACCTCTAAACGATGGCGTAAAACATTGTGAGAAAGCATGAAATTTTTATTAAGTTTTGATGGGACAGGTGCTTCAGGTGCTTACAGGTGCTTAAGCATAGGTTTTTTAATTATTTTTATATTTTGTTTCTAGTCTCATTTGTTTGTTTTTTAATTTAATTCGTTTCTTCAGCAAGCTTTATGTACTTTCATTTAATTTCATGCGAATAAATGGTTATTCGTAATGTAATGTGTTAATTCTTAGGTATGTGTTAATTAAAATAAAATAAAATAAAATTCGTTTATTTCAGGCGTTGTACCCATATCACACAATTACATAAGTACTTATTATAATAAAAAGACAAAATAAAACAGAAGTAAAATTCCATACCATAAAAATGATACCAATGTACGGTTTTGCCTAAAACGATAAAAAATGATGATTGTTACCCAAACCGTTTTATGTAACATTGGTCACTTTTTATTTGGTTCTTGATGAACCGAAATCCAATATTTAAAAATACCTAATTAAAAATTAAATATATTTAAATATTGGATTTGCAAGCAGGTCAGAGACAGCCCTCAAGATCATATTGTTGTTATATTGTTAAGTCTGTAAACTATCTGTCTTCCGAATAAAATAAAACGGGGTGGTTCTCACAAACTTAATAGCAAATATTATAATTGTCAACCCATCTCATTATCTCTATGATATATGTTCGAATTATTCCTTAAAGGGGTATAATTATTATGTTAACAAAATACATAGGTCAGCTCGTCACTAACATAACATTTATACTATTTTTAGTCACGGATGTGACTCAGTCGACAACATTGTGTTACTTGGATGGGAATCGAACTGATTGATGTCATATGTATTGGGTGTAACAAAATTACCTACTTATACTGAAATCGTTCGAGTTGTTGGTCATTTTAATAACAAACGGAAATTTTTCACGTTAAAAATATAATGAAACTGTATTGAGTGTAATAGTGATGCCTCGTAGATGAAAAAGTATTTTATTAAGATCATTATTACGAATTTATGAGGTTTTAAGGTTTGCCACTACGATATTGCTTAATCGACATAGTGGAAATAGCACTTTTAAAATTACTTAACGTTTTTTTTTTAAATGCTTAATTATTAAATAGTTAAGTACCTACTTATAATTTTATATAGGACTGACTGGTCCACGGTGGGCCAGAATAGAGATGGCTGGAGAGAGGGAAGGGAGGCATTTTTTTTTTATTTATTTCTAAAAATACAGAATACAGAACTTATGATCTGGCTAATAGTGTTTTTAAACTTAGATTAAGTTTGACTAAACACTAGGTTCTCGAAATTATTACCTACAACAAAATTTATCTTAAATGCAAGCAAAACACAGCAACGTACTTACCTAAGTAGGTACCTAAGTTATAACAATTTTTTGTTATTTTCCCTGCAGGGGGACACCACAGGCTATTAATAATAATTATAATTTTTCTATGAATACTTATTTATTTGGACAATCTACTTTACTAATGTTTTAATTTTATTTATTTATTATTTTTACATCTTGTATGCGAATGAGTATGTAAAACAAGGATCTAGAGCTGATTAATCAACTGGACATAAATATAAAAAAATATATCAGACAAGAAAAAGAGGTTAATATTTGCACGAGTACTTAAAATAACTTAAGGGACCGGCGAACGTATCTACGTACCTAAGAACGTAATACCAAAATAATTTAAAATTTGAGCATATTTTTATCACTTTATGTTATTATTTGGATAAAGGCAGTATTTGTCTAGGTTCCTGTTACACTTTTGTTCCAAAAACTTACTATAGAATAAATGAAAAGAAAAAATGCCATTTTTGGTGTACCTACAAAGATTTCAATTCAATTTGTTTACATTTCTTTTTAGGTAAGTACGGAAGAGCTTTTTAGGTGCTTTGGTGGAACATACATTATAACCTTGTCATTATGACTTGTCAGTTAGTCGGATAAAAACATTATAGACTGCTAAAACCATAACCCTTCTCGCCGTAATCGGTTAAAATTATTTGTTTACATTTCTTTTTAGGTAAGTTTTTCGGAACAAAAGTGTAACAGGAACCTAGATAAATACCTACTCTCTTAATCTAACAACAAAAACTGATAAAATAGCTTAGATTTTAAATGATTTCGGTATTACGTTTTTATGGAAATTCGCCTGTCGCAGGCCTCTTGAAACTAAAAATTATACAGATTTACCATTTTATTCGTTTTTTTTTCTTACATTGCCACTTCTTGAAAATTTATATCTACATGATATTAATTGTATTTCGAATATGGCATTGCACAATTACGTACCTATCTACTAAACGTCACTTAATTATTTTTATCTCGATAAATCACTTTACTCACATAAATAAAACGATCACAATAATCACATCATGGCTTGAAAGATAATGAGGTGCTTGGCTGAGACTCATAAGGTGCGAGTTCGATTCTCGGATAGGGACAAATGTATGTACATGACCTGCGTTAATGTGTTATGGATTCAGACAAAACTAAAGTTTATCCGGTTTATCCCACGACGTATGGAATCTTAGGCGCTGGACACACAGAAAAGCCGTAAGACGCAGACGGGGCGCGGACATTTGTCTCTTCCGCGTCCCTTTCATACAAAATGTATAGAAGCGGCCTTACAACTCCGTCAGCAGAGTTGGCCACTTGCTCATACGAACTAAATAAATAGGACTACATACAAAAATTTTTGGGTGTTCTTAATCAATAATGACATTATGGAAATAAGAATAGGTGTTCGAGAATATCCTCTATGAGGTGCTACTTGGAAGCTGGTAACATAGGACAAAGGCTGACTAATCTCTTCATCATAATGTTTCAACTCATTAACTGTTCTAACAGAACCACACAGCTGACAACACCTTATGGCAAATACTGAAAAATAGCTTAAATATAGAATTTAGAAAATAGCTTTCTAATAGCGTCGATGGGCTTGCAACCTGTCACGTATGGAATGCTAACTTCTGCAAAATGTGGGCATGTACCAAATATTTATTTGGACATACCTCTGACTACCCTCTTCGACATCTTCATAGAATTTTGAAATGCCTTCAATGATCTGAGAGAATGTATACCGCGCCTTGGGGATACAGTCGTGATCATATTTTCTTTTTTTTTAAATACTGTAACTATTCACTCTCCGGCGTAGAGCCTTCTTCTGACGTAGAGCTTTCTTCCGGTGCCAGCGTAGAGCCTTCTGCTCTTGCCATAGTCCGGTGAAGTTGCGAAGGTCGACACGAGACCAGTCAACATAAAAGTCAGACCACAAAAAAACTCACTCTTATGTTGTGTTGTCTAAATAAATTCTTATTCTATTCTTATCACGTTATCCAGCACCCAAAAAAGTAATAATCATTGTCCTATTCAAATTCACCTTGCGACTATGAATAAATGATTGAAAAACCTCTTCATTGGGTAGAGCCGAAAAAAATACAAAATACTAATTTTTCAGATTAATTTTAATGGCGATACTTCATCAACAATTTTAACATTAATTGAGTTGGATTCCGAAATCATTGCCACCCGCTGAGAAAACGATTTGATAATATAAATTGTTTTAGACCAATATGCATATAATACCGACGCGACGTGTTAGAAGAAACATTTAAGTTAGTAAACGACCATTCTAGTCTAATCAAAACCAAAATGATTTTATCAAGGATAATGACGCTTGCCACGTGCCATTGTAAGAAAAACAGAAACAGAATCTGGTAATGGCTTACTGTGGTGACTGAGTTTTTCGGCCGCCTGCAGGCCTCCGTCATGGCGTAACGACTTAAACAGCAAGGAAGCGCTCAGGCTGCTAACGTCACTAGCAGTCACCTATCCAAGTTGTGACCGCTTAGTTAGAACTTTACTTAAATTCGAAGATCTATCAAGAAGGTCTAAGAAGCTACGCCATGACCGCTTCTTAATTTGGTGGTGAATGAATATACCAATAACGTGATAAGTACAAAATTTTTCATGGCACTTCGTTTTTTTTTTATTGTAGATAGATCTTCGTTTAGCCTGATGGTAAGCGACGATGTGGCTGACGATGGATCACAAAGGTCTAGAAGACACTTATTCACTCTTGACTTGAAGAGACCCAGGTTATAGTTTTCGGGGAAAACAGAAGCCGGCAGCGAGTTCCAGACCTTAGCAGTGCGGATGATGAAGATGGAGATGAACCGCGTGGTTCGAATGGATTTCAGATAAACACAACTGTTGACCAAGGTTTAATTCTTAACCTTTGGTTTAGACTTTAGTTAGAGGGTTCAAATAATGAATCTATAGTTCAATCTCCATAGCTGACCTTAACGATGATCTGGCATTAGTATTTGTCAGATAATAAATTACCCTTGACATAATCAGAGGGGCAAAAATGTGGACGCGAAACAATTCCTTTTATAAATCAGGGTGCGTACCACCAAGTCTTAGAGCAATGTCAAAACAGGCTTAAAACAGGCTTACTGCTTTAGGAATGACTTTCGTTGTCATGTTTCAAGCTTGTTTTAACCTTGCTCTAAGAGTTCATGGTACGGCTACAGATTTACATTCTTTTAAAATTACACTTTTGTTGTCATTAAAGCCTTTCTTGATGTGAATTAAGTATACCTACTATTGTACCTACCTCTCTAACAGTGTAAACTAGATATTTAATAACTTTTTGGTCTCAAATAAAATTGATTTGATTTGATTAGTAATTGCTTAGCGACCATTTAGCCTATATTTCCGACTATTACAAAAAAATATTGTAACGACTAATGTTTTAAAAGTTCATTTAAATAAAAGACGTTGTTTATAAAGAGATGCAGTAAAATGGACCAAATGATGAGTCATGCTACTTTTTATACGTGTACCACGCGAGTGAAGCCGGGGGCGGAAGTTAGTATGCATATACATTTTCCGCAAAAGCATCCAATGACCAACTATGGTAATACATAACCTTCAATGTAGTTCCATAACACATTATTACATTCGTTAATACAAAATAGATAATAAGAAGTTGCGAACATTTTGAATGATGAGCATGTCATCATAATAGCAGGTTCAATAAAATGTTACTAATAGCATCAGTAATAGGCGTTAGAAATGGTGTGCGAACAGTGAAGACCGTCATTACTACCTGACCTATGAAGTAAAGCTTGTCATTGCCGAAATACGTATTTAATCTTGTGGATTTGACTATGATTTTCCAGAACAGATGATTTACATAACAGCATTGATTTACTTAATTATCAATATTTTTATCAAAATACGCACTCGTACTCCAGAATTTTCTTTAACCAAAAGTGTTTTGCTTTTTATTTCAAATACTTTTCCTAAAACTGTACTAGCATTCGGATACAAGAAAAAATAAAATAAATGGGTCAGGCTACTAGGACCGCAGTCTCTACAGGGTGGAAAAAATGAATGGGCCCCGGAGGGAAACTACTTTAAATCCTTAAGATATAGCATTTTACTTAAAGGAAACATTCCTTTATTTTTAAAAAGAAACCAAATTGCATTCATAGATTTTCTAAAATTCGCTTGCTTCACCTGGAATCGAACAAGTTAAAAATTGAAAAACAAACCTCGCTCTATTTAATACTACTAATCGATAGGATCAATGTCAGTATAAAATCTTTATAACAAACATTTGGTTTTAGAAATAAAAAAGATCATGAAATCTAACATTAATTTTCACAATTTTTTTCATAATTTTTAATATTTCACCTTTCGCGGCAAAACTTTTCTAGACGGTATTTGTCTATCTGAGGTGCGATTCAGACTTCCGAAAATTCATCCGATTCGATAATTTTCTTCGAAAAGTTGACGTTTTTTCATCGAAGAAACGCTATTTTCCAAATTCGGAAAACATTTCGAGAAGGTCTAAATCGCACTGCTGGATACCTCTCACCATTCCACAGTAGAACTAAATTGCAATTAAAGCCCTTATGTACTAAATATTACATTTCATGGAAATCTTCTACAACAGACGAGTGTAAGACCTCATGTTTCTTTGGGAAATTTTATCTTTAGCATTGAATGTATCGACTAGTGGAATAAAATAGCATGAGTTTAATTTGTGAATTTTTAGCTGGTTCGATTCCCGGGTGTAGCAAGTGAATTTTAGAAAATCTTTGAATGCAGTTATGTTTCTTTTTAAAAATAAAGGAATGTTTCGTTTAAGTAAAACACTGTATCTTAAGGATTTAAAGTAGTTTCCCTCTAGGGCCCATTCATTTTTTCCACCCTGTATAGCTTCTTTTAATAATTGTTCCATCCAAAGGTTGCCTGGAAGAAATCGCTCTCAGCGATTATTTAGGTGCTTTGGTGGTATATACATAATATATATAACCCAGTGACTTGTCAGTTAGTCGGGTAAAAGCATTATAGACTGCTAAAACCATAACCCTTCTTTAAACCTTGCCGTAATTGGTTAAAAATTATTTCACAATCATATTTTACATGCCAGACCGCCCATTTAACGTGTTCAATCACGATACAATCAGGTGATCGTCTTACGAGGGTCCTTTCAAAAAGCTAGGTACTTAGTACTCGTACTTGACCTCTGACTGATCGTGTGAAGATGCCTGTGTGCAGGAAGTTATTGAAAGACTTACTTAATATAATGAGAATTTCTTTTTAAAGTACTTAGGTAGGTACTCTGTACTTATTTTTAAAATATTGTTGGGAGTTGATCCTACTAATATTAAAGGCGAAAGTCTGTCTGTGTGTGTCTGCGTGTATGTGTGTGTGTGTGTGTGTGTGTGTGTGTGTTTGTGTGTGTGTGTGTGTGTGTGTATGTGTGTATGTGAATGTTTGTTACCGCGTATCTCCATAACTACTAAACCAATTTTGATGAAATTTGGAATGTAGATATTTTAGGTTCTGGAATAACACATAGGCTTTAGACAATTATGGTTCCCGTGGAATGACCCGCGGACTACTATTAGTAGTCCGCGCGGGCGAAGCCGCGGGCGTTCACTAGTATTATATAAATTTGTCACTCATAATAATAATTTGTAGTAAAGTAGTGGGCGGGTCAAGTTAGACGGATGCATCTCGGTCATTGGATGAATGCTTATGAATGCCGCAACACTTTGGCAGCCTGGCGGGATGGAGGTCGTGGTCGGCCAAGGAAACCTTATAAAGGGATCTCAACTCTTTTGAAAGGGATTGGATTTCTCGAAGGACAGAGATAGATAGATAGATGGATTAACACTTTCCCGCCTACTTATGAAAGATGTTTAAAGTTGAACACTTGTTCAACAACGTCCTGTCTCTATTCGTCACTATCCACAAATAAAGACAGGACGTTGTTTAACCAGTGTTTAACTTTAAACATCTTTCATAAGCAAGAGCTATTGTACACCACATGAACATTAAAACAAATTACAGACACACAGAACATAAGGAGCGAAGTACCATTGGTCTTATCACCCATTATCTTACAGAGATGGTTAGAGAGATTCAAGAGACCTTTGCCCAGCAGTGGGACGACATAGGTTAATTAAAGCAGCAGTGGCAGCGCTCTAGCAATTTAGAAATCATCGTTAATTATGGTTTTAACTGTAATTTTTAATGCTTAAAGTCTCGTGTGAACGAGGGCACAGGCAAATTACTAGTTAATCAATTTCTAACTTTGCGGTTAACCGCATTCTAAAGCGTTAACATCGTTCTGTGGTTAGTGTTTAGCATTTGTCAAAATTAACATTTTTTGGTGAAATTATAATTAAAGTACTGAATACTTTTATTTTCGGTCCATGGTAAATATTGACCATTTTATTTGCCACTAGCGGTTCGCCCCAGCTTCGCATGGGTTTAATTTATAAATTACCCGTGCGAAGTTGGGGCGCAAACTATACCATTGGACGACCTCTGTGGCTTAGTGGGTGAAGGCCCGCCTGTGACGCAGGAGGTTGCGGGTTCGATCCCCGCCGCGGGACAAATGTTTGTATGATCTGCAAATATTTGTCTCGGGTCTGGGTGTTTTCTATGTATACTAAGTATGTATTTACAAAAAGAACATTTATTTAAGTAGTATATCAGTCATGTGGTTCCCATAACACAAGCTCTGCTTAGCTTGGGGCTACATGATGCTGTGTGTCCAGCATTATTTTATTACATATTTATTTTTATTATTATTTATTACAATCTAACTTAAGTAAGTAGGTACTTATATTATAATAGGTAATAATATAATAATATAATTATAAGTTTTTGTGAGATGTGTTACTAACCAAATGGATCATGTTGTCTGAATAAATAATTATATTATTATTATTATTATTTTTTTTTTTTTTTAATGTATGTATTTACAAAAAAAATGTATTTAAATTAATGTAACTGGAACAGTTGAAGGCAAAAGGCCAAGAGGCCGAAGCCCTAATCGATGGGTCAGCCAGGTGTCGGAATGCCTTGACATGCCGGTGAATGCGGCCCTCCAACAGGCAACCGACCGGAACTCCTGGAAGAGACTACTGGCCATGCTACGACGGCAGAGTCACGATCCTCAGGCATGAGGGACCGATTGAGGAGGAGGAGGAATTGATATAATAAAGTGAGAACGACAATGTTTTGTTATCAGTCAGACACAACAATGCCACAAAATTGAAGCATAATCGCGTACTTAAGGATACATTATCAACAAGCATAACAACCAAATCACATTTTTGATATTAATCTGAGCAGTCCTGATCAAAAAAATCCATTGTCTTCGATAGTTACATAACGTGGTTTTGTATGTCAGATATCACAATATGACGATTAATCATTGAAATTGGAAACATATTGCAACATAGCTATACGGTGTAGTGTAGCTTTTAACCTTTTGCTAGTGAGGATATAATTATGATGATTTTCATTGTCGAAATTCTTAAGAGCATCGTAAATTTTATAAATAAAGAGGTTATAGTTATTGCATGAAACATTTAACATATCTAAGTAATTGCTTATTTTAATAAGCGTGGAGGTGTTTGTTTAATAGATAAATTTACTATGAAATTATTCATAGATTAAATTGAAAGATTAGCTTAATTATAAATATAGCTACTGCAGAGTCTCTTTCAAGGGGTCATTGACTTTCTGGATTTAGAGATGAAGAAATAACCAGGACATGTTTTATGTACACATCTGTTATAAAATCAGGTTACTTATTTAAGTTATAAATAAACTGATAAAACATTTGCCCGTTAAACATTTCTATTTTACAAAAACGGATTCACAAATCGTCGGCTAAATTTGAAAACCTCGTAACTCCGTCTTGTTTACGAAAATGATTTTTTGATGCAGTTTGGTAGAGAATTCGATTTTCTACCAAACTGCATCAAAAAATCTTTTTCGTCAAAAAGACGGAGTTACGAGGTTTTCGAATTTAGCCGACGAAATGTTTGACGTCGAACAAGATGAACAGGTGATATAATCAAAGGCGTAGGTGGTTCAAGACTAGCACAAGATGTGGTAGATGGCACTAGAGCCTTCGCCTAGGTGTGTGAAATTATGATGAAGGATGATGATGAATATTTGCAACACAATCTTTCTTAAAATAACCATAAGACCATCATTATCATCATCATCATCATCATGGTGGCCTTGTAGTGATCCAATCTTGGATGTAGGCCTCTTCCCTTTTCTTACTCTCGACGATCTTGTGCCCGACTCATCCAGTCTCGGCCTCCGTGTCGTCGGATGTCGTCTGTCCAGCGCTGCGGTGGTCTGGCGCGCCCTCTAGTGTCCGCCCTGGGTCTTTCAAGGAAGGAAGAAAGTTCCTCAAAGACTCGTCTTGTCCAGCGACTTTCGTCCATTCTCGCAAACCATAAGACCATAAAATATTTTAATTTATCAAGCAAACCCGGTAGACGTCCTGCCACCAAATTTTAATATCGTAAAAAGGTGAATTTTTCTTCTACCATAACTGGTTATTATCTCCTGTTTCGTATGCGGCCGAAGGGAAAAAGTTGGAAATATTTTTAGAAAGTACGAATTACAAGGTCCAAGTACAATAAAACACATCAAAATTGTTGAAGCTTTCAATAAAAAAGAAAGAAGAATGGATACACCAAAATTTTAATAAGACAGCAACATCAAACACAAGTAGGTAAATAAATACAGATAACTAGGTAATAAAAATCAGACCTTGACCACGCCATACCGTCTAGAAATTCGGGTGTTATGTAAAAAGTCGCAGGAAATACCAACACCATGAGGTACGGTTCGGACAACCGACAAGTGGGTCAGAGTGACAAAAATTGCACATCTGACAATTTATGTTATACCCATTTCCACCAATCAAAGTCAATCAATGATCCATAAAATTTAAAGGATCAATAAAGCGCTAAAATAGATGCTTTTATGCGTTTTCGAAGTATAGTACAGATTTCGCTTTCAGTCGGGTCAGCGCATTTATATTGTAACTTTTTTTTTGTTTTTAATTCATAATTCATTTATTGTTTTTGAATCCAGATACCTACATAAAATATTAGATTTCAAACAGTGGTATAAAGTGCCTCTAGATTCCGCTTTTCAGCATGCAAACATAGGTACAAGTCATTCTAAATTTAATTTAAGTAACAATAAAATAGTTAATAGAAAAGCGCATAATACACAGTCATTACATTAATCAGTTGCTTATGTATTTAAATGATCTTTTGATTTATGTAATTTGTTAATTCATCCATTTCATTTCGGGGCGGGGCTATCCATTGTTGGATGTAGGCCTCCATCTCTTTCCAATTAGCTAAATGGTATTTAAATCCAGAATCATATACATCGTGGCGTAGCTTGCTTAGACGTTCTTGATTGATCGTTAAAGTTAAGCAGCGTTGTGCGCGGTCACAATTTGGATGGGTGACCGGACGTGGCATTAATATCTGAGCGCTTTCGTGCTTTGGAGGGCCAGTTAAATTTTCGGACCCGGCTTTTAAGTCATTAAGCCATGACGGAAGCCTTTAGGCGGCCTGAAAACTCCGTCAACAGAGTTGGCCACTTGTTCATTCGAACTTACTTTTTTTAATATGAAAGAGTATTATCAATTTGGTTCAGTAATGTATACAGTAATGATATGAAAGTGGATGGATATATGAGTAGAGGTAGACCAAAGAAAAGATGGATGGATTTTGTGAAAGTTGACATGAGTAAGAAAGGGTGAATGCTGAGATGACGGCTGATAGAGGGAAATTGAAGAAGAATACATATTGTGCCGACCCCACGTAAGTGGGAAAAGGGCAGGAAGATGATGATGTTCAGTAACGGATACATTGGAAAAAAGATTCAAATAGTTCAAGGTTTAACAACCTATTAAACTAAATCGTAAATCATGAGATAAATCCCAGATCAAACCTATACACTTTTAATTAATGGTTGAACTTTTGATTGCAATAAAATATTCGAAAACAAATGCATAATTCAAATAGTTCTAGGTCATTATGTATCCCATTATATGCTCATCATAAACGCCAAAAATAAGCAACATTAAAAAATTGTAGGTATGAATTTAAAAAACTAACAAATAATTATAATAGATTTAAAAAACTAAAAAACACGCTTTGTTTTTGACTTTTTAGTTCTGCCTTCCTTGGATGTTGTAACCGGATTATTTTTAATGTCATCATCGTTCCTTGATACGTGTGCAAAGTTTCAATTTAGACCGACCGACGCGACGTTTTGAAGTGGTTCAAAATCACGTTCAAAGATTCCGTTTACTTATACAGATTCAGCTGTGTGATTCAGACTTTCTCGGAATATATTCCGAATTCGAAAAGTTACGTTTCTTCGCTGAAAAAACGTCAACTACCGAAGAAAGTCATCGAATCGGATGCATTTTCGGTAGTCCGAATCGGACTGCAGGTGAAGCTAATAAAAGAGTGATAAAAAATAGAGTTATTCGGAACGGTTCTGTAGTGATTTATTGAAGATATGTATTGATTAAGATTAATTATAAAATAGACAAGTTGAACAGTTCAAGGTCTCACTAATTATCATCACATGAATTTATGATCAAAAATCACAAGAAAAATCCTAACTTTAGGATTTATTGTCTTTTTAGCTCTGTCACGGCTGAATTTGCCAATATAAAAGGAACATATATTTACAGAAATAAATTAACTACTACACGATAAGTATTCACAAAATACACACACAAAGCTTGGATTTCTACTTATTTTTGCATATTTTGAATTATTACTACAAAAGTCTAAAATTCTAGATGGTTCAAGGTTGCATTTTTCTTTGTGAATCGCAAATAATAACACTGGATATCAAAATATCAACGTGTATGTAAATCATTTAATTTAATTAGACTCGATCGTATTAATCGCCAAACAATTTTTTGTAGAAATTATTTAAAAGTAATTCATACAAAATATGTCAAACAATTATTTTACATGAAACGAAGAAGAATTTACAAGAATGTCAGCCCCAGACACATTTTATTAGTAAGTGTCTATCAAATTTTGTATTTAGTCCTTTCAATCATAATGTCACAATGTCGGATCCTATCATTAATATTGCTATTAGTTACGTGAGGATTTAAAGCTCAACATATTTTAATTTTAATTATTACTTAGCTGAAATATTTTAAACTGAACTATTGATTACAAACTCATCATCGAAACGGTTCAAGGTCGCACCCCCATTCATTGTTCATCGTAAATCGAGTGATGTCACGAAGATGAGCTTCAGGCATAAGCTATATAAACACTTTCACTATTCGTGCGCGCGAGTCTTAGGATGAGTCTGCGCGCACTCTGACCCCAGCCAGCGCGCCAAACGGACTTTTATTTGCAAGTTCACTTTTAATTGTGTGAGTGACGTGCGTGAGGTGGTTTTTATTTCTATTGTGCAAGGTGAGTGTTTTTATATAAAGGTCAAAGGTCATAATTAAAAAATTCAATAAAAATGTTTTTTTTATTATTTAACTAAACATACTTAAATTCAGGGTTCGAAAAAATCCGATTTTTATAATAAATATCAAAAATCCGATTTTTTGATATTTATCCGATATATATCGGATATATATCCAGGCTAAGAAAAAGAAGCGAATTTCATTCTGTAAGGGGATTAAACACTTTAAAATGTGTAAGTAATTTGTAAAATAATATAAGTGTGTCAAATTACCACATTTCTTATTTAAAAAACTTAAAAAAAGTATAAAAAATTGGTGTTATTTGAGAAAGAATTTTTTATAATTTTTTATTTGTTATAGTGTTAAACCCAGTTAAACCACACTTAGGTATTTGCATTTGAAAATGAAAAATCTTATCAAAATTTTAAATTGCGACGGGATTCGAACCCGCATAGAATTTTTTAATAAACACTTAAAAAAAAGCACTTAAAAACACAATCTAAATTATTTGAAATTGTAGTTTTTCGCTACGTGTTGCCAGGGTAAACATTAATCTCCAAAATTTTTAGTTCAGAAGACAGGAAAAAATCCATTGATATATATCAAGATAAAAATCAATTGATATATATCGTGATATATATCATGATATATATCCGCTGATATATATCGGCGAACCCTGCTTAAATTATTTGAAATTTTAATGATATTGGATTTAATTAATAGCTGACATTCGTAATGTATATTAAGTACATATAAATAGTATATCTATGAATGTAGTCACAAATATTTTTTTGTATTAAGTAGGTACCTATTTTAGTGAAGAGTTTTGCTTCTAGGTTATAAGTATAATTTATTAATGCCAAATTGTTTGTTTAAGTAGTAATGACCTACTTTTTGTTAATTTAAACTATTTTTCCAACGCATATCTTACGATAAGCACTATTGTCTGGGAAGTGCCTTCCGGCGATCCGCTTCGCGATAATCATTCAGGAAACTAACTATTCATCAATGTTTTTACTAGATATTTCCTGCGACTTTACATCAACTTATAAAAAACATTATTCTATAATGGATATAAAAATATAAGGTTCATCAAATTTCTGCAGCACCGGCGTATTTGTACTTCAAAAATCTTCACAAACTTTTCTAAAAAATTGGTTCCAAAATGTAATTGTAGTGTGTCAGAGTGTCATTTTTTTTTTAAATCTTGCTCTATTTATTTTTAGTAGAAGAAGAATAAAAAAAAAAGGAAACTGAAATCACAAAACTGGCCTACATTTTAAGACATGTAGTGTCAGTCAGTCAGTAAAATTAACAATTATATATATTTAGATAAACAATCTACGGTGCATTCCACGCACTGTAAAGACATATGCAGGTATGTTTCGCGCAGTTACTACCAGCTTTGTTTCGCCAACGAGAAACGGATATTATTAAAATTAGAAGTTTTTAATCGAACAGCCTGTTCTTATGACTTTTTAAATGGAATTTTAATTCTAAAGTTTCTAATAGTGAGTTTCTATTATGCCCGTCTCTGATTTTGAACTCCGAACATTTGAATTTGGAAGTTTTTTTTTAATTGTGTCATCGGTGTACTACGTGTTTTATTTTAGGATTGGTAGAGGACTATGTTTTTATTGATAATTTCACTGACACTCATTCTTCATTTAGCGGCACATAACATATTTTTTTAGTAAGTAATATCAAACAAACAAGAACCAGATATTGTATAGAAATCACATGAGCTAAGTACCTATATCATTATGACGACCTCTGTGGCGCAGTGGGTGAAGGCCCGCCTGTGACGCAAGAGGTTGCGGGTTCGATCCCCGCCGCGGGACAAATGTTTGTATGATCTGCAGATATTTGTCTCGGGTCTGGGTGTTTTCTATGTATATTATGTATGTATTTACGAAAAAAAAATATGTATATAAGTAGTATATCAGTCATGTGGTTGCCATAACACAAGCTCTGCTTAGCTTGGGACTACATGATGCTGTGTGAAATGTCCAGCAATATTTATTTATTTATTTATTTATTATAGTGGGTTGGACAAGGAAAATAATTGCACAGGATCAACCAAAGTGTGACTTCTGTATGTAATGTAGTGTTGGTTCATTCGAGCTGTAGACGTTATAATTATAAATAAACAGCAGAACATTGAGTAGGGCACGCATTATACATAACGTCGATTTATTCAATGCAAATGTACTTGTACAATTCTGCTCAAAGCGTGAGTTGCATACAAAAGATATAAACGCGCTCCTTCCATTTGTACTATTCTATACATTTTCATCGTTCTTTATTTAAGTATCTATGATTTCAAAGGACTTTATTGCTTGTAAAACTTGTTTTAGCGCATAAAATTTTCGGTGTCTTTATAGTTTATTTCATCGCGGAATAAAATATACTTATAGAGTTATTAATAACTGATTTGTTTTAAAATAGAGTTTATGAAACAACACTTTAAATCTGTATTTAAGGTGTCCTTGTTTTCAAGAACCAAGTTACGAGCGTTCATCTAAAACACAATTTAACTAAAGTTGTACCTTGTTTTTTTAAATCAGTTATTTTTCTATGTTAAAATCATTACCAGTTAATGTTGCAATAACTTCATACCCGACACTATTACTTAGATGAACAAATTAATAAATAAATTATGCGATGCCATGCGTCTTTGAACTATTGTCCCTTCATAATAAATATGAATATTGAACAGCTGATGCATTGCGTCCTAAAAGCTTCTTGCGAAAACTAGTAAATGGTTAAAAATATTGCTATATGCACTTTAGGACAGCTTCGTTTGCACTTGAATCGAGGACAAGTCTCGAGAGGTAGAAAATCTTCTGTCGCGTTGAATTCCTGGTACACAAATGTATAAGACACACTTGTGTAGTATAAAACACACTTAATATCTGTAAATAGTATTTAATGATCGAAACAAGTAAAAGCCAGTATTTCCTATCAGATCTATAGTAGAGCTGAGTGATAAGTAAAAAATTATAAATATTGATGTTTCACATCATTATTGACTAAATGTACAATGTAAGTAAGTATACAATTTTCGACACCAAAACGTTTTAAACGTTTTTCCCCAGAATGCATCCAATTCGAAGATTTTCTTCGAAAAGTTTACGTACGATTATAGTACGATTTTTCAGTGAAGAAGTCACATTCCGAATTCGGAATACATTCATACATTCCAAGAAATGTGAATCGCCGTGCAGATTGTATCTATATTATAAGAGATTGTAGAATTGATCTTACCATGTGAGGATAGTTCGGTCCCACTAGATTTCAAACAAGTTAGTACTAACCTTTCCTTGACCTTTGGGAAGAAAGTGACATCAAGATCCATTTTAGTTAGTCTATAACTATTATGTCTTGATAGAATACATTAAAAACATTATGCTTTATAGATTTTACTTTGACAAACATTTATCTTTGAAGATAATAGTTTGAAACATTCATCATTCGCATATTATTACTTACAAGTTTTAGCAAATAAACAGAAAAAGACAAAGTTTTCAGAAACAAACTATAATTATTTACATTTGTCTTTTGTCATTTGTCATTCTATTACAACAAGTCATGTTGTAATAGAATGACAAATGTTTTATTTTTGCAGTTTAGTGCACAAAACTTTTATATTTAGACCATACTTTAAAGAAAGCAAGAATAAATAAAATACATTTTAGTCTACATTCACTGGTAAAGAAGAAAAAAAGGAACAGCCGGGTATTGTAATAAAATAGAATTAAGGATTTACTTACCCAGCTTCTGTAAGATAAATCATAGGATATAATAAATCATCCAATCATTCGGTATAGACAAACAGTCATAATAGCGCTATTACTGTCTGCAACGCCCCACGGCAAGCCATACACGCTGAGTTATTGTAAATCTATTGTCATGCATGTTCTATACAAAACTTCACTATCGCTTTTGTGTTGGTTTTTATATTATTAACAAACTGCGGGATTAGTGAGATCTGCCTCAAATTTTAAGGTGTCGAAAATTACATTAATTGAATTGATGAATTAAAAGTTAACATAAGTTAGATAGATTTTTTTATCCGAAAACGTGGGTTTAAGTTTAAACCGGTGCATATTTTTCTAGTTTTAAAATACCTATATAGAATGGTGAGAGAACCAAAGACAAGGATCTGTGGAGAATTTTGAGAGAGATCTTTGCTCAGTAATGGGTCATAATAGGTTAAGAAAATAAATATATAGGTACCCTAGAATACCCTAAAAGTTCTAAACAGCAATAGAAAGTGTAGGTATGTCAGTTTAGTCAAAACACAAATATTAGCAATCACTTTCATAGATGTAGCTGACTAAGGCTGAAAGGATGGTAAAGCGTAGTAAGTAGATAAGGTGCATTGCATATGCAAGCTTACTCTCATTAAACAACCCACCATGAAATTAAACGCACAAAAAAAACATTAAATGTATGAAACTCTATGGTTTCTGATGTAAATAAAAGGTACAATAACATTACGTCAAAGAAAAGCAAAACGCATAGAGAAAGACAGTAAATTAGCAATTATAATGTTAATTCTAACGGTAATAGTGATCTAAGAATAGCTACTTTCGCTTTCAAAACCAGCCATTGAATAAAATTTTAAAAAGCAAAAACAGAAACTTAAAATCTTAAAATATAAATAAAAGGCCTTGCAAATAAAATAAAGTCAATAAAATCAATAACCAATTGACCATGTTGTCTTCAATTTATTTAATTCATAACTTTGCGCACTTAAATTATTAAGAGGCATTAGACAAAATTTTCTGATTTACGTGATGTTTTGGGGCAGGATTTTTCAATGAAAACACTGTATTTATAAAAAAATTATGGCACAGCATGAAATATCATTTCAATTTTGTACTATTAAATGAGCTACTTTTGTATTTTTATTATTTCTTTTTGATTAATCGACCTCAAACCGGCGACTGTTTTGTGAATTTTTGCTGTAAGAGGTTTAGAAATCACCATATTTACGAATCATTTTGACGTCCAAATGGTATAAAAAAATTACGATGTTTTGCTGTGATAGTCAACCAAACTATTAAATGGATCACTTTTTACTACCTTTATTTAGTTTTTGAGTAAAAAAATCTTTAACTTAGTCCAAATTTCGAGAAAACGGCCAAAGAATTGCTTTTGATTTTGGCTACTTAGAACTGACTTAGAACTCTTGTTCGTAAAATTAACAAAACAGAAATAAACTTGAGTTCAAAATCAATCCTTTTCTGAAAAAAAAATTGCAAAAAGATTAAAAAATTGGCAATGAAAAATCTTTTAAAACAACCTAAAACGCGTCGTATCTACTACCCTATCTACTCGACGCAAGCAGACCGCGCCGAGCGCTTCTAGGGGGTGGACGTATCGCTTTGCATCCCGGAGCTCGCACTGAGTCGACTCGCAAAGCACGTCGCCGGCTACGAAGAATATAGCGAAATAGGAGCGTTTGATACATTGGTTGCTAAGTTATTAATTACCTATTTTTAAATATTTTCTGCGGGGCTAAAAAGGCCGTTAAAGCAGAATAATGATCTGAATTGTTGTGTAACTAATAATGTAATAATAGGGTGACAGCGAGCTGATCTGATGATGGAGTCAGGACCTGTTCCATGGAATTTTATGATGATATGGGTATCAAATGAAAGGGCTTGATGAGCGCAACACAATGCTGATCTGATGATGGAGTCAGGACCTGTTCCCTGGAACTTTTTAATGATATGGGTATCAAATGACAGAGCTTGATGAGCGCAACACAATGCTGATCTGATGATGGAGTCAGGACCTGTTCCCTGGAACTTTTTAATGATATGGGTATCAAATGAAAGAGCTTGATGAGCGCAACACAATGCTGATCTGATGATGGAGTCAGGACCTGTTCCATGGAACTTTTTAATGATATGGGTATCAAATGAAAGGGTTTGATGAGCGAAACACAATGCTGATCTGATGATGGAGTCAGGACCTGCTCCATGGAACTTTTTAATAATATGGGTATCAAATGAAAGGGCTTGATGAGCGCAACACAATGCTGATCTGATGATGGAGTCAGGACCTGTTCCATGGAACTTTTTAATGATATGGGTATCAAATTAAAGGGCTTGACGAGCGCAACACAATGCTGATCTGATGATGGAGTCAGGACCTGTTCCCTAGAACTTTTTAATGATATGGGTATCAAATGAAAGGGCTTGATGACCGAAACACAATGCTGATCTGATGATGGAGTCAGGACCTGTTCCATCGAACTTTATAATGATATGGGTATCAAATGAAAGAGCTTGATGAACGCAACACAATGCTGATCTGATGATGGAGTCAGGACCTGTTCCATGGAACTTTTTAATGATATGGGTATCAAATGAAAGGGTTTGATGAGCGAAACACAATTCTGATCTGATGATGGAGTCAGGACCTGCTCCATGGAACTTTTTAATAATATGGGTATCAAATGAAAGGGCTTGATGAGCGCAACACAATGCTGATCTGATGATGGAGTCAGGACCTGTTCCATGGAACTTTTTAATGATATGGGTATCAAATGAAAGGGTTTGATGAGCGAAACACAATTCTGATCTGATGATGGAGTCAGGACCTGCTCCATGGAACTTTTTAATAATATGGGTATCAAATGAAAGGGCTTGATGAGCGCAACACAATGCTGATCTGATGATGGAGTCAGGACCTGTTCCATGGAACTTTTTAATGATATGGGTATCAAATGAAAGGGCTTGATGACCGAAACACAATGCTGATCTGATGATGGAGTCAGGACCTGTTCCATGGAACTTTTTAATGATATGGGTATCAAATGAAAGGGTTTGATGAGCGCAACACAATGCTGATCTGATGATGGAGTCAGGACCTGTTCCATGGAACTCTTTAATGATATGGGTATCAAATGAAAGGGCTTGATGAGCGCAACACAATGCTGATCTGATAATGGAGTCAGGACCTGTTCCATGGAATTTTTTAATGATATGGGTATTAAATGAAAGGGTTTGATGAGCGAAACACAATGCTGATCTGATGATGGAGTCAGGACCTGGTTCATGGAACTTTTTAATCATATGGGTATCAAATGAAAGGGCTTGATGAGCAAAACATAATGCTGATCTGATGATGGAGTTATGACCTGTTCCATGGAACTTTTAATGATAATATGGGCATCAAATGAAAGGGCTTGATGAACAAAACACAATAATAATAATAATAATTTTCATTTATTTCAGACACATTTGATCCATAAGTTACAAAAACACAAAATTTAAATTAGGTACATAATAAATAAATTAAAATAAAATAAAATAATAATAAAATAAAATCAGAAGGTCAGGACATGGGCTCACAAGGACCAAGTCACTGAGTCACCAGAGAGGTCAGGGGCCTGAGCACCGTCACCCAGTGTCTCATGATGCTGGAGCCCACATCCTGCGCTACGGCCTCCAGGAGGCCATACTTTAAACCCTTTCATTTGATACCCATATCATTAAAAAGTTCCATGGAACAGGTCCTGACTCCATCATCAGATCAGCATTGTGTTGCGTTCATCAAGCTCTTTCATTTGATACCCATATCATTATAAAGTTCGATGGAACAGGTCCTGACTCCATCATCAGATCAGCATTGTGTTTCGGTCATCAAGCCCTTTCATTTGATATCCATATCATTAAAAAGTTCTAGGGAACAGGTCCTGACTCCATCATCAGATCAGCATTGTGTTGCGCTCGTCAAGCCCTTTAATTTGATACCCATATCATTAAAAAGTTCCATGGAACAGGTCCTGACTCCATCATCAGATCAGCATTGTGTTGCGCTCATCAAGCCCTTTCATTTGATACCCATATTATTAAAAAGTTCCATGGAGCAGGTCCTGACTCCATCATCAGATCAGCATTGTGTTTCGGTCATCAAGCCCTTTCATTTGATACCCATATCATTAAAAAGTTCTAGGGAACAGGTCCTGACTCCATCATCAGATCAGCATTGTGTTGCGCTCGTCAAGCCCTTTAATTTGATACCCATATCATTAAAAAGTTCCATGGAACAGGTCCTGACTCCATCATCAGATCAGCATTGTGTTGCGCTCATCAAGCCCTTTCATTTGATACCCATATTATTAAAAAGTTCCATGGAGCAGGTCCTGACTCCATCATCAGATCAGCATTGTGTTTCGGTCATCAAGCCCTTTCATTTGATACCCATATCATTAAAAAGTTCTAGGGAACAGGTCCTGACTCCATCATCAGATCAGCATTGTGTTGCGCTCGTCAAGCCCTTTAATTTGATACCCATATCATTAAAAAGTTCCATGGAACAGGTCCTGACTCCATCATCAGATCAGCATTGTGTTGCGCTCATCAAGCCCTTTCATTTGATACCCATATTATTAAAAAGTTCCATGGAGCAGGTCCTGACTCCATCATCAGATCAGCATTGTGTTTCGCTCATCAAACCCTTTCATTTGATACCCATATCATTAAAAAGTTCCATGGAACAGGTCCTGACTCCATCATCAGATCAGCATTGTGTTGCGCTCATCAAGCTCTTTCATTTGATACCCATATCATTAAAAAGTTCCAGGGAACAGGTCCTGACTCCATCATCAGATCAGCATTGTGTTGCGCTCATCAAGCTCTGTCATTTGATACCCATATCATTAAAAAGTTCCAGGGAACAGGTCCTGACTCCATCATCAGATCAGCATTGTGTTGCGCTCATCAAGCCCTTTCATTTGATACCCATATCATTAAAAAGTTCCATGGAACAGGTCCTGACTCCATCATCAGATCAGCATTGTGTTGCGCTCATCAAGCTCTTTCATTTGATACCCATATCATTATAAAGTTCGATGGAGCAGGTCCTGACTCCATCATCAGATCAGAATTGTGTTTCGCTCATCAAACCCTTTCATTTGATACCCATATCATTAAAAAGTTCCATGGAACAGGTCCTGACTCCATCATCAGATCAGCATTGTGTTGCGCTCATCAAGCTCTTTCATTTGATACCCATATCATTAAAAAGTTCCATGGAACAGGTCCTGACTCCATCATCAGATCAGCATTGTGTTGCGCTCATCAAGCCCTTTCATTTGATACCCATATTATTAAAAAGTTCCATGGAACAGGTCCTGACTCCATCATCAGATCAGCATTGTGTTGCGCTCATCAAACCCTTTCATTTGATACCCATATTATTAAAATGTTCCATGGAGCAGGTCCTGACTCCATCATCAGATCAGCATTGTGTTTCGCTCATCAAACCCTTTCATTTGATACCCATATCATTAAAAAGTTCCATGGAACAGGTCCTGACTCCATCATCAGATCAGCATTGTGTTGCGCTCATCAAGCTCTTTCATTTGATACCCATATCATTATAAAGTTCGATGGAGCAGGTCCTGACTCCATCATCAGATCAGAATTGTGTTTCGCTCATCAAACCCTTTCATTTGATACCCATATCATTAAAAAGTTCCATGGAACAGGTCCTGACTCCATCATCAGATCAGCATTGTGTTGCGCTCATCAAGCTCTTTCATTTGATACCCATATCATTATAAAGTTCGATGGAGCAGGTCCTGACTCCATCATCAGATCAGAATTGTGTTTCGCTCATCAAACCCTTTCATTTGATACCCATATCATTAAAAAGTTCCATGGAACAGGTCCTGACTCCATCATCAGATCAGCATTGTGTTGCGCTCATCAAGCCCTTTCATTTGATACCCATATTATTAAAAAGTTCCATGGAACAGGTCCTGACTCCATCATCAGATCAGCATTGTGTTGCGCTCATCAAACCCTTTCATTTGATACCCATATTATTAAAATGTTCCATGGAGCAGGTCCTGACTCCATCATCAGATCAGCATTGTGTTTCGCTCATCAAACCCTTTCATTTGATACCCATATCATTAAAAAGTTCCATGGAACAGGTCCTGACTCCATCATCAGATCAGCATTGTGTTGCGCTCATCAAGCTCTTTCATTTGATACCCATATCATTATAAAGTTCGATGGAGCAGGTCCTGACTCCATCATCAGATCAGAATTGTGTTTCGCTCATCAAACCCTTTCATTTGATACCCATATCATTAAAAAGTTCCATGGAACAGGTCCTGACTCCATCATCAGATCAGCATTGTGTTGCGCTCATCAAGCCCTTTCATTTGATACCCATATTATTAAAAAGTTCCATGGAGCAGGTCCTGACTCCATCATCAGATCAGAATTGTGTTTCGCTCATCAAACCCTTTCATTTGATACCCATATCATTAAAAAGTTCCATGGAACAGGTCCTGACTCCATCATCAGATCAGCATTGTGTTGCGCTCATCAAGCCCTTTCATTTGATACCCATATCATTATAAAGTTCCATGGAGCAGGTCCTGGCTCCATCATCAGATCAGCATTGTGTTGCGCTCATCAAGCCCTGTCATTTGATACCCATATCATTAAAAAGTTCCATGGAACAGGTCCTGACTCCATCATCAGATGAGCTAGCTGTCACCATATTATTTCATGTAGTCGGAACTTGACTGACATGCTGAGATCCAAGTTTCAACTCAATCGGACTATTTACTGAAGAGTTCTGTTGAAAAGCTCCTGACTCCATCAGATCAGCACAATATGGTTTATGGGACAAAAAAACAAACATTTATTTTTTTGTAATTATTTATATTCAAAGTGTAACTAACCCGACTTTGTTTTGTGTTATACCTATAGGTACCTACCTAAGTACCTACCCAAAAAGTATTTTTACTATCTCAAATAAATCAATCACATGAAAATTACCAAAACCGTTTAGTCTAAGAAACGGAGCGCTGTTCATTGGGTGTTAGAATTTAGCAACTTTTGTCCCTCCGAGCGCTGATTTTGTCGAGTGCGAAATTGTATAATGGCTCTTAAGTTTTAAAACAGAATATTACCAACCTCCTTAGAGGTCAAATTAAGTTATGAGTACCTACTTGACCAAATTCTCTTATTCAAGCACATAATTTAAATACTTGTGATGTAATAAAACCAATAAAACCTTTATAAAACATTGTAAGATCAGTTGACGAGCCTCGAAACCGGCTTATTATAACAACTTATGTTTATTACTACATCGACTACTCGTTTTTCTTATGATTTGAAAAATTGAGCAATATTTCGAAATAAAATTTTTATTTTATTTTCATTTTTAGCATTTAAAAATAAGAATTCACATCAAAAACTGGTCAGTACATCATTTTTAATTTTTCTTCACAGATTCATTCATTTTCAATGATCAATAAATATTTAGCTGATCATATCTACTAGACGCACTTCTAAAAAAAGATGTCGGTAATCGTAATGTCAGGGGTCGACTAGCGAAAGCAAAAACGTTACGTTAGTGTTATGTAAGGTTACGCAGATACGGTATAGTTGTATTCATAGGGGCTGGACACACTGGTATAGGACCTAGAAAACAACAAAGTATTCTATAACATTAGAATTGTAAATCCTAAGGAGCTAGAGACTTTTGTTCAGCTCCAAGGCCAATCCATAAGGCTAACATAACATTTATAGGCTCTTAAGTATTATCATCACAAAAGGTAGAATCCTTTCAATCTATTCGTTCCTTAGACGAGAGATATCCTCAGAGAATTAAGCTCCTTTGACGATGTTATGGATTGAGTTAGAGAAACTTCCGAATACATCAAGGTACACGCTATAATATGGGTGAACAAAAAAAGTACCTATTCTGTAAGGGAATCAAACGCATTTTGGTACGAAATCGAACAAACTCACACACCAAAACTCTTATTATAAAACATATTTTGCCAACATCTGTTATTTCATGAGCAATTCAAAAATATTGCGTTTCTAGATACGTACTTATGTTTTATTTCCATTTGATGGTCTCAGCTAAAATTATAATTATTAAGCTATCGTACTACTATCAGATAACTCGCATAAAATATTACGATCTCTTGCACACATATCTTCCCTGTGGATATGGCCGGTTAAGCTGAAAGGATGATTTAAGTGCTGGGCAAGCAATCTTAACAATGTCCCAGGCACTACAGTGTCCCGTTAAGTGTAGGCAAAGATTGCCTCCTGACACTAAAATCATTTAGTAAAAAAGATGTAAAGGCCTTGCACACAGCTTTATAATTATGATCATTCAACATGACATGTGATAATATTCAAAGTCAATACGCCTAATTGCGATGTTCGTAACCTTTTTTAAGCAATACGTATTCAAAGGAGAAAGACTAATATTTTGTTTGAAGAGCTGGTGACCTTTGAAAATGCGTGGGTCTAGCCAAGAATGAACCAATGATGTCAAAGGGACACCTTTGCCTGATAGATGGAGAGGCAAAAAGCTCATCGATAGATAGAAGAATCAATAGATGAGCAAATTCAGTACCATTATAAATATTTCCGTTAGGTAAATATATTTTATTATATTTTTGCTATTAATGAACTACAAAAAAAAAACAACGTTTAAATAAAATTCTATTTAAATTGGTTAATTATCACTCATATTTCCCCATACATAATAAATTGGCTCCGCTAATTAAATATATGTCTTCTTAACGTCCAATCATACTCACAGGCACTTAACTACTTTGAGATAAAATCTTACATTATGTTGTGTGTGCAAACTTTATGTTTATTATACTGCGCTTCCAGTCCTCTAGATTAGTTGTTTTCTTATTTATATTACTACTTGTAGTATCGCATAGTTACTACCACTCTGCACTAAGTTGAGAATTCAGACTTTTTTTTTTTTTTTTTTGTGGGTACCTGTCTACCCCGCTCGGTAATCGGCCATCTTTATTCATTCGCATTTTAGTGCTCAAGCCACTCGCACTTCTCGCTCGTTATTTTCGCGTATATTTTCGAAAGTGTTTTTTATTTTACGTTTTATTTAAAAAATGAAGTGTTAACTGTGTTGTGCTCCAAGGAATTTTCCAAGGATCAAGGATGGGAAACTACATCGATGTGACGACGTCGGGTACATTGGACCTGATTTTTACCAAATCACAAATCACGACATTGTGAGGATAGCGGTGCCAGCGGTACAGGTGATTACCTACCTATAATTTTTTACGTGTTTACGTAATGTAATAAATGCAATCTGAGCTGCCATTGGGGCTACCTCGCCGCATAGAAATAAATGCAATCTGAGCTGCCATTGGGGCTACCTCGCCGCATAGACACACGGTTGGCGTTCTTTCCGCTGGGGATCGTAACCTAACCTTTTATAAACAGATAACCCTCGTTATCAAATTATACCTACATGTATTTACGTGCAATATTTTACTTACCAATGCAAATTACCTAAGTACCTACCTACTGAGATGGTTTATACCTACATAATCGCCGCATAAACTTACGGTTGACGTTCTTTCCCCTGGGGACTGCAACATAACTTTTTACAAACAATCATTAGCCTATTTGGACTACAGGCAGTGGAACAGGTGTTTACCTTTCGGATCAGTAATTGGGGCTGTTTCGCCGCATGGACTTACGGTTGGCGTTCTTTCCGCTGTTAACTGCAACCTAACCTTTTATTAACAATCACAGAATTGGTAAAGGCACTCCTGCCTAAGGAGGATCGCTTGTATCGTTGCGGGTTCGAATCCCGTCGGAATTGAAAATTTTGATAAGATTGTTCCTTTTCAAATGAAATAATACCAAAGTGTGGTTTTCCACTGTAAAAATTAAAAAATTATACAGTATTTATCTTGCGATTTTTACGTATCGACGTATTCTGTATAAATGCAGTCATTGGCGCTGTCTCGCTGCATCGACCTACAGTTGGCGTGTTTTCCACTGGAGAAAAATATATACCTACCTAGACTAAAGTAGTCTTCCACTATACAAAGACACATTCTGTTTAGAATGAGATCAGCATCATCATTATCATAACTAGTCTGAACATCCACTAAGGATAATAAAATATTTACCTACCTACCTATAAGTATCTAAGTAGGTAGTGTTTTGTAAATTATTACAGGACACTATAAAAATTGGTGACTTCTCTATCATCATCAGTTTATTTTCAATAACGCACCGATGGTTAATTACAACTGTTTACAGTGGGACTTCTGACACAGACACGTCTGTGATACAAAATCAAATCAAATTGTTTTAAAAAAGTATGTTTCAACTAAAACAATGATTTTATTGGTTTTTTGATACTCATCTACTTGACTCATTTGAGTCAGTTTAATGACGAACACGGGCCTAAGCCAAGTGCAAATCATTTACTAAACAACATTTCACCTAATTACGAAGAAGAAGAAGAAGAAGAAGATTTCACCTAATCATCATTTAACCTAACGTTCAATTAATACAACAACAGTTGAAATAGTTTCATATGTCATAATTTCATTTGACCTAATTATTATTTGACATAATTTCATTTGTCCTAATTTTTAGTAACTTAGTTTCATTTGACCCAATTGTTATTTGACATAATTTCATTTGACCTAATATTTATTTAACATAATTTCATTTGACCTAATTTTTATTAACTTAATTTCATTTGACCTAATTGTTATTTGACATAATTTCATTTGACCAAATTTTTATTTAACATAATTTCATTTGTCCTAATTTTTATTTAACATAAAAAATTTATTTCACATAATTTTATTTGACCAAATTATTATTTACACATTTTATATTTAACGGGAATAATTTTTTGAAGAGGTCCAATCCAAACCACAGACCGACGTGTCAAGTTTTTAAACCGCACTGCCTAGTAGGCATACAGTTTGCCGGACGGCGCGCCACGTCACGTCGTCGGTCGCCGTCGGTCGCCCCAACTGCGTTCCTCGCAGCGAACCCCTGTGCGCCTCCGCGCCCTGCCTCCTCCGCCGCCATCGAGGCACGCGCACTCATCGCGGACGTCGTCGCAGCAACGCTGATACTGGATACCTACAGCTGAGTACCTCGACACCTTTCATATAAAAATAAATTGTCTCGTACAACAAACTTTCGCACTACCTATCCTATTAAGGATAAATAGGTATGAAATAATTTTTTGCGCACTCAGCCAGTAGTGATAAATTTTATTAAATTGACCATTTTAAGCTTAGGTACTAAAGTACTTATTTAGCTATTATTTATTATTTAGCTTCGTTACTGAATGGCAGTTCTTCATCTCAAAATTTTTTTATTAAAAAAAAAAAAAAATTCATCAAGAGTCAAAGAAATAAATAATATCAAAGATTTTTGAAGATTTAAAAAATAAGTGACTTTAGTGTTAGCCTGCCCTGTCGTTGAATAGGTACGGCTGGTACACATTAACAAATGGAAAGAGTCAACTCTTAATTTAGAAGACGGATATTAAAATAGGTTGAGTACCTATGTTACTTATGTGATTTCCTCAGTCCCCTCAGCCTGATATCAATTGGTAGCTTATTAATAGAGATGTTACATCAATTAAGAAGGCGCTGAATTTTCTCTGTCTCTCTCTGACGCCTCAACTATGGGGTGTGGGAGTTTCCTAGAACGGCTGTACTGCGAGCGGTAGTGGTCAATAATGAAACAGAAAAATCTCATTAATTATAATTAATTTATTTAATTTTTTATTAATTAGGTATCTTGAGCTACTTGCTGCATTCAAAGCTCTTAAAAGTTTTTTGCTCGTAACATTATCTGACTTCCAGATACTTGTACGAATCGACAACACTGCCGCAATTCGCATACCAACAACAATTCAATAGACTGGAAAGTCCCGGGTATTAAGTAATGTCTAAGACTGGAAAGTATTCAATATCCACGTTTCGCACAAATTATAAAATTGAATTTTGGTATTGGTGCTAAAGTAGAAGTTATGTGTTTTTGCGTGTTACATTTTCATCAATTTTTGATAACTTTTTTGACAATTTTGTCTCAAGTAATTAGATTAAGTATGTCATCCTGACATAGAATCAGCTTATCAGAGTTAAGTGATACGGCCTTTGAAACTTTGACTTATCTTTTGATTTTTATATTGACAGTTTGCACTTTAGTTTTTTAATAATTTATCAATCAAAGATTGAGTATACTACTACCAATAGGTCTTGGCAAAGTGATCCTGACGCACTGACTGTAGCTTCATGTACCATCTCTTGGACAAAGTAGAAATTTTATGCCTTTCCTTCCTTTCTTCTACTATTCTAGAAACGCTTGGAAAAGTTATGACAAACAAAACTAGGAACATCATGGTAGGACCATACTGGCCTACACAACTGTAATATCCGGTTTTTAAATCCCGTCTCATTACAGAAACTGAAAAATTGCATGCATTATTATCGTACTCCGGTTTCCGGATATGCAACTCATTTCCTGGCGCAATATTCAAAACTCAGCGTTAGACATAATATTATACGCATAATTAGCAGACATTTCGACGAAATAATATGACACAAGATACTTGTATTTGATGATTATATTATATTGTTAAACTAAGTTACCTAAGTAACTGATTTTTATGACATTTCTGTACTTCAAGTAGGCAATTTATTTTATGATACATCTTTTCAACGAGGGTTTTTACTATGAAACTTATTATTAAACTCGTGATCGGTCATGTCCTTAATTTTAGGACCACAATGACAACCATTTGAAAATTTTGTCTAAATGTGTATTCTTTCCAAGATAACTTTGTTCTAGACCGTTCGTTCGTAACGGGTTCGTTGCCTAATAATAAATTTGTTGGTGAAACTAAATAAATGTCACTATGTTACTAGCTCTCGAGCACATTGAGTTCCTAACATTGTCTAAAAAACAATAAGATTTTATGAGATTAAATAGTAATCATTAAAATTTCATACAAAATTAAAACCTCAAGACTAGGTTATAAGCAACCAGTATCACCCCTACCTTTCTTGAATAAAAGGCCTACCTACTGCCTGAACAAAATGAATTTCAGATCAATTCAATTCAATTCAATATAATTTATCGCTTCAAGTTGATTTAGAAAGTATTTCACACTATTAACGCTTACAGCACAGTTGCCATCTCACGAGCTCACTTAGTCGGTGTGAACATTAATACCGTCCGTTACACAGCCGGCTGGCTGGTACAAGCGGTCCATTACCTTTACTCGTTTCTTTAAATACCTATACTATGTCTATATTCTATATAGTTGACCATGATACTATAGATCTGACTTATTCGGTGTTTGATTAATATCAGAATAACTACCTACATAATTAAGTACTTAATTAATTAAATCTAGTGATCTAAATTTTAAACAAGGATTTGCAAGATCTTAAGATCTTCTGTTGAATATGAAATGTTTAGTTACGGTTTATAATGAATACTTACCTCTAAGTTTTCAAAAAACCTACTTGTTAAGTTTTCAGAAAATGACAAGTTTATTGATTGTTTTCCCTAATGACTCTCAAAGTCTACAAGTAGTAATATAAATAAGAAAACAACTAATCTAGAGGACTGGAAGCGCAGTATAATTAAGGATTAAACGAACTTACATGTGAGTGAAGTTCTATCCTAATTATACTAGCGCCCAGTCCGAATAGATTAGTGTGTCCCGCCCGCCCAACGCGCGTGAAACACACACTTATCCCTCAATATTACATAATTAGGGAAAACATCAATAAAATTGGTTGAGATTATTAACTCCTAACTATATGAATAAAGATGGCCGATTACCGAGCGGGGTAGACAGGTACCCACAAAAAAAAAAAAAAAAAAGTCTGAATTCTCAACTTAGTGCAGAGTGGTAGTAACTATGCGATACTACAAGTAGTAATATAAATAAGAAAACAACTAATCTATTCGGACTGGGCGCTAGTATAATTAGGATAGAACTTCACTCACATGTAAGTTCGTTTAATCCTTAATTATTGTGTCTGAGTCTTTAGCAACCCTATATTTTTTATTAGGGTGTGACTTTAACAAGACAAAGATCAATGACAAGAATGAGCAATCAATAAGAAGAAATTATGAATGAATGACAATGATCTTTTCACTTTCAAGTGCCCACGTCGCACAAATGCTTCGGCAGCAGGCTAGGCCGCGGCCTTTTTCTACGGAGAGCAGGATGTAAGGAGATGAAGCATGGGTTAAAAAAGCCAGTAGGCCTTCTAGAGACGAACTACGAAATCAAAATAATAACTATCGTCTGTAAGTAAATCAGCTCATTAAAAATATCGAGATGTGCCACAATGTTCTTACAAAAAAGTATAATCTTAATCACAAATAATCAGTCTTTCATTTTAGTGTTAGTCTATACTAGTGGCAATGTGTCCAAAGAACTCTAAAACTCTACGGAAAAAAGTGGTTGAGAGCCCTTAGTAGAGAGTAGTTGAGAGAGATAAGATGGTTACTCCGATCTCTTTGAGCATTGACACGTTGGTCGATGCTCTGTTCAACTTATGCCTAGCATTTTCCACCAGCATCACATCTCGAAGGCGTCAATGCGTTTCCTGTCACCTGCTTTAATTGTCCAGCGGGCTTAAAAAGGTCGCTAAAGCAGAATCACAATATGAAATGAACTATATTGCCGTCTCTCAGTCAATGTAAAGAGATGGCATATAGTTCAATTCTTCATTGCGATTCTGCAATAGCGACCTTTTTAAGCCCACAGGTCTCAGAGGCATACATAAAAATAGAGAAGACGAGGGTCCGAATTAAATGTATCTTGGGAGTTATGTATTTGATGACAATGATGAGTAAAATTGACCCACTTAGGAATAAGGTAGTAAACCTACATTTCTACTCGTGGCAAGAATAATGGGCAGATTTCCAAGCCATGTTAGTATTGTGACACTATAAGACATTGTGAGATAACATTTTTAAATTGAAAGCAAAGTCAGAAATAATGTTTATCAAAATGTGATCTCTTACGAAAAAAATACACACAAAGTTGTACATTTTGATTGATAACATCATATTTTCTTTTTAATTACCTACATAAATACATTTTTACGACATTCATAATTAAAACAACAAAATTAAATGCACGTGTCAATTTTAAAATAATGGGGCTATTTTCGTGTGCCTATTGTAGTTCAGAAAGTCAATATACCTAAGCTAATTAAATCGAATCAATCAGCTTAACAAATTAATTTATTAATGTGACCGCTTTGAATCATTTCAAAAATTAATTTTCTATGTGATTCTGCTTTTATTGTAACAACAAGCAATTTATTCAAAAACTAGCTGTACCCGGCATGCGTTGCAATGCCACGTGACGTGAAGTAAAAAGTGTTTGGTTTTATATTCTGTACATAAACAGATTTTTTTGGATTTTAAATTAAATAAGTTTGTGTGTCATGTATCCCCGTCCCCATCCCCGTCCCGTCCCGTCCCGTCCCGTCCCGTCCCGTCCCGTCCCGTCCCGTCCCGTCCCGTCCCGTCCCGTCCCGTCCCGTCCCATCCCGTCCCGTCCCCGTCCCCGTCCCCGTCCCCGTCCCCATCCCCGTCCCCATCTCCTCCTCCCCCTCTCCCCCTTCCCCTTCAGCTCGATGTCACCATATCATTACATTATATTGGAAACTTGACAGATATGCTGAGTTCCGAGTTTCAAATCAATCGGCATATTTACTGAGGAGTTATGTTGAACAGCTCCTGACTCCATCCTCAGATCAACTCACTGTCACCATATTATTACATTGTAGTTGAAACTTGACAGGTTTGCCGAGTTTCAACTCAATCGGCCTATTTACTGAGGAGTTCTGTTGAACAGCTCCAGGATTCCATTATCAGATCCTGACCTGATCTGACCAAGACACCACCTTTCAATCAAAAAAATAATGTTCCAAATCGGTCCAGGCATCTTCGAGTAATAAATAATCGAGTACCTCCTTTATTTTGAAGTCGGTTTAATAAAAAGTGTATTAAATCACGCGTAGACTAATAAGTGACTGCCGCGTGTTTTCATCAGCGCGATTCAGAAAATGGTCATTTTTAGTCCCGCCATCTAGTTTTGATTACGGAAAACCAAGCGTTTATATCTGGCTTTCTTTCGTTTTGCTGGGCTTTTGCCTTTTCGTGATGATGAATAGCTTAAAACCTTCCTCAAAAAATTAGCTACTTATCCAAAACCAGAAATATTCTTTCAAATCCAACTGGTACTTCCAGAGATTAGCGCGATCAAACAATCAAACAAACTCTTCCGCTTTATTATATTAGTATAGATTAAAGATAAAGATAAGTATAGATTATTTCCAACTTTTCAGATGACGGGGTTTTTTAATTTTTTATTAATATTTTTTTTTGGAGACACACAGCGCCATCTAGCCCTAAACTAAGCAAAGCTTGTAGCTACTATGGGAACCAGATATCACAATCTGGTTTCAGCTAGCTCCAATAGATGTCTCTATGTCCTTTGTTCTTGAAAAAACTTTAAATTTAATGAGTGAAGTTGTCGTATTTAATTACTTACTTATGATAAGAGTTTTTTAATAATATTGAAAATCATGCAAAAAGTTCATTGTAACTTGGATATGCTGGGTAACTGTGGGACTTTAGTTCAGAACAGAACTATGCTGGGTAATATATGACTCATCTCAGCAATGGCTTTACCGATTTTTATGCAGTTTTCACTGTTGTATTGTGGTAAGCCTGGGTCAATTTTTAGTGTTAGTTTCATCAAAATCCGTTCACAAATAAAAAAGATACATCCTTTTTTATATTATTTTTTTACTAAAGTCACAGTACATTCTTTAAATGGACATATCTTTTTTATTTGTTAACGGATTTTGATAAAACAACCCCTATCTTTTAATCCCGGCTTACCATAATACAACAATGAAAACTGCATCCAAATCAGTTCAGTAGTTTCAGAGATCTTAGGACTCAAACACACAGAAACGAAAATTTCAAAGTCACAGATTACCCAAACAGTTACTATGAACCTCAGAATAAGGACCTTCGAACAAAAAGTTCAAGGACGTTCTAGAACGCGCTTACGACATTTTCGCACGGGTTAGGGTTATATGGATCAAAAACTGACTTCACTTAATTGAATACTTATAAGTTTGTTCTTAGACTTCATTCTTATTATAAGTATAGATAAAAAAACCCGGCTGAACTGAAAAGTTGGAAACAGCATTATCTTATCAATCACAAAACAAAATTAAATTACAATTTTATTATTATGTAGGTATCTAGGGTTCGATGCCGTGCGCATTTTCCTAAACGTTGTTGTCACAGTTGACACACAGATGGCTCTGTGAGTACCTAAATTAAATGCGTAAGTTATTTCTTAAATATGAGATATCTCCTAAATGGCTAAACCAATTTCGATGCAGTTTGTTCTAAACGTTGCGTGTGACTAAATAGAAAGTTTTAGTTTGCGTTTTGGTTAGCAATTTTATTTAGGGCGAAAAATAGATTTTCAAAAATTTTGAGACTTGATTTAGTCTTCGAAGATGTCATGTTAGATTTAAAAAAAAAATATATTTGATATCAGTCCACCAACCTCTTGATTCTGACATGGATTTTGATATGATAGCGTTATTTTCATTTTGAAAATTCACACATTGTTGCATTTTTTAGCCGCACTATTTGATTTATCGAAATAAAAAGTATCCTAGAGCACAATCGAGATGGAGACGATTCTAACGATACCTCATTCATCAAAATCCATCCAGCCGTTTAGGAGAAACGTGGTAATAAAGAATATTACTTACATACGAACGAACGAACCCACATACATAGAAACGCGCGATCTACATAACCCGGGTGACTTGACAGTCAGCCGGGTAAAAACCAGAATACAAAACGACTGATGAATAATTTTGGTCGTAACCGAGACGTACTATTCAAGTGTCATATTTTTACCTATTTTTGATCTAGGAAAACTATAATCATGGCTTGAATGAAACTAAAAAATATCCTACTTATATTATAAAGGCGAAAGTCCGTGTGTGCGTGTGTGTGTGTGTGTGTGTGGGTGGGTGTGTGTGTGTGTGAATGTTTGTTACCACGTATCTCCATAACTACTGAACCGATTTGGCTGAAATTTGAAACATAGATAGATAATGACCGGAAATAGGACATAAGCTACTTTTATCCCGAAAAAATGCATGGTTCCTGTGGGATAAATAAAATAGTAGTCCCAGCGGGCGGAGCCGCGGGCGTCAGCTAGTTGTTTATAAAGGTCAAAAAATTGTAAAAATTGGTTCAAAATAAAGTATTCGCTAGTTCAATACTACCAAGCTAAGATCCAATGTACGTAATCCACGAAGTAGGTAAGTGTGCCGTGCATCTTCCGTGAGAAGTGCCCTACCCACAACAATAGCAGATTTGAACCTGCGAATTTATAGCACATGGAAATTACAAGATTTACAACGATTTACGTCCGACTTTTTGATTTGGTAACTCTAAAGTCTGTGATTTTGATGCTGTGAATAAATAAATATACCTAATGCTGGACATTTCACACAGCATCATATTCTAGCCCCGAAGTAAGCAGAGCTTGTGTTATAGGAACCACATGAGTGATATACATACCTATATAGTTTTTTCGGAAAAACAAACACATACATATAATATTGTTACAATAGTAATTAGTATAGAGATCCCAATTCATTTTAGAAATACATTGGATACAGGATTTTATTGCATTATTTACACATTATGTAACAATATTTGTTACTTCTCATATTTATTTTTTTAACTTTTAAAATTAACTCGCCTACTTGCTGGGTAAAAGTCTCTTAATTATTCATCCATTCAAATCGAACATAGGACTCTTTGGTCTGTCTCATAATAAAATTATGTTAGAGAGTCTCATAAAAAATTTAAGATGTATAGTTGTGGATGGTGACGACGATGGTGAGTAAACTCATCATAATCTAAAACTACATAATTTAGTCAAACAAATAGTCAAAACTTAAAGGCAGGTAATCAATTTTCATATGACGTGGGCGGGTCTGTAACAAAAGGTGTATGACTAAGTGAATCAATCAATCATATGATGCATAAAGCACTTTAGTTAACTAAAGCTACTAGTTTTTGAATGGACCTGAGGTTATTAAAAAACCTAGACAGCTTTATTGAAGCAGGTAGACTAAAACTAAAAATAATCCTATTTGAAAATAACAACAAAACTGTTCCTGTAACTACCTTTAAGCCTATACTGGATTTTAAGAAACTACATGTAAGAATACTGTACGTGTACTTATAAGGTGCAAATAAAAAATTATTATTATTATAAAAAATTATTATTAATCCTATTTGAAAATGAAAGTAAATGAAAATAAGTGTGGCTTAACACAAATAAAATTATAAAAATAATCCTAGTCTAAAACAGGTTAAAAGTAGATATTAAAGTTATTTAAAAAATAAGTTTGGCGCTAATAAACTATGAATGTTGAATAAAATATATAATTAATTATAGACATTTCACATAACATCATCTAGCCCTAAAGTAAGCAAAGCTTGTGCTAAGGGAACTACATGACTGATTTAGTACTAATAAGTATACTTTTTTTTGTAAATACATTATTATATTATACATAGAAAAACGCTCAGACCCAAGACAAATAATTTCAGATCATAGAAACATTTACCTCGTGGCGGGAATCGAACCCGCAACCTTCTCAAAGGTCGTCATCAATCATAATCGTCTTATTATCATGATAAACTATTAGCGTTGGCCATCTTTGCGGAAATTTTATCATCGAGGAAGAGCTTAAAAATCAAAGAATAAAGTGACTTTGAAAAAATGTGTGCATAAAATTTAGGAATCAAAGTTATAGTCTAATAATCGTTAGCTAGATTAATATGCGTACTATTATTCAACACTAGTTTATTTTAATTGAATTAATCGATAACCAATAAAACAGATCCACATAATAATAAACATATAAATGTGTCAATCTTGTCAGATTTCTGACCTTTTAACTTTTGACCTCAGTAAATCTCCCGACTTGAATTTGTTATTCCATCGGCAAGTGCTAAGGTCAGAACATCTTTATGTAACAAAACTGGCTTTGATAGACATCCGGAAAATGTTGACAAAAAAGCTTACATGTTTGGGTACGCAAAATTCTTTTCATCTAATCTAGATGCGTCGGTAGTCCATACTACTTGTGTACCTAATATTGCTTGACTTGATGCTTATCATTCGCAGTTTATTGTCTTTTTAACCATTACGTAATAGTTCATAATCAGATGTCTTGGAGACGGCGTTGCTGTTGGTACCATTTATGACTACTTAAAATATCTACATTTTTGTGTTATTTTTGTTCTGTAAGGTCACACTCACACGGATAAAACCTGGTCCAATCTGAAAACCAGCGCTACTTCCTTACCATTTCTATTTGGAAGTAGTACAACGCTACGACCGGACATTTTTTGCTAAGTGTTCCATGGGAAGGGGACTTATTCTATAGTTGTAGGTTCCGTTCATGTTTTTAGTCCTTTTCCACTCTATTGTTTCTTCTTTTGTATAGTTTGTTTTGTATGTGTTTGTGTTTATGTGTGTGTGTGCTAAATAAATGTTTGTTTTCTATTATATTATATACTATTTTCTTTTTGGATGTATCGTACAAATCTAAAAGCTAACCTCTTATTTTTGTAAGATTTTTACCATAAACTCTAAAAGAACTTTACTTCGTTGACTTTAAAAGAAATTCGTCGCTTTTTCATGAAATAAATATAGTGCCATAGGTATAGGTACGCATACTCTCTAGAAAACTAATTAAAATCAGTATCTCCTGCTATGTAAGAGTTGAGGTAATGGCTCTACCGCCTTATTATGAACTTAGCAATGTCGAAATAAGATTATTTTGATTCCGTACTTAGATAAGACTACAGTAAGGTTAAAGTAAGCCTAACGCAGGCCTAAGTCAACCTTGTTTTTAGCCTAACGCAAGACTATTTTCACCTTGTTTTGACATTGCTCTAAGAGTTGGTGGTACGCCCCCTGATGACGGACTTTTCTTCGTGTCACATAATATTTTATATTAGAAAATTATCTAATCCATAGTAAGTACCCCTAAATATTCTTAAAAAAAAGAAAAAGGTTAAACACACACGTCCTCGCAGAATCTCACAATAAATCATGAAACAGGAAGCCATTTTATATGTTTTTTGCCACCGCAGCCAATTATAACACAATATGATAGATATCATTGACATTTACTCAGATAGATAGATCATCTAAGTTTTTCACAATGCAATATGGATGAAGCAACGATAGTAATTACCGAATTAGTCGAAGATCCCACGGTTTGTACAGTTGGAATAATAATTTATTCGACATTTGTAATCTTGATTAGTGAAAGAACTTCATAATATAGAGAAAAAGTCAAAAATAATACGACACGGAGTAATTTTTACTATTTCAGTTCAGCAGAGTCACTCTGTAGACTCACTTTGAATTCACTCAAGTGACCGAGCTCACTAAATACACAAGAATGTATTGTGAGATTCAAATTTCAAATACGAAATTTGAAATCTCACAGTGGATTCAGCTCTTCGACGTTCGAAGTGAGTTTACAGAATGACTCTGCTGTACGGAAATTGTTCCAACAATAATGTAGATAGCTCTATTTGACGTGTGGGTTAGAGCCTCGATTCTTGATCTGGAGGTCGGGAGTTCAAATCCCTGCCATGCAACAATGAATTTTATGCGCATTAACACGAACTCGTAAACAGCGAAGTAAAACGTCGTAATGAAGCCAGTTGTGATGGGCTTGCAACCTGTCACGTATGGAATGCTAACTTCCGTAAAATGTAAGCATAAATTAGATAATATATTTGGACATACCCTTGACTACCCTCTTAGACATTTGTATCATTATCAATTGTAAACCACATACCTACTCTTCTAAAAGATAAGTGATGGTTTAGGTGGTTAATAAAAATAAAGTACTTTACGTGATAAATACCCGGATACGTATTTATAAAGTGATAATTTAGTCAATAAGTATATCAAACTCAGACTGGATTCAAACTTTGTCGCCGACTGTACACTACTTGATAAACAAGTTTATACAGTTCAAGTTATAAGACGGTTTACAAACTATTCTGTTATTGTGAGAACTCGCATTTACGAAATAGGAAGGTGAATTTGCCCAATTTGGAGTTCCGTAGATAAAAAGTGATTGGTTCAAAACATGTTTTTTGATGTTATGAAATACCCCTGTTGCGGCAAAAACCTAGATGATGACTAAGCTATGATAAATGGTTTTAGCACTAGTCCAACTTTGGTCCTGATTAGTAGGTCAAATAAACAACCAATCAAATGATTTTGCAAGAAAACAAACTTTAAGGTATCATTAACAATTAAGAGCTGACATCGCAATCCTGCATCAAAGATGTGAAAGTTTAAGATCTTTAGGCTTAAAAAGGTCGCTAAAGCAGAATCACAATATGAAATGAACCGTCTCTTTTCACTCTCAGTCAATGAAAAGAGATGGCATATAGTTCAATTCCTATTGCGATTCTGCAATAGCGACCTTTTTAAACCCGCAGGTGTCTGGTTCAACTACTTCGCAAGAAATAAACCGATTTTGATGAAACTTGGTTCACATTCATGGACATTATTTTTGTATTTTATATCTTTAAAAACAAATTACATCATATCAAATCATAGCACTAAAATAATAAAATACTTTATTTAGACAGCCCATCACAGCCGTGACCTTCACTCCAAAATGAATGAAACTCATTTATATTTAAATCAATCGACCGTGATTTTGACGGAATACAAATGTTAATTTTAGGTGCTTCTGCGGTCAGTCCATAAAATGTCGATATACGGGCAACTTTTTGATCGATTATTATCTATCAACATAATTTAGTTGTAGAGTTAAGCAAAGCAAGAGCTACTAAACTAACTTTAATAAATAACAGCAATTTTTTCTATAGTCATTTTGTCTATAGTCATTTTGCCGAGATTTTTCTGTACATTGAGAAAGTTATAAGTTATAATATATAAGTAGTTATAGTAATATTGTGTTCACAAGCTACAAAGTACGTCAACTCGAAACTATAATTGCCTCAAAAATTGCCCGTGGAAGAGCACCAGAACTTTATGTAATACGGAACTCTCGTAGAATACCGAGTAGCATCGCTTGACCCGGAGGCGGACGTATCTTCATAATGCCTACTTTTCAATAGTAGCAACATTATTGCCTGTACAATTATTACTAAAGAGGTGAGATGATCAAGCAGCTTGAAGCAAGCACGTAGTTTATGGCTTGAATCAAACCTGCTTGATCAATCACAATATTATGCTTGAGACTTGATTAAGGTAATAATAGTAGATAACACTTTGATTAAAAAAAAAATGTTTTACTTGACACAAAGAGAGAAAGATGGAGAGTGCTAAGATTTACAATAGTATGAAAGAAAAGTGGACGCTGTTATTTGTGTTCATAATAAGCTTGTGGCTTATTTGGATGACAGAGTTTTGGGTCACCTGAAGGCCTCCATCATGACTTTACCACTTAAAAGCTGGAACCGACAATTAATCATGCCCTCCGAAGCACGGAAGCGATCAAATATTAATACCATTTGCAGTCACCCATCCAAATTGTGACCGTTCAGAAGCTTAACTATCTATCAAGAATGTCTAAGCAAGCTACGCCACGAGCGCTTCCGTAAGGGTGACAAATCAACATCGAGCTATGCTGCGCTATACTGCGCTGTGCTATGGTATGTCAACTCGCTCGTCAAACAAAACGTCGTAAACAGAGCGTAGCCTCACACAGCGCAGCACAGCATGGTTTGTTTGTAACGTCATTGAAATATTAGACGAGCGAGTTGACCAACCATAGCACAGCGCAGTACAGCGCAGCATAGCTCGATGTAGATTTGTCACCCTTATGCTGTTACGACAAGAAGTTTGACGAGTGCGTCAAGCTGATCAAACAGTTTGTTTAAACTGCACACTCTACACCAGTGGTTCTTAACCTTTTAGTGATGAGGGACCATTTGATAAACGTTCTGACTTGCCGCGGACCACCAACAGTAAGTTTTCTCTTTCAACTTTGATCCTTTGTCGCTTGTTTAATTTTTTTGGATAGCTTCGCGGACCACTTCAAGTGGTTCCAGGGACCACCAGTGGTCCGCGGACCATAGGTTAAGAACCACTGCTCTACACACTTGTTGTCAAGCCACTTCATCGTCTACACCAGTATTATATTTACATCTGTGGCTAATACATTAGCCGATTGCATAAACAACGCAAAAAGCTAAATTCTAGACACTTGTGCTTTATGAATATGGGTTTTGTTTGAGCGTCTAGATTTCAACACTCCCGGAACAAATATTTTAAATATATTTGCAGATACTTTGCTGAAGTCATCAGACTAAAAATAGACAGGCTCTTGGCTTATAACTGTAATCCCTGAACGGTAGATAACTACTTAATTTTTTTTTATTTTTTTTAAAGAGTTTTAGGTACCCAGAGATACCTAAATGACACGGTCCAACAATAAGACCCGGAACAAATATTTACAAACCAAACATCTATCCTAATGATAATTATTATTACGGGATTTTATCGCGTACCTTTTATTAACATCTATCCCACCGCAAGACTCGAACTCAAATCAAATAAAATTGAGTTTTTGAACACACCTGTAGAATCCATTGAAATGACACAAAACCTTTGCCCTGCAGTAACTTAGCCGCTTTAACAAAATAATAATTGAACATTCCATAGTAAGTACTTTTGACTCAGAATGCTCATTTGCTTCTAAAGCCGTGGTCTCCAAAAAGCATCAAAATGCTAATGACTACTCAAATAGCATCATCATCACATCAGCATCTAGAAGTCTATTAGACTAGGCTAGAATTTAGCCTCTTTTACAAGTAAACGATAGTGGGCAAACTTCACCCAGCTCCGCCAGCAATGTAACTAATATGACTCGAAAGACCTAACAAAATTAAGCATTTTTTATTATCGACGCATTAAAATCTATCCCAGGGGTCACTAGATAAATCCATGTTTGTACCTAACCTGAGTAGTACTAGTACTAGATTTTATGACAAGGGAGCAATTAGTAGATTGTTACAAGTTGGTTGAAAGTAACATAACCAGGCATGAGATGGTTTGGTGCACGAGCGTAGCGAGGGCACCAATAGTTCGAGTGCATAAATAGGTCTTTCACCCGAAGTAAACACTGCTTTTCATTTCGAATATGAGGAAAGTAATTCGCCGGCCAAGTGGCCAAACAGTTCGTATTGAAATGTATGGCAGATAACTCACTTGGGTACGGTCAGGATCCCGATCCCGTGATCCTGATTCCGTAATCCTAATCCCATGACCCTGATTCCGTGATCCTTATCCCGTGATCCAGATCCCGTGATCCTGCTTGATCTTGATCCCGTGATACTAATCCCATGAACCTGATCCTGTCATCCTGATCCAGTAATCCTGTATGATCCTGATCCCGTGATCCTGATCCTGTGATTCTGATCCAGTGATCCTGCGTAATCCTGATCCCATAAACATAATTACGAATCATTTTTATGATTCGTAAAAGGAATTGCGGTAACGGCCATTTTAGCACCTCTGTAAGTTGAACCTATTCGACTTAAAATAAATAGAGAACCCTCGAACAGAATTTGATGTGCATTAGCACAGATAAACATGGCAGTGATACCTTTTAAACAAAAGTATTCTAAGCTGTGGCGGCCGTGGTGGGTCCATACATTTATGACCAAAAATGCGGTAACGGCCATTTTAGCCTGTCTGTAAGTTAAACCTATTCGACTTAAAATAAATAGAGAACCCTGGGACAGAATTCAATGCGCATTGGCACAGAGATACATGGATGTGATACCTTCTAAACAAAAGTAGTCTGAGCTGTGGCGGCCGTGGGTGAAGTGCCCATACATTTTTGCCCACACTCCTTTTAATAAAAATAAATAAATTAAATAAATAATAGATAAAACGAATAATTTTACCATCTCTTTATCTACGGATCACCCACGATCATTACAACGTCATTTTATTGGGTCTTTAGTCGTTTCACACCGCAAGCGGTTCGGACCGCGGTGTGAATAGCCCCAGAGCTGTTTTTGAATGGGTTCTTTCGCACCGCGGTGCGAATCGCCCCAGAACTTTTTGTGATGGGTCAATTCGGATCGCTGCTGAGGGGGAACAAAACAGTTCTCTTTTTAGATAGGTGAATTCGGACAAAGATACATAGTTTTACACACATTTCTTAAAGTACAACCAGGCACGAAATAATAGGACAAAAAAATCTACACTAATATAATTTACAAATACAAATACAAATACAAATACAAAAATTTATTCATAAAACCAGTTTTACAAGTCAGATAGTTCACGTTATTTTAAAAAAATTACTTAAATCATTAATTAAAAATTCTCACGAAGCATACTTCTATTATTTATTTATTTATTTAATTGAGGTAAGATTTTCATGGTTGAGGTGGTACTTACAGTTCAGGTAACTCATAGAATTCGTCCAAACTGTAAAATACCCCCTCCAATAACCATTTCTTCATTTTATTTTTAAAAATAGCCGTGGAAGCAGCATCTCGTATTCGCTCTGGCAGTCTGTTATAGATAGAAGGGCCCAGAACGTAAACAGATTTTTCCGACTTTGCCAGTTTGTGCGGCGGTGTGACAAGACGGTGAGAGTGTTTATTGCTGCGCATGGCGCGATTTTCGTTCGTGCCACGGCGCTGAAACAAGTCCAGGTTTATGTGAGTAAAGAGGGCTAAATGATAAATATACTCACACGGCAGAGGAAGGATCTTTAGCTCTTTAAAATAGTCTCTGCAGGAGACATCACTCGGAACTCCCACCATAGCCCGTATTGCACGCTTTTGCACGACGAACGCGCGATATGAGTCAGAGGCTCCCCCCCACAGCTCTACACCATAAGTGATGAGGCTGTGGATGGTTGCGAAATAGCACGAGCGCACGACGTCACGGGTTGCCGTGCTCGCCAGTCTGCGCAGAGCGAAGCAAGCTCGCCCGAGCTTGGTGCAGAGTTCCTCTATGTGGGTGTCCCAGCAGAGGGACGTGTCCAGGACGAAGCCTAGTAGTTTTGTGTCCTGAACTTGTTTCAGCGGCGTGTCGCCCGCGATTACCCGAATGACAGGCGGTTTTCTTCCGTTCAGCTGAAAGTTCATGTGACACGTTTTGTCTCTATTGAGGGCAAGGCCATTGAATTTGAACCAGAGTTCGAGTTGCCGCACCACCATGCTCAGCTTGCGCTCAAGCTGGTCGTCGTTAGTCGCGGTGACAACCGCGGCAACGTCATCCGCGTACAAGAATATGTCGGCGTCGGGCACGGTACCCGGGAGGTCGTTGAGCAGCAAGCTGAACAGTGTGTTCGACAAACAGGAACCCTGTGGAACGCCCAAGACATTCTCCAGCTCGGATGACATCACGCGCCCCTCGTCGCCTACCACCACCTGAGTCCTTTTAGACATGAAAGACGCAAGGAGGCATGATGGAGGGCCGCGGATGCCATAACACTCGAGTTTACTCTTAATGAGGGCATGGTCCGCGGTGTCGAACGCACGCGAGAGGTCGCAGCACAGTAGTGCGACGCGCTGACCCGCCTCGCGCGCGTCCAGCACTCGCCACACCACCTCCCGCACTAGGTCAGTGGTAGCGCGCCCCGGTCGATATGCGTATTGTCGCTCAGTTAGAATAGCGCGGTCGCCTATAAACTCTAGGAGTCTATTGTTTAGTCCGACCTCAAGTATTTTGCTGATCGCTGGGACTAGTGAAATGGGACGGTAAGATTTAGCGTCATTCTTTTTACCCTTCCCTTTGTATAGGGGACTGATTTTTACTCTCTTTAATGCGGAAGGGTAGGTTCCCTGACGTGCGCATAGGTTGCACATAAAACTAACTGAAGTAGCTAATGATTTCGCGGCCACTTTAACGATGCTCGCAGATATGCCATATAAGTCGGTGCTAGTTTTAGGGGCTATTTGACAATGAATAATTTTCATAATTTCCGTGGGCGTAAAAGGTCGCAATCGAAGCGACAGGTCACTTGACGCGGAGTCTGCCACAAGAACGGAAATAGCGCCGGATACGTTGGCGACCGGGGCACCACACTTGCTCGCCGCCGTCACGAAATCCACGTTCAGAGCGTTAACCAAGTCAGTTTTTGTTGCGAAAGGACGCCCGTCAACACCTCTAATGCGGTCAGTGAAGTCGACTCGCTCGCGGTTATTGCGCCCTAGCTCCACGTTTATCACCTTCCACATTCGCTTAGATTTGTTTGGGTCCTCGCGTATTTGGTTGGAGTAGAACTGAGTGCGTTTATGTTTAAGTAACGAGTGGTATTTTATCGCTAGCTCGTCGGCGAACTCGGTAATCTTCGTGTTCCCTGGAAAAACTGTTTTTAAGTGCAATATGTCAGACAAAAGGTATTTCAAGTTAATAATATCTGAGTCAACCCACTGACCACATTTAGGTAGGGCAGGTAGCTTCCTCACGGGGAAGCATATATCTATTTTGTTTACAATAGTCGATATAATTGATCTAGCTAATGAATCACAGTTGTGATTCGACAGCTCTATCACATCGTCCCAGTCCACGGATTCCATAGCTAGAGCAAAATTTAACTTGCTAGCCGTATTGAAAGTGCGCCTAAATACAAACGTGGGCGGGCTGGCTGCGCTGCGTGTGATGGTTAGTAGCTGCGCGTGGTGGTCGCTGAGATGCGGGTTGACGCCGACAATGCCCGCGACGCGCTCCGCAGTTAGGTTTGTATACGCATGGTCGATCAATGTACTACCGTCACCTTGAAATCTAGTTGGGAAATCTACCAGTTGTTTGAAGTTATGTGTAGATAGTAAGTCACATAGTTGTTTTTTCTCACTAGTATTAACTAACATATTTATATTTATATCACCTAATATTATTGCGCTGAGACCTTCGCTTGTAATTTTACAAAGTAATTTGTCAAATAGTTTCAAATAAGCAGAGTGGCTAGTGAGGTTTGAATGGTAAATACCTACTACCAATAAGTCCTCGCTCATCAGATGTACCGCACAAACATCGAAAATCTGCTCCTGGGCCAAGGCACAGTAGTCTAATTTGTTACTAACCTTAATACCAGAACGAACATAAATGCAGCTCCCACCGCGCTCAACCTGCGGTCTACAATAGGCAGAGATCAAGTCAAAGTTGCATAATGTAACAGAATCGATTTCATACGATTTAAGAAAATGCTCCGTGATTATTAGGATGTCACACAATAATTCTTTGGACAATGATGTTTCTAATGCCTTCGTTTTACTGCTGAGGCCGCCGATGTTGAGATGGCATAAGGTAATGGTGTTAGACTGCGGCGGTGGTCTCGGCTGCACTGGTCCTGGAGGTACCGGCGGGAGGGGGGGCGCTGCGCCCGGTGTTGTTGCTGGCGGAGCCGGAGGGGCGACGACGGGAGCGTCGGGTATGGTTGGGCGCGCCTTTCGCGTGCCCGTCGCTGCGCCGAAACCACTCGCTAACTTCAGTGCTGGGTGGCCAGTTATCAGCGGACATAAAAAAATCAAACAGGCTGCTAGGTACGGTCAGAGCAAACGAGGAGTAATAGCTATGGGATAGTTGAAGTTTTTCAACATGGTATTCGTCGCTCTGTTTCTTCTTCTTCATGTATGATAAAACAGTATCAGGGGTTGTCGCCGGCTTAAAGAAGCATGCATGAATTTTACGCACTCGTTCGACGGTTTGCAGCTCGTTGTCAACAGAGCCACTACCTCGGACGACATGACGACGTATTAGCGGTTTTTTAGTTTTTCGGGTCACTGTTTTCCATTCATCTTTCTGAGCATTATCGCTTGAGTAAGTTTGTTTACTCGCGTCGTTATTTGTTTCGGCGCGCGGAGATGGCAGTGGAGCCGGCGCCGCGCGCACAGGAGGGGAGCATATCACATCGACCGCCGCTGGCGCAGGCGCGCGGTGAGTGACAGCTCGAGCGCTCGGTGCAGCGATGCGGCTTGTAGTGGCGGGAGGTGTCACTGTGTGCGTGTGTCCCCTCTCCGCGCGTGTATGGATACGCTGCTGACGATCGTTCGTCACCCGTGGTTGTGTGGCGGTTACCGACAGGCCATTTGCTGAGGCTTTTGGCGTGCTCCTACCCTCTTCGTCAATTGTTGGCGGTGGAGTTTTGGTTTCTAATTTTTCGATCTTCTCTTCAAGTTTCTTCAATTCACTTAATACGATGTTGAATTTCGCCTCGAGGGGGGCGATGTACTTCACCAGGAGTTTTTCAAGAGAGTCTAGTGTAGTTTTCGACATCTTTTCGTTTTTAAACGCACAGCGAACGGTATTGCGAACCGGCCGTAACGGGTGCGCGCACGGAACTGCCCCTTTATAAACTGGGCGACCGAGCTCTGCTTGTTGGCAACCAACGAACGCCATCTAGTGGTTCAATTACGAACCACATTGCACTTTTTGCGTGAAAATGCAGAGAAAATGGCTTTTCCCAGATATGAGACCTAGCTAGATCGATTTTTCGCTCCCGTCCAGCAAATTTCATCGAAATCTCTAGAGCTGTTTTCGAGACAATTAGACAATTATTTATTTACAACTTATGACTAACATTACAGATAATTAAATCTAAGGCGTTAATCTAGTGAGATCAAAAACTAAAACTAAAACTCAGTACAAACAAACATCAATCAAACAAATAAATATTGCTCGTTTAATGGAATAGGATTAGAGAGATACCTAAGTTTTGTTTATACACTTATAGATATAGTAAATAGACACTTATAGATAATTTTGAACACAACAATGCCTTTGGCCATTTTCATAACTATTTGTCCTATCTAGCTATGAAAGAAGATTTTTTCTTCACTGATTAGATTTAATCCATGTAGGTAGGTACACAACTGTGTTTCATACCCAGCTAAAAAGCGGATTTTTTTTTCTTATTTTAGTAACCACGAAATAGACTGTTTTTTTTTACTTTTTGGTAACTAGGTAGCTACGAAAATGAACGCTTTTTTTTTCTTTTCATAACCGTTATCTAGCTTCTTTCGTATGAGCAAGTGCTCAACTCTGGTGACGGATTTTTTAGGCCGCCTAAAGGCCACCGTTATGGCCTAACGACTTAAAAGCCGGGACCGACAATTAACGTGCCCTCCGAAGCACGGAAGCGCTCAGCTCATAATACCACTTGCGGTCACCCATCCTAAAAGTGACCGCGCACACCGCTGCTTATCTTCAACGATCAATCAAGAACGAACGTCCAAGCAAGCTACGCCACGAACGATCGCCACTATCAAAACCCATCGGGGTTTTGATTGATCTAGTAATCCCACGTTATGCTGAATCTAGGAGTGTAAAAAGATTTTGCGCATAGTTGCGCCTTTCTGAGCAATATGGGGTCAAATATAACCATTTTTCACCCTTTTCCCGATATTTTGGAAGTTTGAACGGCCATATCTCAGGCCATTTTCAACCGATTTGACCCAAACTTGTTCCATAAGACCTCTGCGGCCTAAAATAATTTTTGACATTTGAAATCTCATCTTGCCCCCACAGGGGGGCCAACTTGCCCCCCCGAGGGGCAAATTGGCCCAAACTTCTAAAATAGGTTTCTTTGACCCTACTGAACCAAAATATGCAAAAACATTCTAAAAAAGTCACTCTGGGAATTTATCTAAAACATAGGGGCTTTTGATACACTGTGCTGTGGTCCGAATCGACCCATTTCAAAAGATACTTTAGGCGATTCGCACCGCTGTCACCACCCTGGTGCGAAAGAACCCATTCAAAAGTAGCTCTGGGGCGATTCACACCGCGGTCCGAACCATTCGTGGTGCGAAACGACTAAAGACCCATTTTATTAGTATAATGATGATGAAGTTACTTATTTAAATTGTATTTTTTAGTTTTTAATTTTTAAAATTTTAATATACTTACCTATTAATTAAAATAAAATGTAAATCTAAATTTCTGCCCTTGCGATGTTTATGTTTATACAGCCACACGAGAATAGAAACTATTAATAGAACCAGAAGCGATAAAGAATCGAATTAAATTGAATATACCTATGTGGAGAATATTACGAAAACAAAGACTGTTATCACTTTTTTAAGAAACATAGCTTAGCTGGCTTGGCCTAAAAACAAACATAAATATGGTATGAGAACATACAATTACAGTCACAGACAAAAATAAATTATAAAACAAAACTCCTAGACGAAAATTGAATTATTTGAAACAACTCATATTATGAAAGTTAAAACTACTTCTGTATTTATATTTAAATACGAAAGTAGTTTTAACTTTCATCAGATCAGAGTATAAAATATTTTTAAATAATATTTTGATAGGAAATAAATGAACTAAGTATTCGAGAGTTTTTATTTCAAAAAGCGCTCTACATTGTTTTACTTTTTAACCAACTTTGATACAAATATGCATTTTATAAATATATCAATAACCATCTTATAAATTATTTAAAAAAAATATATCAATTTTATCGTAGTATTATAAAATTAATTACATGAAGGCTTGGCAGCAACGTATACACTAGAGTTACTAATATTGTTTGTTCGTTTGAGCTAAGAATCAATTTTAATAACAGAGTTTTTAGTTTAGGCCTCCTAAAAACTGTATAACGACTAATGGTGGACATAAAAGGTGTTTCGAAAATTTGTACAATTATGATTTGTCACACAATACAGGTGAAACACATTCAAATTCGCATTATTGCGATAGTGGTGTCTACGAGTTAGTTTAAGCTAATTTAGAAACCTTTAAGCTCGGCGCAAACGGGCCACCGAGCACAGCCACAAAACACCAGCGACAGCGAATTTTATATTTTGTAGCTGTAGCGAGTGGCCGCCACCGGCTACACGTGTGCGGCGCGTCTGTACAAAATATATGAAAACTACAAGAAACAGGTCGTTAGTGGCGTTTTGTGGCGCCGTTTTGTGGCTCGTATGCGGCCAGGCTTACTTTATTTACAAGTGCGTTGATCTTCAATGCCATATGCGATGATGCCAAAATGCTTGCATTTATATTTTTACCAATCTCATCACGTCTCGTCAGAAGGAACTATGCGAATATATTTGATTAAAGTGCTGTTGAGGAAGTTAAATATTTAAGCCATCAACCATCCTAGAACAAAAATAACCGATTTTTATGATGTTTGTTTTGTTGGACTTTTTATCCGCTTTGAATAGCAAAATAACAATTAAAACATCTGAAAATTCACAAAAAAAAAGAAATATTTTCTTATACGTTTTGTATGGAACGGCTTTTTGGTGATATCTCAAATTCTGAGGCGGTAAGAAGTTTGCCGGATTAGCTAAATAGAATGTCGCTATTCAAAACCTAGTACGCTAAAATGTGAAGGTTAGTGATGTATCGTGATTACAATCTCGTAATCGATAACTACCGAGACGGTTGTAACTTTGTATTGTGTCGATTAAATAATCGGCACTTTTATTCGATTACGAAGAAAACTTAATAGGTACATTGTTTGATTTTGTTTCACCTTGACTTTTATGCGACTTTTATCTAAACATTTTTGTGTAAAATATCGCTTTTAGGTGTCATTTAATAAAGATACTACCTTTTTATAGACTAAACACTTAGGTGTCAAATGTTTAATCAATTTTAAATGTTATTCAAATACTTAAATAAAACAATGATAACGTTTGACCTCATAACATGCAAATAATTATTGAGAATAATATTGATGCGAAATAACTTAGGTAAGTATAATAGGTCTCTTCTATCTAACTTTTTTGTTTAATCTACTCAATAAATTAAAAAAAAAGATCATTTAATGTATTGTCTTAAGAATGTTTAATCATAATTAAATAGCAGCAGTTGTATTATCATGAGACAAACCTGTATCTCATGCATCTCTGATGGGCACTTGCCCACTACGCATGTACTTAATCATCAAAATGTTAGAAGGTATATTATTAAAATGCGACTCGATTCAACGTGAACTACTAAAGAACATCGCGTCGCATCGATTAAAAATAGGCTATAGACTATTTCTCCAAGAATAGTTGACGGTTTAAAAAAACAAAAAAGAACAAGGGAAGTGCCATTTTAAAAAACAAATCTATTTTAATGTCTTCACGAGAAATCTAAAATGTGAATTTGCAGTTACAGAGAAAAATCGATGTAAAATATTTGACGCTTGTTCCAATGTTTTCATATTTTTGCTAAGTCGCACGCTTGAATAGTGATGGGACATGTCGAAATCTTTTGTTCATTCATGTTTCCATAACTGCACTAGCCGTGCTGGTGTGAAGTAAGTCGGGGATTACGCACGAGGTGTGACAAAACGGAAACATTGTTTTCTTTTGTGATTTATTAGCAAATAGTATTACGTGCTTTATGACTTTTGCTGAAGCAAATATTACCTCAAAGATTAGGGTAAAAGTGAAAACTTTAAAATTGGAAAACCAGTCTCAACCAAAAAACATGTTCTCAATTTTAAACCCCCAATTCTATAAGACACACGTTGTTCTCAAGGGTGTACTTCTACCACTTGATTAATTTTATCAGTTCTTGGTTTTTTTGATCCCAATTCGAAATTCATAATAAAAGATTTTGTGCTATTTTTAGAACATGCCTAGGATCGAATGTAATTTACTCCACTACGTATCTAAACCGTAAACTAGTTACTTAGTGTTTAATCTGATCTGACGAATACAAACCAATTCTAAGTGAAGATTAGTAAGTCAAAGAGTCAAGCGCACATTTATGAGAAGCACAAAACATTATTGGACGCACACATGATACACAACTTTTTTGGCACATTTATGAAGAGGTTATTTCAACACAAAAAGCTGATTGGAACCCGGCTGTAGTGTATTCATGATTGAAATATGCAATAACCAACATTTGACCCTATGACATTTAGAACCTACCGAATGGACACCTACCAAATGCGAGTTTTTTTATCACTAAGATAACGATTCTCACTCCCACACTCTGTTCTTGTCCATCTCAAAACACTAAAATAGTCATCATTCATCATTCATAAACTTAGGCCTTTACATCTTTACTAGATGATTTATACAGTGTGAGGAGGCAATCTTTTGCCTACCCTTAACGGGACTAAGTGCCTGGGACAGTTTTTTAGATGGAGTAGGCTTGCCCAGCACCTAAACCATCCTCTCAGCTTAACCGGTCATATCCACAGGAAAGACAAGATCAATAGGTACGTGTGGGGTCGATAAGTACCTACTTCATTCATAGTTCATCGTAATTAGGTCAATGTTCACAAGATCAACACCGACAGATCAACTGTATGGCTCATTACACCAACAAATACTACTTCTACACAGCTAATTTAAATTTGACCTAAAGACTTGTTTAAATTTTCAACAGCATTGTGTACACAAAAAAACCTCTAATCTCTCTCATGTCTGTTATGGTAATATACTATGACCTACGCAAACACAAAACGAGAATTTCGTCATACACAACTCTTGCGCATGCTTACAATCAGTTAGTTTTTGTTTCTTAGGAAAACGGTGGCCGTTATATAACAGTTGCTACCATTCCGAATACTTTTACTACAGTAATAAAAAAGTGAATAAGCGCCGATGTTTGCTTATTCTGTATTTAAACTTATAAAATTACTTCAAGGTATGTCTGAAGAGTTAGTAATCATTAAGTCAAAGGCAAAATTTGAACTAGCTTCCTCCTTTATAATACGCTATTTCATTTCATTGATTCACTAATTATAATGAAGCATTTTATTGCTTCATTAATAATAATGTATTAACATAGAAACATATACTACACGTCTAGTCTGTACAAACATGTAGGACGTTTAAGATACTTTAAAAAATTCTGAATTAAAGACATATCTGAATTCGGTGCCTAGATTCTGAGGTATGACCAAATACAGAACTGTAAAGTTACGGTCGCTGTCAATCAGAAAATTCATACTACGATACATAACGGCTTCAATACGTACAAGGAAAATAAACGTACGAGTAGGATGAAAGTGCAAGTTTTCATTCATACGCTCAACTTAAGTACTAGATAGTATGTAAATAAGAATGATTGTTCAGATTTTTCAGATAATTGTTTGTTTACGCGACTTTGTTTGATTGCTCGTTAAACTTATCGAATTAGAGAGCGCTTTTCACTGGCTCATTATACAATTTGTACCATTTTTTGTAAAGCTCAGTGTTGGATTAGTACTATTTGTGTGACTATTTGGTTTTATTTACTTATAATTAACTATCTGACCCAATAGACTTTTTCCTGTTAAAATTTCAAATAAAGCAATGAAAGCCATCTATTGAAAGTAATCCGAAGTGACAATTCCCATACAAAATTACCAACCAGCTTCATCAAGCTCTTTTTGTTTCTTTTTAAGTTTCAACTGCTCTCGGATATACAGAACCTAAGCCTAGTTTTTCTAGATCCTAGCATCTTAATTGACTAGGCTATTGCGACACTGAAGATGCCAGTCCCGTATAATGTCAACTAGTCGGCATGACCCAGATAATCGTCCTTACCGTGAAAGGTCCAATTGTATCTGTTTCAATCTTCCATGATTCTACTGTGAATGCGTAATATTTTACTTCTATTGAAAATATACCATTGGATTTTTCTGCTGGGCAAAGAAATTTGTAGTATCTGTGTAAAGATACTAAAGGTTAAGCTCGCCTTTGCCATTACCTGTCTAGATCTAAGCTTTTTATAACTGTTTCATTTGTGCAACAAGAATAAATAAATAAATACATAAATAAAGATACAAGAGGGACAAATGTAAGGAATGGGCGATCTCTATGAAAATACTTTAATATAATTCTAAAGTTCAAATTCTTAGAATTCACTCATGAAATTAAAAAGATTATGAAATATGATCACGTCTGTATCCCGAAAGCGCGGTAGACATTCTCTCAGATCTGTTAAGGAGTTTTAAGATCCTTTGAAGGGTAATCAGAGGTAGTCAGAGGTATATCCAAATATATATTGGGTTCAAATTCACTCAAACGTATTGTAAAATCGATTTAAAATATTATTGGTTTTTGTATTTGATTCTGAATTATGTTAAGTACTTCTAGAGATAAAGAAATATAGAGTACCAAGCAGAGTAGCATTAATTTCAATAAATCTGTCCAACAAACAACCCAAGTCAACTACTTATCATAATAAAAGATTTCATTGGAAAATTAGTTACCAACATTACATTGAAATTAATATTTACGTCATTAATTTCGTTATAATCATAATTGATTATCTTAATTAATCATCTATGTCGCGTACGAAATCGTAAGTTTTGTGAGGTAGCTAACAAATTGATATGACAAATAAAATTATACAGTGTGAGAAACTTTACTACGCACTTTAAGTTACAAGCATAAGTTACATTTATTATGTTCAACTGATTCATATTTTACTTTTTCTGAAAGAACTTAAAAAGGATCCATTACATTGAAAAGTGGTGAAACTTTTAATTTATTGGGTTTTGTTCTTCGTAATTTCAATAATTATGAACGTACACAAAGCGTCACCATTAAGTACCTCCCCTGCTAAGACGTCAGTTCGCAACCCGTTGATCTCAACTTTTTGTAAAACATTTACCTTTTTTATTAGATTTGTCATTCTTACTTTCTTATTCTTACTTACGTATGGATAAGTAATTTCACGCACTTTGCTGTGCGGCCGATTGGTGTAGCGGTAGCGACCCCCAATTCAAATGCTCCTGCGTGGGTCCGGGCTTGGTTTCAAATCCTGTCACGACTATGTATTTTTTGTTTATTTTATTTTTATTTTTGCTTTCACAACGAACTACGTTGTGAGTATGTAGTAAGTTACCTAGTAAAGTTATAGTTAGATGAAACAACTTTTAGTAGGGTCTTAGTAAATTTATTTAAACACAAACCTAATACTTAATCCAATAAAATTAACGAGTGAACAAACATGTCATGTTATCATTGGAACAGTTTATACTTATCGTATAAAATCCAGTGAAAAATAAACAATTTAGATCTCTCGCAAATCAGATCAGACTAAGTAATATTATCTACTTACAATTTAAAACAATATCAGTTATCTTTCAATTTTATAAAAGTTAGTAACAGCTCGCGAACGATGAAGCGCAGTTATCATGAACTAAATACACTAGGTATTCCTTCTCGATAAGCAACTCGCTGGGCCAATATTATGACATCTTTCCATCCCCAATAACCTGAAAATAAGAACATTATTACATAATGGCATAGGTTATAAGATAAAAAAACAACCTCTGTAATACTTATCAGTTATCAATTATCATACCACTTACCTAACGTTATTCTGCAACTTGCTGGTATTAATAATAATGTTTGTAGCGTTCACATAGATCTGTTTAGACTTCTTAGTTCTTTCGGCCTGATTTGTGTGGCTTTATATGATTCATATCACCAGTCGATAGAACTGCACCGATTTGACCTACGAAAAGTAAAATAAGTGTTATACATTTATACTCAGGCAATTATTTATTCACAAAGATTCTTCTAATATTTACGACTTACCATTATTCCATGATGCCAAGCAATCTCTTTTATGCTTATATTTTGTTCGTAAAGAACAACTATCTTTGTCCTTTCAAAATTGATAAAATGCACCATTGCTATGCTACACGCACCGAAAATAAAACAAGTAACAAAACCAGTCAGTTAATTTTATTGTTCAATAGAATTTAGTGCACAACTACCTTCAATACAATTTTATTAGTTGATGGTAGTCGTGTAAAGAGTTACCTACTATTATTTTGTAAACGAATAATGTAACTTATAAATTCAGCGCTGTTGACAACTGGTGCGGTAGCTCAGTCGGAAAAGCGTGGACTCGCTCACGTTCAATTGGGGCATCGGTGGTTCGAATCCTAGCAAGCAAATAAGTTTTTGTAAGATTTTATTTATTTGAGTCGTTCAGGCAAACAATTTCGTTAGTGTAGCCTGCATACGGCAACTTTCCATTTACACTATAAAGGGTTACCAATTGGTGACGCAGTGTGTACATTGGACTCATGATTCTTGCAAAAAGTAGCTTATAAGAGCTTCATGACATTCTGGTTACAACATGCTTTAAAAAATCCATAAAAGGTCTTATTATCTGGTTAAGAAAAAATATAGCATAATATCAATTAGAAAAATATATGATTAAGCACATTATCGATCCTTAAAACCTATTTTAAATTATATCTGTCAAAGAAAACTTGCAAGTTTTTGAAATAGTTAAAGTTATATTAGAGCTTAGAACTCAGTCTTCTTAACTGCTTAATACAAGTTTTGCCCAAACACGTATCAATTTTAAAAACCCGAAAGGAATCTGTCAAAAACATTGAGCAATTTTTTTCTTATTTTAAATTATCACTATCCTCAAAAATGATAATTTGTATTGCATAGTGAAATAACGTGTACTGTTAAAGGCCAATGTTCTCAACATAAGAAGGTCCTATTGTGACAGAGCGATTTGAATCGCTTTAAAAGCACTCGAGTGGTCATTAATTTGTCAACAGAATGCCTCCGCAATTTTTTGTATAGAATTCATAAGTAGTTGCGGTTGAATCCTCATTTGAATACACCGCTACATTAATGTCACGTAGTAGATGTCACGTATAGATTTAGTAATGTTTTTCATTTTAATTTGCAATATACTTGTGTTGTACACTTCAGCTCATGCAATTTCAATACGATTACCCTTTTGACTGGATGTTTGACCAAACATCCAATCTCTTTTTTTTCTCATTTTTTCTCTTTTTTTCATCCAATATGAATCAAAACGTTTTCTCAATTTCGTTATAAATCATTAATTTTCTACATGACGCAAGAATGCAACTCGTAATTTACCTAATTTTATGACCCGACGCTTTACCGTGTCAAAAAACCAATTTATCCATTTTCGTACTCGTAGTTATAACAAGTAATTTTTATATTAACAAAACAATAAGAACCAAAAACATTACCCTTCTTTTTGTAGGTAAACATTTCCAAGCAAACTCAAAACATTTCCAAAATACACTAATGTTTACATTTACAGAAACTAAACTACTACATATTTACATAAAATACAAAAAGAACCAGTTGAGCCACCTAAATAATAATAAAATACACTAATTAAATATCATCAACAACTGAGCACCAGTAATTTGATCTTGAACATTTGATAAACAAACAGCCGTCCAAAGTAAACCATGGATATTGCTAAAGACATGCCTCCTCGCAGACTTGCATCAGTCTCGTGGGCGCCGCCCTTCTCATATCTATGACATCTATCTATGTGTAGATAGATATGTTGATATAATATCCTTACCAATATTATAAATGTGAAAGTGTGTTTGTTTGTTTGTTTATTTGTCCTGGTTTCGCAAAAACTACTAAACTGATTTGGCTTATACTTGGAATATACATAGTTTATGACCTGGAATAACACATAGGCTACGTTTTATCCCGAAAAAATGCATGTTTCCCGAGGGATAAAAAAGTACTAGTCCACGAGGGCGAAGCCGCGGGCGTCCGCTAGCTACAATATAGAGGATTCTACTACACACCTATTTTGCCATCGTTAGACGTATAAATGGTTAATTGAATGTAATTTGGTCTTTAACTATTGGTCTTCCGAATAAAATATATCACGTAGTATTCTTAGCCGTCCTTGATAGATCGTTGTTGTTATTAAAAAAAATATATAAGTATTAATGTGATGTGTGGAAGTTGAAGGGGGAGACCTTTGCCCAGCAGTGGGACAAGATAGGTTAATTTAAAAAAAAAGTATTAATGTAGCTATCAGTTTCATTGTTTAGAATGACCATTATTTTTTAGAATACCACTATTATTATGATTTTTATGACACCCTATAAAACAACGATTTTATGATGGCGTAATCTGACCTAACCTGACTTAACTGTGCAAATGTCTAGACTAAACATAGTACCGATGAAAGATATAGGTAATGATAGAGTCGCAATGAACGTGGGTGCCGAACCCCATCTTATAATGTCCATTACGCTTGCAACGCGACGTAATCTTCGTGAGAATCTTAAATCATGCCTATTTTTATAGTGTATCTTCAAAGTCGGATCACGTATTGGGGAAATCTAGAAACAAATTGAAGATGAAACCAACTAGATGTTATATTATACCTCCTTACTCGAGTTAGGGTAGATATATGTATATTAGATCGGGCCATGCCCGGGGCGTGCCATTACGTGGCCCCGGACGGGGCACGGATTTGAAACTTTACATACATTTTGTATGAAGCAGTTACTATTATTATAGATAAAGAGCGTATCTTAATGCAGCTATTTAATTGTATGTTAAAACTAATCATAAATTGTTTTTGTTCCAGGTAAGCATCAGAATCTTTGTAAAGCTATTTACATGAACTGCTTAGAAATAATGAATAAAAAGGGTAAGCTTAAGCAATATACTCGTACTCATAGTAAAACCTTTTAGATAAGAGAAGAAACTATATAGGTACACGCTTTATAAAACCAGAGTTTCATTAATTTTATCAAAGTTATTGAATATCTGGCTTTATGAAGTAGTATTTATGATTCTATTGTTTGTTATATGGAAATACCTGCTAAGTTATTTGTGCGAATCATATTTTGATCAAGATACAACGTGACACAGTCGTGCAAATTGCAAAAAACGCAAGAAAATTTGAGTTTCACATTCTACCCTGGCACATCCTTCAGTGTATTTCATTTCATCGAATTGAATTCATGAAATCAATGAAATGTAAGAGTGGTTTAGCACTTAAAAAATATTTAAAAACGCTTTAGCACAGCTTCGCTTAAGGAGATAGTGACGCGAAAATATAACAAAGTGGACAAGTAAGGTATTGCTATTATCGGTTTACCCAGCTGTTAAGTCGTTAAGCTATCAAATGAGGTCTTCAAGCGGTATATAACGACGTCCCCTGAGTTGGCCACTAGCCCGTATGAACTCATAAGAACGAAATTCATGAATAAGCTTACTCAATGGAGTTGAAAGCGAAAGTATGAGCCACATCAAATCATACACCACTGAACCGGTCATAAGTCGTCGAAAGTGTTTTCAATTAGAATTTATTGCGCTCACGCAACCGCATACACATTTTATTTGCTTGGTAAATTTAATTTCATTCTAAATTTTATAATAATCAAATTTTTTATGAATTATTTTAGTATGCACATACTTAGGTATTGTTGATATACAAAATAAAATATAATTCCGTATAAAGATAAGGCGATGCGGTGAAGTTCGGGTGCGGAAGCGACTGGTCAGGTATAACCTTTACTGAAGAGATTAAGAACGAGCCCTTTGCCCAGCAATGCAATCACATACTTTAACTACTTCAATCACCAGCCAGGGAAGTGAAAGCTTCAAAAGATTTATAATTTTTCTGTTACAAACTAATAGAAATCTAAGATTTATATCACCTTCGAGGTAATTTGTATGTGGCTATTTATACAAATTCAAAAATGGTGTCCGTAACTAAGCAAATTAGCAACAGCCCTTTTGAATCTCTATCTCAAAAAGAAACCTTGGATTTTGAAGATTCATCACATTTAGCAGTTCAAGGTGAGGTCAGAATAAGTAAAAGTATGTAGCTAATTTGTTTACAACTAGTCATTTTGTTTGCAAAACAGTTTTGAAATGATGAGTATTTCGCAATATCAGAGACAAAGAATCAACTGATAATAAACGCAGTTTGCAGATAAATTATTAAAATTTATTTTAATATTTACATAAAACGTTTTATTAAAATAGAATTTGTTGAATTTTACGATGTTAAAAAATTTTGTTTGGTGGGTGGAACGATTGAGGAAACAAAACATTTTAAATTAAGTACTTATTAAAACACAGAAATGGAAAAAATATCTAAAATGTGAAAAATTAAAGAATCTCAGTAAATGTGTCGTTTCTAAATTAAAATTATTTAATTATTAAAATTATAAATATGTATGGTAAGTGTGAATTTTTTCAACTGTAGTTGTAGCTTATGTTATGTTACTTAGAACATTATTGCATTCAGAATACGATTACAACGTAACTCTACTTTATATTGTAATTTTTATCATGAATGAATTACGTGTATCACAAGTTTCACACATTGCAATCATTTGTAAATCCGTTTATAGAATTATTTTCACACGTTTTTCATAAAGCCTAGTTAGTTTTATGTTCAAATAAGCCATTTAAAACATGACCTGAATGAAGATTGACCGAGGCATTTAAAACGAGACCAATGTTTTAAATGCCTCGGTCAATCTTCATTTTTTTTTGTAAATAACTTTCAATCGATAAATAAGTTCATAAACACAAAATATACAAACACATGGTATAGCGTAGATACAGATACACAATAAACTTATTGTAAAATTTGTAAAAATAAAAATGTATAGCCATCCGTAATAACACCTATTAAATAATCGATAACAATTCCAACAATCATAAACAGCATCTCAATAAACTGCCTTGAGAACCAACGTTTGAACATAATAATAAGTTCGGTGCAATTCAACGAATAAACCGCTAGCGTTGTATTATGACAGATCGACAATTTGGCACGATGAATACATCACAATAAGTACTGTTATTTACAAAAGATTTATTGTTGTTGGTCAATTTGTATTGCTTTGTGCAAATGAAGAACAATGAATAGAATAATCTCACAAAACTTGGAGACGTGAGCTGTTGATATTGTGCAAATATTGTGCTTTTAATAGAGCAAAATGTGTCATTTTGACAATAATATAACAATTTCGTCAAATTGATGGATAACGACCTATTTAGATAATCCTATTAATATTTTACATTTAGGCTGTGTCCCCAGTAGGCAAACTGTGAGCGGCCGACTGAGTTTGCGCGGCGTATCGGTTTAGTACGCTCTTCCATATATTTGAAATGGAGTGTCCACAGTTTGCTAGTTTTGCGCTCACTGTACGCAGTTTGCAGCGTTACGTGCAAAAGTGTCCTGTGTGAGTATACCTATGTAACGTAATAGAATACAAAGAACGCAAAACTGACCGCTTGAACGCTTGACCGCGTGACCGCTCTCTGTCTAATAGGTCCCTAAAAATGTTTGTTTTAAAGTTCAACAACTTTTAACATAAACAAGTAACACGATATTGTTGTTTTAGTCATGACTTAATCAAAATGTATTTATGCATGCATAGTAACCCCGCTAAAAGACAGGAAATAAAAGATTTGCATGCTAAAACAATCTGAATATCGGATAGTCATTGACACTGGCAAAATGTTAATGAATACAACAATTAGTTATCAATATCATCATTATTGAAATTCAAATTTCGTATTCACAAATAGTTCTTCCTCTTAGCATTACTTCCTGAAAGGAGTACCTACTGTGGAATTTTACGAAATTACTAAAAAAATCTAAAGCAATTTATTTTAACTGTTGCTGCTCCAAAGTGAAACAGACTTTAGTCTCTCTTTACGAAACTTGTCTTTGATAAAGTCATGTCCCGTCATTAACCGACTTAAAAAAAGGAGGAGGTTCTCAATTCGTCGAAATCTTTTTTTTTTTCGTTTATAAATGTACCTATGTCCAGTTCACTGATTACTCAAAGACGCCTGAACCGATGTGGAATTTTTTTTTTGTGTTTGAAAAGGTATACTTTCCAATTGGTGCCACAAAAATTTGGTAAGAATTTGTCGAGGATTATGAACAGAATGCACCTCGATAGTGCAGAAAATTGCTCAATTTGAAGCTTAATTGCTCAGACATTGAAACTTTAATGTTTCTGAAAATCTTTAATAGGTAGGTATGTGAAAAAACTTTAATAACGTTCCCTTAAATTTCTAGCATTTCTAGCTAATTTCTTTTGACATTAGTGAAAAGGACCTAATTTAAAGTCAAATTGGACTATTATTGACCTGTCAAAGTGACAAAAAATTATTAAGTACTAATTTTACCCAATACTTACATTAATGATTGGTTGGTTTAGCAACGGGTCTTTCGCAATGCACCACTAGACTCACAAAATCCTATGTAATGTTAACTGATTGTAAATACCTCAATACGAACGCAAACATGTCGAGTGTAAACAGCTGCCGAGGACAGAAGAAAAGTTTCGCTACTGTATGTTAGTCAAAACACATGAAATATAGGTACTTACTTAATGTAAAGTTGTATTTATTAACGGTGAAGATTAACATCACTAGGAAATCAGGTAGGTATACCTACTTCTAAGGATTCTTATTAATTTGTCACAATGTTATTAGGAATGTAACAAATTACCAACAAAAAAGTACCAAATTCATTAGTGAGGTAAAAACTCACAAACTTCACTGGCTCGGCCATATCTAAAGAATAGGAGGGAATTAGTTTGCGTTCACTGAAGAGAATAGTGCCGTAAAAAGAGCGTATTTGAGACAGCCGAGTGGATGTATGACACACGTGGCTGATGCTCCGTTGGCCGTCACAAGTACCGATGGAACGACGAAGTTGAAAAGGACTTGTGCGATCTTCAAGTGGAAGCCTGGTAGAAGAAGGTGACGCAGGACAGACGAAAGGGGATGTCCTTAGTGTCGTAGGCCAAGATCCACATTGGAGCACTGCGCCATTCTAGTTATTTATGACTTTAGATATCTTCAAAAAATCCATCTGCAGATCAGAACAGATGTATTTCGTCCTTGGGTATAGTCATAAGCTGGTTTTTTAACGTATTTCTCCGCCTACACAGGTTGAATAATAATTACTTAAAAATGTCAACCTATTGACTTTTGACATTTGCCATTCTAAATAAGTGGGCATCCGTTAACTCATTTGGTCAACAAAAACTTAACCCTGAGATGGAAAAACGATTTTATGTTAGAAGGTGCTAAGTGCAATAAAGTTCTTGGTCAAGTGTGTGGTTTGATCTTAAGTCAGATTAGAAAAGGATGTCTGCCCCTGATGATGTATATCTTTGATAGTGACCAAAATCGGTCTCAAACTCTCAAATATGACAGTTCAGTGACCACGAAAGTAGCTCTGTCACTCTCATCTCAACGAGACTGAACTCGACAAAAGATGCCTACGCGATCGTTTTGATTGAAACCAATTTGAGGTTTGAGACAAGAGATGATAAATTCTCTTATATCAAAGATAAGAGATGTTGAAATATCTAGTAGCTAATTGAGCTTTATGAATGAGCTTTTTGAGCCAAGAAAATGACAGACCGTTCGGTTTTTTATTCTTTTGGAAATTTTCGCTTAGTTGGTCGTATACAAACCAGTCGCTTAATGAATGTTAGAAATAGTCAATTGAAATTGATTCACATAAACATCTTGGAGCTTATAGAGTACCTATAGTCGTATGGCTCATTATACGGACGAAAAACATATCAAAATTGAAGGAAAAATGTCATTTTTTCCTTCAATTTTAGTCCGTATAATGAGCAATCCGACTATACTCGATAGGCCTAGAAGAGAAAGGCATGGCATTTCAGTGTTTTGTGTCATCACTTGAAGGCAAGCATCCGAAAAGGTTAATTACTGTGCTAAGACAGTGTCTTGGTATAAATTACTGAAACTATTAAATTGGTCACAGTTCAATATAACATAAAATGATAATGAGGTGTTATTTCGCTTGCCCTGATAAGGACATCGTTTATTGGAAAATATCTGGTGTAAGCTTCACACGTAAACTTTAAAAGACGACGATAAGTGACTGAATTAATACCTTTTACGCACAGCAATTAAGATAAAGTTTTAAGGTCGCTGCATACGTAACGGGATAAAACCTCGGACGGGACGGAGACGTGACATAACATCGTCCTTAACATAGAACACACTAAGGTCCATAACGATGTTTTTTCACCTGCCGTCCCGTCCCGTCCCGTCCCGTCCAATTTCTCGTTACGTATATTTTGTTAAGTACTTTATTTTTATATGAAACGATGTCAAGAAATCGTCACGTTCCGTCCAGGACGAGAAAAATCACGTTACGTATGCAGCGACCTATAATCAGTACATTAGAGTGACTTCTTCCAAACAACCGAATGTGAAAAGCATAAAATAAAAGTATATCCCTTCATGACTGTATTCCTCAATATTACATTTGTGTGTGACTGTATACATATCTCTTTAGATCTTCAGATCCTCGAGATCCTTTGAATTTTTCTAATTTCAAAAATGATAAAAGACCTAAATACACCTTCAGTAGGTACAAGTGCTTCACGTAGGTAATTTATTGTTTATGTTTTAACGAAAATTCACAAAGAACTTTGATGATTAAAAAAAAAGTCATCAACTCATCAGTCATTCCTCCGGTCTTTTAAGTATTCATTATCTTTAAAGATAGGTAATCTAATAGGCAGTCAGTGGCACGTCACATACATTTAATGATTCTTGTAGTGATATAAGTGCACCTGCTCAATACTGGTTCTACAGGGTTCATTCACGGCAAAAGCCTCGTAGACATGCTTGATGGGACAAAAGGTCATAATGTCGAAGTATTGATAAATCTCAGATATCTTAATTAACCTAAAGGACTGTGCTTTAGCTCAATAGATGTCACAAAAGGAATAATCTTAAAATGACATTGTGTTCCATATATTATTTGAATCGATCAAAAAAATGCTAATAGAACTTCAATTAACTGCTCAATTTCTGCGTGAAAAAAATCGCGTACGAGTATATCTTCTAAAATTACAATTACAATGAAAACAATACATTTTTGTGCAAAAATATCAATGATGATAGATAATAATCATTGACTTATTAGGTTATTAGTCATAATAACAGCAAAGTATTAATTAATTATTATTCCCACGATCATGGCTTGTCCATGTGCAATCCAGTCGAATATACTTTTTAGGTTATATTGCATGACACTTTGTCCAACCAAATGTTCAAATAATACCTATGCACTATGTCTAAAAGTAATCACTACAGACATCAGGCTGCCAATTCTTTGTATGGCCTAAGTAGGTACTTACGTATTGCTCAAGCACCACCCAAGATGATCATACATTAACATTTCGTTACAACACTGACAAATCATCCTTTTTCGCCGTGACAATCGACTATTGTTGTTAATTATTATCTGTCAACACTGACCCGTTTGATCAACGTCAAATCGCAATGACAGATGACATGACACAAAGATAAGTTAATATTACACAATCTCACAATGATAGACAATTAGGTTACGACAAAATCTTTTTGTGGACTCGCCCTAAGTGTATAGTGCGCCGCAAACTTTATGACGGCTGTGAATTTCATAACGAGACGCTGCGCACTAGCTTATTTTGGGTATCATTTGGCTAGGCGGGGTATGTAGATAAAGTTTCCTCTATTAGAATATTATCAATAGATTGCGTTGACTGTACCTGAGCAAAGTCGAATCTGCCGCTCACTTCAGCCGCCATAAAGTTTGCACGACACTATACGAAACGGTAATTTCTGTGAATTCTAATGTCGGTGGTCTTTGAAAGTAATATACTTACTCGTACCAATTTAAAAAGCTCTACCTTTTATTCGCATATGAGTTATATCGGAAAGCAAAAAACAGTACCATCTTTGACTATACAGCTTCAATAACTTCCCATCATTATGCTGTTGATACTTTCACTGATGTCGTGATCGACTGATCTCAGACGTGCACTGTATATACCTATAATAGAACTTGATCAGATGTAGTCATTTCTCTTTTGTTTTTGAATATCCATTCCACTTCAGGACAAGCAGATGCACGGCGCAGTACGATCCTTATCTTGTGGACATTCCATCCACTCGTACCACGCGGTTCTCCTCCACCTTCATCATCCGCACTGCTAAGGTCTGGAACTCGCTGCCGGCTTCTGTTTTCCCCGAAAACTATAACCTGGGTCTCTTCAAGTCAAGAGTGAATAGGTGTCTTCTAGACCTTTGTGATCCATCGTCAGCCACATCGTTGCTTACCATCAGGTGAGATTGTGGCTGAACAAAGGTCTATCTACAACAAAAAAAAAACTGTTTGATATCTGGGGTACGATTTCGTCCCTCCCCACTTTCAGAATAGTTCTATGGCGAAGATTTCTCAGTCGTTTTTGATAAATTGATGGAGTTCTTTCCCAAAAGTGGTAAGTGGCATTAGAATAAGAATAAGAATAAAGAATATTTATAGCCAAAATGATCTTACACTAGTTAACAGTTTCGGTGAGCCTGTATCTTGGGTCTCTGGAGCTCGAGTTACCTTTGAAAATATTTCCTAGACGATTTCTACTACAGGGAAAGTGTTTGGCTATGATGACCAATTACTTATGCTCAATGACCAATTACATTACCAATTACTTATGCTCTTCCAAACTTCTGAGGACACGTTCAAATTATCGTTCCCGTAGGTATTTAAAGTCGTTAAGCTTTGATAGAGGTTTCCTGAAACACTGTTGTCAGAGTTGGCCACTAGATTAAGAATAAATATTTATAAAATATTAATTATATTTATAAATAAATATTAAGAATAAATATTTATAAATAAATATTTAAAATATTTATTTCAAAAAATACTATCAAAATACATTGTAATGCAACGTGAATCTTCTGAACATATCTAACGTTGTTGCCTTATAAGCTTAAACTTTCAAGCCTGGCATTTGATCAGCACGCAACATTTTGATCAGAGCGATAGTTAATGATCATGCCCGAATAAGCAGCTATTGGCGTTCGGTTGTTCACTGAAATATAGGAAAATGTGTTATGTTCTGTGCGCTTCAAATCGCATAGTATTGTGTGCGAAATTGCAATTTACTTACATAACAAGTTTTGATGTGATGCTTGTAAAATGTAACAAGCATTAGCGTACAAGCATTTGTGAATAAAATAAGTGAACATGTCAAAATTATCTACGGGTCTGTGCATAGGACCCAGGATCAAGATGATTGTTGAGGAAACTAGTCTGGCGGATATATTTTGTTAAGTATATATTTTGCCATCTCTTTTATTGAGTAAAGAAGATTGAGAATACGTCCGTTAGCAGCAGAGTCATTCTATAAACTCACTTCGAACGTCGAAGAGCTGAATCCGCTGTGTGACTTCAAATTTCGTATTCTAAATTTGAATCTCACAATACATTTTTGTGTATTTAGTGAGCTCGGTCACTTGAGTGAATTCAAAGTGAGACTACAGAATACATGGGCTGGTAGGAAACTTAAAGGTCTATAAATATCAATGACCCTTCCGCTTTTCTTTTAAGGTTTTCGAAATTGTTTCTTTATAATGTCCAAAGCTTTGAAAGTTAAAACAAAATAATGATATAAATGTGAGTTCAAAGTTGAAATTATAATTGCCTAACTCTCTGTCGTAAATTTAATACGCTATAAAAGTTATTTAAGTAGTTATTTTAAACTCAGAAAGTGTGAAATAACGCAGCAGTCACATACATAAAATAGTTTACTATACGTTAAAATAACCTAAATTTCGAGCTGTGGCTACACGCAATGAAACAATTTAGCTAATTGGGATGCCATTTACTTCATTACGCCATTTACAGTTTTATGGATCGTCAAAACGTTTATGCACTAAACACAAGCACACTCCGGACACTCGACGAAATCTCTATCAAAAAGCGGCATCTAACTACCTATTTACACAGACACTACACAATGTCATTTTTGTACACGCGCAGTTGTGTTCGTGAAGTAAGGTTGTCACCGTGTGAATAATCACTGTACAGTGTACATTGTGGTCTCGGTCTCGTCATTGCGTCTGCGCGCGTGGCACATCCCTAGCTCAAAGCCAGCCAGCCCCTTGCCAGCTCAAATTCGCTCGTGCGGTGAGAAAGCCCTGATTGGTGGGGGGGGGGGGGGGGTTATCTATTCTATGACTCAAGTTTAATAGGCTAAACTCCCGCTGCAAGTTATCTAAGATAAAACGTTAATGTTTTTGTAATTATTCTTTTAAACGGCTTGACCGATTTCGTTGATTTTTATATTCATTGGGTCAACCGGACTGTAGGTGACGCTATTTTCGAGATCTAAATGTAAATGTTCATCAAATTTTTTTTCGTATAGAAACGTACAATTCCTAATTGTGTAAGTAAGTACTTACATATAATTAATTTTAACGGATCGCACTAAAGCACTAGGATTAGCAATCTACCACTCACATCTATGTAACTACTTGTATTATTTCCCAAATGTTCGTCAAAAAGGGTTTAAGACACATATAATGGCTAACCGCTAACAAGGCTTTATGCACACATTCCACACGTGTCCCATTTATGATGCACGCATAAACATCTGAAAATCACATCACACTATCACACTAATCACATCACATCACACTAATATTATAAATGCGAAAATTTGGATGTTTGGATGGATGTTTGGATGTATGTTTGTTCCTCTATAACTCGACAACCACTGAACCGATTTGGCTGAAATTTAAAACATAATGACCGGGAATAGGCTACTTTTTATCCCGAAAAAATGCATGGTTCCCGTGGGATAAACAAAATAGTAGTTCACGCGGGCAAAACCGTGGTTGTCAGCTAGTATACTATATATGGAACAAACTATCAAGGTTTAAATTTCAATTATACAAATAAATAAACGAGTGAAGTGCGAGCATGAATTTAAGTTATATAAGCAGTACCAATCATGTTTCACCAAATTATTGCATATTTACAAACATTGGGCAACTTAATCACGCGTGTTCTGCGCGCTATTTTAACATCATCAAAATAAACTTAATGCTCTCAACTTTAACCTAATCGCCTCAACTTAGCTTTTAACAGAATGTACAGTCTTGCTCAAAATTATTCTGTTAAAAATGGCTAAACCCACCTAGGATAAACATTTAATTTTGTGTGATGAAAATAGATGTTTGTTCTGTGTCTGGTTGTTATAAATTTATTGTTAGTTTGTATTTACAAAATAACAAAATATATTAAGTAAGTATTCTGTCAGTTATCTGATTACTTAGTTTGGGGATATGTAAAATATCTACCACAATTTATTAATTTAATCTTATCTTATTTCATACTAATATTATAAATGTGAAAGTTTAGATGTTTGGGTGGATATGGACGAAATTTAACACAGAGATAAATAATTGATGGTTAAACAAACTTACCAAGTGAAGTTTGGCCATAATTATACGAGACGGTTACATCCGAAGAGATCATAATATTTTTGACCATGTAGTTTCACTTCTCAATGTACTAGGGCATCACATAATTTTAGAGTACTGTAAAATCTGTAAAATTAAAGCATTAGTAACAAAATAATGCCACTCGGATCTGGCATCCCTATATTTACCCTACCCGCTCGGCTCGCGCCAACTTCATTTCTTCAGAGACACTTATGTCGTTAAAGTAGCAAGGGCCTTTATGGGTTCGGGTGGGACCTTCTTGATCTCTTCGGATGTAACCGTCTCGTATAATTATGGCCAAACTTCACTTGGTAAGTTTGTTTAACCATCAATTATACTACGACGGTTACATCCTCAAGATCATAATATTTTTGACCATGTAGATGTTTAGCGACCTTTAACGACATAAGCGGTTAACGCAAAAGCAGGTAGGTACATTAATACCTAATGATGTCTTACAATCAACTTAAGATTGCATGTTTTGACAAAAAATTGAATCTGCAAATAAATAAATATTCAATTCAAAATATTCAATTATTTAAATATTGGTGAAACCGATAGAATACTTAAAATATTTTACAAAAAACCCAAATACATCACGCTCATCATTTTGGGTCAAATGTAGAACTTCTGACCAAACGAGTCGGTTCGTTATAAAATATCTAGTGGGACTCCGTTACGCATAGACGCCACTATTTGACTGACAAAATCTGTATTATCTATCGGCTTATTGTCGGTCGAGACACTCGCATTATGTATCGTTTTGTAAGAAAAAATTATCTGTTTAGGAAATAATTTCGAAAGATGATCAAGCACCTACAAGATTCAGATTTCAGATTATTTTCATTATTGGAAAAAAACAAAGTTTAGTTCTATTCTATCATCTTGACTCATCCGTTTACCAAATATCAGAGCAAGCACTGAATGACAAGTATTCAAAGTCGAATAATTTGACCCAGATTTATATTCGCTAACTAGAAAATCGATTACAAATAGAATATAACTTTTAAAAATTCAATTTTAAGTTTGGTGCAAAAAATTGCCACCATTTTGTGGAATCACAGTTATTATTGTTTTAAAGAACTTTTAGAAAAAGTTGATAGGTAAGTAATTATATCAATTTTATAGCACTTGCTTACAGTGCTTGTCTTGAGTAGGCTTGCTCAAGAACAGCGATGACACTAGGGTGTCGCTGCCAGAGTCTGAAAGTTGAAAAGAGTACCTAATGTGGTATTATATAAACTAGTTTGCCTTGAGATATAAATATATATATTTTTATGAACAATGGGTACCATGGTACCAAGGCCGCTAGGCCAATAAGGGACGACCAATTCTAGTAGCACGATTATTGCTTAGTTTACTTAAGTATATTAAAATGAATGAAAAAAGGAGGGAATGTGTAGAAAGAAATAAACACTCCAGTCTAGAGTAAACGCATCGATATCGAATGCGGACGGATCTCGTTTCAAGAGACGAACTTATGACATTTACATATTTATTCTAGTGGCAAATAAATAATTTTCATAAATCATTCAAACTTGTTTGAGATAGACTCCATATTGTATCGATAATAATTAAAAAACATCTGGATCCCTGGTCCAGCTTCCTTTTTGATTTTGGATTTTTCAAAGATGCTACACTATAACGCCGCTACTAGATCTTACTACTTAAATTGTTTAAATGCTTAAACTGGACACCTCCTCATCATAATTACATATCGCGTTCGTTTTATCGTTACGGATCAAAATTTATTTTGTATCGATTTGCCAGCGAAACACTGTAATTCTATAGAAGCGGCTTTAAGTTCTAAAAGGTTGATAGTGTATCTGGCTCGGCAGTCCTAGAAACCGTTTACATGTTCTCCGTTAAAATTAAGACGCCCCAATCCTTTAAAGGCGCATCCATAAAAATCTAATACCATAAATAGGATTATTTGAAATTAAAATATAATTTCGCCACAAAGACAAATCTGGATATAAGCTACTCGTAGGTATATGTGTGTTGTGTACCATGTAGGAGTCATAGTCGTTAAATCAAAGAAAATATAAATTTTTCAATTTCAAGCCGATTCGAAGCGGACCTATAGCCGTTCACGGGCAACTGCAGGACAAGCTGAGCAAAGTAACACGAAAAAATTTCGTGAAATCCCTTAGGGTTAGTGAACGAGTTTTAACAAGATAAGTGTTCTATTTGTGTTAAAATTCTGCCAAATTCAGGCACCTGTTAGGTACGAGAGTCTAATTCGAACTCAAAAAGTTGTTTTCTTTTTTATTTTTTTAAATGAGATAAGGTTACTTTTTTTATGGTTAATAATAATAAAACCCAATCTTGAAGGTTTCCTTGACTCTGTCGTGGCAATTATAAGTATTTATACACTGAATTCCATTTTAATAAATGACTAGAATCAGTCCGTATTTCTTAGATACATAAGAAATGATAGGCCCTTATGGACCGGGTACTAAAAAACATATGTATCTTGCAAGTCTATCATAGCCATGAAGCAGTCTTTAATAAGTAATTTAGCAGCGGTTCAAGTATCTACTATTTTAAAATATTGTCTGAAAGATAAATCGACTTAACACTAAATTTAGAAGTGCCTTCACGAATAATTTGTCAAAAAAGTTTTAGATAAAAATGGTCCGGAATATGTTTTATGTAAGCATCACAGATTCTGATGACTATAACTTATGAGTAGCTGAACATAACTGCTCTACGAGTAACTCCGTATTGCTAAACTTTTGGTTAGCTTGTTCCAACATTTGTACAGGAGGCCTACTATTAAACGGGATTTTAAATCCATTCATATAGCTAGGTACAGTTAATGATATTTTTCCAACAGAGAGTTATATTAATTAAACTCATTATAAAAGCTTTCAAACGCGGCGAAATTATTTTACAGCTAAGTAGGTAGAATATTCGCAGCTTCGTTTACATTACATCACTCAAGAAACCAAAAGATAGCAGAGAAATACAAAACCTCGTTGTCAGAACGAGATAAATATAATTTTCACAATTACGTGAGCAGCAAGTCGCAAATGACAGCCTGTGACGAGCGACCGAGTTGACTCAAGCTATCCAGCCCGAAGTTAATTTGCCACGCGGAGCGGGGCACAACACAACATATCTACCTCAGTTTATAAGGTATAGTGGAAGATCATTGGGTACAGCAGAGTGCAGAGTAATTAGCATAAAATAGCGCAAATTGTTAGCATGAAGTAGTATTACATACCTCTTATGCGTTTTGCGGGTCCTGAACGGGTGCAGGAAGAGCTCGCGGCAGGTGGTGGTCTCCGCCCTTGGAACGGGTACCCATCTTAAGACGATTACCTCAGATTTGGCATCTGTTCTTCGGTCCACCCCACCTGAATGGTCTGGGTGGTTTAGTTCTGGAATGGCCTTCCAGTTTGTCTGCTCCTGCTTCGATCTAGAGAGTAAGCTAAGGTCATACCTTTTAATCTGAAGGCCTTTATATTTATAGAATATTTAAATATTAAAGTCTTTTTTACGAGGTCTCTTTGGTTTTCTTAGTCTCGGTCACCTTCCACCAGAGTCCGACCCTAACGTTTAGAGAGTTCCTATAAAGATAGATAATTATAATAATTATAATAATAATATATTTCTTTATTCAGACATAATGCATGAACCGATTGTCATGGTCTGACTATGACAAATAAAGTAGAGCTCCCGGTGATGGAGTCTGGTATTATAATAGCCGCGCTCTGAGAGTGGTAGAAGACATACTACGCTTTCATCAAAGTTACAAAAGTCAGGTAATATAACCTGTACAGTACAATGTGCAGTCTGTAGTTGTTATTGGATTTAATGTCATTGGTCGTCGTCACGTGACGACATGAGACTGAGCGATAGAAACTTGTTCGCGTCACGCAGTATGACGCAATACTTACAGGTAAACATACTTACAATCTGCAGTTTGCAGTTTTTATTATTTTAAAACCATTGATCGTCATCACGTAATAAAACAAGACTGAACGATATCAAACGTGATCGCGTCACACAATATCACATAGGTAGGTATTGGGCAGGTAGGATACATAATAATACTTACCATCTGCAGTTTGCAGTTTTTATTATTTTAAAATCAGTGGTCGTCATCACGTGACGACACGAAACTAAGCGAAATCAAACGTGATCGCATCGCGCTATAACGCTGGGTAGATATATATCACCCTTGACCTTTATGCACAGATAGACATATACTTACGTTCATATACTTACGATCTGCAGTTTGCAGTTTTATTGTTTTAAAGTCATTGGTCGTCATTACACGACGACATGAGACTGAGCGATATTGAACGTGATCGCGTCACCCAGTATAGGTAGATTTTCCACCTCCTTGACTTGTATGCACAGGTACTTACAATCTGTAGTTTGCAGTTGTTGTTATTTTAAAGTCATTATGGACTAAGCGATATCAAACATGATCGCGTCACACAGGTAGGTTTTTTACCTTCTTGAATTGTATGCACAGGTAGACATACTTACAATCTGCAGTTTGCAGTTGTCGTTATTTTAAAGTCATTACGGACTAAGCGATATCAAACGTGATCGCGTCACGCAGTATAACGCAGGGGACCTAGGTTTTTTACACCCTTAACCTGTGTGGGCAGGTAAACATATACATACATCCAATCCGCAATCTGCCGTTTTAATTGTTTTTTAAAGTCATTTGGGCGATATCAAACGTGATCGCGTCACGCAGTATAACGCAGGTAGGTTTTCCACCTCCTTGACTTGTATGCACAGGTAGACATACTTACAATCTGCAGTTTGCAGTTTGTTGTTATTTTAAAGTCATTCCGGACTAAGCGATATCAGACGTGATCACGTCACGCAGTATAACGCAGGGGACCTAGGCTTTTTACACCCTTGACCTGTGTTGGCAGGTAGACATATCCATCCAATCTGCAGTCTGCCCTTTTTATTTATTGTTTTAAAGTCATTGGTCGTCATAATGTGACGAAACGAGACTGAGCGATAATTATCAAACGCGAGCTCGTCGCGTAATGTATCGTAGGTAGGTATTTCAACATCGTTGGTGACCTGTGTGCAAAGAAAAAAAACACCGGCAGTTTTTGTCACTTTGACAAAATTGTTATTACTAAGACGTAATCTAAATCGTTTATCATGATGGATAAATATCACAATGCAACGATAAACAATACAACAATAAACACGAGACAAAAATAAAATGAAGGTAGTCACATATTTTTTAATGTGAATTGTCGACATGTAAAAATTATTTGTCGTAAATAATTTACGGTATTATTTGTCGTATGCATCTATAGGTAATATTTTTTGATTATTGGGTGAAATTGAGTAAACAAAAAACTGTTACCTCCCTTCATCTCTCGTAGACGATGATGATTTCCATAAACTCCTTTCCAAAAGTTTAATCTTCTTTCTTATTCTATAATCACCACTTCGTTTACGTTGTTTTACCAATTATAAACTTTTAATTATAACTTTCTTGCGAAAAAAATAATTTCGTAATTATTGCGATGTTGCGATGCCCGCACATAAGAAACGAATGAAGTTGGCGCGAGCCGAGCGGGTAGGGTAAATATAGGGATGCCAGATCCGAGTGGCATTATTTTGTTACTAATGCTTTAATTTTACAGATTTTACAGTACTCTAAAATTATGTGATGCCCTAGTACATTGAGAAGTGAAACTACATGGTCAAAAATATTATGATCTTGAGGATGTAACCGTCGTAGTATAATAGTCTGGAAAAGCACATAGGCTACTTTTGATCTCGGAAAAAATGTACGGTTCCCGTGGTATAGAAAAATAGCAGTCCACGCGGGCGAAGCCGCGGGCGTTCGCTAGTTAAATATGAAACTAGTCAGAGGCAAACCCATCGCCGGCGCCGCTCTAAATCTAAGAGCCATCATTTAAATCTTGACATTGTTTTTCGTTTTTAAAAGAGTAAATAAACAGGACAACACCCCTACGAATTGTGAAAACAATTGACTGTCTCAAGATGTCATTGATCCTTTTTAGTTTGTAGGTAATTTCCATAGAAATCTAAGCAAATATCTGGGGGAACGTCTACCACGCCGGAATACAGTCGTGTCTATGATGGTTTCCATAGTTCGAAGTATGTAATTCCATAGTTCCAATTTGAAATCTAAAACTGATAATGTGCTTTTCTACATAACTGTACTGCTTCTGATTCACACGTAGCCTCTGCACATGACATTTAGATTTTTTAGTAACGAAATAGCAATCAATCTAAATCACCTGCGGTTTGCGACTTAAGCCTTGGTTTCTAAAGCGGCCGTCACTGAACGGCCGTCTGGGGGCATTCATCGAATTTTCAACTAAAAAAAGGACTTCACTGTTTATTATTTTTATCCTATTCCTATCATGATTATGTCTAGTATCTAGTTTACTTAATATTGATATGAAGCGCTCGTGACGTAGCTTGCAGAAATGTATTGATTGATAGATTGATGTTCTTGATTGAAATTAAGCAACGTTGTGCGTGGTCACAATTGGGTGACCTCAAGTGGCATTACGAGCTGAGCGCTTCCGTGCTTCCAAGGGCACGTTAAATAGTCGATCGAAGCGAACAAGGGATCTAGAAGGAAAGCGTCCTGTTGCCACGCCGATCACGCGATCTCTGTCACCGGAGATAAAGATCGCATGATCGGCATGCGATCACTTGAACGCGTTGCATTCTATTACAGGCAAAGAAAAAGCATACACGGGCAGCCATTGGTTACAGAGAACGCATGCGTTCAGATCGCATCGTCAGATCGTATCGGCGGCACGGATCGGTTGCGAGTATGTGACGACCGCTTGCTCACGACCGTCCGACTACAACGCCTGTCTAGAAACCGAAGCTTAATGTCCGATGTGGTAATATTGATTGTTTTATTAGTGTGAGAATCTCACGATTCCACAATTATTTTGGGCAGGGGTCAATGTTGCTTGTTTATTAGACACCATTCTAATATTGAACATGGTAATTTCCATTCAGTTGAGACAATAAGAGCAAGGGCAATAAGATTATCCATTTTATAATTTGAACTTATAAGGATCTTATTATAAGGTTATGAAATGGATGCATCAACAACTGGGCCCTAATTCTACTAATTTACAATGTTAACTATTCTGGTATCATTACCGCTGTGTTTCGTTCTCCAAAACGACAGTAGGTAATTTGTTTGGAAAAGTCACCGCAACAGAGTAACGTTAGGTTACTCTGTTGTGGTGACTTACATAGTCTTCAGTGGATTAGGAAAAAAAACGAAATCTAAGGATAAAGTTGACATTTTGCAACAAAAAGTAATTTCGAGAGCACTTTATGACCTTTGCAGCTGGTCAAAAAAACTAAATACCACGAAGTAGGTACTTATTGTACATAAGCTAAAATTACCCACATAACAAGAAAAAGCCAGATTATTTTCTAGTATTTATGGTCAAAAATATTCTAGAAAATACTTACATATTTTATTTAAATGCGTCTCAAAAAACCTAATCGTTATTATTCAGTCATGATATAAGTAATTTAAAATAAAAAAAGTAGGTATGCTCTCTCAAATGTTTCACAAAAAACAGGTAGGTAGGTAACAACAAATTTTAATTTCATCTAATCCAACTTGTCTAAACATCTTTTAATATTCTACTTTTGTTCAAATCCGGACTTTATCCCAATAAATATCCTCGAAACACGTCTTTCTAGGAAAGTACGAATAAATTATACATAATTAGCAATAAAATGTGATAACATTTTAATTTAAACATTATATACTTAACTTAAACAGGATTTTATTAGTCATGTGTTGTCAACTCAGATTAATAAGTAGGTACCTTTATTGTGAATACTTGTTTTTTGCAATAGCCAGTATATCTATTACTAGCTGCTGCCCGCGTCTTCGCTCGCGTGGTACCCGGATAAAAAGTAGCCTATGTTGCTTTCCAGCCATCCAACTATCTTCACACAAAAAATCACGTCGCTCTATTTTGACGTGAAAGCAGGACAAATAAGTAAACAAACAAATAAACACTATTTCACATTTATAAATTGGTACCTACGGATTATGTTCTCCATTTTCCGATAAAAGGAAAGTTTAGAAGACGCCCTTCGTTGAAGCAATTATTTTGATTGAGGTCACAATATAATTAACCCAATATAAATAATATATAAATAATCCTCAAAAAAAATAAAAAAAAATTGCTAGTTATATAAACGAAGACACGTAATGAACATGCTCGCAAAAAAAAAAGGTTTTTTGTAGCTATGCGAGACATTTGACCCACACCTATTATCTTTTAGAATTAACATATTTATCAACACTAAACTTGTTCTAAACGAAATGTCAAGGTCTACTAGACTATTTATTTTTATATAATAAATAAACGTACACATACAATAAATTAATATAATAAATGTTCTTGGCAAGCGAAATTATAATTTATCACTTTGCCGCGGTAAACAATGTGTGAACAAGGATGCGAAAATTTTCGGCAACAAGCCACAACACTAACTTGTTTTCTGAGTCATGCTTTATTTCTAAATATAAAATAATAAGTACTTAAATGTTTAAGAGTACCTACTCTTAAATAGATGCAAGTAGGAGCGCGAATGACCTTCTATACAAATAATCCTACTAATATTATAAAGGCGAAAGTCCGTGTGTGTGTGTGTGTGTGTGTGTGAATGTTTGTTACCACGTATCTCCGTAACTACTTAACCGATTTTGATGAAATTTGGAATGTAGATAGATAATGACCGGGAATGAATAGGACATAAGCTACTTTTTATCCCGAAAAAATGCACGGTTCACGTGGGATAAACAAAATAGCAGTCCACGCGGACGAAACCACGGGCGTCAGCTATTATTAAAATAAATGTTTGTTTTGTCCTCTATGCGTTCCTAAACCATCGAACAGATTGTGATGAAATTTTGGTAGGGTCTGAAGGATTTTTGGCCCAAAAATCTATTTTAAAAAAAATAAGGTGCTAAGTAGGTACCTACAAAGTTTGTTGGGTCAGCTAGTGAACTATAAAATGAATCAGTCCTTGGTCACCCAGTAGTTTTTAATGACATGGAAGCTAGTGTTGGATAATAAATCAAAGTAATTCTTCGCGTAAGTATAAACTTGTTGAACACTTTAATATTATTATTACAACACAATTTAAGTTATTTTTATATACTTACCTGAGGTTTTGCGTTTATAGTCACAACTATAGAAGATATAGAATATATACAATATACATATAGGAACAACTTCAAAGCTGCGTATAAATAAGTATATTTTTATGGGTAATTTACTCAAACTTGCGGAAAACTTCTTAGATAAAAGTGTAATTAAACCATGGTTCATAAAACTGAAACAGGATTTGGTTAGTTACGTATTGCCAACTAAAATTAGCTTATATTTAAATATTTTTTTTTAGATAGCTAATTTAACTAATTGTTTAGGACAGTAGAACTCGTTAAATATAATTAATGTTGAGGAAAAATTTAAAAAACAAAAACTTATCATAGAATGTGAAACACAAAGACATTAACGTGTTCGCAAAAAATTAGGTACCTAGGTAATTTTTTCGTGGGACATTTAATTCACACTTATGCCGTCTTGCACCACATCCTTAATTGTAATTAAAAGCTAGCCTAAACGCAATTTTTGTATCTTTGTATGCGTTAAATGCTTTCAGCTTAGCCAAATACAATCAAAAAAACACAAAACGCCCTTATTATCTTTATGTTTTTAATGAATAAATGATTTTGTATTTTTTTTTTGTATTATCTTTGAAAAATATTAAACTAGTAAAATAGTTAATAGAAGAAAACGCAACTCCGTTCCAAGAATAGAAAATGTATTTCAATTCAATTGAATTTTTTTTAATGTTTTCACTACCATCATCCACCTTCTCAATTTTAATATATTAATATTTAATAAATAATTAATTAATTCTTTATTATTGAACAATGTACAAATTAACTAATACTTAAAAAAAATTAACATGAGTGGGTGTAAAATGTGGACAGAGGTTATTTAATAATGAGACGATTGTAACATCCGCGCTGTTGCTTAATATTCATTTTTATAAAATATTTCAATTTAAATCTTTTATACATAATATATTGTTATACGAGTAAAAGGAAGTTTTCTTTATAGTTGGTCTATCATAATACCAAGCGTAATTTTAGAGATCTACACTCTTACGCCCATTCTGAAGTAATTAAACTCTTGACTATAAACCTAGCTATACAGTAACGAAGTACCTACTTATAATTACTTTTAGTTACCAGCAAGTAAGCGTCAATCGTGAAACAAACGAACTTTAACCTTTATGCGGTATCTCCACTGACACGAGACATTTTGATACACCGTGACAAATCTGACACATTATTTCGATATTCGGCGATGGCAATTCATCTCATATTAAACTAAAATCAATTAATATAAATGCCATGCATGTAATTATGTTAGCAAATTATAAGATAATGCCACTCACACTATAATTATACTATAGTTCAGAGCTGTGCTGCAATCTCGTGACAGTTAAAGTGAGATGTACAAAGATAACTTCTACTGTATGTATGTTCGTATGAGCTGGTGGCTAACTCTGGTGACTGAGTTTTAGGCCACCTGAAGGCCTCCGTAATGGCTTAACGACTTGAAAGCCGGGACTGACAATTTAACCTGCCCTCAAAGTACGAAAGCGCTCATCTGATATTGCCACTTGCGGTAACCCATCCAAATTGTGACCACTCAGAACGTCGCATTACTTCAATGATCTGTCAAGAACGTCTAAGCAAGCTAAGCCACGAGCGCTTCAAGTTAATATTATTGCTTCTACTTATTATTATATTGATTCTTAAAATAGAAACAGGCTTATGGCTGTAGCGCTCAGATCTTTAAGGCCTCTCCACATTCGCATGTATCACGGCGTAAAATTTTGGTGCGAATCACTGAAAAAACAGTAACAATTCCACATTTGAAGACGTTGGCTCCTAGTTGTCTAGTGCGCCTTACGAACCCTTAGTCGCGGGACAAAGCGACAACAAATCGGAACGAGGCACGAACGCGATGTGAGGCTGAGAAGAATAAACTAAGTTGAAAGTTTCTTCAACTAAAGTTGCTCTGTCTGAAGATCACCTTTTCTCCTTAGTAAAAAATTCAATGTTGACCTTTGGGTCGAAAGTTAAGAATCCCACTCGGCGAAACCTGCTTTTATTATTTTCTAATATAAGGTAAAGCTTATGCAAAAAATAAAATCATATTGGTACTAATGCAAATCACTAATTTGAAATCGATATAGCTTTTAGTCTAGATCCTGGTCTCAGATTTAAAATTGATTGTGATTTTATTCAATAAAATTTTGAATCGAATCCAAATAAAACCGGGCATATTTTCGAACATTAGATCATTGAAAACACCTGGTGTCCCGGATATGATACAAATATTTTTCGAGATCCATAAAATAAAACTAATTAACGATTAGCACATAACTAATCAAATTACATCAGTCATAGGTACTTACTGGTTGAATAGGTACAAGACTAGAAATGTTGAAGCTAGATGCCATGTAGTTTGAAAAGCGTAAATATAGGGCTAGTTAAAAAAAATTGAATAGCTAACACGGTTGCTGACCGTGGGCCTAGCTAGATATAAATATAAATAATGCAAGATAAATAAAAAAAAATATTGAATGTATCATAAACTCATTCGATGGTCACATTCTTATATTTTTTTTTAACTAGACAATCAAATATTTATTCAACTTCTTCGAAATTGATATCTTGATAATCTTTTTATGAAGACAAAAATATCTATCTCCAGACGAAAAACTGGTCTATGTTTTTATTCTTTTCGAACCGTGAAACGTGTCATTTTTTTGTCAAGGATGCTGCGATAGCAGTCTTTCTATGTCTATGTCTATTTATTTTAGAAGAACATAATTAAACCAGTTTATTTTCACTTTTTGTTATATTTCGCGGAGATATTTGGCTTTAGGTACAATAAAGTGTAAATGATCTAAGTGGCGATCTCTCGTCAACTTTTTTTCTGTAGGTAATCTTTTTATTGCTTTTGTGTGGTTTATTATTTTTTCTGCCTTCTAGTTAGGTAATTGATATTTTTATAATATTAAATATAAAATTAAATTAATTAATTAAATCATTATGTTAACAAATCGCGAAAGTTTAACAAGTTATATAAAATTAAATACATTTACTCCCAAAAGCCAGTTGTGATAGTTTTTTTATGTTGAGATTGTGTGTAGGTATAGCTGCAGAGTTTTTCTCTATTTCTTCTGGATACGTCTAACGATAGAAAAAGATAACATTTTTTAATTGGCGAAGGAGGAAGAGAACAACAGTTATTTGACTGTCAGGGACAAAAAAACAGTAGTACGACCTTAACCTTTTGTTATTATTATGGTACATGTAGTAAAACTTATAATATCGGATGTTCGTATTTCACATCCTAGTGTGAAAAATAAAATAAGTTTTAATATGAACATAAAACATATCTAATAAGTTAGATCACGAAGTTTGACCATTTCAAAATCCTTTTAGCGTCTTGTGGGAAATCTCTTTTGTCCAAGGCTTTGTATGACACCTCTTGCCTAACTATTGTTTCTTAGTACCCTTGAAATTTTATGATTACCTACTTCCAATATGGAGGTTGGGTGGGAATTTCATAAATTAATTAGATTAATCAAGAAATCACATGCGTCTCGTTCTCACCAAACGACTTTGGAGGCCAAAATGGTAAAATTGGTTTCAATTCCAAAAATATCTTTCTTTAAAGGTTTTTTTAAGGTTCCTTCTAGGTAAGCGTGCTCCATCTTAGACCACACTGTTGCTTTACATCAGGCAGTGTGATCAAACGCGAACCTATTTTCGATAAAAAAAAGATCTAAAAATTCATTGAATCACAATATTTTACAATCAAAGGATATATATATACTTATATACATTTTATTAGTTTTATCTGTTAAATTTAATTTAGATATGCATTAAAATAAATCAAACAGTTTCCTTAAAAATTGAATAACTGAATGACTTCTTCATTATTATTCAATTTTTCTTCGTCCGAGAATTTTTCTTACTCATAGTTAGATTATTTCAATATCAAAGCGGTTGACGTTGCCTAGTAATCACAAATTATAGGGTGTAGCCTCGTTCATAATGTCAGCTGATGGGATGGGCAATATATACCTCCTATCTTTGTATGTACAGTAGAGTGTTGACAAAAACTTACTTAATAAAGATGTTATCATGATGATGTGCAATTTATTTGCTTGAAACTCGCTTGAGAGCAAGGAATATTGTTTTTTTTAAACATTTCGTATTTGTAAATATCGATGCTGTTTCATTGTTTCAAAGAGAAAATATCAAAGTACTCTACCTTTCTCTATGGTAAAGTGGCGTGATTGTGAAGACTCAATTATTTAATCACGCTGATTACTTAATTTAATTAATCGTATTTGATGAATCAGTCGAAGTGAAACAACTTGTTTCCAGAAAACTATAATCTAGGTGTCTTCAAGGCTAGAGTGAATAGATTTATTATTGATCGATGTGATCCATCCTCGGCCACACCATCGCTTAACATCAGGCGAGTTGGTGGCCAATTTCTATTAAAAAAAAGTGATTAAGAAAACTTCATAATTTATTCTTAAACGAAAATATTTTTATATTTTCGTTTAAGAATAATATTAATATTTTTATATAGCCTTCGACTGGCAGCAGTATGAATCAACCTTGCTACTTATACTAATTTTTGATTTGTACTATATAAATAGTTATCAGATAATTTGATTTACAAATCGAATTATTTTCAATAAATAAAGGTATAATTTAATATTTGTTCTGAAATGGAAACGTCAAAGGTCTTGTATTTTGAATCATCGCTATTAGAATGTGGATGCAAATGCTAAAGATCAAAGCATATTAACTTCAGATTGCCTACTTAAAGCTATAACTTTAAGTTAACATACAAAAAGTAATAGATTTAACTGGCTGTCGATATTATCCCTCTCTTCTTTAGTCATTGAAATTTTGAAAGCAGTGGATGACACCAGGCAAAGGTGATAATGATGATGATTGTGAAAGTACAAAATATGCAAATTCGAAAAATGACGTTTCTTCGCTGAAAAAACGTCAACTTTCCGAAGAAAATCATCGAATCGGATGCATTTTCGGAAGTCTGTTAGTTTTGAGTTTCCGAAGTTAGTTTTCAGCTGTCTAAAATAAAAATTTAATACATTAAGTATGTAAAACCCCAATTCTTTTATCAACTTCACAACGTCAAACATTCAAGTAGTATCATTAATGTTGCGTTTGGTTTCGTTCTCTAAAATGACAGTAATTTGCAAGACCTCATTGGTAATTTGTTAGAAAACGTCATCACAACAGAGTAACCTTACCTTATTGGTCATTAAAGAAACAAAACGAAATAGTTGTCGTTTTCTTTGGTTTATAAAAGTTTTTAAGCGCAATCGAGCACGTGATAATCCCAATTTACATACCGTAATCTCAAAAAGTTACTTTACTAAGTAATTTATTCAATCACTGTTCATATCTTCTTCATAATGTTCATATTATAACTAAACGCAAGCTGTATTGCAAGTCCTACTCGCATAAGTACCTATACTTTATTGTTCACGTGTCAGTAATCCACTCCCATGCCATAGATACCTACACCGTTTGCGCTCAAGCACTGGTCTCAGAAAATATGGCGACCGTATTTTACCAGCTATTATCGTTCAAAACTGATAGTCGCTGGCACAGAGACAGTGACTATCAGTTAAGGAAGGAAGGAAAGAAGGGAAGAGGCGGCAGCCCAACACGATAGTCCGACCAGGTTCTGAAGTCTCTTACCATCCAGATCCAAGATGCCATAGAAGCCGCAAGAGATCGGATTGGCTGGAGAACAATCATTCGCGAAAATTGATCCTTGGAGGAGGTCACGACCCTCAACACTAAGGAGAACGATGCATAGAGCAGGATTATTGTTCAAACACTTTATTCATACTGAATGGCAAACCAACTTCATAACAAACCAGCTTCTCAGGAATACTAGTAATAGGTAGGGGCTCGATCTATTAGACTACTACCGTTTACGGTTTATTTAGGTACTTACATGAGAAACGGGGTTTTTATGCTGACTTCGTTATAGCTTATCGACTGACGAGCCGGGCCCGTGCCCTCCGATGCACGGAAGCACTCGCCTGTTAATCCCACTTGCGGTCACCCATCCAAACAGTGACCGCTCAGAATTTCGCTTACCTTTGAGGATCTTTCAAGATCATCTAAGCTTCACCACGAGCGCTTGAAGTGATAACTAGACAATCCATTAGACCAAAGTCGTGGACGTTTTAAAGAAAACCAAGGCTTAAACATAGGCACGTATGAGTAACTCTAGGATTTATAAGACGATCTTTAGTCTCGTACCCGTTCTCCTATAAAAGGTCAGAGCCGCGAGCTTCGGATTCAAAAAAGTCTTGGGAAATATTGTAACTCTCATTTCCTTGATGTGTAAGCCTTAGGAAATGCCAGGTGGCTCGATGATTGACAGATGACCCCATATTATTATGTACATAGAGTGACTAGTCGATAATATTAGCTAACTTTTGTCAACACTCAATAGTATTATCAATTCTTGCAATTTAAAGGCCTTTGAATTTGCTTGAGTACCTACTTACATAATTATCATGGGAGAAACTTACTTGATTCATCTACAAGTGCCAAAGAAATGAAATGAACAAGAATACACTTTGAGTATATATTTATGTCTTTGATCTCGTTGAGTCTGGGGTGAATGATAAAAAGTCTTTTATTACTGCTTTTAGGGTAAGATATACGAGGATATTCAGTTGTAATAAAATATTTATGAAGTATGTTAGTATAGAGCAGTGGTTCCCAAACTTTTATTTATTATGGACCCCTTTCAAAATTTTACTGGTTTCGGTGGACCCCCTGCTGCTACATTTCTACCATATTCCCAAAATTTCTCGCCAACGTGGACCCCCTTCGAGTCTCCCGTGGACCCCTGGGGGTCCACCTGGACCACTTTGAGAATCACTGGTATAGAGTATCTATCGAATATCTAATTTGTAACTAGTCAAATCAAACGACATAGCGACATCATGAGCGATACTCAAAAGTTGTAATGTACAAAAATGTATTAGATACTTCAGACGCTATAAAGTTTCTTGCAGCGAACGCTTAGTCAAGTAAGTGTCAAAATGTCTTTAGAATAGGCATGATGACTAATTTTCAAAATCTCTTCTATGATATTCAGAAGTATCTATTATGTCTAAAATATAACTGAAAATACGAGTATATCATATTTCTGTAGAAAATTAAGGTTTTTGTGCAATAAAAGTACATTTAAATTTTAATTTTCAAATTCACGCCAAAACGCTCGCCGGTGTCATGGCGTCTGTTTTTACGTCACGGCTCGGTATATCAACCAGTGATGACAACTTAGCTACATAGAAACAAAATGACATTTACCGAGACGTGACGTAATTCGCTCTGATGGGTGTTTTAGCTATCATGGCGGATTGATGTATTTTGTAGATTTATTTTAACAAATAAATTGTTAATCTCGACATTAATCACACTAATATTATAAATGCGAAAGTTTGGATGTTTGGATGTTTGGATGTTTAGATGTTTAGATGTTTAGATGTTTGGATGTTTGGATGTTTGGATGTTTGGATGTATGTTTGTTCCTCTATAACTCGACAACCACTGAACCGATTTAGCTGAAATTTGAAACATAGATAGATAATAACCGGGAATAGGACATAGGCTACTTTTTATCCCGAAAAAATGCACGGTTCCCGTGGGATAAACAAAATAGTAGTCCACGCGGGTGAAGCCGCGGGCGTCAACTATGACTCCCGCGAATAATAACTGAGAATAGGACATAAGCTACTTTTTATCCCATAAATGGGTTCCCATGGGATAGCAACGGGGTAAAACGTTCCTACGAAAAATACACTTTCACGCTAAATTATATATCGAACAGATTTGAATACCATTTTTAAAACCCTAATATCACACTAATAATCACACTAATATTATAAATGCGAAAGTTTGGATGTTTGGATGTTTGGATGTTTAGATGTTTAGATGTTTAGATGTTTGGATGTTTGGATGTTTGGATGTATGTTTGTTCCTCTATAACTCGACAACCACTGAACCGATTTAGCTGAAATTTGAAACATAGATAGATAATAACCGGGAATAGGACATAGGCTACTTTTTATCCCGAAAAAATGCACGGTTCCCGTGGGATAAACAAAATAGTAGTCCACGCGGGTGAAGCCGCGGGCGTCAACTATGACTCCCGCGAATAATAACTGAGAATAGGACATAAGCTACTTTTTATCCCATAAATGGGTTCCCATGGGATAGCAACGGGGTAAAACGTTCCTACGAAAAATACACTTTCACGCTAAATTATATATCGAACAGATTTGAATACCATTTTTAAAACCCTAATATCACACTAATAATAATATTATAAATGCGAAAGTTTGGATGTTTGGATACATCTTTTTCTTAGAGAACCGTTAGCAAAACCAAAGTGTCACATGTTAAATTTGTCTAAAAAATTTCCGCTTCGCTCGCATATTACTTTGATGAGTATTTTACGAGCAAATTAATTTACTGTTAGGAACCGACAACCATCCATCTTTTTCTTAGAGCACCGTTAGCAAAATAAAGTGTCACATGTTGTATTTGTCTAAAAAATTTCCGCTCGCTTCGCGAGCAGGGGAGGCTCGCTTCGCTCGCATGTTAGTTTTAGCATTTTACGAGCAAATTAATTTACTGTTAGGAACTGACAACCATCCATCTTTTTCTTAGAGCACCGTTAGCAAAACCAAGTGTCACCATGTTGTATATGTCTAAAAAAATCCGCTCGCTTCGCGAGCTGGGAAAGCTCGCTTCGCTCGCATATTACTTTGATAAGTATTTTACGAGCAAATTAATTTACTGATAAGAACCGACAACCATCCATCTTTTTCTTAGAGCACCGTTAGCAAAATCAAGTGTCACACGTTGTATATGTCTAAAAAATTTCCGCTCGCTTCGCGAGCAGGGGAGGCTCGCTTCGCTCGCATGTTACTTTTAGCATTTTACGAGCAAATTAATTTACTGTTAGGAACTGACAACCATCCATCTTTTTCTTAGAGTCCCGTTAGCAAAATCAAGTGTCACCATGTTGTATATGTCTAAAAAATTTCCGCTCGCTTCGCGAGCTGGGAAAGCTCGCTTCGCTCGCATATTACTTTGATGAGTATTTTACGAGCAAATTAATTTACTGATAAGAACCGACAACCATCCATCTTTTTCTTAGAGCACCGTTAGCAAAAACAAGTGTCACACGTTGTATATGTCTAAAAAATTTCCGCTCGCTTCGCGAGCAGGGGAGGCTCGCTTTGCTCGCATGTTACTTTTAGCATTTTACGAGCAAATTAATTTACTGTTAGGAACTGACAACCATCCATCTTTTTCTTAGAGCACCGTTAGCAAAATCAAGTGTCACATGTTGTATTTGTCTAAAAAATTTCCGCTCGCTTCGCGAGCAGGGGAGGCTCGCTTCGCTCGCATGTTACTTTTAGCATTTTACGAGCAAATTAATTTACTGTTAGGAACTGACAACCATCCATCTTTTTCTTAGAGTCCCGTTAGCAAAATCAAGTGTCACATGTTGTATTTGTCTAAAAAATTTCCGCTCGCTTCGCGAGCAGGGGAGGCTCGCTTCGCTCGCATGTTACTTTTAGCATTTTACGAGCAAATTAATTTACTGTTAGGAACTGACAACCATCCATCTTTTTCTTAGAGTCCCGTTAGCAAAATCAAGTGTCACCATGTTGTATATGTCTAAAAAATTTCCGCTCGCTTCGCGAGCTGGGAAAGCTCGCTTCGCTCGCATATTACTTTGATAAGTATTTTACGAGCAAATTAATTTACTGATAAGAACCGACAACCATCCATCTTTTTCTTAGAGCACCGTTAGCAAAATCAAGTATCGCATGCATGTTGCATTTCTCTAAAAAAAAATCAGCTCTCACCGCGGGTAACACCGCGGGGCACAGCTAGGCAGTAGGACATAGGCTACTTTTTATCCTGAAAAAATTCACGGTTCCCGTGGGATAAACAAAATAGTAGTCCACGCGGGCAAAGCCGCGGGTGTCAGCTAGTAAGAGAATAAATATATTTTTCAAAATCTTTGAAACCTATTTCATTAGATCAGATAAATATTTTGGCGAGACTTGATTACTGTCATCATGCCTATTCCAAGAAATACAGATAACACTAACGAAATACAATAAAATTAAACAATTTTGATTCCCATAAAGCTAGAATAATAAACATATATTAATCAATCATGATAAAACAATAATACAACACCATCGTATTGTCTCTTCTGAATGGTCGTTTAACATGTTCATTATGGTGTAATAAATACTTTAAATACATTCATTCAGTTAGTTAGTTCGTATGAGCAAGTGGCCAGCTCTAGTGATGGAGGTTCTACGTTTCTAGGCCGCCTAAAGGCCTACGTCATGGCTTAACGACTTAAAAGCCGGGACCGACAATTTAACGTGCCCTCCGAAGCACGGATGCGCTTAGCTCGCAATACCACTTGCGGTCACCCATCCAAGTTGTGACCGCGCATAACGTTGCTTAACTTAACGATCAAGCAAGAGCGTCTAAGCAAGCTACGCCACGATTCATTCAGTTAGAATTATAAATTGTTAATCTAATCAGCAATGGGTGATTTTTGTGAAATAATGAAGAATTACTAGTTTTAATGTGCATTATAACGACCTCTGTAGTGCAGTGGGTGAAGTGAAGGCCCGCCTGAGACGCATGAGGTTGTGGATTTGATCCCCGCCACGATACAAATGTTTTTATGATCTGCAAATATTTGTTTCGGGTCTTGGTGTTTCCTATGTATAATATTATGTATCTATGTATTTATCAGCCATGTGGTTCCAAAAACACAAGCTCTGCTTACTTTGGGGCTAGGTACATGATGCTCTGTGAAATGTCCAGCTTCCGCCCGCGGCTTCGCTCGCGTATGACCCAGATGATAAAAATTTCAGCCAAATCGGTTCAGTGGCTGTCGAGTTATAGAGGAACAAACATACATCCATCCAAACATCCAGTGGCGGATTATCCTTAAGGCAAATTAGGCAATTGCCTAGGGGCGCCAGGTTACAGAGGGGCGCGCAAGGAAATTTTTAGGCAAAAAAAAATTATAAGTAGTTGGGTAATTAAAAAGCGCTACTTCCATAGCGCTTCCGAAGCGCGTCCCGTCTTCTTGATTATTCCTCTCCACCTGATTCGATTTAAATAAGACAGAATTGCGATGTTGGGGTGCGGGGCGCCCCGGTGGCGCGGCGGCCGGCAGCGGCGCCACAGCGGCGCGGAGAGCGCGGGCGGTCGTAGCCGTGCGACAGGGATGATAGTCGCAAGCATAAGTACCATAAGTACCATAAGTAGGTTACCTGGAAGAGATCGCTTTTAGCGATAAGGTCGCCCATTGATACACTTTTTTAATTAAGGCTTATTTTCTTTTGTATTTTTATGGTGTACAATAAAGTTATATTCTATTCTATTCTATTCTAAGTACCTACGATCAGGCGATTTTTTTGGATCGTTCGAAAGATATTAGTTTTTCCAGTGGATTGATTGAATATAATCAGATATCAAATAGTGAAGATCTAAATCATATCATGAAATAAACCAACAAGCAACGAGCCTTTTCTTTGAGCACTGCAAACAAAATAAAGTGTCACTTTATAGTGTCACATTTGTCTTAAAAAAATTTTGCTCGCTTCGCTCGCATTGAACTTCATAGGTAGGTATATTGCGAGTAAAGGGAGTATGTCTGACTGACCACAGAATAAGAACCGACAAGCAGCGTTCCTTTTCTCTGATCACCGCAAATAAAATCAGTGACACATTTGTCTTAAAAAAAATCTGCTCACTTCGCTCGCATTTGTCTTCATAAGTAAATGTATTGCGAGTAAAGTGAGTTATGTTTGACTACAGCATAAGAACCGACATGCAGCGAGCCTTTTCTTTGATCACCGCAGACAAAATGAAGTGTCACATGTACGAGTATGTTGCATTTGTCTTAAAAAAATTCTGCTCGCTTCGCTCGCATTGAACTTCATAAGTAGGTATATTGCGAGTAAACTGAGTTATGTCTGACTGACCACAGAATAAGAACCGATAAGCAGCGAGCTTTTTATATGATCACCGCAAACAAAATCAAGTGTCACCTGTTACATTTGCGTTAAAAAATTTCGGCTCGCTTCGCTCGCATTTTCACTTTATAAGTAGGTAGGTATATTGCGAGTAAAGTGACTTATGTCTGACCGCACCGCAGAATAGTAACCGACAAGCAGCGAGTCTTTGAGCACCGCAAACTTATGCTAAGTTTCAAATTCGTTAGTAGGTACCTACCTACCAGAGAGAAGATTTTAGCCCATTTACGAATTTCTAAAAATAGTCAACTAAACAATTCAAGAATGTGATAGTAGACAGAGTTATCCCTTTGGGTAGTCAGAGGCTTGTCCAAATCAGGAATTTTATGGTTTGTTACCAGAGGGGCGCCTATGAGGAGCTTGCCTAGGGCGCTCTCGAAGTTTAATCCGCCCCTGCAAACATCCAAACTTTCGCATTTATAATATTGGTGTGGTGTATAATATTCGCATTTATAATAAATGGTATATCAATTACAATATGTACGTACATTGTACAGTCATATTTTTCACAATTAAATATATTTTGTTTTGTGGTAAACTAACGATTCTTATTTATTTTCAGGTAATTACATCTACTGTATACTCGTAACAAACCACAGTCATTACCACTCATCATTGCTGATCTGGTAAGTGCTTATCATGACTGCTTGCGAAGTTGCTCTAGGTTTAGCGTCCACTTGTCGGTATCGTACGCTTCGGACGCATCGCACGCAACGGATCGTAGTATTATTTGTATAGAAACTCATTATAAGTGCGTCCACCTGTCCGCATCGTACGCATAGCATTACACAGATAATCCGCTTGATGCGATCCGTCCGCTGCGTGCGATGCGGGCCTGTGGACGCCCTTTAACAGCAGTTGGACATAAGATAGTGGTAAATTACTACATGGATATTGTAGAGATAAAAATTTCAATTTTACAATCGTTTTAAACTTTTGCTTAAAAATCGTACAAAAGTTAAAAAATTATGCCTTAATAGAATACCTGATTGTTGAGATGAAATAGGCTTACCCAGCACCTAACTAAACCAGTCTCCGTATTCTTATTCACAAGAAAAAGACACGGTTAAAACTGCTGGATAATGGTCGTTTAAACTGTTAATAATAGGGAACTCCCACAATTTTTTTTATGACTTTATACGAAAGGTTGCATCGTCAAATAACCGTAATAAAAATTCCAGCGCCGAAAAACTAAAATTTTATAACAAAAATAATTTTTAAAATTTACTAACATTTTCATGCACTTGAAACGGTCGTGACGTCACAATTCACAGCAATTACACGCGCTTGTAGGTAGAAAAAAAAACTTTCTGTCATTTATCATAGAGTTTGAAGGAATATGACGTCACAACACATGTGACAAATAGCGTTGCGTTTCAAGTCTTATGAAATTCGCACTATATTTTTGCACTTTTTAATTATTAATTTCTAAGCGAAAATGAAATAATATTAAAAAAATAATTACACACACATAATTTTTAAGCCATAATGTTCATAGAAAAATACGTTTAACCCGCTTTTGAATCAGACGCATGTTCCCTATTGTATGCTAACCCGAATACTGAAACGCTACTTGGTTTAAGTGGTTCTTATCAATGACATGTAATTTTCGTATACGATTCTGAAGAGTAAGAACGTCTCAAATAATTAAATACGTCTCAAATATTTAAGTAGCGTTTTATAAAACGTTAAACGTTATAAAACGCTACTTAAATATTTGAGACGTATTTAATTATTTGAGACGTTCTTACTCTTCTTATAATTAAATACGTCTCAAATATTTAAGTAGCGTTTTATAAAACATTAAACTTTATAAAACGCTACTTAAATATTTGAGACGTATTTAATTATTTGAGACGTTCTTACTCTTCAGAATCGTATACGAAAATAATTCGGGCGTGAGATTTTCAACTGTAAGAGTAACAAAAAACACAAATGTAGAGGTCTTTTAAGTCCTCTTTATGTTCATTTTTCGTGGTGTTGCATTGCTTCAGTAACAAGTCGGTCGGTTTTTAAAATAAATAATTATGGCACTAAGTATGCGCGCGTTTAAGTTTTTTGTATGGAAAATGTGAACTATAAAACGTGTATGTTACCCACGCTGCAGAGATTATGTGTTTGACAGTGAGTTTATTGTAGTGCAATTTTTTTAGACCTGTTAAATCCGTACCTCCGTACCCATATTATAAATGTGAAAATGTGTTTATTTGTTTGTTTATTTGTCCTGCTTTCACGTCAAAACAGAGCGACCGATTGACGTGATTTTTTGTGTGGAGATAGTTGAAATACTGGAAAGTAACATAGGCTACTTTTTATCCGGGTACCACGAGAGCGAAGCCGCGGGCAGCAGCTAGTCTCATATAAATATTCCGAAGTTAGAAATTTGTTGACAAACGGCCCGATTCCGAACCCCACGCACTTCTCATCGTTAAGGCAGCCACTTGCCCAACACGGCTCTTACTGAATCATTTTGGTGTTTTATGAAATATAAATTATTACCATACCAAATACATTTAATTACATGATGTCTATTTATTCATAAGTGCATGATTAACCATAAATATCGTAGTGATAGATAGCTACTTTAGATAGTGATCTATTGTTAGTAAGCTACTCGTGTTTATATGATTACCTATAAGACAATCTATTATATTCAATTACCTAGTACACGGATCAGACAGAGTTCATTAACAGTATATTTATAGTAAAAACAGTTTGATCCGTAAAGGTTTTAAGAGTATTAAGTATAGAAATTCAGTTCTCTATTATTTTATTTAAATTTCATCATTTTCAAAAAATATTAAGTAGAACTGTCAAATGATGAAAACTCTTCACTTATCCGAAATCAAATGAAAAAACTAATGTGAGTATGGTCAAATAAACCGATTTTTATGATTAATAACAAACGCAACTTTTAAATGTTCAAATGTTAACCCTCTCTTTCCTCCAATACGGTAAGTAGCTACAAATCGTTAATTAATCGATGATTAAACATCATTGTCAATGAACTATCATAAAACGTTTCATTATTATTCATAAGTCCAATTAAATTTAATCTCTCATTAAGGTAATCTGTCATTACATCCAAGACTCTAATGATGATGGTTACAAAAAGCCGCAAAAAACAAGTTGCCCAACTTACAAGTATTGTATAAGTTTGGGTCAGCGGAGTTGTTAGATTACAGATCGACCACAAAAGTTTTGTGGTTTGTTCATAGCTTTCGTGTTTAATATGTCACAAGTTAATTCTTAGAATACTTTTCGCAAAGATATTTAAAAATCTTGTTTAAATGAAGCAGTTGGGATACTGTCATGACGCTTTTTTTTTGTTCCAAGAGTTTGTGGCAACATCTACCTGTCGCTAGATGAACTACATAGACATGCTACGCACTACAGATGGCGCCACTCATCATCAGAATGTCTAGAACTCGCAAGCGAAGTTTTCACCGTCGATAGACATAATAGCCGACCAACCGCCATCAACTGTCGGTCGAAAGACCACGGGCAAGTGGGCCAGATGGGCCGGCCCATTGCAGAGACCCAACTACTCTGCCTTTGGGGAACGATTCCACCATGTTCCTCAAAAGTTCATGTTTTTAATTTTAATACACTAAACTTAGGACTCTCTCGCTCTCTCTTCCCGGCTATTTATCCCACATTGTGGTGGGGTCAGCCTTCTTCACATTCTTTATCCACTTCACCCTATCATATCACGTCGTCTTCGGAAACGTTGCATGCCTTTAGATCTCGGTCCAACACAGCTTTCCAGGTGGTCTTTGGTCTCCCTCTCGGTCTTCTGCCAGAGATGGGATGTCCCAGTATCTAGTTGCTAATGTAATCGGCTGGTCTTCTGTTGACATCTTGTTCTTCTGCAGTTTCAATTAATTATTACTCAGTTTCTATACGAATTCCGTCAATCCTCGTATTTGTTGGCATCAACGTCATAAAATCACTTTATTATTTTCAATGTCAATTTTAATGTAATTTGTTCATACCTTCGGCTGTCGGATCTCTTGCTTTAGACCACTCTCTTGATCGCGGTCAATAGTTCAGTCTTTAAAATGAACACGTGAGGTAACCGACTATATTTACGTCCAATATAATATTACATTCACGATTTAGCTGTATAAATTGAATGAAAATTACCTTATTTTGTGAGAAAGAGCATTTGGCATGTCCACAGCTTACACATTATTCTAAATAATGTATCGGTTATTGATTCTAAATGGGTTTTTATTGCTAAATTCTATTTTATTTATAAAAATTAAATTGAAATATTAGCATCATAACGTCATCACAATTATGATCAAATGTTTTATAGATTTCAATGGTAGTAATACCCACTTAGAATATCTATCTGTGTATTAAATTCAGAATAAAAACAAACAATAATGTTTTTAATGATGATTACTATAATCATGTTACAAATTAAATGAATGTGTGTCATTATTATAATTTATTTGAAAATGAAACATGAACACGAGTATTATAAACTACTAATATAAATAGCTATCTTACAAAGCTACATAACACACAAGTGTAATGAATACTGAATGAATACTTGTTACTGGTCAGTCCTTAGCACGTATTTGTGGAACTCAATAAAATTCCATAATTATTATGTCTGTTTCATTTACGAATGACAAATTCATAAAGCTGTTACATGAAATTAGCTTTATTGCAATAAAATAAAATAAGTGTGCTAAAAATGTCGAGTATTCGCCATGACTCACAGCCACATCCGGAATTCTGCAACAAATATAAGGTACAAGATGGGACCGAGACGAGCGCCTTGTGCAACTCCACTCAAATTACACTGATTGCAGGCCGAAACAGTAATTAAGGGTTACAGAGAGCTAAGATTCATGGGCTGACTGCTAAATTGTATTACTTATGGCTTGTGTATTAAAGTGTTACACAAGTCTACCGTGACCAACTACAGTATTTGTAATAAATTATTCATAAATGTACAATGACAATATAAAATTGTGATACATTTGAAAACATTCAGCACACAGTAATTTACACAGAACCCAGAAAATGAACTCCAACAATACCACATTTTAATTTCAGAAAAGTAAAATAATTTGGCTTTTCAAAGTATTATTTTTCTTGCAAATATGTTAAGTATACTTAGACTTTCATTGTTATTTGCAGTCATTTAAAAAAGTAGTACCTAAGTCCGTATGAGCTAATAGTCAACTAAGTGGCGGAATTTTAAGGCCGCTTGAAGTCCTGCCTTCAACAAAACTATAGACGAGACTGACAATTTATCAAATTAAAATATTCTACAAGCTTATTTTAATACTAGCGAAGGCCCACGGCTTCACCCGCGTGCACTACTATTTTTTTTATCCCACGAGAACCGTGCATTGTTTTAGTATAAAAAGTAACCTATGTCCTATTCCTTCCCGGTTATTATCTATCTACATTCCAAATTTCATCAAAATCGGTTTAGTAGTTATGGAGATACGTGGGAACAAACATTCACACACACACGGACTTTCGCCTTTATAATATTAGTATGGTTTTTAACAACAAGATTCAGCACCGCATACACTTAATTGTATAATCAAACATTACGAATATTAATTCAGTGTTTTTAAGGAAGTCGACCGTTTTGCAACACATTTTGGTAGACAAAACAGTTACATTGCCAAATAGTTCCCACGGCTAATTTCAGCTAAAATTAACCAACACGACCACTTAATAATTAATCAAGTAGTTTTCGTGCACGACCATTTACACAATCGTACATAACAAATTGGAGATTTGTGTGACCTTATTGAATGATTGAGATGAGCTGCCGGACATTTTTGAGGTTATAATAATTAACATTTTTAACAAAGATACGATTATGACAGCTTCATAAGTACCTCAAATTATAAGTACAAAGAAGGAAAAGTAGAAGGAAGATGAGGAAAGGGTAGACCAAGAATTAATAACATAAGTCAAATTAGTTAAAGGGCCAAAAAGTGTATCACCGAAAAGAAAGTTAGGCCCCAAACCGTGTTTTTTGCCCTGGTTCTTCACGGTCTTGGCCGCGAAAGAACAGGAGTGGAATCACCTAGCTCTTAAGACGATTCAAAGTGACTAGTGATCTTATTGAATAAATGAATTTGAAATTAAGAAGGTCGCTATCATGTCGTACAAAGAAATAAAAGAAATCGCATTGGAAAGAGAAAGAGATACCTATTACTTTTATGCAATTAGTTGCCTGAAATAAATTACTACTGACTAAGAAGAACATAGACTTGACTAGGCCTTTGAAACTGAATTTGTAACTACTGTATTTATTGAATTTATTTCATAAGTCGAAGAAGTCATTCAGTCCCCTTAGTTGTACACGCACGTTAAAACGAAGACAACTGTTAGAATTCTCGTCATTGTTTAAATTCATCTACATAAAAAATGTATTTATCATATTATTCCAGATCACAAATTATTTGTATTCCAATTTTCATTTTAAGTATATTATCACAGAGAGATTGAAGAAACATCTTCTCAAACTTTTGCATTTATTTCTGAGATGCTTTTATGATTGACCAATTAGATAATTTACCGTAAATGTTTGAGAAAGTTTAGACATTTCCTTTTCAATCTACCAATTATTTACAGCAAAATAATATCATTTTTCCAAAACCATATTTTAAAATGAACACACTAAATAAAGATTTAGGACGGCTTGTTGTATTTAAGCTAGCCTAAACGCTTTTTTTTGTTTGGGTTAAAATGCTAGCTCAATATTATTAGGAATCATTGTGCAAGCTGCCCTTAAACATATTTTACCCTAGAGTATGATCACAAAAATAAGTCCTTATTTTTAACTTCGCAAGTTACTATGACGTAACTATATATCTATTTGAATCGTGCATCTAGCATCTTTTAATTGACAGTTCTCCACGGCTATAAACTAATCGATACTTGACACACAATTCAAATAAGTATAGTTCTAGCATACTGACCCGAGTTTTATAATCGAAATAATTGTAAACACTATAAACGGGATATTTACCATGATTTTTGAATTTTTGAGTTTCCCGATATTTCGGCACAGTTGCATGCGCCATGATCACGGTAAAGTAAAGTTTTAAGTGAGTTACAATGAAACCATGATAGTTTCAAAAGTTTAATCGAAATAACTTTTATTTTACAAATTCGGCTAAAATACCGCAACGAATCGAGTATCATGATTTAACTACCGAAAAGGATGTGCAATGAAATACCGAGTCGATAACGATCGTGTTCAATACAATCATTAACCCTCCGAGATTTACTTGAAACCGATTCGACAATTATCATACAAATGGATATATTTTCCGGTTCTGGAATTTCAGTTTGAGCCATGTAATATGGGTCTTACTTATGTTAGATGTTTAAAGTTGAACACCGGTTAAACAACGTCCTGTCTTTATTTGTGGATAGTGATAGAGACAGGACGTTGTTTAACAAGTGTTCAACTTTAAACATCTTTCATAAGTAAGGGGGTATATCTATTATTGTAGACTAAATAAAATCAACAAGAATCGTGTTGGCCGAGTGGGTTTGTGCCTCGACTTTCAAAAGCCGTGGGTTCGAATGGTGCATCAATGGATTTTTCGTCTCGGAAAATTAATATGCGCAATAACACGAGCTAAAAACGGTGAAGGAAAATGTCATGCGGAAACCAGTAAGCTTTCTAGTAGCATCAATGGGCTTGCAACCTGTCACGTATGGTTTGCTGACTTGTGCAAAATGTAGGAATGTACCAAATATGTATTCGGACATACCTCTGACTATCCCTGTTTAATAAAATCTTTAAGTTCATGTTTTGTACACTGTATTTTCCTTTGTTTTATCATTCAAAGTCCTCCCAGCCTCCCACCAAGTATTCCTTACGAAACCTCAAGACAAAGTAGTTGTTCCACTTACAGAACTCTTTCCATAAACTACCCATCTTCACAATAACTCGATACATCGGATTATGTAAGTCGATTGTCGATAGCGGCCCAACCGGTTCACCACAAGGGTCTGGTGCTGACCGTGGCATACTTCAACGCATCTTAAAATAATATCAACTTATTGTATCAGCATGTAGAGATTGGGTCATCGTAATAAAGCTACACATGTTTACGGGTGGGAGTTTTGTATTGAAAAATGAGTTTTAATTTTGATTTGATTTAAAAATGGCACTCTCAGTCAGGGGGACTATAATGACTACGAATCTTTTTATTGATTGACGTTCATAATTTTAAATTGTTCTAATGTTATTAATATTAAGATAGATAGATTTAGAATGTTATATTGTACATAAGTACGTATCACAAAAAAAATTACCACATAAAAGTCCAAATGGCCATTTACTTTAAATCTCATTACATTTCCAAAAAACAAAAATGTACCTGTCAGGTTTTGAACTCACAACTCTCAAGTTTAGTTACTCTCCTACCAGGCTGCCATGACTATCATAGTGTAATAAAAGATAATGTAGTATTCATTTAATGACTTGGATTTAAATAGCTTTTCTAATTAATATTTTATTTTATACATGCAATCTCCTTGAACTATACTCAATATATCATTCTTCTTAGCAATTAAAGTTTTAGTAAACACCTGACCTTTGTCTCATTATGTTTATGTAATTCGATTAATCAAAATTAATCCTTATCAAATTGATAATCAGCAGTGCGATTCAGACCTTCTCGGAATGTATTCCAAATTCGGAAAGAAACCTGACGCGTCCTGACTTCGCTGAAAAAAGTCAACTTTTCGAAGAAAATCATCGAATTGGATGCATTGTGCATTATCACAATGTCATAATTATGTCAAAATTTCTTATTTTCTTATTATTAAAGTTAGGGCTAGTGCATACTGCACTCGACGTAAACGACATTTTGTAGTGCGTTAAAATATACCGTGCCATTCTGTGTTCTAAATTATTTGTAGTGTAACATGACTTCAACAAAACTATTAAAATAATATTATTATCTCGAAAACGTCACTTGGACCCGCCAGTATAACACAGTTTTATCAAATAACAAACCACACTTCATTGCGTCCTAATTGATCTTCGTCGAACAGACAATACAAACAGCCCAAACAATTCAACATAAAACCATGAGAATGTTTGCTATTGTTGCGGCCAATATTAGAATGTTACTAATTACGCTATTGATACTTGGTTTTGCTAGTACTTATATCATTATTAGGTTTTGCTAGTACTTATATCATTATTACGGCATTATTGTGTCTCGCCTAAAAATATTTTTAATATTTAAAACAAACATTTCGTTTTTAACATTGTTTTTGTGATATGATTTTTCTGAAATTTTAAAGATAAAAAAATATCACTATTCCAGTTGATTTTTGATTTGTTTTTTTTTTTACATTCAATTGTTTCTAGGTGTGTAAATTAAAATCAACTGGTTGGTAAGCCCAATTTAGTAACTGCTGGACAGATTTGTCTATTTTTTGTAATTTTTTTAAAACTCTTTTTAAATTTCGGGGGGAAATTAAAGCTTCCCCTAACGGTTTTTCTTTTTTTTAATTTTCGTATGAACTCGTTTGGACAGTATGACGCCTGGTCAGCTGGTTTTATGTAAAATTCAAACTTTAACAATAATAATTAAACACGTATTGTGATGTCGAAACAGTGCATGGCGAAACCACGGAACCCGAGAGTTCGCTGGCTGACCTCACGAATCCATGATGGATGCAACCTTACAATTAACTCGTGAACCGCCGCCGCCGTTTATCCCTTAGCACTGGTTACTTACACACCCACTTTGTTAGCGAGCTCATCATATTAGGGTCAATCTTCAGAATCAGCGTGTTTGGTTTGGTTGATCGCTATGGTGCTTTTTAAATATCGATATTATTGCTTTTCTGTATTTTTATTTCGAGAAGGAGATGTCTAAATAAGCATATTTTCATATTGGCCCCTGAAGGGGCAGAAAAGCAATAATATCGATATTTAAAGAGCGCCATAGCGATCAACCAGGTGCGCTGATTCTGAAGATTGACCCATTAACAGGTAGTGTTAATTCTCAATAGCAATAGAATGAATAAGGTTCAGCAGACTGGATTTGAACGCAATCTACCTCTTACTAAGGCCTTGTTCTGAGCACTTGAGCTACCATACAATCAATATCATGGTTGAAATCTTGTCTAATTTCATATTTTTGGCGGTTGCACATTGCAATTGTAAATTATAAAAATAAGTAGGTAGGTACTCACATATATTTTTAAAATCTATATTTGTCAATAATCTAAAATTATGGTAATAATGATGATGACCAACAAACTTGTGCTAAGGTTACCTATTTACCTACTGATTTACCTAATGCATGATCAGGAAGCATTTGATTGATGTAGACAGATCATGATCATCATGGGAAAAAATTAAAAGCTTGTGGTTTAAAGCCGAAAAAATCATAAAATCATTAACTTTTCATGTTCTCCCTTTTTTAATTGTTTTGTTAATGCAATCAATCGGATTGATTGCAAAAGTAAAAAACGAATGAATCTAAACAGGCTCACAAATGTACGATATTTATTTCTAAGAGATATAATAGAATACTTACTACTTCAGTTGGTTAGACAAGTTCACTTAATCCGTCTATTCATGAACAGCTACCTGCTTGAGTAACTAAGCACTGTATAAAAGCAATCCTTGACTCGATTGTGTAGTTTAGGGTCCAGACACAATACCTAATTGATGTTTAATAATTATATTGAAAGGATTTGTTAATGTTGACCTCTCTCAAATTAAGTTGTCCAACATTAACATACTTTGTCTTGGGTATTTATCGATTTTTAATCTGATAATTATTATAATTAGTTGCAAGTACCTATGATCTTCAACCATCATTCTGCGACCATCATTAGTGTAGCTAAAATGTGGTAAATTACGCGATAAATACGCGTGTTAAAATGTATCTAAATAGATACATCATACAAGTTTAAGTTGCCTTTTATTCTAGTTAATGAAAAGACAACACATCATGGAGCTAGACCTGATGAAATGCAAAGGGGGAAATGATCGCTGGAGCACTTCCTCTCAAAGCTCTTTACCTACACCAAACCTGCTTATAGTCAGAGACTGATCGCAGATGAAGATGGAACACAAAAAAAAATCTAGTTATAAGTACTTAAGTAAGAAAGTTTTGGATATGAATGTGGAAGGATACATAGGTAGAGGACGGCCAAAGAAAAGATGGATGGATTGTGTGAGAGAGGACATGCGTGTGAAAGGAGTGACTACTGAGATGACGAGTGATAGGAGGGAATGGAAGAGGAGAACATGTTGTGCCGACCCCACCTAGTGGGATAAGGGCAAGGAGATGATGATGATGATGAAGTACTTAAGTATATATATCCAAAATTTTAAGAACCACTTACTGTTGCTTAAAAAGTAGTGATATTCGTTTCATAGGTCAAGTATTGAAAAAACACAAAAAGGTTAACTTAAAGTGTTAAGTCCGATAACAAAATAGAATAAGTAAACTATTGAGTAACTTATGTTCCATAATCTGAAATGCAAACGTTATGAAACGTTTCAAAACGTCTTCAACAATGTTGTGGCACTTGACACTATTGTTGTCTGCAATTCGTGGAGATTTTATCACCTATCGATGCAATGATAGAAATGGAATAAATATGTCAGATGAGATGCTCCATGATATTACATTGAACAGTACAATACATTGTGTAGATAGATAGATATTGTGAAGAAATAAATAAGGTGTTTACCTTGTACGAATCGTCACCAAGTGGGAGCCTGAAGATGGGCGGCGACGCCGAGGCAGGCCTAGAAGACGATTTAGATGTCAGGAAGAGTGGTGGGAGGCGGCCGGTGATCGCAAGAAGTGGAAAGATATGGGAGAGACCTTTGCCCAGTAGTGGGACACTTTATAGGTTAAAAAAAAACAATAACCTTGTACCGATACAACCTTGCAAAGGGTTTGTCAAATACAACTGAAAAATTGATGCTCAAGAAAATTCTTTAGTGTTAAAAAATATATACTAAGTAATTATAGTTTTTATTTTAACACTTCATATGTATTTTCGGGATAAGTTACAGCTAGTTTTTAATTGAAAAAAATACTAAGTTGAAAGTAGTTTAAGTGAAGTTTGATGAATACCACAACTAACCTATCTTTATCTTATCTTTTATCTAACTTTAGTTTGTTCTGCCTAAAAAATATTTTTTTCTTATACGAGTATTTCATCTAGATCTCGGTTACCCATATTGACTCAGGCTGACGCCATATCACCCTCCAGTTTGGCTCTGTACTAATTTACCAATTAACTTACCCTCAATAAAAAACCTAAATATATTACCCGTCTCATCGAACAAAAACAACATCAATCTCGTAAACAATAGTCGTATCAATCTCCTAACTAAATGATGTAGTTTTTCTGCCGCCAGCTCCTTGACGTTGATAATGTCAAACTGTTAGTAATGTGAGAGAGTTGATATCTGGAATGTGGGACTGGGAATGCAAATCTGTGATGAAATTCGCAAAAGCAATTATTCATTACCGATTGCTATTGTTATGCCAAGAATTTCGTTAAACCAGTAAAAAACCTCAGATAATTCAAAAATATCTAACATTTCTCAGATTTTTAATAAAATAATTTTTAAATTATATAACAAAAATAAATATAAACATAACCAAGAGCTGCATCAGCAAATTAATATCTTATGCATATTTGTGATAGAAGAAAGAATGTGCTTTTGTTAGGGAACTGCACTTTTTACAAAAGCTGGCAGTTCGCGACTTAGACCGAGACCGGAGACTGCAACCGGAGACCGAGACCGGATACCGAGACCACAGACAGGAGACCGTTGTCATTTAAACTGACTATTCCCTATATCCTGTCTCTTTCGCATGCTCCTACAAAGCCTGACTCTGGTCTGGCTCTCTTCGGCGCAAACCGCCGCCTTAAGAGGCCTGCGACCGGCGAATTTCAATAAAAACGTAATACCGAAATCATTTAAAATTTAAGCATATCTTTATCTATTTATGTTGTTAGATTAGGAGAGTAGGTATTTATCTAAGTTCCTGTTAAACTTTTGTTCCGAAAAACTTACCTAAAAAAAAATGTAAGCATATTGAATTGAAATCTTTGTAGGTACACCAAAAATGGCAATTTTTCTTCTTATTTGTTCTATAGTAAGTTTTTTGGAACAAAAGTTTAACAGGAACCTAGATAAATACTGCCTTTATCCAAATAATAACATAAAGTGATAAAAATATGCTCAAATTTTAAATGATTTCGGTATTACGTTCCTAGGTAAGTAGGTACTTTCACCGGTCCCTTAAGAATATCACATTGATATTAAATATATTGACATTATAAAACTACATTGAGAACAATGCAGTTCCCTGTTATTATGTGAAACATAACATTTTTGGAAAATTGTTATTCACTTATGTAGAGAATGGTAATTCCAATTGAAGGACAAAACCCTTTATCTCTCCACTGTTTCCGGTCCTGTGTTTTCTCATGCTGATCCTTTTAAAAAGTAGAAAAATACTTAGTATGTTTTCCTTTTATTAATATTAATGTATTAATGTATGTATTTCTTTATTTTCAGGGCCCCATGAAGCCGCAATGCGCTTAGCGGCACTAATCGCCCTTGTGCAGGTATGTCTCTACTAAATCATTTTAATTAACTTCTACAAACTTTTTAAAACCACATTAGAGGTCATTCATACTTCCGAAAATGCACCCGATTCGATGATAATATTCGGAAAATTGTCGTTTTTTCAGCGTAAAAACGTCACTTTTCGAATTCGAAATACATTCCGAGAAGGTCTGAATTGCACTGCTGATGTGGTTTTAAAAAGTTTCTCAATATAATAAAATCTCATGTAGAAAGATTCTTCCTACAAGAAATACTATTATATTGAGCTCAGTATAAAGTACACAACGACATTTTATTCTTGAAATGTAAATAGGATAATCATCATTATTGTGTTATGGTCCTAGATAGGACTATTACGCCAAAGTTTTGCTACATTTTTTTTTGCCATAATCATCAACATCTTGGAAAAAAAAGAAACATACACACACATGCCAAGTATCAGTTTATCTGGGAAGAAAAAATATTATCATCTCCAGAGTAAATCGTAATTATTTGATGCAAGATTTTTACTGACCTGATGTGATGACATAATTGATTTGAACCAAGATACCGTACCTTGACGTAACTATGAACTTGTAGTGTGTAAATATTGGCAAGTTATTTAATCTCGTGACTAATATCTTGCATAAAAACTCCTCATTACGCAAAGATATAACTGTGCTCGCCTCTTGTGTATACTTTCCTTATCCATTGATATAATAGTAGATTAGCCAAGGGCTGTAAGGCATCAATTGCAGCCCGAGATATTTAGGCGCACGAGCGCAGCGAGGGTTATATATTCTATAGTTCGAGGGTGCAATTGATGCTTGCACCCGAGCTAACTACTCTGCTTTACATCTCGATTGTGAGGTAAGTAGGTCCTTATTACCCCCAAATGGGGTTCGTAAGTGACCAATTAGCGCTCTAGGGTAATAATATAGCTAGAAAAGCCCTAGGGCGGTAAGAAATTTCAAAAAAACACTTCACTCTTTAAAAAAGTTCGAGTTTTTAATTACTTACCGCCCTAGGGCTTTTCTAGCTACATTATTACCCTAGAGAGCTAATTACCTACAAGCCCCATTTGGGGGTAATAAGGACCTACTTACCGAATATGAGAGATGTAAAACTATTATAATTACATTTTTTTTAAAGAAAATGTTGTAAAATGCGTTTCTATGGATGAAGGAAAACAAATATTCTAATATGCAACATCGGACGCGAGCTGTAAGGCTAGGTTGTGGAATACTGTATTCCACGACTTATAGCCGTAACAGACGACACAGACCAAACCGCAGACAAATAGGGAGTGATGCCAAATGGGGGGATTTCCTGCAAATTCGGGAGTTTTAAAATAAATTAGCACTGACGGTCTATGTTGCCTATTTATTTTTTATTGTTAGCAGGCTTTTAGCAGGTATCTATTTCATTGAATCTTACCTAACCTACCTACTAATTATTTAACGTTGGTTGGTAGGTAGGTATGTACCTTCAAGCAAGATTATTCTTTCGTTCACAGTAAGTAGGTAGATTTATGTTAGGTTATGTGGCATCACTCCCTATTTGTCTGCGGTTTGGTCTGTCGTCGTCGCAGACCGTGTGGTAGCTCTTTTAGGTATGTTTTTTTTTTTTTTCATTTAAGTAGGTATAGCATGTTTTTTACAAAATGTCAATGTCGGAAATAATGATAGCAATAAGTTTAAATAACCACTCACTCCAGCGTACAATTGAGTGGTTTGGTTTAAAATTTGGCTAAATTCACACTCCCTGTCTATGAAATTGCAGCTTGTTACAATTTCACTGACAAAAAGTGTGGATTTAGCCTTTGAAGCCAAACCACTCAATTGCTTAAATTAGAGGCAAACGGTAGGTCAAATCAGTTCAAACATTCACCCATAGGTGCCATACTCTCGCGGGCAATTACGTAAACGCATAATGTTATGTATATGTAGGTACTTGCCTAAGTGAGTTTATCTCAGAGAGATAAACATATTTATCGCTCGGAGACCTTTCTTTATGTATATTAAATTAGAATGAAATTGGTTTCATTACTTAATTAAATTTCATTAATCAATGAAATTATTTTTTAATAACGCCGCGAGACTAATTTGATTATTTTTTACCAGATCATTACCTACTCCGAGTTTGCTAAATTATTTCGTTCGTTAAAAAGTTTTTTATACCTTTATACAAGGTAGATATGTAATGAGTTATGATTGTTTTTTTATTAATTTCTTTAAGTACTTACCATATTTTAATATTAACTAAAAGTATGTAAGTTCATATGAGCAAGTGGCCAACTCTGGTGACGGAGTTTTTATGCCATTAATTTTTTTTAAAGTATTAACTTAGAGTTTAACTAATTAAGTTACATAACTCCAAAAACCAAACAAACATTGCTATACTGAATGTTTGAAATGTTAATACATTATGAACAATCTCAAGCTTAATATACTCAAAAATTTATGAACCGTCACTTTTCACATAGGTGTCTAAGTTGTTTGATAAGAAAGTTATGGGATTAGAAACTGCTAAACTATTACGTCATAGTGACACCCAGCCATGAAACCTTGACCCTATAGGTACTTTTATGTCTCTAAATACAAACCATGAGTCAAGTAACTTACTATGTATGTAAGGGAGTGTCCACATTGCGTTTTTTGCAGCGCGTTTGTATCGATACAAACGCGATTCGAACGCGCAGCCCCCCGCGCAGCCCCTCCCGGTTCACTTTTGTATGGAAAAATACGCGTTGCGAACGCGCGTTTGTATCGATACAAACGCGCAGCTCAAAAACGCGCTGCAGAAAACGCAATGTGGACACTCCCTAAGTAGTAAGACTCCCTAAGCATCGAAAACTAAAAGTATAAATCATAAAATGTAAAAAATTGATAGGTAGGTACCATACTCAATGATAAAAATGAATAATGTACAATAAGATAACAATCGATCTGAATAGGAATTGAGAAATTTCAAATATATTTCTGTCTGGAAAAACAAAGAATTTTCCGATCGTCCGATAAACAAAATAATTTGTCACTGATTAAAAAACTGATAAGATAACCTCTCTCTCCGGTTTTTAAGTCGTTAAGCCATGAAGGAGACTTTTAGGCAGTCTAAAAACTGCCACAATTCACCGGAATCAGCCACTAGCTCATAAGAACTTACTAACTTACCTCTAAATGCGATCTGTATGTTAGATTCTTATTTAAAAGTTACTAGGGCATGACCTACTCTTTTACAGACAAAACGTGAGAATCAAAAAATATTACAATATGTTATTCATCACTAGGTACCTACAAACAATGACATTTAAAAATAATAGACATGTTTCTAGCGCGCGCAAAATGAAGACTCGTAAACGTCCTAATTGGGACGTCTTGTCTTTAGTCCGTGTCAAGCAGGGCGACGACCTAGGCGTGTTTGTCACGTGTAGTGAATTACAAAAACAATAAAATAGCTATTGTGTTATAATTTTTATGTAGGTACTATTCATTTGCGGAATTTGTCAATATAGAGTTAACTATGTCGGTATATACCTACAGTGGGAACAGATTCTAAACGTCAGTTACTATGTACGTATGTAACGTAACATATCTAGGGTATAAATATCATTGCCTTCAAACGATGCTGTGGTCCCAACTGAGAGCGTTTTCACATTATCCGATCCGAAATCGGTATCGGACGCCGACACGATATCGGGGCAAGTAAAATGTATGGAATATGTACCTGCCTTTCACATTGTCCGACCCGATATCGGATATCGGAGCGGACATCTTTTATACATTTTACTTGACACGGTATCGTGTCGGCGTCCGATACCGATATCGGATCGGATAATGTGAAAACGCTCTCACGGAAAACAATTTAAATTCATTTACGGAAGCATCAAAGTATTGTGCATTTGTTTCCTACAAAATAATTAACTCGTGCGCAGAGATAAGAGCTTTGTGCTTCGAAAGACGGAAATACTCCTCGTGGACGCGATGACTCAATGAGATATTTTTAAAAGTATTTGGATTGAATATTTTTATAGCTTTAAAACCAATCCCAGGGTCTTTCGGTTAAAAGACTAGAGGGTGAACAAGCGATAGATAAGCACGATCGTTCATCAATGTTTTCTCATAACGTTATCACAACCGTTAAGTGTCTTCTAGATCTTTGTGATCCATCGTCAGCCACATCGTCGCTTACCATCAGGTGAGATTGTGGCTAAACAAAGGTCTATCTAGAATTAAAAAAAAACCGACAACCATTTTTTTATTTATTTACGGAAAAAGAAATAATGTATCGAGAATGACAATTTCTTTTGGGGCAACTACGAAATCTGTCTCTATTTATAAGTGGAAAAAGCATCTGTCCAACCGTGTGTTGCCTCATAACAATAATTATCAATCCAAATAGGCAGGTACATTACCGTTGTAAGGTTTTTACACCTGGCCTAAGCCCTGCCTATCTCATAAATTACACGTTACCACTTTGTTCTAACATTTTATGAAATAAAAGGTACGTGGGAGCGGAAAGAATCATTGTGCTTTAAACAATAAATAACAGATTTACCGATAGTGTAGTCTGGCAATACATCCTTGGTATTGCCACATTTGCGTTAAAAACTGGTAAATTCTGGTATTTACCGGTACGGAGTGTCACAGGTAGTTCATTATCTGAAGAGTTCCGCGACACAAATATAACCCTCAATATTGATCTCACTCTTACAGTTTCTCTTGGTATTTCTGTCGGTCTGTTTTACCAGTAGTTTTACCGTTGGTAAACGCTGGTAACCTGTTTACATAGTCAAAGTGGCTTATTATGATAGTAATTGTACACGGCTTACTGGTTTGCCCCTAATTGTGTTAGCTAAAACCTTAATTCGATAATTACCCGTCGGCACGCTAAAGTTTTAATCAGGATGTAACTTCTTATTATAGACAGATTCCCCTGATTATGCCTAATTAGTCTCTAATTGAATTAATCTGTTTTTTCAGCTATCGCTAGCATCAGCTAGTTCAGATGAAAACTCACTCACAGCAGCTGAGCTGAACTTCGAGCTCTCAGGAGACAACGCTCTCTCCCCATTCTTCGAATCGTCTGCTGAAGATGCAGTCACATTTATGCGAGGCTCAAGAGCCGCAGGTATGTGTTCTCTCCTTAACCGCCTCTTCTGGACTGTCCGTCCTTAAAAAACCTTCCCGAGACAACAGCCCAAGCCGAGGTCAATACCTATCGCATGTTGTCCCAACCATACTTTTACCCGGCGTTGAACCTTCTGCTCTCGCCATAGTCCGGTGAAGCTGCAGCGGTCACATTGACCTACAGCATAAAAAATCATCTTAAAAAAAGAAAGTGCGTGTGAAACAAATACTACCGGCTGCGCCAATTTAATTTTCCTTGGCGTATCCAAAACCATCAATCCAGCCTACGTACAGAACATAATTTAAATATATCTTTTTTTCAGACTCGCCATTCGCTCCGGATATAGACGTGCAATGCCAAAAAGACTTCATTGATGTAACCGTTGAGTTCAACGATGTTTACGATGGTATTATCTACAGTAAAGGCTTCCTGAACGATCCCAAGTGCAAGTAAGTGTTTGTTATCAATCAGTAATTATTTTATTTATGGGCCTCTAGAAAACGGTAACCACATTCTTCTTTTCCCTGTGCCTCAATGGTATCCGAATAAACCAACTTGCACTTTTTATTTGCAAAGTTCTAAAATTAGTGTGCGTTATATTTATACCATACACTTTGGGTTCAACATTAAAATTGGAGATCTAAGTTTCCTGGAATGGTTATTGCAGCCACATTGCTTTGTTCAACGACACCAAAAGTCTCAATCTATCTTTCTCTTTAATTTTATGGAAGAGTAACCATGTTTGATATTCTTCCAGATATGTTTCACTTGGTGGAAGCCAATCCCGCTACTCGTTCCGAGTACCGCTGAATGGATGTGGCTCCCGTCCTCTCTGCAACGCCTGTGGAACTATCGACAACGTTTTGGTCTTCCAGGCCGATGACTTAGTGCAGGGTTCCTTGGACTTTGCCAGAAAGGTAAACAATTGGATGCGCCCCTATTTTCAGCATCAAACACACTCCAGCAATGGCCGTTTTTCCACTAGGACGGCACGGCACGGCAACGGCGACGGCGACGGCGACGGGCCGGTGGTGGGGATCCAAAAATGTATGAAACCGTGCCGGTGCCGGCGCCGGTAAGTGGAAAGGCGAGCCGTACATTTTCATACATTTTTGCGTCCCCGATTGCCGAGCCATCGCCCTCGCCGTCGCCGTCGTCGTTGCCGTTGCCGTGCCGTGCCGTCTAGTGGAAAAACGCCCAATAGATTGACGTCGCATTTTCTATGCAGTGTCATTACGTTAGCTTTCAGTATCAGATAAAAGCACTGTCGTGATTTCAAAACATTTCGTTACATATCTATATCTAGTGGTTGCGTTAACGTTATTTTTTTTTAAGTAAAATGTATCGTAAACGAACACATTGCTCTGGCTATTGACGTTTGTTATCAACAAGAAAATAATAACTAATTTTCTTTTCCAGGTGTCATGTGTGCGTACTTCCCTGGAAGTATCCGTGAACGGCAACGCGGTGGCCTCACGTGAGCAGCATGTCCTGAAGCTAAAGCCATTCATGGTAGATATGTTGGACGTCGTCGCTGTCGAGGGACCGGCTGGTGGTGTGGAGTGCTGGATGGACATACAGAAGGGAGTTTTCCCAAACGTAAGTTTGCCTATCCATCTGTTCAGTCCAATCATAAGGAATGGAAAGGAGAGCATAGCTGAATTTGTAAATTAATCTACAAATAATAATAAGCAATTGTATTCTTCGATAAAGTAGTTTAGCTCTAAAATTCGGGATCCAGCTTCAAAGTTAATTAGGATCGCAACTGCTTTTCAGACTACTCCCCTCAAAAACTCCATCAAGATTGGTGAATACCTCACCATTCTGGTATATCTGAAAGACATAAGGAACCAATTCAACCTGAGGATCCACGATTGCTGGGCGTATGACAACGATCAGTACGACAGCCCGAAGACAAACAAACTTCAGCTGACTGACCAAGAAGGATGCCCAAGGTATGGAATGCAGAAAAAAAAAATATTTATTTAAAACAAATTAAGTATTAAGTACTATACTATAAAGAGCCTACATACCTGTAAGGTATACATGTTGAGCCATCTAAGGTTCGTTGTAAACGATCTATAGATAGCTGAATTGATATTATATTATTTGCGAAGTCTACTTTATTGTAATAGAGAAGGGATACCTATGTCCGAGATCAGACAATGTCGCTGCGTTTGAAAAATAATACCTCCCAGAAAGTTTTATTTTGAATATGATAAACGACTTTAGACATATGGTATAAGTAATATTATAATATATGGTATAAGTAATATTATATATAAGTAATATTTTTTTGAATGTGCAATTGTAATTATTAATTAATTAATGTAATCTTAAGAAACTAGTGTAAATGGCTCATAGACCGTACTAGTTTTAATACTTAAATAAATAAATAATAAATAAATAAATAAGTGTATGTCATTTTATACATACACAGGGGAATTACTTACGTAAAACTATCATCGATTTAGAGTAAGAACCGTGTGTTATTACCAGTGATCGGAATGAGGCGGGCTAAAATACCTAAAGTTCGAAAAATAACAGAGACAAATGGAGACGCCTTAGGACTAAATATTTTTCGACCCAATTATTTCCGTTTCTGGGACATTAATAAAGAACATCTAACATTAAGGTGAATCAATTTTTTACCTGAGTTAATAACAAAAACTAAAATGTAAATTATAAGGATAAAAAACTTTTTTCCGTCGGTCAAATAGAAAAATTATTTGAATTAGTTCACAATATTATTAACATTAATTTTAAATGTACTTACTCACTGTGAAAATTGTGAAAACTTTCAATAAAATTCTTACTTACTACAAGAATAAAATTCTTGTAGTAAGGAAGTCTCCCCTTTTTTGCCTCTGTTCTTTGAACTTTAGGTATTTAAGCCCGCCTAATTCCGATCACTGGTTATTACACTTTATTGTACACAAAAAAAACAAGAATTTATCAACATAATAAACTCTTAATTTAATTAGCTATTATATGTCCTGCTTGTTATTTACAGGAAAAAGCTCATAGAGGGATGGCAGAAGTCCACCAACACAGGCAAAAGTGGAGCCACTTTGATTGCTTACACCAAAGTCAGCGCCTTCCGCTTCCCTGACACTGACCAAGTCTACCTCACCTGTAACGTAGAGGTTCGTATTCTACTAGCTACGAAAGGCATTAAAGATTAGTGATTGTCGATCAAGATGTTACTAGCCCGATTAAGTAAACACACTTGATTGAGTCTGAACATTATTAAATGTCTGTTTCGAACCAGTTAGTAAATATCAAAGTAATAGTTTTTATTGAACTAGGTGTCGTTGAGTAAACGTTGGTTCATAAAATTCCATACAAAGAATACCTAACAGCACAAGGCGATGCGGTGCGGTGCTGGTGCCGAGTTGATCTAAACAGCTAGCTTCTATTCAATTTCAGCTTTGCACCGGCAACTGCGATGCCAGTTGCACTGGCGTCATCCAAGAGGTGTCAACAACAATCCGACCCCAAACATGCTATCCTGGATCACGTGACCCACAGTGCCAGCAAGTGACGCCACCAGCTCAAGTCAAGTGCTACCCAGGCTCAAGTGACCCAAGATGTCCCAAGCCAACAACAGTAGTACCATCATGCTACCCCGGTTCTCCGGACCCCAGATGTCCACAGCCACCTCAACCAACAACATACAACCCCCCAACTTACCTGCCACCTGTGACCACTCCATCGCCACCAAGGTGTTACCCTGGCAGCACTGATCCTAGATGCCCCAGACCTACAACCCCAGAAGCACCAAGATGCTTCCCTGGAAGCACAGATCCTCGTTGCCCTAAGCCCACAACACCCGCCCCACCGAACTGTTACCCTGGTAACACAGATCTCCGCTGCCCCAGACCTACAACTCCTGAAGCACCAAGATGCTTCCCTGGAAGCACAGACCCTAGATGTCCTAAGCCCACAACACCCGCTCCCCCGAACTGCTATCCTGGAAATACAGATGCACGCTGCCCCAGACCTACAACTCCTGAAGCACCAAGATGCTTCCCTGGAAGCACAGACCCTAGATGTCCTAAGCCCACAACACCCGCTCCCCCGAACTGCTATCCTGGAAATACAGATGCACGCTGCCCCAGACCTACAACTCCTGAAGCACCAAGATGCTTCCCTGGAAGCACAGACCTTAGATGTCCTAAGCCCACAACACCCGCTCCCCCGAACTGCTATCCTGGAAATACAGATGCACGCTGCCCCAGACCTACAACTCCTGAAGCACCAAGATGCTTCCCTGGAAGCACAGACCCTAGATGTCCTAAGCCCACAACACCCGCTCCCCCGAACTGCTATCCTGGAAATACAGATGCTCGCTGCCCCAGACCTACAACTCCTGAAGCACCAAGATGCTTCCCTGGAAGCACAGACCCTAGATGTCCTAAGCCCACAACACCCGCTCCCCCGAACTGCTATCCTGGAAATACAGATGCGCGCTGCCCTAGGCCAACCACTCCTGAAGCACCCAGGTGCTACCCCGGAAGCTCTGATCCTAGATGTCCTAAGCCTACAACACCCGCCCCTCCTAGATGCTACCCCGGCAGCACCGATCTACGTTGTCCTAAGCCTACCACACCTGTACCAACTTCTCCAGCTTGCTTCCCTGGATCTCCTGATCCTAGGTGCCCTCAGCCTCCTAGGCCGACCACATTAAGCCCACCAACTTACTTACCACCAGCTACAACGAGACCAACGAGCGCTGCTCCTCGTTGTTATCCTGGTAGTTCAGATACAAGATGCCCTCAGCCGACAACACCGTCTCCACCAAGGTGCTTCCCTGGAAGCACTGACCCTAGGTGTCCCAAGCCAACTACTCCAGCTCCTCCCAATTGCTACCCTGGTAGCACTGATCTTCGTTGCCCTAGACCAACGACTCCTGAGCCACCAAGGTGTTTCCCTGGTAGCACAGATCCTCGCTGTCCTAAGCCTACTACTCCTGCACCTCCTAATTGCTTCCCTGGCAACACTGATCCTCGTTGTCCTAGACCAACGACTCCTGAACCACCAAGGTGTTTCCCTGGGAGCACTGACCCTCGATGTCCTAAGCCAACTACTCCTGCTCCTCCAAATTGCTATCCGGGTAGCACAGATCTTCGTTGCCCAAGGCCCACCACTCCCGAAGCACCAAGGTGTTTCCCTGGAAGTACAGACTCTCGCTGTCCTAAACCAACTACGCCAGCACCTCCGAACTGCTTCCCAGGAAGCTCTGACCCCAGATGTCCTAAGCCCACGACACCAGCTCCACCCAGGTGCTATCCTGGGTCCACAGATCCCCGCTGTCCCAAACCAACCACACCTGCTTGCTACCCTGGTTCTCCTGACCCCAGGTGTCCTCAGCCGCCTAGGCCAACCACATTGAGCCCACCCACTTATTTGCCGCCTGCAACAACAAAACCAACTAGTGCTGCACCTCGCTGCTTTATTGGCAGCACGGACCCAAGATGCCCTCAACCAACTACACCGGCTCCGCCAAGGTGTTTCCCTGGAAGCACTGACCCACGGTGCCCCAAACCCACTACACCTGCTCCACCAAACTGCTATCCTGGCAGCACTGATTCGCGATGCCCGAGGCCCACAACACCTGAACCACCAAGATGTTTCCCTGGAAGCACGGACCCACGTTGTCCTAAACCAACTACACCAGCTCCACCTAACTGTTATCTTGGTAGTACGGATCCTCGTTGTCCCAGGCCAACTACCCCTGAAGCACCCAGATGCTATCTTGGAAGTACTGATCCTAGATGCCCTAAGCCAACAACTCCTGCTCCTCCTAACTGTTACCCAGGAAGCTCTGACTCTAGATGCCCCAAACCCACGACACCAGCCCCACCTAGATGCTACCCTGGCAGCACTGACCCGCGTTGCCCTAAGCCTACTACGCCTGCTCCAACTTCCCCAGTTTGCTACCCTGGTTCTCCTGATCCTAGGTGCCCTCAGCCCTCTAGACCAACCACATTGAATCCACCGACATATTTGCCACCAGCAACAACAAAACCTACGAGTGCTGCTCCTCGTTGTTATCCTGGTAGCTCAGACCCAAGATGTCCTCAACCTACAACACCGGCTCCACCAAGGTGTTTCCCTGGAAGCACTGACCCTAGATGTCCTAAGCCAACTACTCCAGCTCCTCCCAATTGCTACCCTGGTAGCACTGATCTTCGTTGCCCTAGACCAACGACTCCTGAGCCACCAAGGTGTTTCCCTGGTAGCACAGATCCTCGCTGTCCCAAGCCCACTACTCCTGCACCTCCTAATTGCTATCCTGGCGCTACCGATCCTCGTTGCCCTAGACCAACGACTCCTGAACCACCAAGGTGTTTCCCTGGGAGCACTGACCCTCGTTGTCCCAAGCCAACTACTCCTGCTCCTCCAAATTGCTATCCGGGTAGCACAGATCTTCGTTGCCCAAGGCCTACCACTCCCGAAGCACCAAGATGTTTCCCTGGAAGTACAGACTCTCGCTGTCCTAAACCAACTACGCCAGCACCTCCAAACTGCTTCCCAGGAAGTTCTGACCCTAGATGTCCTAAGCCCACAACACCAGCTCCACCCAGGTGCTATCCTGGGTCCACAGATCCCCGCTGTCCCAAACCAACCACACCTGCTTGCTACCCTGGTTCTCCTGATCCCAGGTGTCCTCAGCCACCTAGGCCGACCACATTGAGCCCACCCACTTATTTGCCGCCTGCAACAACAAAGCCAACTAGTGCTGCACCTCGCTGCTATATTGGCAGCTCAGACCCAAGATGTCCTCAACCTACAACTCCGGCTCCACCAAGGTGTTTCCCTGGGAGTACCGATCCTAGATGTCCCAAGCCAACTACTCCTGCGCCTCCTAATTGCTTCCCTGGTAACACCGATCCTCGTTGTCCTAGACCAACGACTCCTGAACCACCAAGGTGTTTCCCAGGTAGCACAGACCCTCGTTGTCCCAGGCCCACTACTCCTGCTCCTCCTAATTGCTACCCTGGCAACACTGATCTTCGTTGCCCTAGACCAACGACTCCTGAACCACCAAGGTGTTTCCCAGGTAGCACAGACCCTCGTTGTCCCAGGCCCACTACTCCTGCTCCTCCTAATTGCTACCCTGGAAACACTGATCCTCGTTGCCCTAGACCAACAACTCCTGAGCCACCAAGGTGTTTCCCTGGAAGTACTGACCCGCGTTGCCCAAAACCAACAACACCTGCACCAGTTGTGTGCTACCCTGGCTCTCCAGACCGAAGATGTCCACAGCCATCACGTCCAACTACTTTAAGCCCACCTACGTATTTGCCACCCACCACTGCCAAACCCACCACTGCTGCTGCTAGATGTTACCAAGGATCTACAGATCCACGTTGCCCTCAACCAACTACACCTTCTCCACCAAGGTGTTTCCCTGGATCTACAGATCCTCGTTGCCCCAAACCTACCACTCCTGCTCCACCAAACTGCTTCTTAGGCAGCACGGACCCCCGTTGTCCTAAACCAACAACTCCTGCACCACCTCGGTGTTTCCCTGGATCCTCAGATACACGTTGTCCCAAACCTACCACTCCCACTCCTCCAAATTGCTTCCCTGGAAGTACTGACCCTCGTTGTCCAAGACCTACTACCCCAGCACCTCCCAGATGTTTCCCAGGTTCTACAGACCCACGTTGCCCAAAACCTACCACCCCTGCCTGCTATCCAGGCTCACCCAATCCAGCCTGTCCACAACCACCACGCCCAACCACTTTAAGTCCTCCTACATATCTACCACCAACCACTGTAGCACCAACCACTCCATCTCCTCCGAGGTGTTTCCCTGGATCTACTGACCTACGTTGCCCTAGACCTACTATCCCCGCTCCACCTAATTGTTTCTCTGGCAATACTGATCCAAGGTGCCCTAAACCAACTACACCAGCTCCTCCCAGGTGCTTCCCTGGTAGCTCTGACCCCAGATGCCCGAGGCCTACAACTCCTGAGCCACCACGTTGCTTCCCTGGTAGCACTGATGCTCGTTGCCCGAGGCCTACAACTCCTGAGCCACCACGTTGCTTCCCTGGCAGCACTGATGCTCGTTGCCCGAGGCCTACAACTCCTGAGCCACCACGTTGCTTCCCTGGCAGCACTGATGCTCGTTGCCCGAGGCCTACAACTCCTGAGCTACCACGTTGCTTCCCTGGCAGCACTGATGCTCGTTGCCCGAGGCCTACAACTCCTGAGCCACCACGTTGCTTCCCTGGCAGCACTGATGCTCGTTGCCCGAGGCCAACAACTCCTGAGCCACCACGGTGCTACCCTGGTAGCCAGGACCCACGTTGTCCCAAGCCCACTACACCAAAACCAGTATGCTATCCTGGATCTCCTGATCCAAGCTGTCCTCAGCCTCCACGACCTACTACACTAAATCCACCAACTTATTTGCCTCCTTCTACGGCTGGACCTAAATGCTATCCGGGATCCACTGATTCCAGATGTCCAAGACCAACTACGCCCGCACCACCAAGGTGTTATCCTGGGTCAACTGACCCACGTTGCCCTAAACCTACCACTCCTGAAGCCCCCCGTTGTTTCCCAGGCAGCACTGATGCTCGTTGCCCAAGACCCACCACACCTGCTCCACCAAACTGCTACCCGGGAAATAATGACCCAAGATGCCCTAAGCCACCACCAACTCCTGCACCACCTAGGTGTTTCCCTGGATCAACTGACCCACGCTGTCCAAAGCCAACTACCCCTGCTCCACCTAAGTGCTACCCTGGCAGCACAGATGCCCGATGCCCTAGGCCCACCACACCTGTGCCAACAACTCCTGTTTGCTATCCAGGACTTCCAGATCCAATTTGTCCAAAACCGTCGACAAACCCACCAACATATCTGCCACCTTCCACGACACCTGCTCTAAGATGCTACCCAGGTAGTAATGACGCACGTTGTCCCAAGCCAACGACCCCGGCTCCACCTAATTGCTACCTTGGAAGCACAGACCCCAGATGCCCAAGACCAACGACCCCAGCTCCTCCAAGGTGTTTCCCTGGTTCTACTGACTCTAGATGTCCTAAACCAACTACTCCGGCTCCTCCAAGATGCTACCCAGGCAGTACCGACTCCAGGTGTCCCAAACCAACTACACCTGCTCCTCCAAACTGTTTCCCTGGCAACACAGATCCACGATGCCCAAGACCAACTACCAGTGTCTGCTACCCAGGTTCACCTGACCCCAGGTGCCCACAACCCCCTCGTCCTACCACTCTTAATCCACCAACGTACCTACCCCCAACCACAGCTGCTCCTAAGTGTTACTCAGGATCTACTGATCCCCGTTGCCCAAGGCCTACTACGCCTGAACCACCGCGATGCTTCCCAGGTTCGACAGATCCTAGGTGTCCCAGACCCACGACTCCGGAGCCACCACGTTGCTACCCAGGCAGCTCTGACCCTCGTTGTCCCAAGCCAATTACACCTGCTCCTCCGAACTGTTTCCCTGGAAACAATGACGCAAGATGCCCCAGACCCACAACTCCTGAACCACCTCGTTGTTTCCCAGGTAGCCCAGACCCTCGTTGTCCTAAACCAACCACCCCAGCTCCTCCCAACTGCTTCCCAGGAAACAATGACCTAAGATGCCCTAAGCCTACAACACCTCAGCCACCTAGGTGCTACCCTGGTAGTCCAGATCCCAGATGCCCCCAACCTACTAGACCAACAACTTTGAACCCACCAACATACCTACCTCCTTCCACACCAGGACCTAGATGTTATCCAGGATCAACAGACCCTAGGTGCCCAAGACCCACAACTCCTGAGCCTCCTCGTTGCTTCCCAGGTAGCTCAGATCCTCGTTGTCCCAAGCCAACCACCCCTGCTCCTCCTAACTGTTTCCCTGGAAACAATGACGCAAGATGCCCCAGACCCACAACACCTGAGCCACCACGTTGTTATCCAGGCAGCTCTGACCCTCGTTGTCCCAAGCCAACGACCCCGGCTCCTCCTAACTGTTTCCCTGGAAACAATGACGCAAGATGCCCCAGACCCACAACTCCTGAGCCACCTCGTTGTTTCCCAGGTAGCTCAGACCCTCGTTGTCCTAAACCGACCACCCCTGCTCCTCCCAACTGCTTCCCAGGAAACAATGACCTAAGATGCCCTAAGCCTACAACACCTCAGCCACCTAGGTGCTACCCTGGTAGTCCAGACCCTAGATGCTCCCAACCTACTAGACCAACAACTTTGAACCCACCAACATACTTGCCTCCTTCCACACCAGGACCTAGATGTTACCCAGGATCAACAGACCCTAGGTGCCCAAGACCCACAACTCCTGAGCCTCCTCGTTGCTTCCCAGGTAGCTCAGATCCTCGTTGTCCCAAGCCAACCACCCCTGCTCCTCCTAACTGTTTCCCTGGAAACAATGACGCAAGATGCCCCAGACCCACAACTCCTGAACCACCTCGTTGTTTCCCAGGTAGCTCAGACCCTCGTTGTCCTAAACCGACCACCCCTGCTCCTCCCAACTGCTTCCCTGGAAACAATGACCCAAGATGCCCCAGACCCACAACTCCTGAGCCACCACGTTGTTATCCAGGTAGCTCTGACCCTCGTTGTCCCAAGCCAACCACCCCTGCTCCTCCTAACTGTTTCCCTGGAAACAATGACGCAAGATGCCCCAGACCCACAACTCCTGAGCCACCTCGTTGTTTCCCAGGTAGCTCAGACCCTCGTTGTCCTAAACCGACGACCCCTGCTCCTCCCAACTGCTTCCCAGGAAACAATGACCTAAGATGCCCTAAGCCTACAACACCTCAGCCACCTAGGTGCTACCCTGGTAGTCCAGACCCCAGATGCCCCCAACTTACTAGACCAACAACTTTGAACCCACCAACATACTTGCCTCCTTCCACACCAGGACCTAGATGTTACCCAGGATCAACAGACCCTAGGTGCCCAAGACCCACAACTCCTGAGCCTCCTCGTTGCTTCCCAGGTAGCTCAGATTCTCGTTGTCCCAAGCCAACCACCCCTGCTCCTCCTAACTGTTTCCCTGGAAACAATGACGCAAGATGCCCTAGACCCACAACGCCTGAGCCACCACGTTGTTATCCAGGCAGCTCTGACCCTCGTTGTCCCAAGCCAACGACCCCGGCTCCTCCTAACTGTTTCCCTGGAAACAATGACGCAAGATGCCCCAGACCCACAACTCCTGAGCCACCTCGTTGTTTCCCAGGTAGCTCAGACCCTCGTTGTCCTAAACCGACCACTCCTGCTCCTCCTAATTGTTTCCCTGGAAACAATGACGCAAGATGCCCCAGACCCACAACTCCTGAGCCACCACGTTGTTATCCAGGCAGCTCTGACCCTCGTTGTCCCAAACCAACAACCCCTGCTCCTCCTAACTGCTTCCCTGGAAACAATGACCCAAGATGCCCCAGACCCACAACTCCTGAGCCACCACGTTGTTACCCAGGCAGTACAGACCCTCGTTGCCCGCAACCCAAGCCGACGCCCACCCCTAGCTCCTGTTACCCCGGATCTCGAGACCCGAAATGTCCTCAACCATTTGCCCCTAGCAGCACCAATCCTCCGTCGACGTACCTTCCGCCTTTCCCGGATGAAAACGAATTGAAGTCTGCAAGAATTGCCAGGTTGGCTTCTCCTGATGACGAAGAAGGCGCTCAATCAGAAGTTGGTAAGTTCTTAAATATCACACGTAATTGTTTTCATACAGCTTCATAACTAGTAGTTGGCCTCGAACTGAGATCTAGCTCTTTATGGTAAAGATTATAGGCATGAATGCAATACCATTATGTCGTGTGTAATTTTTTATTTTCAATTACCTAGTTGTCAAGTTTCCGGGCAATTATTTTCATTCTTTATGAAGAAAACATATCAAGTAGCAACCAAAATCATTGTAAATTGTAAAAATTGTAAATCACAACGATCGATACCAATCTTTTCCTACCTTAGGTACCAGTTAACTTAAACTATGAAGACATCGAAACTATAACAAACGGGAGCTCAGCCTAGCCGGCGGTTGCTCTATCTTCCGTTGTATTTTGAAAACTATACATCCTAGAATAATAATAAAAACCATTTTGGAATGTACAGTCAGCGTCATCAATCGGTATCCCCCTATTGATTTTAACAAGGACCCTTTTCATTTCAACTTTGGATTTCAGTCGGATTTGCTAGTATAGGAACTCGAGCGAAATTAGATATCCATAAGTAAATAGCAAATCCGACTTAAATCCAAAGCTGAAATGAAAAGGGTCCTTGTTAAAATCAATAGGGGGATACCGATTGATGACGCTGACTGTACATAAAGTCTTTTCAATGATGACACCCCACTCAGTATATTTGTATAACTTTTATTTTTATTTTACCCCCTTGGGAACCCAATATGTTTACAACCCCTTCATCGATTAAGCTCATTATGCTCCACCGTTCATAGCACAACCTATTGACCAAGTTTCATATCGCATCAAAAATGATTAAAAATTTTATTGCAATTTAGTAAACTTATTTACAATGCACTTATAGTTAAACTTTTCGTATTTTCCAGATGATTTTGAATCCACAAGAACTGCACCGAAGACGAGAAAAACGAGAGACGTCAGCAATGTCTTAGAAGAGTTCAACATTAACGCAGTCAACACTACCAACTACATCGCAATGGGAGCCATTCTTTTCACTCTATTCTCTATAATGATCACCCTTTTTGTCTACACAAGAAACAACAAACGAAGAAATCAATCGGTCAGCAAAGCCGGCAGCTCTTGCTAAACTTGTAGAATTTAAGTGGTAATGATTGTGATATTATAATTAATGAATTACCATTATTGCAATTTTATACGATATGGCTCCGTCAAAGGATAGTTACCTACTTTCACTGCCTTAGCTTTATATTAATTATAATACTAACATGCGCTTAAGCATACCTATTTTATTCCGTAAAATAGTGCCATAATGCAATCAATAATAATATGTCCATTTGATGCATGAGATATAGTTTTTTTAGCCCTAGTCAATGTATGTATTCTATGCTGAAATTTGTAACTCTATGGTTTATACTAACACCATTGATATACTCATTTGTGATATTTTATAATGTTTAATACATGTTATTTTGCCAACACAATGTGGCCATTCATTATTGTAGTGTATGTTTATAATTATTGTCAATGACTTTGGGTACATTTTGTGTGACAGAAATGTACGGTATAGTGTTTCAAACGCTTTACACGTTCAAAATGCACCTACAGTCAAATTTGATTTCCATTGTAATGTTAGAAAGATTGCTTTCAAGTCAGTCTAGGTAAAACATTCTATGAATGTCGAGTTTCGTTTTATTTTTTCATATCTATGATTGTAAAATGTTTAAAAACATTGTTCTGTAAATGTTGAAAACGAAATATCAGAAAAATAAAATACTTCTTAAAAAATGATTTTATTTTATTTAATGAGAATGGTAACAAAAACCATTAGGTAGGTACCTATACAAATAGAGTGCAATAAAATAATTCACAAAATATCTTCTGCAAATCTCATAGGCCTCTATTAATAAACTCGTATTAACTTCTGTCAAAGTTACGCCACGGATTAAACTATTGCCATCCTTTTTTGTTAGACAGTGACAAATAAGGATGGCAATAGTTAAATCCGTGGCGCAAATTTGACAGAAGTAAATTCGATTTTATTAATAATAGGTCTTTACCTATGAAATTGCCGTTCTTCAGTACTGGTCTTTTCAAATCAAAATATTTTTTGGTTCGACTAAGAATTTTAATTCCAAATTAATTTTATATTAAAAACATGGGTTTCTTTTTTCAAAATTAGTCATTTGTTTATTGATTAGCGTTATGTTTTCATCACATTTGAATCTTTTTCGTCATCATGGATAGGTACGTAAAAAATTCGAGTAATTATGGAATATGAGTACCGTCGTGGCAGCAACGCGGCACAAGTGGCACGCAACATCAACGACGTTTACGGAGCGAACACTACAAACGAACGCACCACCTGTTATTGGTTTGCCAGCTTCCGTTCTGGAAATTTCGACCTGAAAATGAACCCCGTACTCATCCAAAAACTTTGGTTGACAATGACGAATTAAAGGCGATTGTGGAGGCTGATGATACTCAAACTACTGCTAAATTAGCAGCAGCTTTCGACGTTAGCATCAAAACAATATTGGTCCATTTGCGTCAAATTGACAAGGTAAAAAAGTTTGACAAAGGGGTGCCCCACGAACTCAATGATCGCCAGCGCGAAGTACGCGTCGAGATGTGCCTTGCACTGCTCACCAGGCAAACATACGAAGGAATTTGAACCGCATTGTTACCTGCGACGAAGAATGGATTCTGTTTGACAATCGCAAGCACTTAGCACGTTGGTTTGATCCGGATTCAGCACCTAAACAATCCCCTAAACGAAAAATAGCCCCTAGAAAAGTGATGGTTACTGTTTGATGGTCTAGCGCCGGTGTGATTCATCACAGCTTCTTACCAAACGGGATAAGCATTACTGCAGATGTGTACTGTGAAGAACTGAACACAATGATGGAGAAGCTTGCAATCCCCAACCAGCTTTGATCAATCGCTCGTCACCGCTGCTCCTGCACGACGACGCATGACCTCATACTGCACAGTAGACGGTCTCCAAGTTACAAGAGCTAGGGTTGGAAGCTCTCCGTCGTCCACAGTACTCACCAGACCTTGTGCGTATTGACTTCTACTTTTTCCAGAATTTGGATAACTTCTTGGTAAGAAAAAAATTGAATTTCCGAGAGGCAGTACAAAATGCCTTTGAAGAATTTGTTGCCTCCTGTCCAGCTAATTTCTGCAAGAAGGGCATAATGAACTGCCACGGCGTTGACAAAGATCCATTGATTGCATGGGTGATTACTTTGATTAATAGAAATAAAAAATTTTATTTTGTTATAGTGTTAATCCACACTTGGGTATTTACATTTTAAACTGAAAAATCTTATCAAAATTTTCAATTCCGACGGGATTCGAACCCGCAATGATACAAGCGATCCTCCTTTAGCCGGAGTGCCTTTACCAATTCGGCCACGGAACCTCTGACGCCAGAGTTGAAAATCATGATAAGACCATACTATTTTTGAAATTTTTTTGGAATTGAAAATTTTGATAAGATTTTTCAGTTTAGAAATAAAAAATGTAGAAAAAAAATTACGTTAACTTTTTTCATAAAAAACGGCAATTTCATAGGTAAAGACCTAATAGAATCCATAAAATATAAGACGCTAGTAAGTAAAAGACTAACTGACCGCTCTGAAATTTATATCACAGTTACGATAACTAAATGGGCACATATTTGTGAGATAAGTATCTAATACTAGCTCAAGAAGTTAAAGTATAGTTCGATTTCGAGAAGCCTAAGTGGTTATTACACTATCCAATTTAGGAAACCGATCTCTAGAATCATCGCTCTGTCTCGTTCTTTGGTCTACAAATTGTGAATTTGACCAAAGTCAACAGTTAGTATAATTAAAGTACCTACTAGTATTCGCAATGTGCAGTTCATAGGTCAAAAAGCCAGAGCAGTGATTCCTAGAGATCGGTTTCCTAAATCAGATAGTGTAATTACCACTTTATAGGTAAAAAGAACACGATTTCGACTTCTTAGTTTCCAGTCAGGCGTCACAGAGCACGGACACTCGTTTGGACCTTTCCAAAAACTTAAGTATCACCTGTATCTATACTTCTATACTAATTATATAAAGCGAAAGAGTTTTTTTGTTTGAACGCGCTAATCTCAAGAACTACCAGTCCGATTTGAAAGATTATTTCTGCAATTATATAGATAGCTAAGCTCTTGAGGAAGGTTATAGGCTACTTTTCATCATCATCATCACCATTATAACATCCCTACGGGGGCAACGCCGCGAGGGCGCTGCTAGTCACTAATAATCCCAAGCTCACAAGCTGTATTTACCTACGCACACTATAAGCACCTATTGACTGGGCGTTAATTTACCAACCACATTGCATTGGTAAATCTTTTTGGGTGAAAATGCCGAGAAAACGAATTTTCCCAGATATGAAACCTAGCTAGATCGTTTTTCGCCCTCATAAACCTCCGCACCGCAAATTCATCGAAATCGTTAGAACCGTTTTCGAGAACGTGAGTACAAACAAACAAATATTGCTCGTTTAATAGAATAGGAAATTGAAGAAACATGTTGCTGCCTCAATGTGAAATACAACTCATTGTATAGGTACCAACTACATTGTTTACCTACAGCTTAATTTTATTCATATCTCTCATAGTTACTTGGAGATACTCATAAGCCCATCGCAGCTAAACAAGTATACTATAACCAATTTCTCAGATCATAAAGAAAGCTTTTCGTCGAATCTGTTTTCGAATTTTGTCTAACTTTGCAAAACAGAGCTTGTGTGTGTTTATCATTTGATCTAAGGAATGTTTACAAACAAATAAATAACAAACAACTTTACCTCGTGATAACATTATTCTTTAATATTAAACTTATTACATAAAGATAATCATCATACACCTTATTTTAATTATTTACGTCTATCTTTACAACAAATTAAGGCAGCACAGCACAGTCCTTCAAATTCATAAAATATAGCAAAGCTAATTCTAGGTTCGTATCACATTCACAGTTCACAGTTGAGCAATGTTTTTATTTATAAAGTAGGTAGGTACATGGATTGTCTTTCCTGTGGATATGGCCGGTTAAGCTGAGAGCATGGTGTAGGTGCTGGGCAAGCCTACTCCATGTCAACAATGTCCCAGGCACTATAGTGTTCCGATAAGTGTAGATGTTCCGATAAGATTGCCTCCTGACACTGTATAAATCATCTAGTAAAAGATGTAAAGGCTTAAGTTTAGTTAGGTACATAGTTGTAACCAATAATCTTAATTTACTTCGCAGAGTTTAAGTTTAATTACAACATTGAATCCTCCTGATTCAATGTTGTATAAATCATAAAATAAATCTTTTTTTTATTGTGATAAAATCAATGATATTACCATTTAATTTCTTATTGGTATCTAGTTATCTCAGGATTAACGTTCAATTAATTTTAACTTTATAGGCCCATTGGGTGTATACATCGGATGGATATGATATTCCAATGGTTCGTGATGATACTCCATTTTGAAAGCTTGCACAATCTGCAACAAGTTAAACATAATAACGTAAGTACTTATGACTTATAAAAATGAATTTAAATTTAGATTACTTACAGAATAAATTTACCATTATTAATCATTATAATAATACGGTGTAACTAAAATGTAAAGAAAGATACAATGTTGGATATAAAAATATAATATAAAAAGTGGTCAATATTAATTTAAGAAAATGCCTCTTGGTCTCCAAATTGCACTCAATATTTTCAAAGCTTGAAACGCCTACGCAACAAATGCAAGACTGAATCTTAAAATATGTGATTTTCATAACCATCATCATCATCATCAGCCATTTTGAACCCACTGCTGGGCAATACTGGGCATAGGCCTCCCTTCGTGTCTGCCATTCGCCTCGATCCTGCGCTAGCCTCAGCCACGTACAACCCACGGTCTTGCGGATGTCATCGACCCATCGATCGTGCCGGTGGAGGTCGCTTATTTCGATGTCCTAGTCTCGGCCACCACTCGGTCAACTTCTTCCATAACATTGACGAAAGTTTACTACGGAACGTTTATGAAGATTGAGACGATAAGAAAACTCTTTACCTTAGCAATGACGGTATGAATCTCTAGTTCAGCAAACCTCCTGCCCAAGCACATTCTTTTCCCGAATCCAAAGGGCAGAGATGCGAAAGGATGGTGCTTCTGTCCAGGAACTCTTTGCATCCACCTCTCTGGCTGAAAGTCCGAGGCATTCGTGAAGTTCTCCTCACTATTGCCCATTACGTAGTGCTGGAATATGACTTGGGTCTGGAAAAATTATAAATAATTTAATGAACAACTTTTAAAGAGCCTATTGTAGAGCTGATATTTCATTGAAATCAATTGAATATTTTTATTGCATCAAGTTGGTAAAATTATGAGTAAAAAAATGAGACGAAAAAACTACAGATTGAAATTGTTGAATGACTAAAATGGCTCCTAAATGTGGAATCAGACGGTTCACTCAAGTGAAAGATAACTCGAATGAATGCTGGGGTTTTCTACGACACTTTCATTTATTACCATCAGTTGCTGTGATCAGATGTGTCACTTTAAGTGAAATTATGTAAAATGAACGACGAAAATGAACAAAAAATGAACCATCTGATTGATTCCACCTTAAGAGAAAACCAAATTCAACAAGTACCTACTTTAACTTTGAATTTAACGAACGATTATTCAGAACAATTCTCATCTAGGGACTGCTTCAAAAAAAGGGTTCGATAGTTTTTAAGAGATGTCTCCAGTAGAAAATAGGTTTAATAAATTGAACTTACGCCTTTAGGAATAGTATAGCCGCAGATTACAGTGTCCTTGGTAAGCTGTCGGCCATTCCCTATTACGACTGGATACATTCTGAAATTAAAAACAGTTATGTTGCTTTACAGTTGTAAGAGGTAATCACCAATAGCCGATAAATAGTAATTTGTAGTTCATTATGAAGTTTCACAGTAACGCTTTGTTCCTACCTCATGACTTCTTTGATGCATCCTTTCAAATAAGGCATTTGGTTAACATCTCCTGGTTTCATGGGCCTGCCTTGAAGAACTCTGTCTATCTCTTGATACAGTCTTTCTTGCACTTCCGGCCGTAGTGACAGCTGGTACAGCGTCGATGCTACTGCGTTTGATGTCTGGAATTAATTAACGGAATCTTAGGCTTGTTTCACTCTTCAGCGTGTCGCCAGTCGCGTCCGCGAGTTGACCATTCACAGCACATAGAAATTAATTTTGACCATTCACAGCACAGAGAAATGTGCTGTGAATGGTCAACTCGCGGACGCGACCGGCGACACGCTGAAGAGTGAAACAAACCTTAGAGATCATCAATAAATTATACTCTTTCTCGTGAAGTTGTGAATCTTCTGTTGCGGAAGACACTGATAATTTTGCATCCCAACTTTAAGTAGGTACGTGAAAGAAAGTGTTTATTTCGTTAGATATGAAGATATTTTATATGTAGATTTTTTGGCCCTGGCAAAACGAATCACCTGAAAGCTCTAAGATAAGAATGATAATAGTAAGTACCGTGTCAATCCCCACTAGGAACATGTCTAAAGCTGCTACGGCTGCTACTCGAGGCCCGGCTGCGGAGACAAGGTCCTGGAGAAGCGACTTGCTGTGCCCGCTCGCTTGACACTCCTCTAACGCTTTGTCTACGTGGCTGAGAGTTACGCTAGAGTGGGGAAAAATATCATCAATAACAAAACTCTTTTCTAAAATGTTGACATTGTTATTTTGTGAGCTCTAAAAGTGATAGCAAAACTCAAGTACCTACCTAAGGGTTCAAACTTGGACTAATAATAATATTAAATAAAAAAAAATAGCTAAGTATATCATACACTTACAACATAAAAATGTCGGTCCCAGCTTTTAAGTCGTTAAGTCATGACGGAGGACTTTAGGCGGCCTAAAAACTCCGTCACCAGAGTTGGCCACTTACTCATACGAACTTACTTTTAACATAAAAATTTATAATGTAGGTTATTTTAACTAATCTTAGTCACCACAGAAACCACATAAGTAAAACTAGGAAGAAATTAATTTTCAAATTATTTGGAACTCACTGCAAAGGCAAGCGCCTTAAACAATTTAACATGCAAATTACTTGGCAGAACAATTGCTATTACGGTTTTTTCGTCATATCTTCCTTCTAGATTTCTTATAGGAGTCTATAAGAAATCTACCTTACCTAAGGATAGTGTCTAAAGCGGCAACATATCGTTTGAACATAGCCGTTGGATAGATCCTCCACCACGGAGCCCTGAGTTCAAGTTCCCCCACGCTAATGAAAAATGTGTGAACGGCATCAATCAGGCGTTGGGACTCGGATCCTTCTTTTGCGTCGAAGCAGCCAAGTCTTGTGTCTAGAGCTATGAGGCCTAGAGCTGGAAATAAAGCAATAAATTAGAATCCTACTAATATTATAAAGTCAAAAAGGCAAAAGTCCGTGTGTGTGTGTGAATGTTTGTTATCACATATTTATATAACTAGGTAGGTACTCCACCTATTTTGATGAAATTTTGAATGTAGATAGTTTAGGTTCTGGATAGCACATAGGCTATTTTTTTTCCGGTAAAAATGTATGATTCCCGTGGGATAGAAAAATAGTAGTCCACGCGGGCAAAGCCGCGGGCGTCAGCTAGTAAATTATAATTTAAGATAAATAAATGTACACACATGAATATTAAGGCCTTAAGGCGGCCTAAAAACAACTCCGACACCAGAGTTGGCCACCTGCTCATACGAACTTACTTACTTTAATATTATTATTATTAACAACCATCAATATCCCACAGCTGGGCAAAGGCCTCCCCCCACTCTTTCCATTCATTTCTCCTTTCTTTCCACTTTAATATTAAGTTAAGATAATAATGTAGGTAGGTAGATATAATAATGTTTTGAAACTTACACTCCAAAGACCATTTATGGACCTCATTTAGGAAATCATCAGGAGTCTCTTGATTTTCATCTCGCATTTCACGTATCCTGAAATGAAAGATTTATTTATTATAAGAGATTTAGTTATTTATTCTTTCAAGTTTTGAAACTATTTAAGAGCTTTTATGAGCCTGCTTAGAAGCTTCCTAAGTTCAGCAGTGGGACTGCAGGAGATACGTTAGCAAAGTTACACCTGTTGATAAACGCATCAGCTACGTCAGCAACCGGAAGAGTGTACTGAGCTGCCGCGCTGGTACTCAAAGCAACCTTGGATACCTTCGTCCTGAACGCAGCCCAGGAGTCACCGTGCCTGAAACCAAGAACAAACTTTAGAATCTAGATAGTGCAAACACTCGGTGAAGGAAAACATCGTGAGGAAACCAATTAGCTTTCTTATAGCTATGGGTTTGCAACCTGTCACGTATGGAATGCTTACTTCTAAAAAATGTGGACCTGTTCCAAATATGTATTTGTACATGCCTACCTCTGACTATCCCCTTACACCGGTATGCACTAACAATACTTACAGCTACAGCTACTCTTAGCTCTGCGAACGCACCGCGTTGAATAGAGCTCTCTGATTGGTTCGTTTGTATTACGTACTTCACTTTGATAGGTTGTTAGGACGCAGTGCGTCGCGCGCACTATGAGACCTCATAGTAATGTTTGTGAATACCGGTTAGACATCTTCAAAGGATCTTAAATGTTTCAGGATCAGAGCGATTGTCTAATGGTTTTAGGAAAGCAGATTCTTCGTAAAATTATTGAGGCCTTGGAGTATTTAGTCCTACTAAGAGAACTTATATCCTAAATAGAAACTTACACAGCAATAACACCAGCACAGTTTTCTTCAGCACCGAAGAAATCTTTCCTTATCGTGTGCTTATAGTAATTCAGAGATGGCATCGAGGGTCTGTGCGGTGCAGAATCCTCTCCTCTGAACACTCTCTCTACCTCTCCCGCTTCGAAGACGAACAGCATGTCAGGCCGGCCGACCAGACCCGTCATCCTCACGCAGTTCCCATACTGCTCGCGGAGGGAGACGCACACTTTATCTATGTGTTCCACTGAATAGCCACCTGAAAACGAAAACTTTGATTCATTTTTTTATAAACAACTAGCGGCCTGCTACGACGTCGAATGGGTCAATTTACGGCTTAATTATCATCAGGAAAAACTAATCTTTTGAAATGATGGAAGTTTTAAGAGTTCTTTACTAAATCGTCTTTAGATTTTTTGAAAATTCCAAAATAACTACTATTCCTCCGCCAATCTATAGCAAAAAAGTTTCTCCAAGATTTTCACGCTAAAGCCACCCAACCACTCACTTTCCACAGCCATCGTCTTTCTAAATCAATTTAGAAATATTTTTTTCATAGTTCGCTCTCATACGAATATTACAATCAATGATATTATCGTTCGGACAATGTGACATTGCTTTTCGTATTAAATTCTCCGCTGGTACTTTCACGGTCACGATCTCGGTGTTTCGTTACAAAAGTGAGAGTATTCCCACGACTCTGTAAACGAGACCACGGTTAGAAACGACTCCGTTTATTTCGTAGATTAAGGCTTGTTTCACTCTTCAGCGTGTCGCCGGTCGCGTCCGCGAGTTGACCATTCACAGCACATTTCTCTGTGCTGTGAATGGTCAAAATTAATTTCTCTGTGCTGTGAATGATCAACTCGCGGACGCGACCGGCGGCACGCTGAAGAGTGAAACAAGCCCAAGGAATTTGTATTCAATCGTGTCCGTGTTATACTTTCCAAGTAGATTATTATTAATGTTTTTCTTGACCATTACTAAGATTCATCGTCCTTTAAATAGACAGTAATAGTTGGACAAAAACGCTAAATCAATTTTTAAGAACACTCAACTTTCGATCCAATTTTTATTGATTTTATTGGCATTTTTAATTTCGGAATTATTATTGGCTTAACTATGAGAAAGCTTCGTGATAATAGGTAGGTATCACACTAATATTATAAATACGAAATACTTTTTTTATTTAAGTATTTATAATTAAACAGAAAATAAAGTTTAAGAATAAAAGCATTGCAAAAAACATTGGATGGATGGATGTAGGTATATTCGTTCCTCTATAACTCGACAACCACTGAACCGATTTGCCTGTTTAAAATGTAGATAGAAAATGATCGGGAATATAGGACATAAGCTACTTTTTATCTCGGAAACATGCACGGTTCCCGTGGGATAAAAAAAGAGTAGTCCACGCGGACGAAGCCGCGGGCGTCCGCTAGTATTTAAAAAGGCAGTGATCTACAGATGTTTTTACAGGATCTTGAATACCTAAATATCTGAGAGCGTTTAAAGATCTCATTCAGTTTCATTTTTATTTTTTTGGAGAACTGATTAAATGAACTAACAAACTCTCAATACACCATTTATTAGATGATAAAATATATCGATTTACTTTGTTATTGTAACCAAATCTAATTATTTTGACGCAAAATCATAGTGCTACATAAGTACTCGGGTCACCTTATAAAACACACCTACACAGTTGATCTACCATGGAAGAAAACGCCACAATTTATATCACGATAAAAACAGAAAACGGGAAACCGTCTTTACTCTTTTGCTTTACTTACAGTAAGTAATTATAATGTCATCAACTTTCCACGCAATAATCGTGCAAAGCAAACCATTTGCGCACCGTATTTCCGTCTTTAAATACAAGGGCATTTTACGCGCCATAACATTGTGGTTTATGGATTTCTTATGGAAATTTATCGACAAGTACTTTAGTCTTTACTAGCTTCCGCCCACGGCTTAGCTCGCGTGGTACCCGGATAAAAAGTAGCCTATGTCCTATTCGAAAATTCCAAATTGGTTCAGTGGTTATTGAGTTATAGAGAAACAAACATACATTCAAACATCCAAACTTTCGCATTTATAATATTAGTGTGATATGAGTCAGGTGCTCCCAAACTTATAGCCACAAAAGTCAAAAGGTTTTATCAACTTCAGTTATGAACATTAGTTAGGTACTTGCAGCATGTGTAAATAAAGAAAGAATATGGAAATCAAGCAAATTTTATAACCAAGTCTACCAACGAGATTTGAAAAGGCAGTTTTATTTACAAAGCACTTTTAAAACGAATGAAATGGTCAAATATGTTTAAGAAAAAAATTTCCAAAGATGCTTATAATTATAATAATGTTGGTCCATTTACCAAAATTACAAGCAATGTACCCCATCTCATATTAGGATATTCCAAAAAGGCCATTATAAATATCGATTGATGATTATACATTTACAAGATAAATCATAAACAAGGTTTTAAGATAGAACCTACTTGAAGAAATTACTTTTAGCAAATAGAGTCCCGGTAAAGAAAAACTATTTTCTGAGTAGTCATGGTAAGCGTTGAAATTGAAACCAGTTTCCACGCATTCGACCATGCAGTTGCAATGTTGCGCAATTGAGGAAAAGCATCGCATGCCTGCGCAGCAGTTTTGCCAATTATCAGAACAAACTGCTTCCCGTATCTTCACTCTTTTCAAACTGAAAATTTGTTGTGTGTTAAACTTGATTTTGGTCTCTGATCAAGAGAATGAAAAACTAAGATATTATTTTGCTGAAAAAAAAGTCAGGATCACAACTGTCTCTGGATACCGTAATTGTTTTATACAAATCGGAAATGTATATTTCCTAATGTAATATGCTTTTCAATGTTTTAATAAACATAATATGATGGGGTGTACTTACTATAAATAAATAATTAGATTTATGAGTAGATATAGCAAACACACAAGCAAAGGTAAAGCTGTTCATAAAACACAATACGCTCTCACACTACACACAGTGACCTCACACAGAACAAGTACCATGGAATCTTTGTCAAATAACACAACGATTTCGAAACTTCCTTCAGCGAAAATTGCCTTAAATGGCCCTGTTGTTGTCTTACAAAAATACAAGCCATTGAGGTAAGTGCCGTTATTTTATACATCACCAAGGTCAGGAACCCATTATAATAAAGATGACATCCGAATTATAATCAAGTCCTTGCCCCACATCGAAATATGTGACGACATGCATTTGTATGCTGTGTCGCCGTGGTCCGTTACGAAAAATAATGGTAATGACTAGAATCATTAAAACTTTAATAATTTTAACCAACATGTAGACAATGACACGTCTGTTACCAATAATAACAAATGTTGAAGTTAGTAAATATCACGATTAAACAATATCACGCTATCTAACTATATTTTATCTTGTCATCATCTTCACATATCTTATGCTGTTACTGGATGGACAGAAACATACATACTTACATACATATTGGTAGACATTTTTACACAGCGCCATTTAGCCCCAAACTAAGCAAAGCTTGTACTATGAACCAGATAACTGATAGAATACACATACATTTATACTTATAGATCTCTATGAAGTAGTAGGATAGTCAGTTCAAATGAGCAAGTAGCCAATTCTTGTGATTGGTGTTTAGATCAACCAAAGGTCTTTTAAAGAAGCCAGAAGAGCATAACAATCGCAGAAGAACGTCACAAATCAACAACGCACACACCGGATTCGTTCGAAAACCATAGAACATACAATATAAATGATGCTCAGTTTTACAACTCATAAACACCTTGTGGTTGTTGAATGGGCACTTCAGGTTGCTCAATGTTAGGTGACAATATTCTCGAAAGCATCTAACAAAGTTAATTGGCTATCAGACAATGTGAGCTTTTAGGCAAACAACAAATGTATCGAGAAAATTATTGCCTCTGACAAGGTAAATAACTTGTTAGCTGTGACATGAAAATGTGTGAAATTGAATGTGCCACACACAACTATTTCAGCCAACGTTTGCCGTTCCAAAGATGTTCAACTATGAAGTTGTATGTGTATTTGGTGTTCTGTGGTGTAATGAAGAGTGAACGGAATGATTTATAATGAGTATAATGATGTAAGCTATTTTATTGCAGCCAGAATACTAGTAGCTTTTAAATCAATATTATTGTATCAGACTGCATCTTCAGATAATTGAAACAAACCAATAAAAAAAAAAGTTATGGCGATAGACTTTATAGGATTTTATTCCATACCTGTCACCGTATGGAATTCTATAAAATGAAATGTAATTTTTGTTTTTCGTTTCGTAAAAAATATAACTAGGACACTAAACAGCTAGAAGGTACAGTCAGCGTCATCAATCGGTATCCCCCTATTGATTTGAACAAAGACTCTTTTCATTTCAACCTTGGATTTCAGTCGGGTATTATATCAGCTATTTTTGTTTAGGAACTCGAGCGAAATTAGATATCCATAAGTAAGCAAGGATGTAAAAGTTTTTACAAAAGTTGAGATCAACTGCTTGCAAACCGATCTCTTACTAGGGGGATACCAATTAATGACGCTTTCTGTACATATACATTTATATAGGTAATACATTTCACGCAACATCATCTAACCCTAAAGTACCTAAGCAGATCTTGTGTTATGAGAACTACATGACTGTTATACTACTTATATATTTTTTTTAAAATACATACAAATAGGAATATATTATACGATAATTATATAGAATGTAATTCTGAATCAAACTATTTAGTTGGCCAGACTACCTTGCACATGCAAGACAGAACCTTGAGAACTCAAATCTGCAATCTTTAATACATTCGCTGTACCATTTAAAAGGTTTTTTTAATCTTAAGATTGGAGTGACCGTGAAATAAAGCTATTAGATAGGTTGGTTCAGCTGACCTCAAGATGTCGTTGGCTTAAAGGACAAAATAACACTTAACAATGTTTTTTTTTTGTAACAACAAAGATAATGAATGAAGAATAAAAAGAAAGATATTATGATGATTTATGTCTATCGAGTCTACGAAGTCTAAGAAGAAGAATCGACGAGTTTCCAATTATTTACATAGGTACCTAATATACTCGAATGTTTTGCTGACGATGATTCCTTCTCTAGATTCTTGTTGATCATCCTATAAGCTTCATCTGTTTTATATACTCGTAGATGAATTATTTAGTGTTATTTAAAGACCTATTATATTACCTACCAGATTTTAATGTTTAATTTCAACTTTTTGATCAAATTATGTTTCTATGATTTTTTATTATGAAAGACGAATCTAAGTGCATGTATATGTCGAAAGAGAAATAAAGATTATGATTATGATTATGATCGCTGTAACGAACAGGTCAAAGTTTACATGAAGTAGGTTTCCATCACACCATTGTCCCAGATACGCTCATATATTTCGTGATCACGAAAACTTCGCTAAACTTCGCCTATGTACCTATTAAAGATAATTCGCTAGGTAAGGTTAGGTTTAATCAAGCTGCACCACGTACATTTGATTTTACACCCATCTTTGTTTTCAATCTGATATTTGAATAGGAATCCATAATAACCGGTAACTGATTAACACTACGCTTATATTTTTGCTTCTTATTGAAAACTAGCGTGGACTACTATTTTTTTAATCCCACGGGAACCGTGTATTTTTCCAGGACAAAAAGTAGCTAATATCCTATTCCCGGTCATTATCTAACTATATTTTAAATTCAGGCAAATCGGTTCAGTGGTTGTCGAGTTATTGAGGAACCAACATACATCCAAACATCCAAACTTTTCGCATTTATAATATTGGTGTGATACCTAACTAAATTCGATAATCCAATAAAAACCATACCAATATAGGGTGTGAATCGCCATGTATTCCCCAAGAAAGGTAGTGGTTTTGGTCCAGGAACTTCCTCCCAACTCTTCACCCTGGGGACGGTCTCGAAGACCGAAGCCTCCAGCGCCGCATGGGTGGATCTGGCTCGCTGGATGTGAACTGGACAAGACTGACGAGGAGTTGACTTTCCTGTAAAGATATTAAATAAATAAAATTCTTTCAAACCACTTAACAGATCCATACAATGTTAGTAAATTACTTATTCTATGTTAGTAGGCAGATTAAAATAGCCATTGTCAATATATAGAATGATAGACACTGTAGAACAGAGATGGTACAGGATGGTATATCATATATCATTTATTTATATATTATTTATTATATACTTATTTATTTATATTTATATTAGCAGTAAGCTCGTTAGTATGAGCTAATTAACTTTGGTGACGGAGTTTTTAGACTGCCCATCCGTTATGGACTCTTTAGATAATACCGATAAATATAACATGCCTTTGCCCGTCATGTTTCATATTTATTCACGAGTGAACGCCGCCCACGTGGACTACTATTTTTATCCCACGGGAACCATACATTTTTTCGGGATAAAAAGTAGCCTATGTGTTATTTCAGAACCTAAACTATCCACATTCCAAATTTCATTAAAATCGGTTTAGTAGTTATGGGGATACGTGGTAACAAACGTTCACACGGACACACACACGGACTTTCGCTTTTATAATATTAGTTGGATTGCTTGAAGTTGGTAGACAAAGATTTTAAAATTAATGTTGAAGCATGAAAGAGTTCAGTTGTTATTACTTCTACGCCTGTCTCTCCATTATTAAGAAAATTATAAAAAAATACTTTTTTGTAAGTAGGATTAGTTTTGAATTTTTGCTTAAAATGATCTCAAAACTTAAAAAATTTGACCACTGTGACTTTTATTGAAGTATTAGCATTTATAATATTTTTGTTTGTGTGTGTATAAAAGTATCTACGACCAATAAACTAAATTATAGGTTGATAATGGTCCCTTCCCACACAACACTAACAATTATAACGCCTATGGCCTTTAAAATATTCAAAGAGCAGGATCGTGATCAAACCTATCAGTTTGAAGAACATACAATATAAACTTGTTTTGTGTATCGATGTTTTATTGGCTAGCTTTTGGCTTCATTCTCGTATCAGCTACCAAAATAACCTGCTGTACAAAAATTTTCTGCATTTGATAGCTAAACTCTTGAGGAAGGTACTTTGCATCATCATCATTACTATACTTATATATACCATCACTACGGGGGCAACGCTGCGAGGGCGCTGCTAGTAAAATATTAAAATAAACGTTTAGTTATCTCACACAAATGGTTCGTAGGTGTAGCTAAAGTTGATGAAACAAAAAGGTTATATGTGTAGGATTGTAAAACCTGTGTTACAGGTCATCAAATAATATTTATTCAAGATATTAACATACCAATATCCATTCCATCTTGGTGATATGTTGAACTTGTTGATAGATACCGACGAGAGACCTTGAGAGGCCATTTCACCACGGCTATTCGACTCTTCATTGTGCCTATAACAAAAAAACTGAATTACTAAATGAAGTCCAGCACATCGTGCCGAAAAAACAGTACAATTTTCTATTTTGAAAACCTTATGCTGCGAATACACGCTGGGCCAACCTAAGCCAGCGCGAGTGAAGGCGAGTCGACGCAAGGCGAGTGGTACCATCCACAGTCCCACACGCTTGGCGAGTCGACGCAAATCAATGTGCGCTCGTGTTCACTCGGCCAGCTAGGCGAGCGATGGCAAGGCGAGGCGAGTGGCGCTGCCCACACGTTGGCACTCGCGTTCACTCGGCGAGCCTAGGCCAGCGTGTGTACGGGCCTTTAGGGTGGGCATACACGGGCAGCTTAAAGCAGCCAGGGTCGACTGCTTCAAGACTGCACAGTAGACTATGGAACAGCTCGAGCAGTTGTGACGGTTCTGGGTGGTCAGCAGCTTTAAACCATCTATCCTGACTGCTTTAAGCAACTCATGTATACCTGCCCTTAGGCCTCATTTATTGAGCTGCGGGGCGTCAAGCGTCGCGTGTGGCGTGGCGTCTTTGTAAATGAGGCCTTACATCATCAAGTAAATTATAAAAACGGACATTTACATTTTTAAATTGTTAAAATCTAGGCGATTTTTTAATTGTTACTAAAACTATTTGCTTGCTAGTTTCAAAATTATTTACGTAAGCTTTAAAAACTGTTACATACTATTTTACTTAGAATAGCACCCAGACCCGAGACAAATATTTGCAGATCATACAAACATTAGCTCGCGGAGGGAATCGAACCCTAACCTTTTATGTTTCAAGCAGGCCTTTGCCTACTGCGCCACAGAGGTCATCATTATTATATACAAATAATAAGAAAATTAAAAGTTTTAATTTAAAATTGTTTTAATTTAAACAATTACTTATTTTTAGAATTGAATTTGAAATTGTCATAATCATCATCATTTACTTGCCCTTTTCCCACTAGGTGAGGTCGGCACAACATGTTCTCCTCTTCCATTCCCTCCTATCACTCGTCATCTCAGTAGTAACTCCTTTCACACGCATGTCCTCTCTCACACAATCCATCCATCTTTTCTTTGGCCGTCCTCTACATAAGTATCCTTCCACATTCATAATTTGAAAAACATATTTTTTACAAATTACTTTAGAGCCTATAACTGATGCTGAAAATTAAACAAACATACAAGTAACCTATTAACATTTTTACGATCAGTTTTTGCACATTCTCAGTCAATAACTAGTGATATTTCTCAATGATTATAACAATGTAGAAACGTGTCCATGCGTGTGGAACGCTACCCTATGCACCAGTTAATTGAAGTAGTCACACATTTATGTAATTAGTATAGTGACAAGAAATCATAGTTGAATTAGGATTTGCTTCAATTTCAGCTTGTAAGTTTATAAGAGTCATATTGGTCAAATTTGTTACCTCGAGCCTGTAAGATTGTAAGAGTCGTGTTGGTCGAATTTAGTAACTCGAATTTTGATCCAATGTCATGGGTTTCAATCCCGGCCGTGCATCAATTAAATTTATATATTCTCTATATATTTACGAGCTGCATGGAGAAAAACATTGAGAGGAAACCAGTTACCTTTCTAAGAGCGGCAAAGGGCATGCAATGTATGGAATGCTAACTTCTGCGAAATGTGGGCATGTACCAAATATGTATTTGGACATACCTCTGACTACCCCTTAGACATCTCGAAATAATCCTTGTTAATGTCTGAGAGAATGTCTATGGTGCCTTTGGGAAGCAGTCGTAACCACGATTTTTTATGAACGAGAACGCATTTTATGTATGTTTTAGTATGTATGAGATAGAGCAAATTGAGACTTTCTGAAATGATGATACAATTACAAAGAATGCAAAAATGTTACATTCACTTGTTGCATCATAAACAGATTCTTTTATTTCGAAATTATGCTGTAAACTCACCTTCACTTGTTAAGGGCTCGGCGAACGTATCTACTTACCTAGGAACGTAATACCAAAATAATTTAAAATTTGAGCATATTTTTATCACTTTATGTTATTTTTTGGATAAAGGTAGTATTTATCTAGGTTCCTGTTAAACTTTTGTTTCAAAAAACTTACTATAAAACAAATGAAAAGAAAAAATGCCATTTTTGGTGTACCTACAAAGATTTCAATTCAATTGGCTTACATTTCTTTTTAGGTAAGTTTTTCGGAACAAAAGTTTAACAGGAACCTAGATAAATACCTACTCTCCTAATCTAACAACATAAACTGATATAAACATGCTTACATTTTAAATGATTTCGGTATTACGTTTTTATGGAAATTCACCGGTCGCAGCCCTCTTAAGACTAACACTTATCTAGCTAGACGTACCTTACCTACCTAACTTGAAGATAAACTTAGACCACGCCGCGGACCTGCGCTAGTCGCATCCATTGACGCCCCGTGACGTGCACGGTTTTCGTCCATTATATTATTTATTAAAAACAATTTAGTAATTATTTATTAAAAACAATTTGTTTACCAAAATATATCGATACTCAGGTACAACCTGAGAGCTTTATAAAAGCTTAGTAGGTATTTCATTAATTACTTCTAATTAAATTTTTCTTTGTATCAAAATTTCATAACTGTGGCATGTTTCATTAATATACATACATTGAATTTCGTCTGTTATGAAATACAAAACCCTATAACAGGGGTCGGCAACCTTATCAAGCCTAAGAGCTAATTCTAAAATAAATTACTCATGAAGGGCGCATGTATGGTTGACGCAAAAAAATTTTTACACAAGGACAAGACAAGATGTTTATTTATTACATGAGGAATATGTACATAGTCACTAATTATTAGTGTGATCCTTGGCCTTGCATTTCTTCCGACAACCTGATGAAATCTGGCTCATAATTGGAAGTACCTGTCCTCATACAATGGTCCAAATTTACATCGGAGGGCGCATCAAAAAGTTGCCGCGGGCGCACGTGCGCCCGCGGTCACAGCTTTGCCGACCTCTGCCCTATAACTTGTATATGTTACGGGCGATGTGATAAATCCGGTCATTATGAATAATGACCGGTCTGTATGCATAATGACCGGGTCAATTGGGCAATGTGATAAAAACTGCATGATTAATCACTTTGCCCGGTCATTATGAATAATGACCACCCTATCTTAGGCAATGTAATAAATTAGATGAATTGCAGTGTTTTAATTGATTTACTACATTTCTGGCGCTTCGGCGGCCGCTACCGCGGCACGCTTCGCTCGCCTCGCGCGTAGTTTTTTTACTAACCTAATATAACCTAACCTACAGATTTTAATCCAATTTATCACATTGCCCGGCTAGAAGTAGGGCACTATTCATACTGCCCGGTCTAAGTGATAAATTCAAGCCTTGATTTATTAAATGGACCACGGGCCGTCGGGCATTATGAATATGGACCGGTCAAAGTAATAAATTTATCAAACTGCCCGACGCTCTTGGTCATTATGCATAGTGACCGGTCCATATGAATACTGCCCGATTAATCAAGTTGCCCGTAACATCTATAAATGAGTAATTTAAGAAAGAGATAGGTATGAAATGATATAATGCATGCTTCATACACGCGAAATTCTTTCGATAGTTTGCATAAAATTAAACTTGGCATAATGACTACCTACGCAGCTTAGTGGCAATGAAAGAGGCCACAGTTTAGGAAATTAAAATAAAACTGGATTGTCACCTTATTTTTAGTCTATGCAAAAATTTTACGTTAAATAGCTAGGCTTAAAATATTTGTATGCTGCATGACTCTTTAAAACGTTGTCCTGTTATAATTCCGATTTCATACAAAAATCCCTTTATTTCGATTTCATACAAAATCGATTTGTAAGTACCTAAAGGGATTTTTGAGAGACACCAGAGAATTAACAGTTTTTATTCTACTTTCCCGTTTTTACAGGCAACTTTTATATATTTTTTCTTTAAAAACTTTAATTATTGTTTTCATGTAAGTACCTAAGTAATATTTATTTGAAGAATTTGTCTTTCAATACTTTATTTTCGTATAGACTTATACTTGTCGAGTTTTGTAAAAAAAACCATTCAAAAAGTTTTTACTTATTCATAACTATGAACCCACTTAAAACTTTTCTTCTAAATTTTTGTGCCGCGGGACAAATGTTTGTATGATCTGCAAATATTTGTCTCGGGTCTGGGTGTTTTCTATGTATATTATGTATGTATTTACAAAAAAAAAATGTATAAGTATAAGTAGTGTATCAGTCATGTGGTTGCCATAACACAAGCTCTGCTTAGCTTGGGACTACATGATGCTGTGTGAAATGTCCAGCAATATTTATTATTATTATTTTATTATTAATTTTTGTCCCTACTCAATCCCTGATTCTGTTTACATTTTAACTTTAGGACAAGTTACGAAAAACCAATCGTAATAAATATACTTACTTGCATTAAAAAAAACAGAATTGTTTAAAATTTTACTTATTAAACATTTTTATGAAAACACTTACCTTTTTAAAAAATAAAAATCCGAACAAAGCACACACTTTCGCACTGACACTCTTATTTTTGTACAACCCTTAAGCCCGCTACACACTGACTGAGCGCTTGGTACGTGATCTTTCTGCGACCGTGCCCACTGTCTATTTTAAACCGGTTTCAACATTTTTTATTTGAACGTGAATTCCAAAGATAGGTTTGAGTTTTTGTCGGGTTCATTTCATGTAAATCTAATACAATAAAGGGTTATTTTTTTAATTTACATACGACATGCGTATGCGTAACTACGGCACGTAGCTAATCTTTAATATGACGGGTAAAATATTTGATGTAGTTTTTGTTAATTTCTGCTTTATTAAAATGGTCAATAAAATTAATATAAGTAATACTATACCTGATAAAAACCACTCCATGTAGTAATGGTATTGTGAAGGCAAATGGAAGTAGAAAAAAATTGTATTTCCTGAAATTATATAAGTATAGAGATGTTTAATAAACCCGACGAAAATAATAAGGTTTCAAAAAGACAGTGTAACATTGAGGCCCACTTTTCCTCTCAAAGTATGGCCTCATTATTTAATTGTGCTAACAGATTGAGTGCCATAAGACAAACATAAAGCAATGGAAACAAACTCCGTCTCAGCTGGTTTGCACTAGTTGAACGATATCGAAAGTATGTGCGCTAATCATGAATGGTAGATGGTAGTGAAACTTTTACACACGACCGAGCGCATTGTTAATTGTCTAAGCAAATTGAAAGCCGAAATCTTTTGTGGTTGTGTCGTAGTAAGCGTGTTGTAGACTTTTAAAAATGAGAGAACTGTGACGAATTTTTAATGTCTTTTGTTGGTAAATACGCGAGAAAATTGTGGGAACGAGTAGTGACCTTTTTTGTTTCTGATGCTGAAGATTTTTGTTTTTATAAAAAAGTTTATATAGAGAAATACTATATTTCTAATTGTTTTATTTTATTTTAATTGCCAGAAACGTACTGTTAGATAGTTAACGGAAAAAAAACTGGTTAGTTTAGTTTTCAAGTTTCGTTAAGGCCACTTTTCCTTACATAACTAGTCAAGTGCATACGTAACGACATTGACCTCCACACTCTAGACAAATTGGCACCAACTCTGTAATGCGTAACACAAATATTTGATCTGCTGATACGCACTTTCTATTTCTACTAATACGCAGGAGTACTCTGATTTACACGTGCTTTAGACACGAGCTGCGTTATACGTCGAAATCTATTCCAGTCTAGAAAGATACACACAATACATTCAGTAAAAAACAGAAAGTAAACATTATTCCTATAACTCCCGTAATATAATAACATGTTATACCTACCATGCTAACCTAACCCAACCAGCTGACTTTCTTAGAGATTAGATTGTGTTTTTTATTTAAGAATACCTAGTTTTAAAAATGACTCAATGTATTCTGAAAATAATATTTAAGTACCTATCTTAACACAGTGCGGGTTCATATAAAAACTTACATGATGGATGGATTGAGTGAGAGGATATGCTTGTGAAAGGAATGACTTCTGATTTGACGAGTGATAGGAGAGAATGGAAGAGAACATGTTGTGCCAACCCCACCTAGTGGGAAAAAGGCAAGAAAGTGATGATGATGTAGCAAAAAAAAACCATGTAGCTGGCTTTAAAGCAAAAAATGACACTACCTAGAACTGCAAATGGTCTGTAGTACGGTAACAAGTGATTTCTCCACGTGGAAGAAAACTGTCAGAATACACTAGCAGCTGAATGAACCATACTGATGTAAGAGGGGGCTGACCATGGGCTGACAATGTAGCGATAGATGTATTGCTTCGATGACAAGTGCTTTGTATTAGCACTACTCAGCTTTTTTATGTTCATTATTCTGTTTGTTTTTTGACTGATGATCAGCGGGCTTAAAAGGTCGCTATAGCAGAATCATAATTTAAGTTCTTTAGTTATAAGTTTTTCGAATTTGTCTTACTTAGTCTGTACTTACACAAAATAAACGATTTTCTATTCTATTCTATTCTATAATAGGAATTTAACCATTTGCCGTCTCTTTTCATTGACAGAGAGTAAAAAGAGACAGAAAATGATTCAATTATTCAGCTATTACAAATGTAATTTTGATTCTCATAAAGATTTCCCTTTATATCTATTTAATCAATCGGATAATATCTCTACTTTCAAATCTCATAAAAGATGAATTGAAGTAATAACTGCGCTTTGTTCGTTTTGTAAGTTACATTTCAACAGTCTCGCTTAAGGCCAGGCGGTATTACAATGATGATTGTTTGCCTGCAAATGGTGAGTAAACGGAATATCTCATCAAGCTAAAACTCCAATTATGTGATTTTTTAATCTTTTTTCTATTCAGTTCTAAAGGCAGAAACACGATTAATAGAAATTTACATGATACTTTTACGTTTTGAAAATGATACCTTTTCTCAAGATTTTTGCATTTTTCTTGAAAACTAGTTCAGCTACATATACAAAATAAATACTCACAGAAAGGAAATTTAGTCTTTTATTTGCTTCTAAGTTATCGTTTACCTAGACTGCTTATTTTTCTCATAATAAGCAAAATTAGTTTTGAGCTTTACTTCTGAGCACAGAGAGTTAAACGGATCAACCGAAAATCAACCTTATTGAGTCCCGAGTTGCTATATAAATAAGCACAGAATCGAACGCAGCTCATTCCGCTTCTGGGCGGTCACGAGGTCGGATCCACGCGCGTTTTGACATTTTGACATTTGACAAACTATTTGCCCGCCCCGGCTTTGTACAGGTAACAGAAAATGAAACCAAAAAGTCATAAAGTTAGTAAGTATTTAGTTTTTTTTTCGATTAGGAAAAACAATACTAACTTTACGACCTTAGTAATAATGCACAGTCCCTCCCTAAGGGTAATTTTGAATAAAATAAAAATAAAGTAGGTATTTAATTACTCTGCTGAATCAAACCAGAAAATATTTATTTGAAATAGAACTTTATTGCAACCCCTTTAAAAATTCATAACTTAGTACTTATTATTTTATTGTTATTTAAGAAATTACATTTTATTTTTTAGAAACTTGCCTCCTTTTTTCACCTTCTTGTTAGATAGAACAGAAGATCGAAGATCACTAAAGATTACGAGTAGAACAAAAAATCGGCAAAATTAGTTTACTTAGTAGTTACGTATCTCACGTGGTAAAACAAACATTCACACAAACTTCTCTCATTTGTTATATAATAGGACTAGTCGAAATCGAATGTCATTCGGAACAAAATGGAGTGGAGTCGCATCCTCAACTATATAATTTGGTTTTGGTTCAAGGACTGTGTTGGCCAAGTGGGATATTACCCCGAATTTAGTTTTTTTTAGCTTCACTTGTATTCATCTATCTATGTCAACAGAATCTTAGAACGTAGTTTTAATCGATTTCAAAATGTCGGATCAAAATGTGCACACTTATCAAGGATCAAAGACATTATTATTTTACCACGTTTTTATTATACCTATAGGTATAGTCACTTTCTTGTTCGTCTGACTATCTGTCTGTCGTTCCGTGGAAAATCTCGCGCGACTAAAATTTCGAGCACTTTCCGTGTAGCTGGTCGGCTAAAACTGTCAGGGTAGCTCACAACTCGATGACAACGCATTCTAAATAAATAAATAAATAAAGACGTGGTTTTTAGTTTATTTTTTAATCTAAAATTAATTTACATAGTTAATTTTAGTACTGTAATTTTGTACTTTATCGACTCGTATGTAACTATAGCGTGTTTTTTAGTGTTTTAAACTCCGGTTGGTGCATATATCCAGTGTCGAGTGACCCGAGCGCTTAATCGATGAAGGGGTTGTAAAGCTATTAGGTACTCAAGGGAGTAAAAAAATAAAAGTTATATAAATAAATTTAATAGGGTGTCATATGAAAGTTTATGGTTCACAAATTGTAATTTACGCTAAACTTAACGTATTATGACAGTCCTAAGAAAGCAAAGTAGGCGTAGTTTCTAAACACAGTGAACACAGCATGCAATTATTTGTGATTAGACTTATCTAGGTATAAAGAATATAATACATATAATTAAATACTTAATATAACACATATGTTAAAAAGAGACGTCAAAAGCCACTTGCGTGCGGCTAAAAAATCAGCGCGCCGTCCGTGTAGCGGATGTCTTAGTTGCTATAGTGTCTTCACAGATTAATGAATAGTGTCTTAGTTTATTGTATAGTATATCACAGAATAAATAATAGTACTAAGTTGTCAAGATGGAGACATTCTACGAATTAAAACACACAAAGTAACGTACTATTGACTTTCTGTCCTATGATAATTTGTTAGTGCTAGTGAAAGAAGAAGATACTTTGCAGGGTCTGCTTTTCTTGCGCCTTCTAGTAAATCCTTTTTCTTAGTCATATATAGTTTGTTAGCTAGTGTCAAAGTTGGAAACGTCAAGTAGACAACCGTCATTGTCACTTGGATGTGGTCGACGCAAAGAAGGCAGAGGCAAGGAAGTTATATAGTTACGTAGGTATATAACTTCCTTGGGCAGAGGGCCCTAAAGTCAGTTTCGTTTTGGACGGCTCGCTTTCCTGAGGGCGGGTGGCGAGCAGGATGACACTTTCGTTCTTCTGGTATCGAAGCAGAGTGGTCGCTCCTCGAGAGTAGTAATGTTCTGTGGGTCGCTTTGCCTCTTTCTGTTGAACTCACCGCGTTTCCATTTTGTTTTTTAAATGGTGATAGTAATATTAATCGGCAAAAATCGAATCAATCCTCTGTTTAAGTCTTGTGAAAGTAATTGTGATTATAAAATAGACATCCTGACTACACGTTACATTGGTTATTTCGTGTCTTTGCACATATCGGACCATCCATACGCCCAGAACCCTCTCCCCGACAAGTATAATGATCTTCTTATGAAATATTATCTTATTCTATTAAACGAGCAATATTTGTTTGTTTGTTTATTTAAACTCACGTTTTTGAAAACGGCTCTAACGTTTTCGATGAAATTTGCGGTACAGAGGTTTACGGTTTACGGGGGCGAAGAATCGATCTAGCTAGGTCTCTACCTAGCTAGATCGATCGAGACCTAGCTTTTTTTAAATACATAGGTACTTAATCATTTTTCTTTTTCTTTTTTTCTCGATTTGCACCCAAGCAGAGCTTGGTCGCCCAGATATTCTATAATAAGTAATAATAATTATGAAGGTAACAACTAGGTATCACTTCCATCGAAAAAAAATAATTGATGAAGTCTCCATGACAATGTTCGCTACTTCAACAAGATGTTAAAATTATAATTATTCTAAGATAGTTTCAAAAGTTTTAACATGTCAAAATATCGTGAATAGATAGAGGGTAGAGGGGCGTTTGGGTGGAGTCAACGATGACATTTCTTTTGACGGAAAAGCCTTAACCAACGGATGTTGATTCTGAGGGAGTACATACCTACGTCACAGATTGCGCCTTATGCAACACCTATAGAAAAACTTTATTGTCAGTTAACACTATATAGAAAAAAATCTATAAATGCCCTTATATCCTGATTCGGGTACCTATTTTGAAGTGAAATTTTTTTACAGGAGACAAAATTCTGCTAGACAGGTGAAATATTTGAAAATTAAAAATCATCACATTTTTTTCAATATCATGATCGTTTTTTGAGCAACTTTGCCACAATGTCGAATGATCTTTAGGCCAATGATCGGTACCCAAAGGCAAAAGCTTTTACTACGCTCCGCTGTCTGTCCGTCGTCCGTCCGTCACAGGACAGTAATTTTTTATAGGCAGAAATTTTGAATTTTCACCTACCAAAAATAAAATGAACTTAATATCAAATAAGGACTCAAAAAAAACTTTTTTTGTGTTTTTTCACTATTTAAAAAATTTGCAATGAAATATTGTGTGATAGTACGGAAACCTTCATGTGCGACTCAAACTTGGACGGTGTCTTAATATTACAAACTTAAAACAAAGGTTTAAAATTCCATGTCTCCATAACATTAAGGTGCTTGTTAGTTTGTTAACTTAACCCACATACAGGTTTTATGGTAATTAAAGACGGTTTATAAGTTCATCGTCGCTTGAGAATACTAACTGGTTTCCTAGAAAAAAAAATCTATTAGACGACCTCTGTGGCGTAGTAGGTGAAGTCCCACCCTTAGACACAGGAGGTTGCGTTTTCGATCCTCGCCGCGGGACAAATGTTTGTATGATATGCAAATATTTGTCTCGGATCTGATAGAACATAGAAAACACCCGTTTTATGATATAATATGCATGTATTTACAAAAAAATATGTAAGTAGTATAAATCAGTTATGTGGTTCAAAATCAAAAAATCAAAATCAAATATCATTTATTCAGTAGGACCGTTATGACCACTTTGAATCGTCTTAAGAGCTAGGTGATTCTACTCCTGTTCTTTCGCGACCAACACCGTGAAGAATCAGGGCAACAAACACGGTATGGGGCCTAGCTTTCTTTTCGGTGATCCATCCGCTTAAAATCTAAATAGTCAAGTTCCAGTGTGGAGCCAGTCGAACAATGTGAGTCTCGTCAAAGTCGTCAAAAGAAAAAAAGGAGGATTAATACATCAACAAAAATTCGCCCGGCATCACACGCTACACTTTGCTAACTTAGGTGGTACCTAGCAGTTACCTACTTGAAAATAATTATAAAACTAAGCAAGATAGTAAAGACATTGCACAGTACACATCAGCTGTCGAGGGGCAGAGCGACCTCAGGCCACGCGACTTTATCATTAATATAATTATCAAGAGAATAGTACGCTTTCTTAACAAGATTATTCTTTATGTATGTTTTAAATCTGCGAATGGGAAGTTTTGTTGCGTTTTCTGGAAGTTTATTATAAAAGAGTACAGTATTTCCCATAAAAGAACCATTTACTTTTTCTAGTCTAAATTTAGGCACACATAGTTTATTCTTATTTCTAGTGTTAATATTATGCACTTCTCTTTTTTTCTTAAAGTTGGTTATATATTTGTGAGTGTGCAATAAGTTTTCATAAATATATTGCGAAAAGACTGTGAGAATATTAATTTCTTTAAAACGTTCTCTCAGCGAGTCCCGTGGTTTTAATTTGTAAATAGCACGGATCGCTCTCTTTTGCAAAACAAAAACAGTTTGAATATCTGCTGCTTGTCCCCAAAGAAAGATACCATAAGACATCACACTATGGAAGTAACTAAAATATACTAACTTAGCCGTTGCTTCATCAGTCAGTCGCCTGATCGTTCGAACAGCGTAAGCAGCGGAGCTAAGTTTATCTGCAAGTGTATCAATATGAGGACCCCATTGCACTTTGGAATCAATTGTTAGACCTAAGAAAATAGTTGAATCTACAAGATTAAGTGCAACTCCATTTAATTCAATTTTTGTAGGTCTCTGAACTACATTAGGCAATGTGAATTTAATACATACTATATACTAATACACACGGTTGCCATAACACAAGCTCTGCTCACTTTGGGGCTACATGATGCGGTGTGAAATGTCCAGCATTATTTATTTAAATACCTAGGTACTTCATTTAAAACTGGTGTGTGACTGTGACATCTTTATTACTTAAAAACTGTAAGGTACCTACAAGTCATAATTTATGCGTAATAATTTGTGTCGCAGGAGTACCGTTTAAGTGAGCGTCACTTCACCGAGAGCTTTATGCGGAAAAGATGTCTTCAAGGTTATGTGGCTTTCTTTCCTGGTACGCATCAAGGTGATAGCTGTAAACCTCAATAAAAGATTAATTCCTGCTTTCACAAGATATCCGCGACTTAGCAACAGCACAATAACATAGAAACTGCGATTATAGGCATTTCGCTTGAATATTACAAATGCGAAAAAAAAAGATTACGTGTGCACACTCAAAGCGCGTTAGTTATTCTATTAGATCGTTACTTAAGTAGGTACGTAGTTACTTAAGATAATTTGAAGATATTTAAGGGGGTTGTCAGAGGCACGTCCAAATACATTATATTACTTACATGTCTACTTTAAAAAAAAAATTAAAAGGTTTTTAATTAATTTAAAGCACGTACTTAAGTAATACGTTCGGTCCAAGTTTTGTATCATTTCGATAACATTTGGAACTGTTGGATGTTTGAAATTATTATTTTTTGTTAGTAAGGAACTCTAAAAAAAAACTTCTTTCTCCATTTTTTTCTAATATTTAACAATTTCTTCTAAAAGCCTGTCACTTTGACCTACTAGGTATTTAAGCCTGTTAATTTGCAAAAAAAGAAACGAATTTAATGAGAAAGTTATTTTATTATTCCAGCACAGATTCAAGTAAGTAGGTATATAATATAATTCGCATTCCACTTTTTATTTTGTGTTACAAAATTTACATTCTATATTAAAAGTAGTTGTCGATGAAGGTTGTCTGCTGTAATTTTGAAAGAAAAAGGCGACCAACGGTACGCACCAAAATACGATTTTATTTAATTTAAAACAGTAGGTAGGTAAGTAATAGACTTTTCATATTTCATATTTTCAAAGTAAATACTTAAATTAATCCATTTGATCAGAGATAAAAAAATCCATTGAGGATATATGGCCAGGAGTCAAAGATACCTACGATCTTCAAAAAGCTCTAAAAAACGCTATTTATCATATAAGTAGGTAGGTACTTACTTATATAAGTTTTATCATATAAGTACCCATATAATAGTAGTAAATAGGTACTACACAGAACAACAAGAAGTTACATTGTATTAGTTAAAAAAAAAAAACAGTCTGTCCCTGTCCTTACAATTAAAACTCAGTTTAATTTAAGTTCACACTGTCAAAGTTTAATCACAAAAGTCAAGTTCAACCAAATTAAGAGATTCTCTTACGATTTCTGCAGTCCTATTTCAAGGTTAAAGTACCGAAAAGGCCCATACCCAAACCGGTTGGTATAACTGCATCTCAGATTTCGCATGTGAATTTTAATTTGCCGATAAAACTTGTTCCGTAACCTCAAAACGTAATAACGGGATACTGTATAATCACTACATATTAAACAACCAAACAATATTAATTGAAACGAAAAAACCCGACTGCAGGCTTAAAAAATTATAAATAAAAAACAACATAAGCCCCCTTCACTATTTTAACGAAATTTTTATAGCTTAGGTACTAGCAGCGCCCTCGCGGTGTTGCCCCCGTAGTGATGGTATATGGTGATGATAATGATGATGAAAAGTAGCCTTTAGCCTTACTCAAAAGTTTAACTATCAAATTCAAAAAGATTTTTTCAAATCCGACTGGTAGTTCCTGAGATTATTTAATTTTTAAAATTCTGTTTAGTACCTAGTTTTGGGAATCACAACCGTTCCAGCGCTAAAACTCTTACAAACAAACAGTTAGTGTAAAATATACACTTACACATAATTATGTGGAAAGAACTTTCACGCTTTTCAACTTGAACTCTGTGACCCTTGATTTTTTTGTTTGAAAGGGCATACTTTTCAAATGGTGCCATAAAAATTTGGTGAGGATCTAACGAGGATCTTTGAAGTTATGCACCAGAATGCACCTCGAGAGTGCAGCTTCTGAAGTTGTTTTTTTTTAATTTTTAATACTTAACACCTTCGATGAAGGATGGTGGAACTCGGCTAAGGGTAGAGACTGTTGGAAGAGTTTGGGGAAGACCTTTGCCCAGCAGTGGGACCAGAATGAGAAAAAAAATTTAGCTTCCTAGGTACGTTTTAAAGATATAGGTAAGTAAGTACTTAAGAGGCCTGCGACCGGCGAATTTCCATAAAAACGTAATAAGTACCGAAATCATTTAAAATTTAAGCATATTTTTATCAGTTTATGTTGTTAGATTAAGAGAGTAGGCATTTATCTAGGTTCCTATTAAACTTTTGTTCCGAAAAACTTACCTAAAAAGAAATGTAAGCAAATTGAATTGAAATCTTTGTAGGTACACCAAAAATGGCATTTTTCCTTTTCATTTGTTTTATAGTAAGTTTTTTGAAACAAAAGTTTAACAGGAACCTAGATAAATACTGCCTTTATCCAAATAATAACAAAAAGTGATAAAAATATGCTCAAATTTTAAATCATTTTAGTATTACGTTCCTAGGTACGTAGGTACGTTCGCCGGTCCCTTAAGTACTAAAATTTATAATTTTAATAGTGTTGAACCACACTTAGGTATTATTTACCTACATTTGAAAATCTTATCAAAATTTTGCGGGAAAAATCCGACGGGATTCGATATTGAAAATTTTGATAAGATTTTTCATTTTCGTACCTATACTTACTTACTTAGGTACTAAATTCATTCATTCTTGTGCCCACGCTCGAAAACCAACACAATAGGTAAGTCTGTTAGTAAGGTGTTAATATTGAATCTGCAAATATTATCCTTCTTCGCAAATTGTTTGAGCTTTTGTACTAATCTGTAAATATTACGACATTTCTATTTGTATTATTACTTAGCAAGTTACTTAGGAAGTACCATTCAGGTGAAGAGTTCTTCTAGAATCAACAGTGGGTGTGCGCGAGTGTGTACTTAGTAAAATAACCTTGAATAATAATGTAGTTTATTTTATTGTATAATCTCTCTACCGCTTGCTGGCCACACCTGGATTTCGATTCATCGGCCACCATTTTTAATCGACTTCAAAAAAAAAGGAGGAGGTTCTCAATTCTCAATGTATGCTCACCGATTACTCAAAGACGCCTGAACTGATTTGAAAAAATCTTTTTTTATTTGAAATAAAATACTTTCCGATTGGTGCCATAAAAAATTGGTAAGGATCTGTTGATGACCTTCGGAGTTATGAACAGAAATGCACCTCGAGAGTACAGAAAATTGCTCACATTATCATTGAAGTCGGTTTGTTAAAAATGTTTAATTTAGTTACTTGTACCTATTGTATTATCTCTATATCGCTTGCTGGCCACACCTCGGCCACCATTTTATACGAATAGTTAGTTTGCAAATTCATAGGTTACCTACGATACTAGCTTTCAACTAACAAGTTTGAATCAACGCAGTTTCACCATAAAACTAGTTTTGCGAGCGGAACAACTTTTTTGCAACTCTATACTCAGAATAATCCCCAGCTCTATCGTACAAGGTTAGCACTAACTGCAGATTAACTGTTTTCACAAGACTTAGGTATTACCCCTGTTGCTCATACCTAATCTATATCTACTTACTATACTTACTAATTATACACCATTAATTTTGGGTCAGTTTAAAGCCAGCACCCACTGCTTGTATTGCTTAATCGTATTCGTGTCGTTGGTTTCGTTTTTGAATTTGATAAGTATTTCATACAAAACTAAATAGTTGAAAAGATTAACAAAAGTGAGTAAAACACTTGTTATGGTGTCGTAGGCGCGCAGAGCTAATGACCGAGGTATGTATGTATGACTACGACGTAGCATAGACTCTATGCCGTAGCAACAGCTGAGCACAGAGCACGTATCTCCGTGATTTATCCTGCCTATGTTTCGTGATAATATTAATTGCAAAAAAATAGATATTTATTATTATTCATCATATTTATTATTATTTTTGAGTAAGGTTATCGATATAGATTACGTAGGCGCCGGCTTTAAACTGACCAAAAATAAACGGTGTATAAAGCTGAAGATTTTTTTTGTTTGAACGCGCTAATTTCAGGAACTACCAGTCCGACTTGAACAATAATTTCTGCATTTGATAGCTAAACTCTTGAGGAAGGTTATAGGCTACTTTTCATCATCATCATCATTATCATTATACTTACCATCACTACGGGGGCAACGCCGCGTGGGCGCTGCTAGTGGACTAGAACTCAAGCGGCTGCTAAATCTGTTGCTATATCTTTTCAAAGAAATGTAGGTGACAAGGAAAGTTTTCTCTAAAGCTTTGCTTAAATAACAGCTGATTATTATCCTATCATAGCTACTCATAAAAATTTATAAGTAGGTAAGTGTTGATGCTCAGGGGGACATCAATGAAACTTCCGAACAGATTTTACACTTGTATTGACTGTATTACATGAAAATTTGGTAATTTTTGTACAGAGACAATGTTCGTAGCAGCGCGTAAAAAATGAAGTGAAGGTGTGTAGAAAATTAACACCCTTGTTATGCAGGTGAGCTCGCAGGAACAAGGCGATGTTGCTATTATTAAAGCGTAGGCGTTAACATCCTGGCCCCGTTGAAAGCTTCGGTTTTCAACCCTCTAATTCTTCTGCTGTAGGTAGGGCAACCAGGCGGACCAATGGACGACGTACACATCCTCTAGTTGTCTTTACATCAGCAACTCTGGGTATTCCATCATCTGGACCATAGAATAGCCTTGTGATTCGGCCAAGTCTCCAGCAGAGTGGCGGAGTGTCATCTTCTTGTAATAGAACCAGGTCTCCTACGTTGGGGCTCAAGGAGTTGGTCTTCCACTTGTGACGCTGCTGTAGCTCAGCAATATATTCTCGCTGCCAGCGTCTCCAAAAGTGTTGATGCATTAGCTGCAGTCGAGCGTAGCGTTGCAGGTTGGTTGAATTGCAGTCCTCCAGCGTAGGTGAAGGCAAAGCCGTGAGCGCCCGACCAATGAGAAAGTTCCCAGGAGTTAGGCAAAGGAAGTCGTCGGGAGACGAGGATAAGGGACATAACGGACGGCTGTTTAGTATCGCTTCTACTTGCGTGAAAAGAGTTGAAAGTTCTTCAAACGTAAGGTGCGAATTACCCATAACGCGCTTAATGTGAAATTTCGCGGATTTCACACCGGCCTCGAAGATTCCGCCAAAGTGAGGAGCGTAAGTTGGAGAAAATACAAATTTAATTCCGTCTTCACTTGCAAAATCAGATAGCTCATTAGAGTTTGTTTTTAGAAAAGAACTAATTTCCTTAGCGCTAGCTACAAAATTGCGTCCGTTGTCGCAAAACACTTCAGTTGGCTTGCCCCGTCGTGATACAAAGCGGCGAAAGGTCATGATAAAAGCGTCCTTTGAGAGATCACTTACAGCCTCGAGATGTATGCATTTATAACGTAGGCAAACGAAAAGGCATAAATAACATTTAATAACATTAGCACCACGTCCCTTTCTGTTCAAAATAAAAAATGGACCGGCAAAGTCTAAACCAACGCTCTGAAATGGGAAGCTTGGCGTAACGCGTTGTGATGGTAAGTTGCCCATTTTAGGCTTCATAGTTTTTCCTTGCAGTCGTCTACATTTAAAACAATTGTGAAAGGTACGCCTTGCGAGATGCCTACCATTAATGGGCCACACGAAGTCTCGAATGATAGCTAATAGGAGTTGTGGCCCAGCATGGAGATTGCGCTTATGCTCTTCTTCAAATAAAATTTTTGTAAGATGATGATTGGCATGCAGAAGAACAGGATGTTTCTTGTCGAAGTTGAAATCAGATGCATCCAATCGACCACCAACTCGAATAACATGGTCATCGCTATAAAATGGAGTCAGTGATAAAATAGGGGATTTTGAACTTAATGGCCTTTTGTTAGCAAGTAAGTCATAATCGGTTAAAAATGATTCCTGTTGTGAGAAACGACATAGATGAAGGAATGATTTGTTCAGTTCCTCCACCGACAAAGGACCTGTGAGTCGAGATTTAGGATTTCTCATATTGTGCGTAAATCGCAGCATGTAAGCAACAATTCGTTTCAATTTAGATAAGCTAGAGTACCTTTTAAAATCAATAATGGGTTCCTTGTTGGTGGTTACATTAACCATGGTCGAAGCAATTTTAGTTTCTGGTAAATTCGTGAAATCAATAGTTTTATTTAGGATAGGCCAGTTACTTTCTGGCTGCGATAGGAAAGCTGGTCCTGACCACCACATCGATGTGCCACCTACTTGATCGGGACTTATTCCTCTAGATATGAGATCGGCAGGATTGGAGGCTGTTGGCACGTAACGCCAGGAGGCAGAATTTGTTAGTTCAGATATTTCTGAAACCCTATTTGAAACAAATGCCTTTAAATTCTGAAAGCTGCTACGTAGCCAAGCTAATACGATTGTGGAGTCACACCAATGAACTTCAGCTTGTAGATTGTATCTTAATGATTCCCTAGTAGCCTTACATAGTTTAGCTGCTAATAGAGCTGCACAAAGCTCAAGCCGGGGAATCGTAGATGTTTTGATTGGAGCTACTTTAGATTTAGAGCAAAGAAGTCTAACAGTTACCCTATTAGAGGAATCTACAGAGCGCAAATAAATGCAGGCTCCATATGCATTTTGAGAGGCATCACTGAAAGAGTGAAGTTCTATGGATGCAGGAGCATCGCAAAGTACCCATCTGGGTATTTCAAGACTGAGAAGAGTTGGTATAGCCTTGGAGAAGTTGTTCCATTCTCTTTGAATATCCATGGGAATGGGATCGTCCCATGACAGTTTGTGCAACCACAATTGTTGCAACAGAATTTTGGCCCTTATCACGCATGGACTCAATAATCCCAAAGGATCAAAAATTTTAAACAACGATGAAAGAATGAAGCGTTTCGTTAGGGCAGTATTAGCGGATGGAGGTGGAATCTTAAATGGGAAATGCAATTGATCTGAAGATGGATTCCAACCTATGCCTAACGTGGAAGTAGATTCGCTTACAACCAATAAATCGTTTGAATTAGATGAGGTTGACTCTAATATAGAAGGCAGATTGGTTTTAAACTTTCTGAGATTAAAACAGCCTTTTTGCAGAGCTGCAGATACAGCCTTATGGATGTGACGTAATGAGCCCTCGTCGTTAGATCCTGAAATGAGATCATCAATGTAAAAATCGTGCTGTATTATTTCCTTAATTGTTGGGTCTGAACATTCTTCACCAAGCTGCCAGAGGCATCGAGTACTTAAATAACTAGAACTTGACATTCCGTAAGTTATAGTATTTAATCTCAATGTCTTGATAGGCATAGACTCGTCTTCTCTCCAAAGTATGAGCTGAAGATTTCGATCAGATTCATTTATGAGACACTGGCGGTACATCTTCTCAACGTCACCGGTGAGGAGGTACTTGTATTGCCGAGCTCGTACAAGGATAGAAAAAAGAGAGTCTTGCATGTTTGGGCCTACCAAGAGGATGTCGTTGATGGAATGGCCGGATGTAGTCGGAGCCGATCCATCGAATACGACTCTAATTTTTGTGGATTCGCTGCTGTCTTTGAAGACTGCATGATGACATAGGAAATAAGAATTATCTGGCTTAGCTATAGGAGACTCCGAGAGATGGCCAAGGTCGGAATACTCGCGCAGAAATTCAGCATACTGCGATTTCACTTCGGGCTGTCGTTTGAAACGTCTTTCTAGATTAAGTAATCGTTTTTTTGCTAAATCATATGATTCCCCTAGACAGTCGGGTGAATCTTTGAGAGGTAGACCTACCGAGAATCTACCTGAATCTAGGCGGAAGGTGCTGGATAAGAAATGAGATTCGCATGCCTTCTCGCTTTCACTCAGTTTGGATTTTAGGGGAACTTCTTCGAGTTCCCAGAACTTTGTAAGTTCTTGATGAATTTGATTATCGTCATCATTCAATGTGTTTGAAATGATGGAATGATTGCATTGGACAACGTTATTGTATGATGTTGCATTTGTATTCATAGGACCTGAAATTATCCAACCAAACTGGGAACTTCTTAATTTTGGATTATTAGGGCCGAGAGAGGATTGCTCGCGGCCAAGAATGTCCCAGAAAAGATCGGCACCGATGAGAACATCAATCGGCGCTGGCTGGTGAAACATTGGGTCTGCTAGCTGAAAGTTGTCTGGCATTTGTAATTGCTTTGGATCTATAGGAAATCTAGGAATGTGACCTGTTAATTTGGGTAGCACTAGAAAGCCTGATGTAACATGAAACTGGTTAACCAGGGACTTCAATTGTGCCACACAGGTTTCTGTGACTGTACCAGTCTGCATATGGCCTATGCCAATAACTTTGAGATTGCTGATGGAATTGGATGGTAACGACAGTTTCTCCTTCAGAGACTGCGTTATAAACGAGGACTGACTACCGCAGTCTAATAGGGCACGAACCTTTACTGTCTGGTTCGTCCGAGGATTAGCCACCTCAATGAATGCGGTAGAAAGCAAGACTTGATTTGAATTTTGCTTAGAGAAATTGACAATAGTATCGTCAGTGTTGTCCGAAAAGGCGGCGGTGGCGGCAGCGGTGCCAACACTGGAACCAGAAGCATCAATACTGGATGTATGGGTTTGGATTGTTTTGGATGGCTTATGTATGAGAGTATTGTGTCTACCCTTACATTTGTGACATGGGCCTAGACGGCAAGTTTGTACTCTGTGACCGAGCCTTAAACAATTGGTACACAGCTTTAAGCGGTGTACTTCAGCAATGCGCTCCTCTAAGCTCTTCGCCATGAAGGTGGGACAATCGTAGATACGGTGTTCTTCGTTACAAACGACGCAAGTTATACGTGCCGAAGCAGTGGTTCCCTCATCAGTGGCGCTAGCAAAGGATCTAGTAATAGGCCGATTATTGTTAGCATTAGGAGTTTTTTGTATTGATTGAGTTGACTTAGTAGTAGTTGACGAGTTTTTATGTATGGATTCGAGAACATCAGCGCGATCAGTTAAAAATTTGTAAAATTGATCAAGATTGGGAACATCATCCAACGCGCCCCGACACTCCTCCCATTTCAAAAGAGTATGACTATCCAGCTTAGCACTCATAATGTGAATTATAAGAACATCCCATTGATTTGTAGGTTGTCCGAGGCTGGACAGCGCGCGCAGGTTTTTATTTATATGATCCACCATGAACCTCAATGATTTGTCGGACTCGCGAGAAGTTTGTTGAATATTCAATAAAGAATTCAAATGATGATTTATCAATTGACGCTTGTTATCATATCGATCGCATATTAATTTCCAAGCATTTTTATAGTTCGCGCTCGATACCTCCAAATTAGCGACAATGCGTGCCGCATCACCTGTTAGGTAAGATAATAAATAATGATATTTATGTATAGGAGAAATTCGCTCACTATTGTGAATTAGAGATACGAACGTGTCACGGAACTCGATCCAACGGAAGTAAGATCCGTCGAACTTTGCAATTTGTATTTGAGGTAACTTAAAATGATCACGATGATGATCGACATTGCAATGAACTGAAGTAGAATGACTCGAATTGAGATCCTTGTAATTGCTTTCATCTTGCTTGCTCGAGTTGTATTTTTGAATGATGTTTTGAGCGGAAGCAATGTTTGAAATAAATAACTGCTCAATGTCGTCGCGCTCATCAATTTCATTTGTTAAATTAACAGAATTTAAAATTTCTATCTGACTCTGCAAGCTATCAAAACGATTGGAAAGCGTTTCAAATTTACCTAGTTTGAGTGTCAATTCAGCTAGCTCAATTGAACTAAGACTTTCCTTTGAAATGGCACAAGTTAGATAATTTTTAAACTTGGTAATCTGACCCTTAATTGAACTGCGTTTGACAAAAAGATCAGCTAAATCTTGAAAGTCTTTAGTACCGGTTTCACCTCCCATCATCACCAAAAATTGAACTAAGTAGCGTTATATCTAATTTATATAATTTGGAGTTCAACTGAGAACGTTTTTCATTTAAAAATTACACTTATAGCTTAGCTTTGGCCTTTACAATGTGAAGTGAAACCTTGAGAATATATACTCAAACCAAAATAAAATTGTGATATGAAAGAAATAATAAAATAAAAAAGTTAGCTCACGCTCCTCGACTAGGCACCACCTTACGAGAATCCGGGTGACACTGCACTCCGACCCAGCTGTTTTGATAAGCGGCAGGCCTGGGTGTCTTTATTGTAGAATGCACGAACGTTATCTTTGCCTGGAATGTGATGGTGCAGCGTGAATTTATTGTAAAATAGAATAGAACAAGTCCCTAAAGTTATTAGCCATGAATGTATTTACCTATGTAAGTATGTATGTATTTTATGAGTAGAGATCTGTGGCCTCTGCCTACCCCTATGATGGGAAACAGGCGTGATTTTATGTATGTAGGTAAGTATGTTATGAATTGAAGATAATTTTAATTAAGTATTTTAAGTATTTTATTTTAGAGTACCTAATCACTTTGTGCACAAATAAGTCGAATAGGTAAGTTAGAAAATAAATGATTTCTTTGTACGAAGGAAAAAGTCTTCGTTCGAAATAAAAATGCAACGCGCGGGCTCGCGCGGGTAGAAAAATATCACTAACAATTTACTCTTTATTTATGAGTTTTACGAGAATGTTTTTGAATTGAATGTTTGAATTATATGCTAGAACACTGTATTAATGAAATAAACACTAGTAGAAGGCGTCTAAACTTAGGGAAGTATGTAAAAAATGTTCAGGAAGTTTGGGTAGGAATTGGGTATGAATTGGAATGGATTGAATGACAAGTGTAGGAAGGTTACTTATCTGCATTGGCCTGTGCTGCGGCTCGATGCTGATTGCTGATCGATGACCGGCTGTGGCTGCAATGGATAGGCCTCCAAGGTTCTCGCAATATCGTCTTTATTGTTGGGACGGCAGCTGTACAATTCGGCTTCTCGGTACAATTCGTGGCGTATCGAAATGGCGGCGTAGCTTGACCATCCAATTTTGTAATTTGTAATTTTCCGAAGATTTTTGCTGTTCTTGAGACGGTCGCCAGATGTTGATGCTCAGGGGGACATCAATGAAACTTCCGAACAGATTTTACACTTGTATTGACTGTATTACATGAAAATTTGGTAATTTTTGTACAGAGACAATGTTCGTAGCAGCGCGTAAAAAATGAAGTGAAGGTGTGTAGAAAATTAACACCCTTGTTATGCAGGTGAGCTCGCAGGAACAAGGCGATGTTGCTATTATTAAAGCGTAGGCGTTAACAGTAAGTAAGTACCTACTTAAGTAATACGTAAAATTTAATACCTAGGTAGGTACTTAGGTACAAGTTTAATACATTTTACACAAATATTTAAAGAAATAAATGAGAAAACACAGAAATATGTCTCAAATACCTACCTAAAATAAATTAATGCTATGTAAGTGCAAGTAAGTCTGTGTCTAGCTGATAATTAAAAAGTTTAGCCTTAGTTGGCTATAGCGCAGTAACCTAGATAACGAGTCAATTATAAACTTAACTAATTAGGTAAATCATGAATATTAAAAGCATCATTTCTTTTATATTCAAATGATATCTGTTGCTTTGCTCAACCAATCTAATGTAATCTCTGTAATTTTGGAAATAGCGGATAAGTAGTTTTGTTTAGGTATACTATTCCACAATTTATTTGTGGAAACTTGTAATTAGCCCTAAGTAGCTATTATTTCTTTCTTTTAATCTTTTGTCTAGCAGCAAGTTTTCCTAAAATTGTAAAAATAAAATAAAATAATTAAATTTTCGATCCCCGCCGCGGGACAAATGTTTGTATGATCTGCAAATATTTGTCTCGGGTCTGGGTGTTTTCTATGTGTATATTATGTATGTATTTAAAAAAAATGTATTTAAGTAGTATATCAGTCATGTGGTTCCCATAACACAAGCTCTGCTTAGCTTGGGGCTACTTGATGCTGTGTGAAATGTCCAGCATTATAAAAAAAAAAAAATTACTTGGCTTACTTCGGGGTTAGATTGTACTGTGTGAAATGTCCAAAATTATTTATTTGTTTATAATTATTTATAGTTCAATGAAAATGAAGTCTTATCAAAATTTTCGGTTCCGACGGGATTCGAACCCGCATTGATAATGACAAGCGATCCCCCACAACCCGGAGTGCTTTAACCAACTCGGCCACGGAACCTACACGTAACCCACATTCGTCGGTTTGAAAATCTTGATAAGATCATTTATCGGTTACCTTTAGTCGAATTGCTCATTGTACGAACTAAAATTATAAGAAAAATTACATTTTGGTCGTAAATTTTAGTGCGTATAATGAGCAATCCGACTATAAGTATAGCACCGATTAACCAATAATAGTAATCCCTAACAAGTATAGTATTATTAGATAGGTACGTTAATAACGTTAGCTCCATACGTACTGACCCTGACTTTTCTGTGGATACGGCGGGATGGGTTAACTGGTTATCTGTCGGAGCACAGATCTGGTCGAGACACAATTGATTTTGTATTGTGTCTGGAACCCTGACAGAGACAGACTAAGGTTAAGTGCTCGGTAAGTCACACGTTTGAACAAAGTCCCACTAAAGCGTCAGTTGTTATTTATCTGTATAAATAATCTAGATATTGGAGCATAATCTACAAATCTCATCTAGGCTCATAGCATAAGAAACATTCGCAGATTTTAATTCTTAAATTAGAAAAAAACACAGTCATAAAAAATAATTTTATTTACAAAAACATTCAGCTTTAGTAAAGTACATTTTAATCTATACATTCTTAAAATTAAATATTGTCATCGATATTAATATTTGAACTATACGAGTATTTTTTAATAATTATGTACATAATCAACAAAAACTTATTCTTAAAGATTCCACTAATAGTAATATATTACCCAATGCGCCATAAAATTGACCATGGAATAACATTTTAATCAAAAATGGATTCCATTATACCTATTGACATTGGCTCATAACCAGTTTTTGATGGTAGTATACATAATTTGTGAATATGTATTATAAATAAAGTTCTAATACTTACTTAGTCCAAATCTCTTTTTCTACTATCAGTATCAGTTATAATTTAGAGAAAAAAAATACTTAGCAAATTATTTTGGTGTTTATGTTTCAAACCTAATCGATTCGAATAAAACAAAGTATGTAGTACTATACACTGTAACTACATACTACGACGAGCAAAGCGAGTTCTTCATAAAAACAGACATTTTCGCGGATAAATCTAGTTTATTATACTTACATAAATTACTTTTTAACTAAGTTGGATCAGTGATAAATTTCTAATTAAATAATGGACATACATACTTCCGACTACCCAGTTTAGACATTTTTAAGTGATCTTTAATATCTTAAAGATCTGAGAGAATGACTATCTTGCTTGGTAGATACAATATGACTGGATAATTTTTAATTTTTTAATTTATAAGTAGTTTATCGCTCTAGCATGCGCAGTCGCAGCGGGCCGTCAGGCGCGTACATAAAAGTGACAGCGTACTCGAGGGGCTCATGGTGGTATTCCAGCCGATAGCGACGCAGCAACTGGAAACAATATTAACAATAATAAAGGGGGTCTAAAGTGGCCTCTTTTGATGAAACAACAACTCTTAATTTCAACCTTATCGCAAACAAATAAATATGAAGGTCATTTTTAAGAAAAGTCAATTAGTTGCAAGCCGTGCGAGCTGCGCTGCTAACGACGCCGACGTGCACTTCTGTCGCATTATGGTTTGTGGAATTAAACACTTCTGTCGGATATATTCGTAAAACACGTCAGTAACCGATGTCCATTATATAATAATAATTCATTTATTTCAGAACAGGTCCATACAAAAACATTTTAAAAAGAACCAACACAAAATAGCATTACCTACTCTAAACAAAACACAAATCTTCAAAACCCTAGCGTACATTTTGAAAATTAAAAATCTTATCAAAATTTTCAATTCCGACGGGATTCGAACCCGCAATGATATACGGCTAAAGGAGGATCGCTTGTATCATTGCGGGTTCGAATCCCGTCGGAATTGAAAATTTTGATAAGATTTTTCATTTTCAAAATGTAAATACCTAAGTGTGGTTTATCACTATTAACAAATAAAAACCCTAGCGTACATTGAACATAGAAATTCTGGACGCCATATGAATGGCATTCCATTTGCGTACGATGGGACAGTCGAATCTGTGCAGTATGGTATTGAGGAGGCTATTGGAGCTATCTCGCACGCGGCGCATCAAGGCATTATAAAGCTTGAAGTACTGTACCTTGGCTAAAAGGACTTGAATCTCTAATCTCTAATCTCTGGCCCTAGCCATATTACACTATCTATCGTCGCTGTTGAATAGAACTCTTCAAAATGTATAGGAATTGACGTTTAAAGGTGATGATTCACGTGGTCAGAACGTCAATTCCTATACATTTTGAAGTGTTCTATTCTACAGCGACGATAGATAGTGTAATATGGCTAGGGCCCCTGATTTGCCAGGCCCTGCTATCAGACATACCTTGGCTAGAAGGACTTGTATCTCTAGATCAGCGAACCGCCTGCCCAGACAGATCCTGGCTCCGTGTCCATAAGGTAAGGATGGGAAAGAATGTAGCTTCCCACTGGACTCCATCCATCTCTCCGGTCTAAACTCCTGATTTGCCCAGCCCTGCTATCAGACATACCTTGGCTAAAAGGACTTGAATCTCCAGATCAGCGAACCGCCTGCCCAGACAGATCCTGGCTCCGTGTCCATAAGGTAAGGATGCGAAGGGATGTAGTTTCCCACTGGACTCCATCCATCTCTCCGGTCTGAACTCCTGAGGGTTGGAGACGAACTGCTCCATGTTGCCGGTCACTATTGTTGGGAAAACTACTTGAACCTGGAAGATAGTTTAAAAAAAAATGGTTGTCTATAAAGTCGGTTTACGAATGATAATTTTACGTGATAACGTCAAAGGAAACATTGATGAACGATCGTGCTTTTCTATCGCTTGTTCCGCGCTCTCACTTGCACGCTCGGCTCAGACAGAACGTGACACTTTTTCGTGCGCACAGCCGGCGTTCATCGATTTATAAGACGTTAAGTCAAAAAGTTTGCGATCACTTTTAAAAGTTACAATATTTTTGATTTCTCAAATTATTATAGAAACCTCTTTATGGATTGTTTATTCTTTGTTTAAAAACATATGATTCTGAATTAAATATTGTACGTTTAACAAGGAAACAATTCATTATTGTAGGTATTTTAAATAAGATTTCAACAAATTGAAAAATGTTATGTTTCAAATGTTATGTGTATGTATAGGTCAAAATAAACTAACACTTAATATCTACCTGCTTTAAGTACCTAGGTACGTACTATATAGTTCTTACCTATCTACAGCTAACATTACAAGCCATGTTATTACAAAGCTCTAATGATCTTATTGTGATTCTGTCTAGTTCTGTGATTCTGTCTAGTTCTGTGATTCTGTGTATATAGTGATTCTGTCTAATTTTCGATCCGAGCTGATGAATCATAATTTTTCTATATCAAAAACTAAATTCAAATTGCACCTTCACATTTTTCATACAGAAGACTTCAACGCGCTTAGCCTTGTAGGTAAATATTTTAGAATAAAAATTAAATTCTCTAATTTTGTGTTCTGTTAGTTCGTCTGGGCCTCTATTAATAAACTCCACTCAACTTGTGTCTAAGTTGCACCACGGATTTAACTATTGCGATCCTTATTTGTCACTGTCTAACAAAAAAGGAGGGCAATAGTTAAATCCGTGGTGCAACTTTGACAGAAGTTGAGCGGAGTTTATTAATAGAGGCCGGGTTTAAAAATCAGTATCAATCAGTATCAAAAGTTATTTAACATTTTAAGTTTTTAAAACTTAAATAACTTTAGCACTGGAAATTACTTTTTGACTTTGATAAATCTACTTTAGTAAGTGACAAATATAGGGTAAATTTTAAACTAGTTTTTGAACCTTTTTTCTGTCTCTGTATAATCTACTGAGAAATTGTTTGTGCATACTTACGCCTTTAGGAATGTGGTAACCGCAAATAACATCATCTTCTTGCAATGTTCTTCCGTTACCGATAACTGTCGAGTACATTCTGGAAAGATATTAAATTGTTTATTGTCAGTAGGTACCTATAATTTTATTTTTTAATTTATTTCCAGGTTGCTAAGTACAAAATGAAGAACTGGAAAAACTTTAGCTTTTCAACACATTAAAAATGAATTCAAAAATATTGCATTTAACACGAGCTCTAAACGGTGAAGGAAAACATCGTGAGGAAACCCGCGGCTTAGTCAGCCCCACACGTATTGACTTTCTTTCCTGTGGATATGGCCGGTTAAGCTGAGAGGATGGTTTAGAATTTTAGGTGCTGGGCAAGCCCACTCCATCTCAAACAATGTCCCAGGCACTACAGTGTCTCGTTAAGTGTAGGCAAAAGATTGCCTCCTGACACTGTATAAATCATCTAGTAAAGATGTAAAGGCCTAAGTTTTGCTCTATAATTCTTCTTACCTAAACACCTCTCTCACGAAAGCCTTAGTATAATGCAGTTTATCTAGATCGCCGTATGTGAGCGGTTTGTTCGGATCTGGGAGCACTCGGGCGATCTCCTCGGCCATCTTCTCTTGTTGCTTCACGCGAGTCGAGGCTTGGTATAGGATCGAACATACTGCCATTGATATCTGGAAACAGTACAACATTTTAAAATAAGAAAAAAAAAAAACATTTTTCAATAATTTTTGAATTTCCATACTGTTAATCCACACTTTGGTAATCACACTATCATATCACACTATCACATTATCACACTAATGTTAGAAATGCGAAAGTTTGGATGTTTGGATGTTTCGATGGATGGATGTATGTTTGTTTCTCTATAACTCAACAACCACTGAACTGATTTGTCTGAAATTTGAAACATAGATAGATAATGACCGGGAATAGGACATAAGCTACTTTTTATCCCGAAAAAATGAACGGTTCCCGTGGGATAAACAAAATAGTAGTCCACGTGGGCAAGGCCGCGAGCGTCAGCTAGTATTTCATAAGAATAATGATTCCGTGGCCGAGTTGGTTAAAGCACTCCGGCAGTGAATCGCTTGTATCAATGTGGGTTCGAATCCCGTCGGAATCGAAAATTTTGATAAGACTTCAATTAAATATTTTTCAATTGTCAAGGATATTTGCGGTGTAACAATATCTGTCAAATGAATGGATCTTTCTTTTTTTTTTGCAAAAGATACTTATAAAAAAATGTGGAAACCGTTCGCCAGCGACTATGGTTAAACTCATATTATACATCAGTGAAGTCAGATACATCAGGAAATAATATAAAAAAGTAATCGCGATAAAATCCTCAGTATACTTTAAACATATGAAAAGAAAATCTATCTGTGAAAACTTGTCATTAGCCATATGATTCTAATAACTCGCTATGTAGTATGTTTTTATGTGCTGTTAGTTTTCCTAGAAATAAACAAATAAAAAAAACTGTTATTGAGATTCCTACATTATTTATTCCTTACCGTATCGATACCGACGAGTATAAGGTCCAAGGCCATGATGGTGGCTATTTTCGGATCTCCCTCACTCCTCAGCACACGTTCTAGCAAAGACAGGTCATCTTCAGACGTGTATTTCTTGGTCTTCAGTCTCTCTAGCGCTTCGTTTATGTATTTGCTGCAGAGTCTGAAAAAGAAACGATATTAAAACTAATGTATGTGGAAAGTTAGTGAGAAAGTTTATAACATGGAGGTTAATCCAACTATGTACTCGTATCACACTAAAATATTATAAATGCGAAAGTTTGGATGGACAACCACTGAACCGATTTGGCTGAAATTTAAAATATAGATAGATAGTGACCGGGTATAGGACATAGGTTACTTTTTATCCGGGTACCGTGCGAGCGAAGCCGCGGGCAGAAGCTAGTAATACTATAAGCGTGACCAGGGGGTCTAAAGTGGCCACTTTTGATGAAAAATCAGATGAAGCATCTATGAAACATCTGATGTTTCATCAAAAGTGGCCACTTTAACCCCCAGAGCAATAAAAGCTACTAACTTATCATCAAGAGAGGTGTATACAATAAGTATAAAAGTATTTCTGTACATATACCTACACAGGGAAAATAAAAAGCACTAAAATTAACGCCTAATCGTTTTGGTCCGCAATATTTAATCATTGCTTTCCTAATCTTCTAGGCGCTTGGAGAACTTTGAAATCTAGAAAAATAAATCTATTTATTTATCTAAAATACATTTTAAAAATCATATTGGACTTTTTTCTAAAGTGACAACACTTTTATGTTAATTTTGCATGCTAAGTATCCCATGTGAAACGTACCTATGATGCGTACAAAAGATGGACGACCGACATTTCCACAAACTGTGTGAATGTGTGATGCTTTGTCTGTGTGACTCTCGCTTTTAATGTAAATTAAAGAAAAATCCCCGTTATCTGTGATTGACAAGATAAAACGTTCTTGAAAGCCGTGCTAATTTGAGAGTTGAAAATCAATATTGGGGTTATCAATAGGTACTACTGGTTTTACTGTCACGTTGTCGGCGCTGATAGGCGAGTGATCTTTATTACAATGAAATAAGGATACTGATTATTTAGCAGAAATGGCTACTCTGATTGCTCTTGTCAGTGCTGGACAATCAGTATCCTTATATATCTTATGTATCTCAGAGTTCATCATGGCATATAGGCAGAATTGTGGTCGCCGTAGCCGAAACCGGCAAGGATGACTATAATAAATATAATAATAATCCTTATATCATTGTAAATATCTGGGCGACCGAGCTCTGCTCGGGTGAATAACGCCATCTAGTGGTTCAATTACGAACCACATTGCACTGGTAAACCTTTTTGCGTGAAAATGCCAAGAAAACAGCTTTTCCCAGATATGAGACCTAGCTAGATCGATTTTTCGCCCTCGTAAACACCCGTAGTGCAAATTTCATCGAAATCGTTAGAGCCGTTTTCGAGAACCCCAGTACATACAAACAAACTTCAAACATCAAACAAATATTGCTCGTTTATTATAATAGGATAAGGATCACTCGCCTATCAGCGCTGACGGTACGCGTGACAGTAAAACCAGCCATATCGATACTCACTCAACGAAGAAGTTCATATTGTTGACGTATTTAGTCCACAGCGGAGTGGGTATGTACCGCCAGTAGGGTGCCTTTAGTTCCAGCACCGCTACATTACTCATAAATGTGGAGGAACGATGATTCTTAATCTATGTTTAACATTAATCTATGCTACACCCAAATGAGCTTGCCAACAATCTCATGAAAAACGCCAAAACCTTTAGCAGGCTAAAGACAGCCCCTCAAGATCTACTATAGCACAGGAAAAAATATGGAGATGCCACTGGGTGTACTCCATCCATGTCAAGCGTGAAGCAAAGATCAAACTCTCGCTCAATGCCCTTAAGGGCAGATTGCAAGAACAAAGGAATAAAAAAAAATGTTTAACATCGATACTCACTCAACGAAGAAGTTCATATTGTTGACGTATTTGGTCCACAGCAGAGTGGGTATGTACCGCCAGTAGGGTGCCTTTAGTTCCAGCACCGCTACATTACTCATAATTGTGGAGGAACGACGATTCTTAACCTATGTTTAACATATTCGACGACCTCTGTGGCGCAGTGGGTGAAGGCCCGCCTGTGACGCAGGAGGTTGCGGGTTCGATCCCCGCTGCGGGACAAATGTTTGTATGATCTGCAAATATTTGTCTCGGGGCTGGGTGTTTTCTATGTATATTATGTGTGTATTTACAAAAAAATGTACTTAAGTAGTACCTATATCAGTCATGTGGTTACCATAAAACAAGCTCTACTTAACTTGGGGCTGATGCTGTGTGAAATGTCCAGCAATATTTATTTATTTTATTTATTATATCGATACTCACTCAACGAAGAAGTTCATATTGTTGACGTATTTGGTCCACAGCGGAGTGCGTATGTACCGCCAGTAGGGTGCCTTTAGTTCCAGTACTGCTACGTTACGGAGCGCGTATTTGGCCGCGTCTATGATCCTCTGGGTTTCAGAGTCGCTTGTCACTTGGGGGGAGAGGCAGCCCAGTCGAGTATCGAGGGCCACGCGGCCGATACCTGGAAAAATGAATCAATGAATGAAATGGAATCCATATCACTTTTTGTGGTGTCGCCGTTACAGTTATCTGAATCAGAATTTATATCTATATTTCTTAAAAAAATTTGAAATTATGGAATAAAAACTAATGCATTTATGTAATACTAGCTTCCGCCCGCGGCTTCGCTCGCGTGGCACCTGGATAAAAAGTAGCCTATGTCCTATTCCCAGTCATTATCTATCTATATTTCAAATTTAGCCAAATCGGTTTAGTGTTTGTCGAGTTATAGAGAAACAAACGTACATCCATCCATCCAAACATCCATCCTAACATCCAAACTTTCGCATTTATAATATTAGTGAGAAGTGAGATTAGTGAGATAGTGTGATTGTTTGGTTGATGGATTCGTCTAGACTAGACGATCAACCACAGTGTTCACTAAATAGAACACTAATTAATGTCTCTCATTTGATACACTTGCCACAACAAAGTGATTTTTGGACAAAATACCAACTTCCCAAATCTTGACAGATTTAGCTTGCCCTAAAAGAACCAGCAACTCACATTCCAGCGACCACCGATGTATATCGTTGTCGAACTCATGCGGCAGATCCTTTTTCTCGTCTCTCGCCAGCTCCATGTACCGGATGAAGTCTTCAGTGACCTGCTCGATGGGCGCCACATACTTCTTCACCGTCTGCGGCTGCAGGATTGGTCGCTGAACCTTAGAGCGGAAGCGACGCCATTGGTCGCCATGCCTGGAACATAGCATACGTGCAATATAGACCCACCCTGTTAATTCATAATCGACCTATAGGTAATACTAGCGAACGCCCGCGGCTATGCCCGCGGCTTCGCCTGCGTGTACGACTAATTTTTTTATCCCACAGGAACCATACATTTTTCCTGGATAAAAAAGTAGCCTATGTGTTTTTTCAGAACCTAAACTATCTGCATTTCAAATTTCATTAAAATCGGTTTAGTAGTTACAGAGATACGTGGTAACAAACATTCACACACACACACACAAACACACGGACTTTCACCTTTATAATATTAGTAGGATAACTCCCTCCTCCTCGCGTCATATTCCTCATTACAGAGGGTCGTGACTTCCCCGCGGAAGCAACTTGTTTCTGACAATTTCACGCCACCTGGTTCTATCCTTGGCTTCATGGATAATATAACTAGCCCGGCGATTTTACCTGCCTTTTAATTAAAAAGAAATAGCCTATGACCTTCCTCATCATCATCTCGCCGTTGAACGTCCACTGCTGGACCTATAGGCCTCTCTTAAAGATTTCCATGTGCTTTGGTTGGAAGCGGCCTGCATCCACCGCCGACTTGCGGTTTTTACAAGGTCGTCTGTCCATCCTGTTGGTGAATGTCTAACACAGCTCTTGCTGGTCCGTAGCCTCCATTCAAGAACTTTTCGGCTCCATCGGCCATCTGTTCTGCGTGCTTCGAATTCTATTGATGGTTCCAAATCTAAGCGCGTTCAAACAAACTCTAACTCTAGTATAAACTAGTATAACAGTAGACGCTGACATCTCTTTTGAATTAAATGTTATAGTTAAGAGAAAAATACATTTGACTTCTTTAAAATTTTGAATCACAAAGCTGATGAGTACAACATATTTATTTTAACTTCTACTATTAATTTATTATTTCATTGCTGTGCGATGTTTTATATTTATTAGAAAAACAGAGTTCAATGACATAAACAAAACAAGCCACAACGCGTACTTTCCGACTCTTGGCGCATAACCTGAGGCCCTAGCCATATTACAAGATCTATCGTCGCTGTAGAACGATCTATCGTCGCTGTAGAATAGAACACTTCAAAATGTATAGGAATTGACGTTCTGACCACGTGACTCATCTACTTGAAACGTCAAATCCTATACATTTTGAAGTGTTTCTATTCTATCGCGACGATAGATAGTGTAATATGGCTAGGGGGGCTGGATGCCACATAGATCAGCATTGCTTCGTAGAAATCGCAAATAGAATAAAAATGGGCATAGAACCGCCACGATTGGCCACGATCTGTCGTGAGAATATGTGCGGAATACTGAGGCGAGGAAACGCATAAACGCATTGATCTACTTAGATTTGTTGTTACGAATACTAATTACTCCTAGCATGAGGTGCTTCTTGGGTGGTAATTGACAAAAAATATTTTTTTTACTGAGGTCAAATCGATAAATGTGACACGTAGGTTGTTAATATGTGACAAGAATTTATATAGTTGTTGTGACTTCCACGTGAGTAATCAGATGAAACATTTTTCTTGTTATTGAAAAAGTGAAACAACTAAACAATTTTATCTCAGACAACAATTTTGACAACAAAAACTCCGAGCATCGTTCATGTAAAATGTAAAAGGGATAATAAAGATGTACTTATTTTTAAAGAAAATAAGTGTGAATTAGACTTTTATTTTGCTAAATGTGAGCATGTACCAAATAATGTATTTGGACGGGCCTCTAATTCAAATTCAAATATCATTTATTCAGTAGGACCGCTACGACCATTTTGAAACGTCTTAAGAGCTAGGTGATTCTACTCCTGTTCAACTTCAAACTGAACTCTGAAAAAAATTCTACCGCGCCTTGGGGATACATTCGTTATCATATTTCATTTAATTTTTATACTTAATAATACATCAGACAGAATATGTACTCAGCTCTGAATGACCGATAGGAACGTAACTGGTAAAAGGTTGTAGTTATTCAAAGTCATAAAAACGAATTATTTCTTGTTTATGGAAGAGAAAGGTGTTGAGAGGTAAAACATTTACAAGTTACATAAATATTACCATAGGCAATAGAAATAAACCTAGGTAGGTATTACAAAACACAATTTTATTCAACGCTTTGGTACTTTCAATAACAGAGAACTATTGAAAACGTTCAGAGCGGTCAAAATTTGGATGGGTGACCTTAGTGGCATAAACAACTGAGCGCTTTCGTGCTACGGAGGGCACGTAAAATTGTCTGTCCCGGTTTTTAAGTTGTAAGCCATGACGGAGGCCTTCAGGAGGCCTGAAAATTCCGTCACCAGATTTAGCACTAAGCTAAACGAACGAAGTAACAGATAAAATATAATCCCAAAACAACTTTTCCTGCTTTTAGAAGATAACTTTGAAATAAAATTCATTCAAAGCGGAACTAGCATAGCTAGACGTTGACCGAATTTCTTCAGACTTTCTCTCTAAATCTAGCTTTGTATGAAATGTGTAGGATTTCTAGGATATAGGTATTAACTTCATAAGAATACTTTTTAATGCCTGGTATATTGTATAATTCTATCCAACCTACCCTGTGAATAGTAGGTAATTACTACATACTACTATGTAGTATAATATAATATACTTAATCTTGCCAGCTTGTTATTATATTTAACCAAAATGTAATGTTGTCATCAGCATATTTTATAGATATTCGTAACTCAAGGACAAAAATCCGGTCCATCCTCTCAATCAAAGCTTGAAAAATAAAATAGTTTGCATTTTTAATATTGTTTTATTGATTTCAAACAAACGTTTCATTTTTTTTTAGCTAGAAAACATTGGGCCTATCTTTTATATTTCTTGAACTTTTTTTTTCTTGTATTATTCTTATATTTTAAGAATCACGGCATATGAAATGACTCATAATGTGTATGTATGTTCGTATGAACTGGGATCTAACTCCGATGACAGAGTTTTTAGGCCGCCTAAAAGGCCTCCATCATGGCTTAACGACTCAAAAGCCGGGACCGACAGTTATGTGCGCTCCGAAACACATAAGTGTTCAGCTTTTAATGCCACTTGCGGTCACCCATCCAAATTGTGACCGCTAAAAGTCGCTTAACTCAAGAAAATATCGTGTTCGTAGATTATTTGATGACACAACACACCTATCAAACTACGTGCCTCTGAGATTCTTTAAGAGCAAACAAAATTAAGTTATTCTCGTGTATTTGAGGATTATAATTCCATTAAAAATGTGACGAGTCTGCCTTGCGGAACTGGACAAACATGGCACGTATATTTGCTAACAGAGGATGTTTGCCGGCTTAGACTAACTTCAGTTGAGTATTTGCTAACACACCCACTACGTGATACTATGATGCCTAGATTAGATAGTCTAGCTACTCAAAAGCTAAATGTTTTAAGTACTTACACAATAAATACCCGAGATCTTCGTTTCGCAATTCCTAGGTACTACTGAAATTACTACAACTGGTTTAGGTAAGTACTTGTATTATCAAATATGGTATGGTGGTATGGTATGGTGATTGAACCTTTGATAAAATTAGCACAGTTCTACTAACATACATACGTGCAACTGACCAGCTGAAGCTTCTACTCTAAAAACCCTCACGTGCATCCTCAGAAGACCAATTAAACTTTGGTAGGGTTACCAAAGTTTCATCACAATCTGATCAATGCATTAGGAAAGCATAGAGGACAAACATTTAATATTATTATTCATCTACATAAGGAAATTTCAAAGAAACCATCTTGTCATGCCACTGGATGCCTAGAGGAGCTTATGCTGCATGGAATACTAAAACACATTTACAGGGCAATAATACCTTACTGGACTTCCCGATGATCTGATTATGCCATCAATGCATCATCGTCCAAGTACTTATTTATATTTACAAAGATTTGCATCGGATTGTGTAGTTAAATACAACACTGCGTTATGTCAACCTCTTCTATCATGTTCAAAGAATTCAAAGTTACTTAATTTTGTTAAAAATACTTTTATTTGGGGCTCCTGAAGAACTCCGACTTAGTATCCTTGATTTATCGTTTACAAACCACAGAACTTCTTAGTTGTTTATGCCACTAGTGGTCACCAATCCAATTTCAGATCTCGCAGAACGTCGCATAATTTCGATGATCTATCAATAACTTAGTATCCTTGATTTATCGTCTACAAACCACAGAACTTCTTAGTTGGTTATGCCACTAGAGGTCACCCATCCAATTAGAGACGTCGCATAATTTCGATGATCTAACAAACCACGGGAACCTGACGATGACGTAAAACAACAGGCTGTTAGTAGACTCATCCACGACCTTCAAACGATCGGTGCTAATTAGTAAACTAACAACAATGACAATGCTTTCCTCCTTGTCCGTAACGTGCTAAATGCTACTGCATATTGGACTATAATATTACTACTATAAGGTGACAATGTCACTAGGGCTCTTTTAAAGTGCTAAATACATGCATAACCACACAGACTTACAATAGCAAAAGCAAGTTCGTATGAGCAAGTAGCCAACTCTGGTGACCCCAGAGACAGTTGTGGGTCGCCTAAAGGCCTCCGTCATGGCTTAAAAGCCGGAACTGACAATTTAACGTGCTCTCCGAAATGGAAGCGCTCAGCTTGTTGCCACTTGCGGTCACCCATCCAAATTATAACCGCGCACAACGTTGCTTAACTTCAACGATCCGAACGAACGTCTAGGCCTATAACTCCTAAGGTGGCAACTTTTTCATCCTAAGAATGCAATTGAAGGAATGGTTGTATTGTAGAGACTTGGTGCCCACCTTTTTTTGTTGAGGACTTTTTTTAAGCCTAAATTGATACCTTTTTTAGTAACGGAGCTATTGGCAAGTGATTGAAGTTGGTTTCAAGTTGAAGATATACAACAACCCATTTATCCCTTTTTTTAATATATTTATCGTAGCTCTTCTATCAACTGATGGTATAAGTGCCTCCGAAATCATAGTTTCTTTATCATTTTGGAAACAAAAGCAACATTATTAGTACTGCCAGAACAACTGTATACATATAGGTATATAACTGTATATAGGTATTTAACAGAATAGACACCGATTGTTTTTCTATAAGTACGTATCTACGTCTACTTCCTACTAAAATATGGATTAGAATAGCTATGTAAGTGCCACGTCAAATTAGCGATATTACGGGAAAATTACAAGTCGATACCATAACCGCGAAATTACTTCCTTTCTCCCGAGTTCAACTATCTCATCACATTCTTCATACACGACCGCTGATGTATTTTAGACACGTAGCACAGGTAACGTTAGTGCCCTATAGGATGAAATGTTTCGTCATTATGGCAAAACATCACTCCTTTACTTAAGAGGCATTAGACAAAATTTTCTGATTTACGTGATGTTTTGGGGCAGGATTTTTCAATGAAAACACTGTATTTATAAAAAAATTATGGCACAGCATGAAATATCATTTCAATTTTGTACTATTAAATGAGCTACTTTTGTATTTTTATTATTTCTTTTTGATTAATCGACCTCAAACCGGCGACTGTTTTGTGAATTTTTGCTGTAAGAGGTTTAGAAATCACCATATTTACGAATCATTTTGACGTCCAAATGGTATAAAAAAATTACGATGTTTTGCTGTGATAGTCAACCAAACTATTAAATGGATCACTTTTTACTACCTTTATTTAGTTTTTGAGTAAAAAAATCTTTAACTTAGTCCAAATTTCGAGAAAACGGCCAAAGAATTGCTTTTGATTTTGGCTACTTAGAACTGACTTAGAACTCTTGTTCGTAAAATTAACAAAACAGAAATAAACTTGAGTTCAAAATCAATCCTTTTCTGAAAAAAAAAATGCAAAAAGATTAAAAAATTGGCAATGAAAAATCTTTTAAAACAACCTAAAACGCGTCGTATCTACTACCCTATCTACTCGACGCAAGCAGACCGCGCCGAGCGCTTCTAGGGGGTGGACGTATCGCTTTGCATCCCGGAGCTCGCACTGAGTCGACTCGCAAAGCACGTCGCCGGCTACGAAGAATATAGCGAAATAGGAGCGTTTGATACATTGGTTGCTAAGTTATTAATTACCTATTTTTAAATATTTTCTGCGGGGCTAAAAAGGCCGTTAAAGCAGAATAATGATCTGAATTGTTGTGTAACTAATAATGTAATAATAGGGTGACAGCGAGCTGATCTGATGATGGAGTCAGGACCTGTTCCATGGAATTTTATGATGATATGGGTATCAAATGAAAGGGCTTGATGAGCGCAACACAATGCTGATCTGATGATGGAGTCAGGACCTGTTCCCTGGAACTTTTTAATGATATGGGTATCAAATGACAGAGCTTGATGAGCGCAACACAATGCTGATCTGATGATGGAGTCAGGACCTGTTCCCTGGAACTTTTTAATGATATGGGTATCAAATGAAAGAGCTTGATGAGCGCAACACAATGCTGATCTGATGATGGAGTCAGGACCTGTTCCATGGAACTTTTTAATGATATGGGTATCAAATGAAAGGGTTTGATGAGCGAAACACAATGCTGATCTGATGATGGAGTCAGGACCTACTCCATGGAACTTTTTAATAATATGGGTATCAAATGAAAGGGCTTGATGAGCGCAACACAATGCTGATCTGATGATGGAGTCAGGACCTGTTCCATGGAACTTTTTAATGATATGGGTATCAAATTAAAGGGCTTGATGAGCGCAACACAATGCTGATCTGATGATGGAGTCAGGACCTGTTCCCTAGAACTTTTTAATGATATGGGTATCAAATGAAAGGGCTTGATGACCGAAACACAATGCTGATCTGATGATGGAGTCAGGACCTGTTCCATCGAACTTTATAATGATATGGGTATCAAATGAAAGAGCTTGATGAACGCAACACAATGCTGATCTGATGATGGAGTCAGGACCTGTTCCATGGAACTTTTTAATGATATGGGTATCAAATGAAAGGGTTTGATGAGCGAAACACAATTCTGATCTGATGATGGAGTCAGGACCTGCTCCATGGAACTTTTTAATAATATGGGTATCAAATGAAAGGGCTTGATGAGCGCAACACAATGCTGATCTGATGATGGAGTCAGGACCTGTTCCATGGAACTTTTTAATGATATGGGTATCAAATGAAAGGGTTTGATGAGCGAAACACAATTCTGATCTGATGATGGAGTCAGGACCTGCTCCATGGAACTTTTTAATAATATGGGTATCAAATGAAAGGGCTTGATGAGCGCAACACAATGCTGATCTGATGATGGAGTCAGGACCTGTTCCATGGAACTTTTTAATGATATGGGTATCAAATTAAAGGGCTTGATGAGCGCAACACAATGCTGATCTGATGATGGAGTCAGGACCTGTTCCCTGGAACTTTTTAATGATATGGGTATCAAATGAAAGGGCTTGATGACCGAAACACAATGCTGATCTGATGATGGAGTCAGGACCTGTTCCATCGAACTTTATAATGATATGGGTATCAAATGAAAGAGCTTGATGAGCGCAACACAATGCTGATCTGATGATGGAGTCAGGACCTGTTCCATGGAACTTTTTAATGATATGGGTATCAAATGAAAGGGTTTGATGAGCGAAACACAATGCTGATCTGATGATGGAGTCAGGACCTGCTCCATGGAACATTTTAATAATATGGGTATCAAATGAAAGGGTTTGATGAGCGCAACACAATGCTGATCTGATGATGGAGTCAGGACCTGTTCCATGGAACTCTTTAATGATATGGGTATCAAATTAAAGGGCTTGATGAGCGCAACACAATGCTGATCTGATAATGGAGTCAGGACCTGTTCCATGGAATTTTTTAATGATATGGGTATTAAATGAAAGGGTTTGATGAGCGAAACACAATGCTGATCTGATGATGGAGTCAGGACCTGGTTCATGGAACGTTTTAATCATATGGGTATCAAATGAAAGGGCTTGATGAGCAAAACATAATGCTGATCTGATGATGGAGTTATGACCTGTTCCATGGAACTTTTAATGATAATATGGGCATCAAATGAAAGGGCTTGATGAACAAAACACAATGCTGATCTGATGATGGAGTCAGGACCTGTTCCCTGGAATTTTACAATGATATGGGTATCAAATGAAAGGGCTTGATGAGCGAAACACAAAGCTGGGTCGGGGTTTACTTTGACTTTGATTCTTGATTTTGACTTTCACTTTGATTCTTGATTCTTGATTTTCAATTTTAGTTTCTCTATTCTCGGATCTCGGATTCTTGATTTTCGATTTTCGAGTCTCAATTCTTGATTATCGGATCTTGGATATCGGGTTCTTGATTCTTGATTTTGATTCTTGATTTTCAATTTTCGATTATCGATTCTCGGATCTTGTATCTCGGATTCTTAATTCTTGATTTTCAATTTTTTAATTTTTGATTTGTGATTCTTGATTCTTGTTTCTCATTTCTCGATTCTCGGATCTCGGATTTTTATTTTGATTTTTATTTCTTGATTTTGATTTTAAAATTAAAATCAAGATTAAAAATGAAAAATCAAACATCAAAAATCGAAGTCAAAAGTAAATCCTAACCCAGCTTTGTGTTTCGCGCATAAAACCCTTTCATTTGATACCCATATCATTATAAAGTTCCATGGAACAGGTCCTGATTCCATCATCAGATCAGCATTGTGTTTTGCTCATTAAACCCTTTCATTTGATACCCATATCATTATAAAGTTCGATGGAACAGGTCCTGACTCCATCATCAGATCAGCATTGTGTTTCGGTCATCAAGCCCTTTCATTTGATACCCATATCATTAAAAAGTTCTAGGGAACAGGTCCTGACTCCATCATCAGATCAGCATTGTGTTGCGCTCGTCAAGCCCTTTAATTTGATACCCATATCATTAAAAAGTTCCATGGAACAGGTCCTGACTCCATCATCAGATCAGCATTGTGTTGCGCTCATCAAGCCCTTTCATTTGATACCCATATTATTAAAAAGTTCCATGGAGTAGGTCCTGACTCCATCATCAGATCAGCATTGTGTTTCGCTCATCAAACCCTTTCATTTGATACCCATATCATTAAAAAGTTCCATGGAACAGGTCCTGACTCCATCATCAGATCATCATTGTGTTGCGCTCATCAAGCTCTTTCATTTGATACCCATATCATTAAAAAGTTCCAGGGAACAGGTCCTGACTCCATCATCAGATCAGCATTGTGTTGCGCTCATCAAGCTCTGTCATTTGATACCCATATCATTAAAAAGTTCCAGGGAACAGGTCCTGACTCCATCATCAGATCAGCATTGTGTTGCGCTCATCAAGCCCTTTCATTTGATACCCATATCATTAAAAAGTTCCATGGAACAGGTCCTGACTCCATCATCAGATCAGCATTGTGTTTCGCTCATCAAGCTCTTTCATTTGATACCCATATCATTATAAAGTTCGATGGAGCAGGTCCTGACTCCATCATCAGATCAGAATTATGTTTCGCTCATCAAACCCTTTCATTTGATACCCATATCATTAAAAAGTTCCATGGAACAGGTCCTGACTCCATCATCAGATCAGCATTGTGTTGCGCTCATCAAGCTCTTTCATTTGATACCCATATCATTATAAAGTTCGATGGAGCAGGTCCTGGCTCCATCATCAGATCAGCATTGTGTTGCGCTCATCAAGCCCTGTCATTTGATACCCATATCATTAAAAAGTTCCATGGAACAGGTCCTGACTCCATCATCAGATGAGCTAGCTGTCACCATATTATTTCATTGTAGTCGGAACTTGACTGACATGCTGAGATCCAAGTTTCAACTCAATCGGACTATTTACTGAAGAGTTCTGTTGAAAAGCTCCTGACTCCATCAGATCAGCACAATATGGTTTATGGGACAAAAAAACAAACATTTATTTTTTTGTAATTATTTGTATTCAAAGTGTAACTAACCCGACTTTGTTTTGTGTTATACCTATAGGTACCTACCTAAGTACCTACCCAAAAAGTATTTTTACTATCTCAAATAAATCAATCACATGAAAATTACCAAAACCGTTTAGTCTAAGAAACGGAGCGCTGTTCATTGGGTGTTAGAATTTAGCAACTTTTGTCCCTCCGAGCGCTGATTTTGTCGAGTGCGAAATTGTATACTGGCTCTTAAGACACCTTCGAGTCTACTTAAATTGTTGCAAAACCTACATTTCAAACCAGTTGGGGCAAGCCTTTAAACGATGCATGCAGTCAAAGCACAGCTTGTCGGTGCTCTACGTGGATAGGATACTACTAATGCACTACGATTACTGACTTATTTATTTTTATTTATTAGTGATATTATAAAATGGTGGGTGTTAAGTACTAGTTAAAAATATCCTAAGGATATGGATGATTATGCCATAGGTATAAATAAGGTTTGCATTAAAGAAATATTTTGCACAACCAGCTTTTAGAAAGTACCTACCTAACTACGAGTTGATGTGTCTTTGACTTGGGTGTAAAGTGTTTATTGTTGTTCATAGAAGAGTTTAGTTGAACTACCCCAAACATCATCACCAGCATTTTTGTTGGCACACAGATTTTGATTTTTATAGTTGTCGGATAGCACGGATTAGTGGCAATAGGCAGGCCATATAGCACGCAGAACAGATGGCCGATCGGGCCGAAAAGTTCTCGAATGAAGGCCACGCACTGGCAAGCGCAGTGTTGGACATCCACCAACAAGATGGACAGACGACCTTGTAAAAACAGCAGTTTGCGGTGAATTCATGCCGCTTCCAACCGCAACACATGGAAATTTTTGAGGGAGGCCTATGTCCAACAGTGGACGTCCAACGGCTGAGATAACTATGATAATGATGATGATGAGAGTTGTCGAGTTTCTGTCAAGTTTATCCTAAACGTAAATCAACCTAAACTAAATAACATAACGTAAATAAACTTGTGAAAGAAGACAAATATTTTATGTAAAATAATGCAGCTTCACTTGGAAAGTCTGATTCACAAGGCACTTTCATTGGTAACCTCGGTGAGCAGTTGTGCACCTTTTACTACTTTGCACCCACAGCCTCGACATTTACTCATTTATATTTTGAAAGGTCTGTACAACCTTTTTTTTTTACAAGAGCATCAAGGAGATGATATTACTGCTGACTGTTGGCCACATCTATTGAATAGAAGAGGACCTACCGACATAATGTAGTATGTTTGAAAGGGTATACCTTCCGATTGGTGCCATAAAAATTTGGTGAGGATCTGTCGAGGATCTTCGGAGTTATGACAGGAATGCACCTCGATAGAGCAGGAAACTGCTAAGCTTATAACAATGAAGTTGATTTATTAAAAATTTTAATTTAGCCACTTGTTCAGTTAGAACTGTTCTACATTTCATTTACTTACCTCAATAAACGAATCATCATTTTTCCCCGTGAATGGAGGCTATGATAAAGTAATTATCTATCTATCTATTACTCATACATCAACACAACACCTATCAACAAGTCTCTCCATTCAAAACTTTCAATCCAACCACGTTATACAATTAACAGCCTCATCGCACTGCTAATCATCCATTACCTCTTTACACCAGTAGCTTTTTACTGTCTTGGTACAAAACCGTCAATATACACATTGTACGCTTGTTTGCACCATCATGCAAGTCATCCATTGCCGGTTTATACCGATTGTTTTTTATTGATTTGATACAAAACAGTCAATGGATACACATAGACATAACACCAGTTCGCATCATCCCGCAGTTATCCATTGCTGGTTTATACCAGTATTTTTTTCTTGATTTGATACAAAACAGTCGATGGATGGAGATAGATAGTGCGTACGCTGGTCCGTTGATACTTGGCCTAGTTGCTAATCGGGGCGCAGCGAAAGCAGTAGCCCGGTATAACGTGATATGAGTACGACAGTGACCATTGATCTAACCTACTCTTGAAATTTTAATGTTCTGAGTAGGTACCTATATTTTTCAATAACAAGCTAAAGTAATAATTATCCAATACCTACTGATTGATTATATTCCAATTAATTATCCATTTCTATCTATCTATTTAAGCAGCCTGTAATAAATAATAAAAAAAAAAAAAATCGTTTATTTCAGACAAGCAGTCCATAGAGACACACAAAAACAAATTTAAAACAACCACATGCATAAACATCTATAAACCTACCACCTAAATAATATCTGCCAGGCAGGTATGCACTCAGTGCCAGGTATAAGTTGCAAGCACTGAATGCATCCCTACCCAGTGCCGCAGGAAACTACCATCACAGTCTCCAGCAATCGCTGACAGTCACGCCACTCCTGGCGGTTTTATGCCAGCCGGATCCATTGCTCTCCTACCGCCCTTACAATTATCCATTTAGTTATTATTAATCTATAGCTATACCAATAGGTACCAATTTATAAAGCGGAAGAGTTTGTTTGTTTGTTTGAACGCGTTAATCTCAGGAACTACCAGTCAGATTAGAAAAAATATTTCTGAATTTGATAGCTAAAGGAAGGAAAGCTCTTGAGGAAGGTTATAGGCTACTTTTCATCATCATCATCACCGTATATCATCACTACGGGGCAACGCCGCGAGGGCTCTGCTAGTATACTATACAAGATTAAATCCTGCTAATAAATCAGTTAGTAGATATCATTTCTTTTATCGTTCTATCGTTTTATCGTTGTATCGCACAGTAATGCCTGTGCATTGAGAACATTTTGAAAAATTCATTACTCCAAAGTATTTTCCTCCGACGTATTTCCGCTAGGTAAGTAAACAAGGATTAACTCTAAGTTGGCAGCACTTCATCATCATCAGCCCTTCTCATCCCACTGCTGGGCATAGGCCTCTCTTCGCTGTTGCCATTCGCCTCTATTCAGCACTTAGCTTAAGTAAATAATTAAAGTTGCAAATTACAAACCCACCGCAAGAAGTTTCCAAATAACCACATGCATATTGCTACAGTACTACAGTAGTTATAGAATTGAGAATGAACATTTTTGTTTGTTTATTTAACTTGACATTTGGGCAGGACATCCTGTATAGCTGACTCGACAGAAAGAAAAGAAAGAAGAAATCTAAGATAAAAGCAGGAAGGAAATATCTTTGGTCCAAAATGTTAAGTTCAAACAATAATACCTACCATTAAAATCCGGGCAAGTTTTCATTTTTTTTCGCGAAACTTACTCGGAATATAATAAAAAAAATAAAAGTAGGTAGGTACCTACATTTTAACCAAATCGGTCCAGCCGTTCGTAAGTGAGATGATTTCTTAAAAACATGATAATGTTTTATTAATAAAAACCGGTCAAGTGCGAGTCGAACTCGTACGCCGAGGGTTCCGTACCTAGCCATGGTGCCAATTAAGCTAGTCCGTTTAATTGTATGAGCGCCCATACAACTCGGAGGAAAATTTTAATTGGCTTCAACTATGTATGTATGGGAACACCCTTTAATTTTCAACTTTTTTTATTTTTCGGAATTTTTCCTTTATTTGTGCTATAAGACCTTGCTTTTTGCCAAATTTCGTTATTCTAGGTCAACGGGAACTACTATTTAGGTTTTCGACCCAAAACCTCTAGGGTACTTCCGGTTGACCTAGAAGTGTCAATTTTGGTTACAAGCAAGGTCTTCCAGCACAAGTAAAGGGAAAATTCCGAAAAATAAAAAAAGTTGATAATTAAGGTAAGTTTTGGTACTCACAAGTTTTCACGAAAACCTAAATTTGCCTATATCTTTTTATAGTGTTGACTCAGGACCTTGATTTTTATACTCACAATAGGGACTATAGACCTTAGTATATGGTATTCAACTTGCTAGCTTTACCCGTTCCTGAGATAATCGATGGTGACACACGGACAGACAGACGGACAGACAGACAGACGGACAGACAGACAGACAGACAGACAGACAGACAGACAGACAGACAGACAGACGGACAAGAAAGTGATCTTATAAGGGTTCCTTTTTTTACCTTTTAAGGTACGGAACCCTAAAAACGAACTAAGACTAAGAAGTAGGTACCTACCTGGTGCTAATTCATTTATTTATTTTGCGTTAATTGTTTTACATGTATGAATGCGCAAACAAAGACCTAATTACCCATACCTACATTCATGTACACGCACGTTGTTTAGTTATTTAATCTGCTAAGTAGGTACTTGCATCACTTTGTAGGTCTAGGACTGGGTTTGATTATGATGCGCTTGCGCATGACCAGCGGTCAATAAGGCGGCTCTATCCTTGCATTGTAGACAATTACACGGTTTATTTCATACTAGTAGCTTCACTTGGTAGCTTTAAAGTAGGTAGGTACCTAGGGTAAAAAACCCTTTTTATTATTTTATTATTAACGCCTGACTATGACCGCTAAGCCACTGAAGCCGCCGCGAAGTTACGAACCACAATGCACTGGTAAATCTTTTTGCCTGAAAATTTTCCCAGATATGAGACCTAGCTAGATCAATTTTTCGCCGCGTAAACGCCCGTCCCGCAAATTTCATCGAAATCGTTCGAGCCGTTTTCGAGAACGTGAGTACAAACAAACAAATATTGCTCTTTTAAGAGTAAAGGGTGTATGTATGCCGTTTCTTCGCACCTTCATCTCAAAAACATACAAAACCTCGCACAATGTTGCAAAACTACGATTATAATAATCGTGGCTATTAAAATTCCGTCAGCCTCGGCCATCTTTCGTAATGCCGTTGTCCTCAGTGGATTAACCACATTTGACGATGTTTTTATAATTTTTAGAGTACTTAAGGCTAGAAAACTTTATTGGAAATAGATGAAAACCTGCTTGTAAGAAGCTACAAAAATTTATATCACAACCTAAATTATGAATTTTGTAAGTACAGGAAGGTGAAGCCTTGATAAAATACCTAGAGACAATTTATGTTCAGCCTTGATGATAGAGTTTAAAATTAGGCCGCAATTAAATACCATAAATATATAATAGACCACAAAGAAAGAAAGAGAAGATAACATTCTAATCGTACTCGTCTCGAGTAAATAAGTAACTTTATCGCAGGAGGAAAGTTTTGATCAACGTTCGTAATTTCTCTACAAGAGAGTTTGATTATAGCATGCTAGGTAGGTTATAAGCTCCATCCATTTTATGGTGTACTGCAAAAGATGGTAGAGTAGGTGGAACTGGTTATACTAGTGCCCAAAACCTTGAAACAACAATATTTAATCCACACCCAACATCGACACCCAATAGTCCGATTCTTTCAAACTTTTTTTGCAAATTTTTTGCTTAAAAAACTTTCTACCAATGGTAATGAACCTACCTAGTGACGGATGGTTCTATTGGTTCAAAATTATAAATGTTTAATTTTGCTAAGAGAAAGTGGCTTTCCACTCAAACTGGACCTCAAAAGTCGTTTAGTGGGTTTATCCGCTGTTATTGCGGCTAAAATATTGTGAAGTGTAAAACAAAAGATGTAAAAATAATTATTTTGAGCGATACAATAAAATCTTCATGTAGGTATTTAATCAATAGTGTCTTTCTAATTCTTGATATTTTGTTCGCATTATGCTCTTGATAAATTTTTATTATATTTCCTACCAATATTTTAAAGTAAGTTTATGTAAATGAGAAATGAACGTGTGACCTAATTTTTGTTTATTTTCTCATAGGTACCTAATTATTTTTGTTGGCTTCCTGTTTCTTAAATACTATTTTTGCTAGGTAAATTATTTTATGCTGGATGTTTCTTAAAATTGTAAATAAAAAAGTAAAAAACTCACACTCCAACAACACCAGGCAGCTCCCCAAAGAAGTCCTTCCTGACTTCCGACTTGTATTTGACGAGGCAAGGCATAGAGGGCCGGAAAGGGGTCGGCCCTTCCCTACGATAGATCCTCTCAATCTCATCCGCATCGTACACGAACAACAAATCCGGCCTTCCAATCAAACCTCCAAGTCGCACTATCTTCCCGTATCTATCCAAAAACAACTGAGTTACTTTCGCGAATTCGGAAATATCGTACTGTCCGATGTAAGGGACCATACGCCAAGTATTGCCTAGTATAGGGATCGGTTTTGGTCCGGGAACATCGGAGTATGGTTTCGCGTTTGCGAAGATCTCTTCGCTGAGTGCCGCGGTTGGGGCTATTTGGGACTGCTGGCGTTTTGAAAAGGGGCAGGATGTTGCAGTTCTGTGAATGATTTTTGGTGTAAATGGCCTGGTGTAGGCGAAGAGGGTGGAGCGAACCATGGCGGATAAGGTCGCTTTGCAGACTGAGCTCGCGGTACCGTTGGCGGTCGGTAGCGGTAGGTAAGTAGGTACCGTTCTCTTTTGTCCGCATAATTACAGCATGACCAGTTGGTAAGGTAACTCTTAATTGGACTATCGATTGCGATCGTCAATTTTTTAATATCTACATAAAAACAAAAAGAAATAAAAATTCTGCATTATTTAAAATCTAGGTAGGTATCTATAATTATGTTGGTACCGGGACGCTAATACTACCTGGAATAGAGGGATTTTTTTCACCTACCATAGTCAGGTCGGGCCGTAAATCTTATAGGTAGGTAACTTAGATAATGTACCTACCTAATGAGAACAATACGCACAAACTTTAATTTAGTAGGTAAGTAGGCACCTACATAGTTTGCCTAAACAAGTGCGTGCTTCTTCGTTATGCGCGTGATAGGTTTAGGTACCTACCTACCTAGGTAATTAGATAGGTAGGTAAGTAGGTACCTACACCCTAAGTAGGTACAATAATAGTGTACGTACCTACCTAAGTATACGTAGGTAAGTACCTACCTATTAAGTAAGGTATACCTACTTAAGTTAATCTAATCTTTACTCTGTATTATAAATCGCAACAAACAGTAGGTAAGTAGTAGGTAGCTACTACTTACCTACTGTTTGTTGCCTACATAAATATAATATCCCACCCCACCCCTTCCCATGTGCCTCAAGTGCCTCAGTAAAGATGTGGGGTTTTAGTGAAACATCATGGACTTTTTGGGAGAACTCGAAATGCAATTCTCTTCAATTTTCGTTTCATTTGCCCACACCTAAACACGTTTACGAACACTCAAATTCCAACAATCCACCATTATTTTACACATTGACATTCGAAGAAACACAAGTTTTGGAAAATAAAACATAAACGAAACATGACTTCTCAAATTCCCGCCAAAAAGCCCACCCTCTTCTTTTGATGCCTCTGATTGGCTGATCTGGGAGTTTCCGTTACAAATAAAGTTAACTTCCGACGAAGAGTTATTTGCAACGTGAGCTATTAAAGATCAATGTCTTCGTGTGCAATCTACCTTTTCCTTCTGTCTGACATATTGTTCAGTCAGTTTGTCAACGTCATGTCAACATATTGTCAAAAAAAACATCAATCAAACAAACAAATCAAAGGCTTTTTGGCGGGAATTTGAGAAGTCAAGTTTCATTTTTGTTTTATTTTCCAAAACTTGTGTTTCTTCGAATGTTAATGTGTAATAATGGTGGATTATTAACCGTTAAGTGTTCGTGAACGTGCATAAGTGTGGGGAAGTGAAACAAAATTGGTTAACATTGCTTTTCAAGTTCTTCCAAAAAGTCCGTGTTGATGTTTCAGTAAAGGCCCACATCTTTACTGAGGCACAAGGGGAGGGGGTGGGATATTATATTTAAGTATTGTAATATGTATTTATTTATCCTATTTATCTGTAAACTTGAAGAATAATAATTACTTGACACTGGCTGAATGCACAACCGTGCGAAGCCAAAATAAAGAAAAAAAAAAAAAAAAAAAACAAATCAAAATTTTAACAAACAAAACCAACAACATTTGTAAAAAATAAACAACGTCGTCCCGTAGATTATCTGAATCGAGAAAATGTCTACTGAGTTCACTAAAGATAAAGTGATATGGACAAAAGCCATGAACCTGCATTTAGCCAAGTATATGGAGGGCAAACCACACATTTGGGACCCAAAACATCCTAAGTTTTCTCACGTCGGATCTAGAGATGAAACATTCGCTGAATTCGCTGCACAGTATGAGGATCTGACATGGCAAGCTGTTAAGGATCGCTGGACGAACATACGATCCACCTTTGGATTCTATATGCGTAAGATTAATGCGACGAAAAACAGTGGTCGGGTGGGTATACTTTGCGACCTGCCGCCTACAATTACAGTGTTTTTACTTTTCTTTCTTTTAAATCTATCGCTTTATTGTTTTTGAGTACATCATGGGAATTGGTATCTGAGGTCTACCTTTGAAAATAGGTTTTTAAATAAGTTGTCTAGGGGCAACAACTACAAATATTGTAACTACTGACAACCAACAACAGGAAACATTTTTACCCAAGAAGACAATAATGCAGATTCTTCTATGGAAGTTTTATACAATAATAGTTTTCAAATAAATGTTGAATTAGGTAAAGTGTTTAATTTCCATGAAATTACCAGCTGTGCCTCTTGCCTGGTAACATTGGCTTTGGGTCCAAAATTGGCTTCCAAATTTCATCCCGAACCATTCAGCAATTTAAGCATGAGTAACAAACATAGATTAGAAACGACCTTCAGTAATGAAGATGCCGACTGAGAAGAAGAACAAACATAGTACACAAACTGAGAAATTCAAAATATGATTGAGTTTTTGTATATTTTTCAGGACTTCAAAGTGGGTTGGTTCATGTGGAAGCCATGCAAGTACCTATTCAATGTGCATAAATATGCTAAACCTCAGAAAAACACAGAGGAAGTAAGTTTCCATTGCAATACTTAGGGGAGAGCAGGTAGGATTCGTACACTTTTTACTCTGAGGCCTGTAAAAAAAAATCTAACCGCTGTTGTAAAATAATTTCAATGCTGCTTTAATACCTAATTATCTGGCTTTCATAAAATTGTAGTTCAGTGTTGATACAATGACACATAGTCGAGCTTTGGTAGTTTTTCTAAAAAATGGGAAACGTACGAAAGCACCCCACACGCGTGGTGGCTTCGTACACAGTGATTATTCATAATAAAAACATTTAGCGAGATCAAAATTAACACAGAATCAGCCTTAAATGCAGCAATAATTAAGCATATTGCTTTTTACACAGTCTAGTTACAAAAATTAACAATTATCATAAAATTTTCTTCTTATGTCCATAAAGGAACCAATTAACATATAACTTGTTAATATTGGATCTACTATTGCACATAATGAACATAGAGAGATCTTTTCCGAAGCTAAAGATGTTAGCTGTTCTTGCTGTAAGAGCAGATTTGTGTTGCGGCAGTATTAACACCACATCTGCTAAGTAAACTGTTCCATTCATACTGTACGAATCTACCCCACATATTACTGTACGTAGGTACCCCAACCCAAATAATCCACAAATTAATTCAAAATAAAAATAACTGTCATGGTTATCTTAAAATAAATGTTAACATAACAAACTAGGGCATCAATCCATAAACAACAATAAATATCCTTAACATTTAGAGCAAAACATATTAGCGATAAACGCGTTCAAAAGTGCATTCAAAATTTACTTAGGCGGCGCAAAAACGCTTATCGACTTGATCCAACCAAGCCCGCGGCCGCACTGCCGCCCCGTCTCGCGGTTAGACCATGGGTATGATGATATGTCATGCACACAAACATGAACGCGTCAACGTATTGGATTGTGTAGATATGACCACTGTACGAATGCTCCCTCTGTACGAATGCTACCTGCTCTCCCCTACCTACTGAAAAAGTATAATAGTATGTATGCTTTCGCATTTGGACTTTTGCTCCATCATCTTAAATCTAAAACAATATTTTATTATTATAAATGGAGTTTGAACTTATGTATACTAATAATAATATAAATAAATATTACTTTTTATATTTTTGTCAATGATTTACAATATCAATATTTATTTATTTATTTATTTATTTATCTTATGGAAAACCAACAGCTAAAGTAAATATCACTAAACATTTTGATTAGATTCAGAAAGCCAATTACAGGTTCTCGCTGATAGACATATTGTAGGTTTGTATTAAACGTGTGAACACTTGCATAAATCTAACTGAATAGCAAAGTACAGTTTATGTTATAAACACCTATTAACTAATGAAAGTTGCAAACTCTTAATTAGGTACCTAAATAAAGGAAAGAAACAAAATACTTAACTACTTATTAAAGAAGTGGCGGGTTAGGCACCGCCTTGCCTTGCCAATGCTATCGCCGAATGGGTCAATGTCTAACATTTTACTGAAGCTGTTTACAATATTACTCGCTCTCAAAACATATGAATTTTGCCTGTAGTTAGTGGAGACTACGGGAACTACTAACGGAGGGTTGTGTCTAAGTACTCTATGTGGAATGTTAAATTGTAATTTACTTAGGAGGTCTGGGCAATCAACATCATTTTGAATAATTTTAATCATATATAAATAATCGGTAATATCGCGTCTATTTTTAAGTGGTAAGAAATGAAATTTCTTACAGAGGTCAATATAGTTATAGGAATGATATGGAATCTTTAATCTAAAGCACAGGTACCTCAAGAATCGTCTTTGTATGGCTTCGATACGATCAATATATATGTCATAGCATGGGTTCCATATCTGGGACGCATACTCCAGGTGACTCCTAACGAACGTGCAGTATAGTATTTTAATAGTTTTAGCCTCCGCAAAGCTCTTAGAAAGACGCATCACAAACCCAAGTGCTCTAGAAGCTTTACTGACTATCTTATCGATGTGAATATCAAAGAGCAGTTTAGAGTCGTGGTGGACTCCAAGATCACGCACACTATCATTCCTAATAAGTAATTGGCCTTGTAGTGTGTAGTTAGAGGAGATTATATTGCTTTTACGTGTAAAGGTAATGACTGAGCATTTTGAGGGATTTAGCTCGAGTTTGTTAATACGACAATAGTCCTCTAAGCGCGATAGATCATCCTGAAGAGCAATGATGTCCATGTCGGATGATATGGAAGAGAAAATTTTCATATCGTCAGCAAAGCACAACAAGTTAGAGGATCGAAAGCATGAATCAATGTCACTAACAAAGAGTATAAAAAGAAGAGGACCTAAGAGAGATCCTTGCGGTACTCCACTGGGCACAGGAACCCAGCTAGACATATAATTGTTAAGGACAACAGCCTGAGATCTGTTCTCAATGTAGGATGAAAACCACCTTAGTAAATCACCACGAATACCTGACTGATTAAGCTTTTGCAATAAAATACTGTGATCAATTTTATCAAAGCATTTGCTATAGTCAGTGTAGACTACATCGACTTGCCGACCATTGTCCATAGCTTCAGTTATATAGTCATTTAGTATGATAAGATTTGAGACAGTAGATTTGCCTCTTAAGAACCCATGTTGGAAAGGACTAAAAGTATTTTTAAGGGCAGAGTATACTTGATTATATATTATTCTCTCAAAGACTTTAGCTATAATGCAAAGTGAAAAGTGCAAATAAATAAATAAATATCAATATACCTAGTATCATATTCGTCATTTCTACTACCCACTGTGTGTAAAGACCTCCTAATTTTACGACAGATTTGATCCTGAAAACACCAGGTTTAAACCAGACTTTTTATAAAGATTTCTAGGTTTATCCTATAAAACCAATTAGTATTCTGTAGCTTTGTCAAAGCCCAGTCCAAACACATTGCCAGTAGTGCGCCTGTAGTTAGCCTATACTTTTTGACAGTTTGTATTTAAATGGTAGTATTTGCGTCGCAGCAAGAGTCACTCACTATTTATATAATATAATTTTTTTCGCAAAGTGAGCCTTCTGTAGGTATGTAGTAAGTACTTTATTCTGTGGTATCCCTAAATTGCTTCAACTATGAATTCCAGGGTGCTGCTAATGAGGACAATGAAATGAGCAACGATGGAGTGTTTTCGGACACTTCAGAGGATGGTAGAGAGAGCATATCCTGCCAAGGAATAGTCAACAACATAGCTACAGTATTTAGGAATGTGCAAAATGATGATTTTGATGTCCGCAGGTAAATCTAAAAGAGATCCTACAATTTTCGAATGAGAAACAGCAGGGTTAAAAGTTTGATAAAGCATAAACACAATAAATAAATAAATAATAAATATTGCTGTACATTTCACACAGCGCCGTTTAGCCCCAAACTAGGCAATAACTTATTGAATCTTTTCTACTAAACTAAGCAAACTTATTGAATCTTTTATCACCAGGTCCAAATATGCTGCAGTTGGTGATTCAGTGACGACAATGCTGTCACAGCTAGATTCTTATGAGGCTGCGCAACTGGCGCAAAAGATTGTAGAGATATTAGCAGCGTATGACGAGAAAAATCCTATGAATCCAAATGGACTTAGATATAATTTAGACAACAGTAAATGATGTAGTTTTGATTAGAGAATGTAAGAATTACTTAGTTGTAAAATAAATTTAAGATTATTAATTCCAATATTTAGTTATAATTAATTATGATGATAATTAGTGTAGGTACGGTACCTAAGAAATGTTTTATTGTTAAAATTAGATATTTATAGATGGCGCTGTTTCACTCTCAAAAGTAGGTAGAGTAGGATTCAGCACTCAAGTCTTACGGAAAAAGCGGGAACTAATTGTTTTATTTACTTTATTATGCTCTTTTAGTCGAGGTCGTTCAGTTGTTCTGGTGTGTAGAGCTAACGGACGTACAAACTAGCATAATTATTATTGTTTAAGCCTTATTTGGACAATTAGTAATTTTTTACATATATCTTAGTTCTGCGATAGCAGCGCTGCGTCTATCGGACTTCAGTGCTGAATCCTACCATTAAGTAAAAAATCTTTTAATTAGTTTTTTTTTATGATATGGCCTCTACAGAGGTGACCTTGGTTTGGTCGGACTTCGTGGTTTCTGCCTATTTGTAAACCAATTCGGTCGGGCAACTGCCGACAACTCTGCAGTCTGCAGAGGACGTCTGCACGGCAGTAAACAGGCCTCTGCAGACTGCAGAGGCCGGTTTATTGGTTTGGGCATTTTGGTGCCGTCCACACGTTGGCATTGGCGTTCACTCGACGAGACTGCGCCAGCGTGTAGTACGGCTTTAGAGGCTTGGCAGTTTAAAAACATTCAATCAATCATGTCAATGTCAAGTCACGCACGTGAGTAGACGTCAACCAGCCGCGCGCGCCAGAGAAACAGCTGATCTTTGTTGTGGTGTGTTGGACTGGTTAGAGCGCAAAGACAAAAAATAAAATATTATGAAATAACAAGCTTCCATTCGTACATGAATAATGGATATTGTTTATAGCAACCTGTCTGATTTTGATAAAGATGATGAAACTACGAAAAAACTCATACCTTTGCTAAAATCCAAGTGGGATGAAATTCATAATAAACCATGTATTTTTCGTTATAAAATAGATAACTTGAAGGAGAGGATAGTTGATGAGAAATATATACTTCAGGTACGCATCTAAAATCATTTAAAGCCACCTATTATATAAAGAAAGTACCTAGTACCTACTTCTAACATTTTTAATCATAAAAGTTATAAAGGTACCTTACCTAACCTACTTACAATGATATTAAAAATAATAGGTAGGTGTCATTGTAAAGGTACCCATATAAGTAAGTACCTACCGACATAAAATATGATTATTTTGTTTGATAATTAAAGTACCTACCTACCTACCTAATTTTGAAGATTGTTTTAGTTGAACCCTGATCGAGCTACAAATCGAAGAACCCCAGAATTTACAAGTAACATGAATCAACCTTTCAATGAAGAAAAATTTAATTTCACCAAAGTTTCTAAGGATGAAGTGTTATTTGCAATTGGAAAAAGTGCAACTGGTAAGAAATTAATGTTCGAAAAAAGGTGAAAATTAAAACAAAATGTTTGCACTATTTCTTAACGAGTAACATGGGCTAGTAGCTATAGCTTTGTTATGGGGGGGGAGGTCCAAGGGTTCAAAAATCAAAAGATCTTTGTTAATGGACAGGTCCAACCAAAATACAAAGATTGACTAGGTTTCCCTCAAACTTAATGGGCTAGGGGCGGGGGGGGGGGGGGTCCGGACACCCTAAACCCCCCTTATATACGCCCATGAAATTCAGTACCTACCACCTATCCATGTTAAATCCTAAAGCAATCTATCAAACCAAAATGTCTTAATAATTTTCAGATCCTGATCTCCATAGCTTTATTGTAAATGTGAGTCCTATATCCCGATACCACACTCTGTTCTGTCCGTTTGTGAACAAGAAGCTGCCTCAAGTGATAACGGAAGAAAGTTTGTCTGTGGCTATTCAAATTATGTTCATAGCAAATGATAGGTGGGTGTTTTATTCCTCCACTAGCATAACTAAATTCATATGCTTATAATATGTAACTGAATTATTTTGATTTTAGGCCATAACCACAGAACAATAATGCTGTTTTTTTTTAAATTAGGTGATTAGTACTTACTTAACATTATAATAAGCTTAGCATTTTTTATTATTTTTGTTTTTTCTCTTTTTGCAGCTATTTGAAAATGGGCTTTAACAGTCTATGTGGTTTAGCATCCGTTAACCATCTACATTTTCATTTATTAATGGAAAAGAAACTTCTACTAGTAGAAAAGGCTGTAAGTTATTTTGTATCTTAATTAGGTACCTACTGTAAATCATGTTCTAGGAAAATAACTTAAATTTAAAGAGACTGTTTTTTTAGAGGAGTTCTAGTATCATGACTGAAATTATTATCAAATTATTACTTACATCTGAAAATTCCTTCACTTTAATGATTTAATGATATACCTAATTTAATAGGAATAGTTCTAATAAAAAAAGCTTGAAATATGCCTAAGAATTTCTTTTATTTTTCAGAAACGCAAACATTTTCTAGAAAATCTATACTATTTGGTAGATCATCCAGCATCTGCCTTCTGTTTTGCCATACCTAAACATTCTGAAAATCACTTAAAAGAAGCATACAGACTTATAAAATACTTGCAAGACGCGTCCATAGCACACAATGTATTTATCAAAAGAGTTACATCGGATATTGTGGAGGTTTACGTGTATCCGAGGAGAAGTACTAGTGGAGTTAAACAGCTGATGGAGTTTAATGTGGCTGTGCTAGAACTGAGTGGTTTATTTCCTGTCTTCAGTAAGTATGAAATGTATTTAAACAAATCTTTATCATAATAGATAAGGCTCGGATGAGCAGGTCACCTTGCCCTTACCACCTGTTCGGTTGCATAATCTACCTATCGCAAAATTCACCCCATGTGCAAAATGTAGGTACCACTCTCAATGCGCACCTTTCTCATACTGCACTTATATGTTAGGTACATAATTATAGTTTTTAATACTGTTTGTTTTCCAAATAAAATAAAATAATTCAATTTAAACTCTTACCCCCTTACTTATGAAAGATGTTTAGAGTTGAACACTGGTCAAACGACGTCCTGTCTCTATTCATCACTATCCACAAATAAAGAGAGGATGTTGTTTATCCAGTGTTCAACTTTAAACATCTTTCATAAGTAAGACCCTTAGATCATAATTTACAGAGCCAATATTGTACCTTGTTGCAGAAGTAACTTTGTCTGGTAATGTATTCTTAGGCATGAAATCTATAATCTCTCATTCAATTAACGCGTTCAGTGCCCATGACGCACGTGCAGACCTTGCGTGCGCACACACACGAGTTAAATAGTTCATTTTTAGGGTTCCGTACCTTAAAAGGTAAAAAAAGGAACCCTTATAAGATCACTTTCTTGTCCGTCTGTCCGTCTGTCCGTCTGTCTGTCCGTGTGTCACCATCGATTATCTCAGGAACGGGTAGAGCTAGCTAGTTGAAATTTATACCATATACTAATACGTATTATGTATGTCAACAATTTGAGCTACGCTGATGATATGGTTCTGCTCAGCCCTTCGATTAAAGGTTTAAGGAAGTTACTAGCTATTTGTGAAAAATTTGCTAAAGACCACGATCTTATTTACAACGCAAAAAAGACGGAAATGGTTATTTTTAGATCAGGGAAGGGCCCGGATAATGTACCTGAAGTTTGCCTTAGCGGACGACCTGTTAAAATAGTAGAGAATTTTAAATATCTTGGACATATCGTCACGTCGAGCTTGAGGGATGATGCCGACATGGAGAGACAACGAAGGTCTTTGTGCGTGATCGGGAACATGATCGCGAGAAAGTTTTGCAACGCCTCGCCTGACGTAAAAATAACTCTTTTTAAATCATATTGTCAGTCGTTTTACACATGTCAACTTTGGACTGATTATACCAATAAATCTCACGATAGTATAAGAGTGGCGTATAATAACATCTTCAGACATCTCATGGGCCTGAAGCGCTATTGTAGCGCCTCAGGGATGTATATGGAAGCCCGTGTAGACTCTTTCAACGCCATCCAGAGAAAGAGAATCGCGTCATTTATGTCCAGAGTTGACATGTGTAAGAACCAAATTATCAGAAGTCTGTCTGACCGTCTGATTTTGTCAGATACATTTAGACGGTGGGTGGCTATTGCCACCTAAAATTGCTGTTATTTTTAAGACGTAGGTAGGTAGGTACTACCTATAATTTATTTTATATTTAAGTAATTTAATACTTGTACTACGTAATTTATTTTTGTATGGATCTCGTGTCCGCAATAAAGAAATATTTATTTATTTATTATTATTATTACTAAGGTCTATAGTCCCTATTGTGAGTATAAAAATCAAGGTCCTGAGTCAACACTATAAAAAGATATAGGCAAATTTAGGTTTTCGTGAAAACTTTTGAGTACCAAAACTTAGCTTAATTATCAACTTTTTTTATTTTTCGGAATTTTTCCTTTACTTGTGTTGGAAGACCTTGCTTGTAACCAAAATTGACAATTCTAGGTCAACCGGAAGTACCCTAGAGGTTTTGGGTCGAAAACCTAAATGGTAGTTCCCGTTGACCTAGAATAACGAAATTTGGGAAAAAGCAAGGTCTTATAGCACAAATAAAGGAAAAATTCCAAAAAGTTAAAAAAGTTGAAAATTAAAGGGTGTTCCCATATATAGTTGACGCCAATTAAAATTGTCCTCCGAGTTGTATGGGCGCTCATACAATTAAACGGACTAGCTTAATTGGCACCATGGCTAGGTACGGAACCCTCGGCGTACGAGTTCAACTCGCACTTGACCGGTTTTTTTTATTTACAGAAAAAGAAGCATTTGACAACCTCACATCTGAAGATCTTGAAAATGAAATCAAGAAATGGAGATATAGAGATTTTGAAATTCTATTGAATAAATTACCTAAACTATTGTATGGAAGGGATCTATAATAAAAATACTTACAAAAACTAAGCATGCTTTTTTCCACACCACCTTAGAGGTAAAGCACCAGGTGCGTTTTTTTTAAAGTGGTGTCCCCGGGAGGCCTAATCCACTGGTGTTGAAGGCCAGTACATCTTGTGCAAATGTTTGTTTTCCACTACGATGTTTTCAGACATACATTTTCATCTTCATCGCTTATTACTTATATTATAACCTAAACTGCTTTAACACTAGTAAAACCTTTGGAGGGTTCATATTTTCCTGAGTAATCAGGAAGTGCATTTCGGGAGCCCTAGTCTCAGTACAGTCAGCATGACGGATAAATACTTACCTTCCTACACAAATTGAAAGAAAAGTAATAAAAAACAAGCAAGTTAAGTAATAATAGAGTAACGACTGGCCTCTTAGCTCAGATGGTAGTAGCTCTGCCTTCTGCGCTGTAGGTTGTGGGTTCGATTCCCATCTAGGACAAACATTTTTGTAATGAACGTAGATGTTTGTTCTGTGTCTGGGTGTTATAAAGTATTATAAGTATGTTTTTACAAAAACAAGCTCTACATATTAATGGTTTCCTTTTAAGATGATAGAATTTAGGTACATGTTTGACGCTGCAAGGCAGGGTGAGCCGAACAGGGAATGTGTTAGTGACATTTGAGTGAGCTGGTCGGTCAGCATAAAATGATTATTATTAATTGAACCATTACAATGCATTCTGTCTGGTTCATTTTAGCACTTTGCTTGATTTAAAATGGGTCAAAATTAAGTAGTTAAGTGGGTACCTACACCTCGGACATCCATCTTGCTGACTGTACAATGTTACCAATACTTCACTGCTATGAAAAGTTTACTTACTTTTGAAATAGAAATAGGTAGGTAGGTACCTACTTTATCAAAATTGACATGGTCAGGCTGGGCTCCTTGAATGCACTGTTCGAAAATAAAGAATTTGACGAAACTGAATTTCAGTTACGTCAAATTCTCAGAACCAATAGTATACCTATTACACCCTTCCAGAAGTCTTTGACCTTCCTCGAGTCCTTTACATGCTAGGTTTCTTCCATTGTTTTGATTATATCGTCAAGTGGTTGCTGCTCGCCGAAAGTCTTCAACGCCATCCTCTTCTGAAGCTTCTTTCTTGCTATTACGTCGAAACATTGCGGGTGCGAAGTCCAGGCGGAACCTTCGAGAACAAGACTGATGACAAGGCAAAAATACGCAGTAGAGCAACATTTTCATAAAATAAATAAAGCGCAGTGTTGAATTATTACATTATTAAACTTACCTAGCTTGAACACCAAATATATTATTAAGATGGGGCAGATTGGTAGCGATTCAATCAAAAAACTCAAAAATTACATTTTATTATTGCGATCGTGATCCGTTCTCTGCCAATGCAACGAATGAATGAATGAATGGTGAATGGATGGAATTAGGGATGGACGATACAATCCCGAAACTTGCGTATATCCGTGTATCGATACATGCATACGATACAGCGGGCGGCGATCGAAGGTATCAAATTGTTTTATTGCAAATTGTTTTGTTTGCTAACAAAGTCTAAAGTAGATATCTGCTAACCTATTTATTTGTACAACTAAATTACATAATAAGTGAGTCAGTGGCGGCGTAGCATGGGTTGGCACCCGGGGCGGTATTCTATTGAGCACCCCCCCCCCCCCCCCCTCCAAAATATAATTTCTGACAATATGGGTGCAAGACACAGAGATAATGTTTGGATAAATATGCAAATATTTGTAACGTAGGCGCCGCGCTGGCTTGAAACTAGGTTTACACTTTGCTCGCAAAATACTTACTCATGAAGCTGATATGCGAGCGAAGCGAGCCGATTTTTTTTTAACAAATGCAACATAATCGCAAAATACTGAAGCTAATATGCGGGCAAAGCGAGCTCCCTACTCTTGCAAAACACACAAGAATCTAAGTGCGAGCGAAGCGAGCTGAATTTTTTAAAGAAAAATGTAACATGTGACACTTGAGTTTGCTTATGGTGCTTAAAGAAAAGGCTGCTGCGTAAATGCGAGCGAAGCGAGCCGAATTTTCAAAGACAAATGCTACATAATGAGATGACACTTGATTTTGCTTGCGGTGCTCAAAGAAAAGGCGGGCTGCTTGTCGGTTTCTAAGACTAAAATAGACATGAAGCTAATGTGCGAGCGAAGCGAGCCGATTTTTTTTTAACAAATGCAACATAATCGCAAAATACTGAAGCTAATATGCGAGCAAAGCGAGCTCCCTACTCTTGCAAAATACACACGAACCTAAGTGCGAGCGAAGCGAGCTGAATTTTTTAAAGAAAAATGTAACATGTGACACTTGAGTTTGCTTATGGTGCTTAAATGCGAGCGAAGCGAGCCGAATTTTCAAAGACAAATGCTACATAATGAGATGACACTCGATTTCGCTTGCGTTGCTCAAAGAAAAAGCGGGCTGCTTGTCGGTTTCTATGACTAAAATAGACATGAAGCTAAATTCGAGCGAAGCGAGCTGATTTTTTTTTTAACAAATGCAACATAATGAGATGACACTTGATTTTGCTTGCTGTGCTCAAATAAAAGGCGGGCTGCTTGTCGGTTTCTATGACTAAAATAGACATGAAGCTAAATTCGAGCGAAGCGAGCCGATTTTTTAAGACACATGACACGTTATATGACGGAATGACAAGGGTCCGCAAGTCACGCGAGGCCAGGCGATTGCACTGTTCGCCACCCCCTAAGGCCGCCACTGCAAGGCATTATACTTACTTTGGTCCCAAAATACTCAGTAAAGTTAATATGCGAGCAAAGCGAGATTAAAACGAAGCGAGCGTCCTACTTTTTGAGCCGATTTTTTTTAAGACAAATGTAACATGTGACAACACTTGACTGTGCTCAAAGAAAATGCTGGCTGCTTGTCGGTTTCCATTCTGTGGTCAGGCATAACTCATTTTGCTCGGAAAATAGTTATCTACTCATGAAGCTATAAGTGAGATCCACGAGCAAAGAGAGCCAAGAGAGCAAAGATTTTTCTTAAGACAAATGCGTCATGATACTTTTTTCATTCAAATACCCATTTACATCCCCTTACGGGTAATACCAATTTGAACACCCTCTGGCACTCTCTTTGAAAGCTAGATTTTACAAAAAAAGTACGATTTTTTTCACCGTGGTCCACGGTGACACCCCCTTGGTGCGTGGCGCCCGGGGCGGACCGCCCCGTCCGCCCCCCCCTTACGCCGCCACTGAAGTGAGTACCTACATTCAGCGAAAAATCTGAAATTGAACATTTTGATTTTTCAAGTCACATTTTGTTCACAATAACGACGTGTGAAATTGGCAACTTTTGTTCAAAATTTGTATTATAAAGCAGGGTCTCTAAATAGGACCTACCTACAATGTTAAATCCAGTAGGTATTTATTTAAATAGTGTAGATTATTAAAGGTTAGGTACGGTTTACTAAATAAATAGGTAGGTAGCCGCCAAAGTGCCATAGGCCACTGTACTGGCCCGAGCTCTATTTGAGTCGTTCGCCGATTAAAATCACGATTTCTATGGTGTTAGGGCTTCCCCATATGTGGCAAGTGTCTTTATTTGTTGGTAACATTATTGTCCCACTACTGGTAACACTAAAAGTCATAGATAATATATAATATTTCTACAATGTGTCAAAATACCGGAAGAGAAAAATACGAAAAAAACTTTATTTTTGAAAGAAGGTTCAAATAAGATTTTCAGCGATGACCTATACATGTTTTGCATTAATTAAATCTGACAGGTATTTAGGATAATTACTGAACCATTAAAACCCCGTTTTATAGTAAAAAATTTGAATTTGATCAACATTTTGAATATTGCGGGTGAATTTTGTTTGAATGTCGGCTATTGTGATTGGTGTGTAGTAGTGATGTGAAGGAGGTTTGTTTTGTTCGTATTGTTTGCTAACTACATATTTATACCAATCAGAAAGACTTCAAACCAGACTATAGGATGAGAAATGAACCAGTATTGAATTTTTATTTGCCGTGAGCGCACTCCCGCTCCTGGCGCGCGGAACAAAATGGCGTGTTTTGGCCTTTTGCAAACGCGAATTAGATAATTACTTTAATGTCGATGTGTATATGTTTTGTGTTAAATAATAAAGGTGTGTAGTGTACTAAGTGTGTGCACCATGTTGACGCAGATATTTGCTATCAATTTTGAACAATTGTGAGTTTTTATTTTGCAAGGTGCCAAACATGTTTACGGAATGGAATAAACAATTTATTTGGTGGTGACAATGTAATCCCCTTGAGCAGGTAAGTAAGTAGTTAATAAGCTTGTTAAATTCCGATTCCAATGATACCACAAACAGGTTTAGTCCAGGAATAAAATCACTGGCAAAAAAAGTTAAACCGCTGGCAACAGTTGCGCGGGCGTTGGTTAGGCTAGACAGGCAATCGGTCCGGGGGGCGGGGCACCTCAACGGGTAGATAATTTTTTTTAATTATATAAGTACCAAAGTATCTACCTAATTGACTTGATCTGTATCGATACAAAGTATCGTATCAAATCTCCCGTATCGAAACCTGAATCGATACAATGCATTACGATACATTGCGATACAAAATATCGAAACAATCCGAAATATCGAACATCCCTAGATGGAATGAATGAATATGAATGAAAGTAAGAAAGAATGACACAGTGCAGTGCTGCCAGACGGTTATGTGAATTTACCCCCAAATAAACTTTAGTATGAAATCCCCCCCGAAAAATAGGTCTTTCGCAACCAAAAAACCCCAATCCAGCATGAATCTAGCATCTATAAACCTACAGATTGTTAGCAACAGTCTTTAGATAACCTCCTGTGTCATTTGTATTTGATAAAAAGTTAGCATTTTGTTAGTCGCGTAAGTTTATTTCTTTATTTAGAAATTCAATAAAAAGAAACCTATATTTATAAAATAAATAAATTCCCTATTTCCCTTTCATAATTTTCCCTGTGAAAATACGCCCTTTCTCCCGGAGCCCTGAAAAACCCCCGAAAGTAGGTAGTCCCCCCCCATCTGGCATCACTGCCAAATAATAATAATGCATGATAATGGCCCCTCTTCTTATACGGCATTGGTAGACGTTGACACGCATTCACTTTTCTGACAAGTTCTGACTACAATTTATTAAATAAGGCAAGAGGAACGACGACGATCCTATAACTATGAATTATGGCCAGGCCAGGTGTGGTCGCTGACTTTAATTTTGGGGGGGTCACGTTATTTTTTAGTACGATACGAACATATACACCTATATTTGGGGGGGGGGGGGTCACGTTATTTGCTATAGTCGTATTGCTCATTATACGGACTAAAAGTGAAGGAAAAAATGTCATTTTTCCTTCAATTTTGACATAAAACGTACCAAAACTAATCAAAATTGAAGGAAAAATTACATTTTTTCCTTCAATTTTAGTCCGTATAATGAGCAATACGACTTTATTAAGCATTTTCGCGTAAAAAAATTAAAAAAATCGCAGTCATTCATTTGTTCGGTGAGTAAAATTATCAAACGTACAAACTTGCTTATTTGGGCGATTGCTAAATTCGTTGTCTGTTGCGTTTTTCCGGTGTCCTCGCTACTCTTGTTGGATTTTAGAAAAATGTAGATGTTTCATACCCAATATTAAATTTTAATGTGAAACTATACAGTATAGGCATCAAGAATATGTTAAAATATTATTCGATTATTAAAGATTTTCATACAAAAAGTAACTTTGTTTTCGGCAAAACATGATTTTTGCCATGTCCTTTCCATAATTGGTCATTTTCAAGTTGGATTATTTACTGTTTTTGCCAACGTAACAGTATATTATGTAGGGCTTATAGCCTTCAAAAATTATTTATTATTAGGTATCTGACGATAAAACTATTCTAAAGTACATAAAAATTTAGAGAGATACAATTTAGTGTGAGGTCAAAATATGGACCTCGGTGGAAACTCCCACTGAGTTACGAGCTTTTTCTTGATTTTCTACCAAAAATACTGCTAAATGTTATGATTTTTTTTACTTAGCATCACTAAACAGACGATGCACGTAAGCCAATTCGATTTTTGTCCTTTCTGTTTCAACCGTCGTGCCGTGGCAGAAGGTCGCTCTCAGAAGGACTTTTTTGTGTTCCACTGAGTTACGGAGTTTTTGGTGGTAAGTAGCTGGTTTCATGTAGCAACTTGGTATTATTTAGTTCCCTATGTATTCACCACAACTAAAACTACACTAAACAACAAGAAAGTAATCGTCTATCCTATTTTTATTTTCATTTTAATTCTGAATCAGCAGAACCGTTACGTTCCACTGAGAAATTTCGTAACTCAGTGGAACAAATTGTAACTCAGTGGAACGCAAAAGCCGCGATACAGTTGAGATTTTATTCCGTTTACCCAACACGAAAACTAAAAGAGGGTTATGTTTTAAGCAGTGTGTAAAGTTGTCAAAAACCAGTAAAGTGTCCCGTAAAAAAGTGTCCTGTAGCTAAAGTGTCCCTTAGCGAAAGTGTACCGAAGCAAAAGTGTCACGTAGAAAAGTGTCCCTTAGCAAAAGTGTCCCGAAGAAAAAGTGTCCCGAAGCAAAAGTGTCCCGTTGCAAAAGTGTCCCGTAGAAAAGTGTCCTTTAGCAAAACTGTCCCTTAGCAAAAGTGTCCCGAACCAAAAGTGTCCCGTTAAAAAGTGTCCCTTAGCAAAAGTGTCCCGTAGCAAAAGTGTCCCTTAGCGAAAGTGTACCGAAGCAAAAGTGTCACGAAGAAAAGTGTCCCTTAGCAAAAGTGTCCCGAAGCAAAAGTGTCCCGTTGCAAAAGTGTCCCGTAGAAAAGTGTCCCTTAGCAAAACTGTCCCGAACCAAAAGTGTCCCGAAGCAAAAGTGTCCCGTTGAAAAAGTGTCCCGTTGCAAAATTGTCCCGAAGCAAAAGTGTCCCGAAGCAAAAGTGTCCCGAAGCAAAAGTGTCCTTAGCAAAAGTGTCCCGAAGCAAAAGTGTCCCTTAGCAAAAGTGTCCCGAAGCAAAAGTGTCCCGAAGCAAAAGTGTCCCGTTGAAAAAGTATCCCGAAGCAAAAGTGTCCCGAAGCAAAAGTGTCCCGTTGAAAAAGTGTCCCTTAGCAAAAGTGTCCCGTAGCAAAAGTGTCCCTTAGCGAAAGTGTACCGAAGCAAAAGTGTCACGAAGAAAAGTGTCCCTTAGCAAAAGTGTCCCGAAGCAAAAGTGTCCCGTTGCAAAAGTGTCCCGTAGAAAAGTGTCCCTTAGCAAAACTGTCCCGAACCAAAAGTGTCCCGAACCAAAAGTGTCCCGAAGCAAAAGTGTCCCGTTGAAAAAGTGTCCCGTTGAAAAAGTGTCCCGAAGAAAAAGTGTCCCGAAGCAAAAGTGTCCTTAGCAAAAGTGTCCCGAAGCAAAAGTGTCCCTTAGCGAAAGTGTACCGAAGCAAAAGTGTCACGTAGAAAAGTGTCCCTTAGCAAAAGTGTCCCGTTGCAAAAGTGTCCCGTAGAAAAGTGTCCTTTAGCAAAACTGTCCCTTAGCAAAAGTGTCCCGAACCAAAAGTGTCCCGTTAAAAAGTGTCCCGAAGCAAAAGTGTCCCGTTGCAAAAGTGTCCCGTAGAAAAGTGTCCTTTAGCAAAACTGTCCCTTAGCAAAAGTGTCCCGAACCAAAAGTGTCCCGTTAAAAAGTGTCCCTTAGCAAAAGTGTCCCGTAGCAAAAGTGTCCCTTAGCGAAAGTGTACCGAAGCAAAAGTGTCACGAAGAAAAGTGTCCCTTAGCAAAAGTGTCCCGAAGCAAAAGTGTCCCGTTGCAAAAGTGTCCCGTAGAAAAGTGTCCCTTAGCAAAACTGTCCCGAACCAAAAGTGTCCCGAAGCAAAAGTGTCCCGTTGAAAAAGTGTCCCGTTGCAAAATTGTCCCGAAGCAAAAGTGTCCCGTTGAAAAAGTGTCCCGAAGCAAAAGTGTCCCGAAGCAAAAGTGTCCTTAGCAAAAGTGTCCCGAAGCAAAAGTGTCCCTTAGCAAAAGTGTCCCGAAGCAAAAGTGTCCCGAAGCAAAAGTGTCCCGTTGAAAAAGTATCCCGAAGCAAAAGTGTCCCGAAGCAAAAGTGTCCCGTTGAAAAAGTGTCCCGTTGCAAAAGTGTCCCGAAGCAAAAGTGTCCCGTTGAAAAAGTGTCCCGAAGCAAAAGTGTCCCGAAGCAAGAGTGTCCCGAAGCAAAAGTGTCCCGAAGCAAAAGTGTCCCGTTGCAAAAGTGTCCCGTTGAAACAGTGTCCCGAAGCAAAAGTGTCCCGAAGCAAAAGTGTCCTTAGCAAAAGTGTCCCGAAGCAAAAGTGTCCCTTAGCAAAAGTGTCCCGAAGCAAAAGTGTCCCGAAGCAAAAGTGTCCCGTTGAAAAAGTGTCCCGAAACAAAAGTGTCCCGAAGCAAAAGTGTCCCGTTGAAAAAGTGTCCCGTTGCAAAAGTGTCCCGAAGCAAAAGTGTCCCGTTGAAAAAGTGTCCCGAAGCAAAAGTGTCCCGAAGCAAAAGTGTCCCGTTGCAAAAGTGTCCCGTTGAAAAAGTGTCCCGAAGCAAAAGTGTCCCGAAGCAAAAGTGTCCCGAAGCAAAAGTGTCCCGAAGCAAAAGTGTCCCGAAGCAAAAGTGTCCCGAAGCAAAAGTGTCCCTTAGCAAAAGTGTCCCGAAGCAAAAGTGTCCCGAAGCAAAAGTGTCCCGTTGAAAAAGTGTCCCGAAGCAAAAGTGTCCCGAAGCAAAAGTGTCCCGTTGAAAAAGTGTCCCGTTGCAAAAGTGTCCCGAAGCAAAAGTGTCCCGTTGAAAAAGTGTCCCGAAGCAAAAGTGTCCCGAAGCAAAAGTGTCCCGAAGCAAAAGTGTCCCGTTGCAAAAGTGTCCCGTTGAAAAAGTGTCCCGAAGCAACTCCCGAAGCAAAAGTGTCCCGAAGCAAAAGTGTCCCGAAGCAAATAATATTTGCAACGGGACACTTTTTCAACGGGACACTTTTGCTTTGGGACACTTTTGCTTTGGGACACTTTTGCTTCGGGACACTTTTGCTTCGGGACACAACGGGACACTTTTGCAACGGGACACTTTTGCTTCGGGACACTTTTGCTTCGGGACACTTTTGCTTCGGGACACTTTTGCTTCGGGACACTTTTGCTTCGGGACACTTTTTCAACGGGACACTTTTGCTTCGGGACACTTTTGCAACGGGACACTTTTTCAACGGGACACTTTTGCTTTGGGACACTTTTGCTTCGGGACACTTTCAACGGGACACTTTTGCTTCGGGACACTTTTTCAACGGGACACTTTTGCTTCGGGACACTTTTGCTTCGGGACACTTTTTCAACGGGACACTTTTGCTTTGGGACAATTTTGCAACGGGACACTTTTTCAACGGGACACTTTTGCTTAGGGACACTTGCTTCGGGACACTTTTGCTAAGGGACACTTTTGCTTCGGGACACTTTTGCAATGGGACACTTTTGCTTCGGGACACTTTTTCAACGGGACACTTTTGCTTCGGGACACTTTTGCTTCGGGACACTTTTGCTAAGGGACACTTTTGCTTCGGGACACTTTTGCAATGGGTCACTTTTGCTTCGGGACACTTTTTCAACGGGACACTTTTGCTTCGGGACACTTTTTCAACGGGACACTTTTGCTTCGGGACACTTTTACTTCGGGACACTTTTGCTTCGGGACACTTTTGCTAAGGGACACTTTTGCTTCGGTACACTTTTGCTAAGGACACTTTTGCTTCGGGACACTTTTTCAACGGGACACTTTTGCTTCGGGACACTTTTGCTAAGGGACGCTTTTCTACGTGACACTTTTGCTTCGGTACACTTTCGCTAAGGGACACTTTAGCTACGGGACACTTTTGCCAAGGGACACTTTTGCAACGGGACACTTTTGCTTCGGGACATTTTTTCAACGGGACACTTTTGCTTCGGGACACTTTTTCTTCGGGACACTTTTGCTAAGGGACACTTTTCTAACGTGACACTTTTGCTTCGGTACACTTTCGCTAAGGGACACTTTAGCTACGGGACACTTTTGCTAAGGGACACTTTTTTACGGGACACTTTTGCTTCGGGATATTTTTGCTAAGGGACACTTTTTGCAAAAGGACACTATCTTCGGGACACTTTTGCTAAGGGACACTTTTTTACGGGACACTTTTGCTAAGGGACACTTTTTACGGGACAGTTTAATAATAATATATTATATTTTACACTTTTATAATATTTCATAATAATAATATATAACTTTTATGATAATTCGTTTTAATTTCTAACCTGAAGCTATTTTTGTAAATAAAGTATTCAAAGGTGAACGCCACCTTACATAATTTTGAGAAGTTGTCCCTCAATTTTGATTCAGTATTTTTAAAAATACAGTCTAATTTACATGAAATTGTTTATTCTTGTGATGTTAACTTGTTACAAAAAGTGTTTTCTATTTGCCAGAAAGCTCCTTGTGCTTATTTTTTTCAAACTGATTGAGTTCTAGCTAACTAAAGGATGTCATTGAGTCAGAAAAGTAACTCAATGGAGTAACTATTGAGATTATTACACCATTAATCTGATTTTTCTATCAGTTTTTGTGACTATTCGATAAATATGCCTCATTTCCTCTATAAAAATATTAAAAGTTAGTACTTTGCGTTTCATTGAAAGGTTTTACATGCAATTCTGTTTGTTTCTCAATGGAACAATTTTTTCAGAGTCATGGAACTAAAAGCTAAATATTTATTGATTTTATGCATTATCCTCTGACCTTTTATAATGAATAGGTGACTAAGACATTTATCTTTTGAATAATGGCATTTTAATAGTAAAACAATCACATTTTTTTTACTATACGCAAAAAAGCTATGAGACAACGAATTTAGGAGTTACTCATTTAGAGAACATAAAATAGGATAAAAAAAGGCCGTATTTGTAGAAGATCCATTAGCTAGCAGCTGCTGTTGTGTTGGTGGTGGAGTAATTATTTTTACCCGACTGCGCAAAGCAAAGGAAGGGTAATGTGTTTATGCATTCTGTGCTGCTGCCTGCTGGCTGTCGTCTGTCGCTCATGTCGAATTGTCGATGTCGCTGTCAGTCAGCCGTTCACTGTCTCGTCTCGTTGCATGCAGCTGCTTGCTTGTTTTCTTTGTGTGATTTTAACTTTGTGGTGTGCTGTGCGGTCTCGCTCGGCCTGTTTCGCGGAGTTGAAACTTTGTAAAATGTTTTATTGAACAATGTCTAGCTTTAAACCCCCGCCGTACATATTACAGGAGCTTCCAGATATATCAGAATCAATAAACTATCCGGTCAGAAATGTCCAACGGATAAAGGTTAGTAAATTGGCTATTGATCAACATTTTGCAACATTCATCACGTATAAATAACTAATTACAATCGTAGAATATCCACTAATACCTACTGATTTGCACTTGCTTTGTTTTGGTAGGTAGTTATAATTGAAAAACTACTATGTACCTAGGTAACTGAATCATCCAAGAGTTGGTACCTATTATCATGCCATGCACTGTCTTTGAAATGGGACGAGTTTTTAGTTTGCTACCCTTGTCTGTCAATTCTTTTATGATTTTTCGCAGTTGCTTTCACTGGATTTTTCCTCTATACTTAATTTTTCAGTACACATGCTTTGATGTATCTAAGACGTTGATTGTGTTTGGAGCAACAAGTGGAGGCCTATACTTGTTCAACAGGACCCCATGTGAATTTCTGCAGCTCATTCCTAATAAGGTAAAGTCTAGGTTACATAGTTGTCTAATAGTACTAGATTCACTGACAGCGTGCCGCCGAAAGGGACAAAAAATTAAGTGGATCCATTGCTTCACAATACTCATAAGGTCCATATTATTTATTTATTTATTTATTGATTATAGACGAGCAGCTTTTAGCTGGTATGTCTACGTCACACAGTGTTGAAATAGTCTTTATTGAAAATAGTCTTTGTTTTTTATAGTCTTGTTTGTTTAAGATTCGGTAATCTTTTTGAGCACTGATTTGTTAGTTCGTAGCCAGTTGTCGAGCTTGTTTTTGAAAGCATTGATAGAAGTAGCTGTTACAACGTCATCTGGTAGTGCATTCCAATTGTGGACCACTCTGTTGCTGAAGAAGTGATAGGCAGCTAGTACGCGAGTGGATTCACGAATGAGCCTGAGCTGGTGACCACGTGAAGGTCTTTGGTCATCTTTTCTTCTCAGTATGTCTTGAATGTTTGGCAGATTGTACTGGTGGGTCATGATCTTATATGTTTCAATAAGATCTCCTCGAAGGCGTCTATCCTCAAGAGTGGTGAGGCGTAGTGAGATTAATCTATCCTCGTAGGTTTTGCGACGTAGAGCCTGTGGTATCTTGGTGGCCTTCCTCTGGACACTTTCAAGAAGGTTAATGTCTTTGTGGAAATAGGGATGCCATATTTGAAATCCGTACTCGAGCAAGGGTCTTATGTAAGTTTTATATATCTTACGAAACATATCTATTGACATTGTTTGAAAGGACCTCCTGATGACGTATAGAAAAGAATTGGCCTTCTTGACTACTATAGTAATGTGTTCTTCCCATTTAAGATTAGATGAAATATTTACTCCTAGGTCTCGCTGAAGGCTGACTGGGGTCAAAGTGCTTCCATCCAAGGTGTATGAGGCTCTAGGGTTATTGTTACCTAAGTGAAGAATGTTGCACTTTGATGCGTTCAGTTTGATTATCCAATCCTTTGTCCAGGCTTGTATGCGATCTAGGTCTTCTTGTAGTTGTCCTGAGTTGATGAGTGGATTTGCAAAGAACTTTCCATCATCGGCAAAAAAAGCACATTCAGAGTTTAGGAGTTCAGCTAGATCTGTTATAAATATCCCAAAGAGGTGGGGAGCAAGTACAGAGCCTTGTGGCACACCGCTTACAACAGGTTTTCGCTGTGAGAGTGAATTGCCAACACGAACTTGGAATGTTCTGCCCACTAGATAGTTCTCTATCCACTTGAGTAGCTGTCCACGAATTCCAAAATGTTCAAGCTTCATCAGAAGGCGTTGATGTGGGACCTTATCGAAAGCGCGTTCAAAGTCAAGGTATACTATGTCAATGGGGTTCTTGTTATCAAGTTCTTTGCTCCAACTATGAACACATGTTAACAGGTTCGTAATAGTCGATCTTTTCCGAACAAAACCATGTTGTTTCACCGAAATGATGCATTCTTGGTTTAGAAATAGTGTTAATTTGTCACAGATAATTCTCTCCATTATTTTAACTACTATACTAGTAAGACTTATGGGGCGAAAATTTTGAGGTTGGGTTTTATCCCCTTTTTTGTAGATCGGCGTGACTATTGCGTGTTTCCAGTCCTGAGGAAGGCGTCCTGATTCGAAGGATCTATTCAGCAATACTGCCAGGGCTGGAGCCAGAATCTTTGCAGATTTTATGAGAACACAGCATGGTAGATTGTCTGGGCCCGGCGATGATTGGCTCTTTAGTCTAGATATAGCCTTTTCAACATCTTTAACTGTAAAATATATTTCGCTTAAATTATTGTCCACATAGACTGGAGAGTTTATTTTGGTAGTATGGTCAATGGTGGGTTCTTCAGAGTATGCCTTTAGAAACTCTTCTGCAAAGGCATCTGCTATATCGTTGGGCTTTGTGACCAAGTCTCCGTTGCGAGTTCTAATAGCTGGAGGGATGCATACTTTTGAAGCAGTGCAGCGACGGATGTACGCGTAGAAGGCTTTATCCCCATACTCTAGTAGCTTAGATTCGTGTATGCTTCTCTGTTTTCTCGTCCAAGCTATACATCTATTGTTTACTTCGCGAAAGCTAGTGTAATCTGTGTCTAAACCAGATGATCTATATTTGTCCCATAATAGTTTTTTATCTGCAATCATGTTCAAGGCACACTTGTCAATCCAAGGCTTGTTTTTGATTTTGTTTTTTATTAATTTTTGTGGAGCATGTTTATTGGTGGTGGTATTAATTGCTCCCAAGATTTCTGTCCACAGTTGTTCAACATCTCCAGACGGGTTCACTGACTCTAGGTTCTCTTCTAGATCCACATTGAATATATCAAAGTTAATTGAGTTGTAGAATCTTCTAGGTTTTATTTCGCTTTTTGATGTTTCTATATGACACTGTAGGCTAAACTCAAGTACAATGTGATCACTTTTACCAATTGGTGGCCTATACAGTATTTCTTTAATAAGTGATTCTTCATTAACCATAATTAGGTCTAAGAGAGAAGGTATATTGCCTTGTCGAAACCTTGTGGGTCTGCATACCAATTGTAGAAGATTGCTGTTGATGAATGCATCTTTGAACAGTTCCGTTGAACCTGACTGTACTTGGTCTACGTTGATCGGCCATGTTATAGATGGGTAGTTGAAATCACCAGTGATTATTAATGTATTATTTTCTGATGCTGATACAAGATTTTCTATTAATTTGGTGTCACGGGGCCTCCACAATCCATCATCAGAGTCATCAGGTCGGTATACCCCCACCAATAGGAAATGATATGTACCATATTGTATGTCAAGGTATAGTGCTTCCACATCTTCGTACATATAGTTATTGTTGCGTCTTGCTACTATTGGGATGCCACGCAGATTATCTTTCACATATATGGCCACACCTCCTCCCCTAGTTTTACCTTCAGACTTAATTTTCTTATGATTACGGTCAAGTCTGAATAGAGTGTAGCTGGGTATATTGAAAGTACTATTTCGATCATTAGCAGTAAGCCACGTTTCGGTGATAACAACAATAGAAGGTTTTCTTGCAATAACTTCAACAAGGAATAGGTCGAATTTAGGCGGTAGAGATGATAGGTTGGTATACATAAAAGTAAAGTCAATATATGGGTTTCCATTATCGTACACTAGTTTTTTTGTGAGGCTACTATTTTAGGCACACCCTTCACATATCTTATTGTAATATTTGTTTCACCTTTTTCAATTCTAGTTTTCAGACTATCTCTAAGCTGATTAAGCTCCTCACGCTGTTTAGGTGTCTTATCATCATAGATTCTTACCTCTTTTTTGGCCTTGTTTTTATTTTTGAGAACCCGGATCACATCCTGTCGGGAAGTAAGTACTACCTTTATTGGTCTTGTTTTGCCTTCGTCACGGCGTCCCAAGCGCTGCACTGTCAATACCTTCTCAGAGAAGTCTTCACCATCGTTTACTTCTTGCAAGATCTTCCTTACATTCGAGTCATCATGTTGCTTTCTATCTGTTCCAATGTCAGAGTCACACTCTTTAACATTAACCAAGATCAAATTAGTGGCTCTACGTTCACGTTCCAATACTTCTTCCATGATGGCATTGGTGTCCGGCGGCGGGGGTGTGGTCACGACTGCCACCGGTGTCGGTGGGGGGTTGGAGGACTGCTGCAGTATCATTTTTTTAACGCCATCCAGTTCTTCGCGCAGCCCTTCGTAGGATTTGATGAGTTTAGGCACTTGGAATAAGGCCTCCCGGCATGCAGGGCATAAGTACAACAGCGTTCGCTTGCCCTTTAATCCCATGACGCGCGCCTCACTAGTGGTCAGATTACTGCACTGCAAACAGATATTTCTCTTGCAGCCATCACACTGTATTGTGTTTTCGTCGTTGTGGTTGTCCTCACATTGAAAACACTTCATTATAGCTCAAAATTACGACACTGGCACGAAAAAAGTCGTTACAATTTTCTCACTTAGTTTGCACTTCACAAACACTTTTTTTAGCTTGGTCTATTATTTGTACACAATTAGATGACTATAAATCACGATATTATCTATTTCAAGACGTAAATTTGCACGGTTTACTATTTTTATTGAGTTTGTAAGATATGACGCAAATTCCAACACTGTTTATTTTTCTGAGGGTCATTAGTACAAAACACGAGGTGATATTAGTACAAAATTTAAGAACGTAGATGTTCTCTACCTACATAGAGCCGGCACACAATGATAAAAAATATTATGCTCTGTCTCATTTTTTCACAAGAATTTTGTATATATCCTTCTTTGTTTTGTGTGAGTGTCCAGCAGTCCATGTATACTTGGTCCATGCTAGTTTAATTGACGACCTCTGTGGCGCAGTGGGTGAAGGCCCGCCTGTGACGCAGGAGGTTGCGGGTTCGATCCCCGCCGTGGGACAAATGTTTGTATGATCTGCAAATATTTGTCTCGGGTCTGGGTGTTTTCTATGTATATTATGTATGTATTTACAAAAAAAAAAAATGTATATAAGTAGTATATCAGTCATGTGGTTGCCATAACACAAGCTCTGCTTAGCTTGGGACTACATGATGCTGTGTGAAATGTCCAGCAATATTTATTTATTTTATTTATTTATAATAGTTTACAGAAAAAACAACAACATGATAATATGAAAATTTAAAACTTGATCTGTGGGATTAAATGTAGGTAATACCTTCTCAATAACTTTTAAAAATTGCCTTATAATTTCAGGATGGTGCTATCACTCGCTTGGCGATATCCTCCGATGAGAAGCACATTGGGTTTGCCAATGGCCGTGGTCTGGTGACAGTGACAGGATGCAAACAATCTCTAAGTGGTGGCCACTCCACGGTCACCTCGAAAGACCACCAAGGTAACGAAGTCACGGCCTTGGTGTGGAGTGAGAGTAACCTTTTGTTTTCCGGTGATGATGTCGGCAAGCTCTCGGTTTTACAGATGCAGAATTTTATTGTGAGTACAGCTGATTAAATAACCTAATTTATATACTAAGTCAATAGTGTGAAGATACATACAAATTAAATATGTGTACAAGAGCCATATCAGATATTTACATTTGGTTTCAAAGTACATAGGAACTAGCAGAGTGAATAATTAATTTAATGGAAGTTTCTTTCTTTTTGTTGTATTATACATAGTTATGACATGATTTATTAATTTATTAAGAAGTGACTTTCATTTTAATTTCTATTTTTGCATGCTGAGAAGCAGACTCAAGGCTGTACCTACATATTTCCTACCTGACATCTGTTTTTTTTTACCCTTGATTCGCAATAAATATAATTATGATTATTATTATTTATTCGTGAAAATTGTGTGAGACACAACTCACCCCTGAGTTTATTTTTTGTATCTAGGTCAATATGGCCAGGAAGGCAAAATTGCTCGAACTTTACATGTTGATCAAAAATGGCAAAGATAGAAGATAATTTTTAAGTGTTACAAAAACAAGTTTTTCAATAGGGTTTAGCAAAATAATAGCGAAAATAGTCTATAATCCGCAAATATAACATCTTTAATGTAAATATTTTATGTTCCAGGCCAAAACATTTCAAAGTTCATCACAAATTATCATGAACTTGGATTCACGGATATGCCAGATTGACACGAAATCATGCATGCTTCTAGTCTCCACACTTTCTCGCTGCTACATCTGTGATACGTCCCAGGAACAATACAGACAGATTGGACAGAAACTGAGAGATGGAGAATTTGGTGCTTGCTTCGTAAACAAAGAAAAACATACCAACACACCCACAAGCAAAGTTGAAAAAGATTTCAGTGAAGTCAAAAAGTACAATATGGTAAATGAAGAGTCAAGATTTGCTGTTGGTAAAGATTTAGAGAATACTCTAGTTTACTGTGCTAGGCCATCATCTAGGCTATGGGAAGCTGCTATTGATGGAACTGTCAATAGAACACATCAGTTCAAGCAAGTTCTAGCAAGAAAGTCTATGAAACCAATCACATTAGAATCCTACGAAAACGAGAATCTAAGTATAGAAAATATTACAACAGATGATGAGGGAAAATCGATAAACTTCTTCAAAGTATTCTCCATGAAAAGTGCCATATTCAGTTTCAAGAAAGATGCTTTGTATTTCCTAAATATCGAAAACGTTGCTGATACTGTTTGGTTCGAGTACAAAGACATAGCAGATTGTAAAGTCTACCATGATATGGTTTACATATGGTTGAATAATGGTACTTTAGTATGTTTACGGTTTATGAAGATTGATAAATTCTTGCTTAAATGTTTTATTGAGGAGAAATATGCTGTTTGCGCGGATATGTGCGCATTTTATAGGGACTATCTTCTAACACATGATATATCTCCAAAATTGCATATACTGGCAGGATTGAGAGATAAAATGGAACAAGAAATTTTGAATTGCATTAGCACTGTTTTGGATAAGTTTGATAGTCTCAAATCGAATGTAATACAGTCGGGGATACATGTAGTAGACAATACATACCACGCACAATCATCTTTGGACGAAGAAGATATTCATAAACGAAATGATGACTATAAATTCACGTCAATATCACCAGAAGCCATCCAAACATTGAAAGAAATTGGAGTAACAATGTCTGGGAAGCTAAATAATAGTAAAAAAATACTGAAAGAGAAATGGGATGATTTCGAAGGGAGAATGAAATATTTGGGCGACAAACCAGAACATAATAGAGATATAAGAGATATTACTAAGGATATCCCTAAAATTATAACAATAGATGAGCCTATAGATATAAAGCCTGTAGATAACGATATAATATACAAGGATTCTAGTCAGAAAGCCATTGAAGTAGATATAGAGATAGATGAAGTGAGCAGAACATTGTACCAATGTTATAGATTAAGTCTAGTAAACGAAGAACAATCGAATTTATTTTCTATTATTGAAAGTAACGCCTGTGATATCAAAGAGATCTACAATCTTATGTTGAAATTAGAGAATTATTGCATCAATATAGGAGCAATAGACGAAGCGAAATTCGCACCAAACACTATATTTCTCAGCTACTTAAATTCTACAAAGAATGACTACTTAGAAACAATTATCAATGATGATGAATTGTATAAATATTTTGTTGATTCGTGTATATCTGTTAACGTGAAGACACAGAAACTATCGAATATCGGCTGCGAATGTGGCTTTCCTCTACCATTCACAAGAACAAACCAAACACCAGTATATTCTGAACTGATAGACAAAATCATAGAACTCCAATGGTCAGGACAAACAAGAGAGCAGTGCTACGATATTTGTAAACGGATGCCTTATTTATGGCGAAAGATACTTTATCTACGACGGAATGAAGATTTGATGAACATACTCCGAATATTGTTACAAATGTTGGATGAGAAGTTGCTCCATTCTTTTTTACCGCAGTTCACTTTGGATGTATGGAACAGAGCTGTGCAGTTATACGCGACATTGTACGCTAATATTTGTTTGAATTGTTCGAAGAAATTTGATAATATATCTGTGAAAGATATGCTTAGTTGGGATGATTTGGGAGCTCTCATGATAAAGTCCGTAGGAGGGAAGAATGCTATAAAAGTTTTGGAGAAAAATGCTAATTTGATTGATGCTGGGACCATTACAATGAAGTTTTATCATACTTGCTTGGTCGTGACTATGTTTGAGAAGTTTGATCCCACTGTGGTCGAGCAGTTGGTAGATACTTTGTATAGCTCGTATGAATACAAAGATGCTAGAGAAGAGGTGCGTATTTTTAACTTTCTTATAAAACTTTTCCTTACTTAAATTGTAAATGCGAATGTAACAGTCTGTTGCGCTTGCACAGCTAAACGGCTTGACAATTATTATAAAATTTGGTTTAGTTATAGTTTAAACCCTGAGAAAGGACATAGGCTACTTTTTATCCCGGAAAAATAACAGTTTTCGCGATAAAGAGTTCCCACGCAGGCGAAACCGCGGGCGACTTCTAGTCGTAAATGTGTTATTATTTTATAAGAAGTAACTTTAAAACCACTGCCCTCATTTTCTTGTTTTTGACGTGATAATAACATCTTATAAATCGATGAACCCACGCACGAAAAAGTGTCACGTTCCGCCTGAGCCGAGCGTGCAAGCGAGAGCGCGGAACAAGCTTTAGATGCACGGTCGTTCATCAATGTTTTCTTATTACGTTATCACGTAAAATTATCGTCCGCAAATCGACTTTACAGACAACCATTTTTTATTTAAAAGAAATCATTAATGAATAATAGTAAAATACCCTAAACTCATTTGAATCAGCTCATAAAAGCTAGTTTCTTGAAAAATATTTCATAACAATTTCTTAACTTTCAGATCTTCAAACTCCTTCGGAACAACATGTCAGGCTCGATCAAGAACACATCCTTACCCATTACAATCGCCGCAAAATCTTGCCACTGGGGTCTAACCCCTCTTAAACTGCTCATTACAGATAACAATGAAGAGAAATACCAACTAAAACACACCACACTCGACGAAATATTAGATAATCTGTATATTTTGACAAGTGTGACAGACTGTGCTCTATGTGGTTTGCCGTTGCAGAATGAAGTGTTGGTTCAAGATGGTGGTTTGTGGGTGTTTAAATGTGGTCATACTTACCATGGTTCCTGCTTGGACTTGAATGGGGTTAGGCTGTGTACTTCATGTCTGCCCGTAACCTAATTCTTGCCAATTTAGAATTAACAGAGGGTCAAAAGGCCTTTTTAAGTCCTGTCTCGGCTGAACTGCAATCAGATAAAATTCTGGTGCATGTGCAGTTTTTGACTTGAATCCTGCAAGGACTGTGCTATTTATAATTGACCTATAGCGTTCCTATATGTCTAATGGCTGCTATATTTGAGTCCTATAGAATCAAAGGCGGTAATCTGTACTTGGGCTGAATTTTGGTAATTCAATAAAAACGTTTTACTAAGTCTGTTTTGAAATTATTTTGAAAGAAAGATTGCCGTATTTGAAACTAATGCTGATTTTTGACGTCAATTTTGAACGCTTGAATGCCACCTTTGATACAGATTGAGAAAATAATGAAACGTTATTTTAAATTCCCTAAACGGCCATACCATTATGTCATTTTTGACAAATTTGACAGATTACCGCCTTTGATTCTATAGGACTCATTTAATGCTATCACCGTTTGTTGTCCTAAGAGTGACAAGGAGAAAATATTTTCTTTAAGATTTTGAACAATAACAACAAAAGCCGTGTTGGTGACTTATACCCGTGTGTTCTAGTGTGCTAATATTTTTATTGTTGATGTTATTAATGTTAATATTTTGTTTAATTTTCAAAGATTTATAATGGTGAACGCACACTTATTTGCGTCGAACGAAGAAACAAAGAAACGAATTCTACCATTATTTCTATGAAATCGTATGAAACCTGTCCGAATCCTCTGAATCTGATAGGTGTGCGAGGTCTCATACGATTTCGTAACAAAGAATTCAAAAATTCGTTTCGGTTGTTTCGTTCGGGCGTTCGACTCCGGTAGGTATGTGTTCACCTTTACTTCTTATACGTTAATGTTTTCTTAACTCATTGCTATATCAGATTGTCGCTTGACTTTGATCTTCTAAAGCAGTGTTCCGCAAACTTTTTGTGTTCAAGGTACATCTAGGAAGTCGGAAAATTTTGGAGGTACTTACACACCATAAAAGAAAAATTACTTTTTTTATACTAAACATGAGTTGAGCATATTCGGTACGGTGTAGCTTAACTGAGATAGGTAATTAGGTACCTAACCATATTTTTCCGGCACACCCTTTGCGGAACACTGTTCTAAAGTACAAGCGATTAATATTTTATTTATTTTATCAAAATGCAGTATTCGAATGTTTCTGTAATGCATCAACTTGCTCATTTGTTACTATTTATTACATTTTACAATATAATTACTAGCTTCCTCGCGCGGCTTCGCTCGCGTGGAACCTACCTACCCGGATAAAAAGTAGCCTGTGTTATTCCAGGTCATAAACTACTTTTATTCCAAGTTTCTTTAAAATCCGATCAGTAGTTTTTGCGTACAATCTGCTCCAGCTTATCATGATGGGCAAAATACCTGGCAAGAGAGGGGTTGGAAGACGGAGAACATCTTGGCTTCGCAATATAAGAGATTGGACGGGAATCAAGAAAGCGGAAGATCTGTTTAGGCTAGCACTAGACAAGGAAAAATTTGCCAGGATGACGGCTAACCTTCAGTAATGGAGAGGCACTAGAAGAAGAAGAAGAAGTTTTTGCGTGAAGGAGTAACAAACATCCATACATCTATCTATACCTACATCCATACACCCTCACAAACTTTCAAAAAAAATAAATACTACCTACTACCTACATACTGATCCGATTCTGAAATTTATTTCATTACTAGCTGCTGCCCGCGGCTTCGCTCGCGTGGTACCCGGATAAAAAGTACCCTATGTTACTCTCCAGCCCTCCAACTATCTCCACACAAAAAATCACGTCAATCCGTCGCTCTGTTTTGACGTGAAAGCAGGACAAATAAACACACTTTCACATTTATAATAAAGGTTACGGATGAAGAAGCTACATTTTCCCTAACTATTTAAAAAAGTATCTAAGTATTAATGTATTAGTCATTTGGTTCCCATAAGGGAGTGTCCACATTGCGTTTTTTGCAGCGCGTTTGTATCGATACAAACCCCGCGCAGCCCCTCCCGGTTCACTTTTGTATGGAAAAATACGCGTTGCGAACGCGCGTTTGTATCGATACAAACGCGCAGCTCAAAAACGCGCTGCAGAAAACGCAATGTGGACACTCCCTAACACGAGCTCTGCTTACTTTGGGGCTAGATGATGCTGTGTAAAATGTCCAGCATTATTTATTTATTTAAGTGGTCTCACGTAACCGAAACCGCGGGCATAACTAGTAGTAGGTAGTACCTTTATGTAGTAAGTATAAATAAATAAATAATGCTGGACATTTCACACAGCGCCATCTAGCCCCATACTAAGCAAAGCTTGTACTATGGGAACCAGATATCTGATAGAATATAGAATACTTATATACTTTTTTTTGTTGTAAATACATACTTATAAGACTTTATAACACCCAGACATAGAACAAATATCTATGTTCATCACACAAATGTTTGTCCTGGATGGGAATCTAAACCACGACCATGACCTACAGCGCAGAAGGCAGAGCTTCTACCAACTGAGCTAAAAGGCCAGTATAATTGTTCCTATCTTATCAGATTGGTGTGTGTTTCAAAAATGCCTTATTCAAAATAACAACAATCAACTTTTTTCTAACAGCAACATTCTAGCAACAATAGAGAAAAGTGTAAAATGAATGTTATAGTTATATGAAGTGTAAAATATGTATTTCGCTATTTGTGAATATGATACGTAGGTAGGTGATGTATTTTATTGATATTATGTACAAAATATCGTATACTTCAATGTTTTAGAAGTGCTTCTACACAATTTAATATATTCTTATAAATAGACAACTATTTCTTTTTTGAAAAATGTTAAATAAATGTTTTGTTTTTGTTACGAGATCGGCTCCTTGATTGTCTATCTTGGATAGCAATCAAAAGTGGTCTCAAACTGTCAAATATGACAGTTCAGTGACTACGCAAGTAGCTGTGTCTCTCTCTCTCTCGATCGTTTTGACAGTTTGAGACCAATTTGAGGTTTGAGACAAGTTAGACAATCATACTGCAGCCTGTGGATTTATAGTAATAGAATTTTAATCATTTGCTGTAGGTAAATTTATTTTGATTTAAAATTTATTTTGATTTACCTAACTATCATCCAGAATTAATGTTTGTAGAAAAATGTAAAAATGATATTCGATTAATCTCGCTACAGTAAAATTAAATTTTTAAATAACTTTATATTATACCAAAAACTTAACTCGAGTACTTATACCCCGCTATTTATGAAATATAGAAGTTAGATGTAAATAAAATTGAGTATTTTTGTAACCATGAGCGTTTAGTATCCTAAAGCGAATATATTATTCTGATATTTTATGTATTATGCATGTTCATAATAAATGTAACTGTCTGCTGAATTTGTATTATTATTACATAATTTGTTTTATATAAATTCATATATGTATCTTTATTTCTAATGCCTACGTTTTTACAAAAACAAACCTGATTGTAAAACAACTAAGTACCTACTTACCTAAATGGAATATTTTAACAAGTTTTTGAACCTTTTCTCAGTGTTCACTTGAGCTGAAATCAAATTAAATTATTTCATCTGTTGCAAGCATCCCTACTGGTAGGGATAACTTTTATGATGATGATGCCATCTTAGTTCAGTAGTTGATTGTTAAAAATTAACATTTCTGGCAATAGTAGTCACTATTATATTTATGAACCAACCTAAATTAACAATTTATTTCTATATTTGTTTTATATAGTTATTTTTGCATGTGAAAGGAGTGACTACTGAGATGACGAGTGATAGGAGGGAATGGAAGAGGAGAACATGTTGTTCCGACCCCACCTAGTGTGAGAAGGGCAAGGAGATGATGATGATTTGTTCTATATTTTATTTCTGGCAATAGTAGTCACTATTCTATTTATGAACCTAAATTAATAATTTATTTATTTTATGGTTGCTGATTAAACTAGCTCTAATAAGCTAACTCTGTTAATTTAAAGTCGCCATTCACTCCCTACGTTGTATAATAATAAAGGTACCTAGTAGGTACGTTTTTGTACTGTGGTACTGGTACTAAAGTAAATGAAACAAAATAATGTATTTTTTAATATTTATTTTAATATACTTTTGGGTTTTGGCACAATTTTTAAATAATGTGACCTGGTTTATACTAGGTGTTTAAACCTAAGCTCTAACTACTTTTACATTGGAAACATTTTCGAATGCTAAGTAATGGATAGACCTACAGTTGAATTATAAATATTCTGAACAAGATGTTTAACGCAATAACTAAACAAAACGATGAAATAATCAATTTAAGTACTAGAGAAATCACTCTGACGTTTTTAAAATAAAACGTAAAAAGGAAAAGTTCTAAACAGCTGCGAACGAACGCATATAAATAAATTATAGTAGTTTTACAATCAAACAATTATGGCATTCACATGTTTATGGCAAGATGCTAGAAATATAAAAATAAAACTGATTCAATAAATAAAAAAAGCGTGTTTAAAGTCATCAAAAACACTGGAGATCCTAGCTCATAATTCTCAATTAAGTTTCGACTACATAAGTCATATAACCACAATCGCTAACGCTTAAATCGAATATACGCTTATTTACACTGATTCAACATAAAAATAAATAATTTAAACTAAAACCCTTACATACCTACACATTCACTACTAATACACGCTAAGATTCATGGATTACACATAAACTATAGTAGAATTATGTATATTCCTACGTCTATGAGTACTTACAACAGTTACTGGCATAATAAAAACAATACAGAAGAAAAAAGAACAAGTAAGTAGGTATTTAATTAAAAAAAACAATAAACCCGACTGCATAGACTCTATGTACAATATTATTTAACGAAATCGTTGAGTTGGTAAAAATTTTAAATTCAGCGGGAAGATAATGCCATATTTCAGCCGCCATATTTAATTTTTTGATATTTTATAGCGATCCAGACGCAGGCGATAACTTCATTTATCAAAATCTATCCACCCGAAATTGCGACGCGACCGCCAAGGGAACTTACACATAGGTAACTTTTGCAGCCGAGTAAAACAATTTTAATTATTAGAAAAATAAATAACAAAAAACCGGCTAGATGCGCCTTGATACATTTTTTGAAACACTTCTAACTATGTATGCATATTGTACTTATTTTTGTATTAGGTATAATATGCAAGGCTAGTTTCTACCAACTACTTATTTAAATTGCACGATTCGATTATGCGATAGTATTATTATCGAAGATTAATGTTACTTCTAGTTAATTCGTAGAAATGAAGCCAGGAATATAATTTTCTAATGTGATAGAAATATTTATAATGGATTCTCGCAAGTGCAAGATTTTATATGCAAGATCATGTCTAGTGTTAACATCCAAATACTTTTCAATGAGATGAATATGTAGGTACTTGTATTGTGGATGTTAGTAATATTTACATTACAAATTGACAACGCTAGAAATTGACTACCATTTCCGAGTTCCTATTTAATTTTGTTAAATTTTCTTTTCTTATGTGTATATTTTTTGCTGTAGTAGAGTCATAATAATATCTTAAGTAGATTTTTACAAAGAGTTATTTTTATAGTTACTTCGAAATGATTCTTCCAGTATAAAGCTGTAATATTATGCATTTTATAGCAATCTTTACTAAGTCTATGAGTATTCTTATAACTGTTCTGTATTTCAACATGAATTTAAACAAAACAGTCAGTTGTGTTCAAAACACTTAAATTTTCAAGCATTTCGCTTCAAATTTTTGGTTTGATACATTAATGTGCTTAAATCTACACAATCTAACTAAGTATAGTTAATATACATGGCCACAGAAAAGTCTACAAATTTATCCCAAACTAAAACGATTAATACTAAAAATTATTCACGATTATATTTCATCAAGAAATAATCGTTGAAAATATCTACAAAAACTGTGCTTATTTACAAAAATATGATTATCCCATCTAGTATTACATGCTACCTACCTGTCCATAAAATCATAATTCGTTTATTTACATTTTGTATTTCTCAATGATCTACATAATATTTGGCACCAAAGACAATCAGTGCACATACGATTTGACACCCTTGGAACATTTGACGCTAAGGTACCTAGAAAAAAAAATCAATTGATCAGCTTTAGTACCAATTTTACAAAATACTTAGTTCTTAGTCGCCATCAAATCTGATCACTATTTACTTGCTATAAAAACAATGTCGATACAAATATTATAAATACAAGAATCCGAGAGTGCCATTAAAATTCTTAATTCACTAATGGAATAATCTCAATAGTATTTATTGTAAAACGAGAGAGATCCAATACGAAACACTGGCCTAATAAAAAGTCCAATGCGAGATTCCTCAAACATTATTTACAACGGGACAAAATTCACTACACTAATAGAAATCCTACTAACAGGATTTCTAATCAGACACAATAACACTTTAGTTTACACACAGTCCGATTGTGACACGTTCTTGCGTACGCAAGAATCCATCAAACGCAAGTTCAGCACGATAGTTTGGGTATTTTTTACCAAGGGTGTGTGGGGGGCATCATAGGCGCGGCATGCGGGTACGGCCAGCCGCGCACCGCCCCTCAATCATCCTCTCTTGGAGACAGTGGGGGAGAGAAGGACATCTGATAGCCTCCTCCATTAGGAGGCGGGGAGGAATTCGAAGGTCCAGGGGACGATAGACCGGGCAGAAAGCCTAGCTCACTGCCTCCGTCACGGCACCAGAGCTGACGCATCTCTTGGCGTCGAGAACGCATAAGGTTCTTGTATTCAGATATCCGCATCTTTTTGCCGTCGACGATGCAAGTCCGTTTCGGTCTTGGCCGGTACCTGGAAACCGAGAACGGAGAATTATTGGCTTAGTAAAATATTGTGGAAAAAATAGCTTCATCAGTTTTTAAAATTTTAGCTTTAGAAAGATCTATATCCACAGAAAAGACACGGTGTGTTGTGGGGCTGACTAAGCCGCCGGTTTCCTCACGATGTTTTCCTTAACCATTTGCTCGTGCATTTAAATTTTTCGAAACGAAAAATCCATAGGTAACACGTTGAGGATTCGACCCCACAACCTTCGGATCGAAAGTCGAGGTAGGTACGTACCTACCTACTATCCCCCCTTGGCCACCTTGGCCAACACTTGCGTAACATCGTGGGATAAAGGTCCCTTTTAACCGTAGACATAAATTATTTAATTTGTGATCCCACCTGTAATCAGGGTGTTTTTCCATGTGTTGTTTTGAGAGACGTGACTGCTCCTCATAGTATGGCTGCTTCTCCGCATTGGACATGGACTTCCACCGCGCGCCGAGGATCTTGGATATGTTCGAGTTGTGCATGTCTGGGCACGCCTGGAAACCCAAAAATATTTTTGAAATAGCTGATATTGGAGCTTTGCACACGTGGGCACGTTTCGACGTTTAAACTTTAGGTATCTTGAAGTCATGGTCGGTAAAATATCGAATATGTTTTCGACCATTATTGACGCTTTTCATACGTATGTGGCAAGGCGGGCGAGCGCCTTGTTTTAAAAGAGTTAGATTTTTGCGGCAGAACTTTATTCGTCCAAGGGCAGAACAAAATGTTTGCATAATCTGCAAATCTTTGCAGCAATAAATAAAGTTCCTACTATTAAACGAGCAATACCTACTTATCTAGATAATTTGTTTGTTTATTTGTATTCACGTTCTCGAAAACGGCTCTACCGATTTCGATGAAATTCGCAATAAATATGTAAGTATACCTACCTACCTAACTAGTGGTTTGCGGGGGCGAAAAATCGATCTAGCTAGGTCTCAAATCTCGGAAAATTCGTTTTCTCCTTTTTCACCCGAGCAGAACTCGGTCGCCCAGATATTTAAGATAATGCGTTCTTACCGTGTTTTATAGTCCTGCATATAAAAGTGCTTTACCTTTAGGATCTTCCTCCGCTCGTCCTTGGCCCAGACCATGAACGCGTTCATGGGCCGCTTGATGTGTGGCTTGCCTGCTTCGTCACGCTTCGGCTGGCGCACCAGCTTCGCTTTCTCCGCTTCTTCCGACGGCGACTGGCCCCATGATGATGCTGCGAAGAAACATTACATTTTTAATTTTATATTAGATCCGCTAGGATGCCTGAGGCGCGATTCAGACCTCGAAATGCATCCCAAATAGGTACGGAAAGTGACTGTTTTGTGTGAAGTGTTTCTTCGCTGAAAAAATCCGGAAAACGTCAACTTTCCGACTGAAGTCATCGAATCGGATACTAATTCGGAAGTCTGAATCAGAGTGCTGGTCGGAACAATTATAAAAATCATTTTGTAAATGCTCCTGTAGGTACCTATACCTACAGGGTGCGATTTACATGACCGATAGGTACGATATTCTAACAAGAGATGGCATCGTTAAAAGGCATTTAATTTTAGAATAATAACTTTTATCTTTTAGCTGTAGCCTGGCTTTCTCTCTAGATCTCTCATCTATAAATCTCTCTTATCTAGAAAGTGAGTGCTAAAATTTTGATGTTGACTGTGTGTTTGTGTCTACGAGTAGGTATTTATCTTACAGACAAACGGAAGTCTATAGGCGTTCCATACCTAAATTAGGCGTTGTGAATGGAAGTCGTAAAACTATCGTTAAACTCAGATTAAAGAAGGGTGTTCCGAAATGTTATTAGGTAGAGTCATTCGGGGTAAGTGATCGCAGTGGGTAAGTGGGCGCAGTGCCATTATCTCCGAAACGGAGCACGGGGGGTATGCAGTTTGTTTTGGTAAGTTGGCAACGTTTATGCAGACAATTAGTTGCGACACATAGTTTGACTGCGCTGTGCGTGTACGAGTTGGTAAGGAGCGAACTACAATTTTGACAATTTAAAGTTAGTTTTGGGTTATTTTACGAAGCGTGTAGCATATAATATGTTCTAAGGTCGATAGTGGTAAGGCTTTTGCTATAGATTTGGAACTTATCGGAGCGTGTTTTGCAAAAGAAAGTTCTTGGCTAAATGAATAATTTTCTGATTTTGTGTGCATTCATTCGTAATTTGTCCGTTTGGGGTAAGTGGGCGCGGGTAAGTGTTCGCACTTTTACGCTAAGCAAATAATTAATAATTATTATTTTTTTTAGGTTTATAAATTTTATAATTATTAATTATTTCATTTGCCAACTTACTTAAGGGCTCGGCGAACGTATCTACTTACCTAGGAACGTAATACCAAAATAATTTAAAATTTGAGCATATTTTTATCACTTTACGTTATTATTTGGATAAAGGTAGTATTTATCTAGGTTCCTGTTAAACTTTTGTTTCAAAAAACTTACTATAGAACAAATGAAAAGAAAAAATGCCATTTTTGGTGTACCTACAAAGATTTCAATTCAATTGGCTTACATTTCTTTTTAGGTAAGTTTTTCGGAACAAAAGTTTAACAGGAACCTAGATAAATACCTACTCTCCTAATTTAACAACATAAACTGATATAAACATGCTTACATTTTAAATGATTTCGGTATTACGTTTTTATGGAAATTCGCCGGTCGCAGCCCTCTTAAGATAAGTTCTAGGTTTTTTTTAACTTGATGTCAAATTCGATATAAGTACTAATTATGATTAACTGATCTCTAAATAGGTAAAATCTATGCAAACATAAAAGTTAAAATTTTGTTTAAATATACAGGGTGAATTTTTGAGATGGGGCAGTAAGGGCAGCTACCTTAACCGTTGTAGCTAGAGGAAAACGTTCTTAGGAGACCATCTTTAATTTTTGAAAATATTTCGACCTACATTCACAGATTTTGAAGAAAATGTACAGTCAGCGAGAAAATGGGCCATTTACACAAAAACTTTTTTTGATGCCAATCGATCCTGTTTCATCTAAGGATAAAAAGGCTCTTTGAGACCAACTGAGGTTAGAGTACTAAAAAAGTCAGAAATCGCTAAAATGTATTTCTGAGACAAGACAGTAAGGGCTACCTTAACCGTTGTAGCTACAGGAAAACGTTTTTAGAAGACTATCCTTAACTTTTGAAGATATTTCAACCTGCATTCACAGATTTTGAAAAAAATGTACAGTCAGCGAGAAAATGGGCAATTTACACAAAAACTTTTTTTGATGCCAGTCGATCCTGCTTCATCTAAGGATTAAAAGGTTCTTTCGGACCAACTGAGGTAAGAGTACTAGAAAAGTCAAAAATTGCCAAAATGTATTTTTGAGACGGAGCAGTAAAGGCAGCTACTTTAACCGTTGTAGCTACAGGAAATCTTTCTTAGGAGACTACCCTTACTTTTGAAGATATTTCGACAAAATGATGAAAAATTATGACAACTGATAAATTGATTTCGTACGAAATGTATAATCAAAGTTATTTGCGTTTTCTGACTTTTCTAGTACTCTTGCCTCAGTTGGTCCGATAGAGTCTTTTAATCCTTAGATGAAACAGGATCGACTGGCATCAAAAAATGTTTTTGTGTAAATTGCCCATTTTCTCACTGACTGTACATTTTTTTCAAAATCTGTGAATGCAGGTTGAAATATCTTCAAAAGTTAAGGATAGTCTCCTAAAAACGTTTTCCTGTAGCTACAACGGTTAAGGTAGCCCTTACTGTCTTGTCTCAGAAATACATTTTAGCGATTTCTGACTTTTCTAGTACTCTAACCTCAGTTGGTCTGAAAGAGCCTTTTTATCCTTAGATGAAACAGGATCGATTGGCATCAAAAAAAGTTTTTGTGTAAATGGCCCATTTTCTCGCTACCTGTTCATTTTTTTCAAAATCTGTGAATGCAGGTCGAAATATTTACAAAAATTAAAGATGGTCTCCTAAGCACGTTTTCCTCTAGCTACAACGGTTGAGGTAGCTGCCCTTACTGCCCCATCTCAAAAATTCACCCTGTATAGGTACATAACATAACGTTTTATTAGGTAGGTATATAAATTTTATGATGACTGATTATTTCATTTGCCAACATGCTGGTATAATATTTAAAGTGATTCTTTCTTATGTGTTTTCTAAGTGTATTTTATACTTGTAATCGGAATAAATAATGCTTGATTTACTTTTATTTTGCAACGCGAACACTTAAACCACATGCAATCACTTACCCCGTAAGGGTGCGAACACTTACCCGCAAGTCGGGGCAAGTGTTCGCATTCCGATTTTTCGTCTTAAAATGCATTTATTTCAAAAACTGAAATAAATGACAGTACAAATTTCATTTATTTTAATTGACAGATAATTTTTCTAACTAAAAACAATACTTTAGGTGCTCTAAATACTAGATCTCGAGCACAGTGAGGTGTCAAAGTGGAAAGTGCGCCCACTTGCCCCGAATGACTCTACCTACCTACCTAGATGATGATGATGACTTCCTAGCCGTTTTCGGCCACGGCGACTGTACTTATTTTTCTAGATTTAACTTATTTTAATTTTAGGTTGGACATCGTTGTTCTGCCCTTTGATGCGATACAATACCTATACCTACCTACCTAGATAGATATATTGTGTACTTACCTAAGTAGGTAGTTTATATTAGGTCATGAATTTCTAACTATGACAGGTGAATACGAGGTTTTGTCATCCTTTTCCATAACCAATTCATAAAATATGTGCCTCAGCTATTTATGTAGTTACAAGTAGGTAGCAGGTACCTATAGTTAGAGCTAGTAGGCACCTACTTACCTATCTACCCACACATTAGGCGTTTTGAAACGCGAGCTTTGATCTAACGAGAATTTCGGTTCATAAAACGCGCGTTATCAAAGCGCGCATTACAAAACGCCTAGGTACCCCCCTTACTTATGAAAGATGTTTAAAGTTGAACACTGGTTGAACAACGTCCTGTCTCTGTTTGTCACTATCCACAAATAAAGACAGGACGTTGTTTAACCAGTGTTTCACTATAAACATCTTTCATAAGTAAGGGGGCTAATGTGTAGGTAGGTATCTACCTACTAGCTTAGGTGCCTATATTGGTCTTTAGATATATAGGTATAGATAGAGTAGATAGGTATCTCCTTTAAGCTGTAGGTACTTTTTATAACAGTGTTATAAAATACAATAAGAATTCATAGTTTTATTAGTAATGCACCTAATCTATGTTACCGTAGGTATCTTGACTTCCATAGTAAGACACCTACCTAACTATAAAATTTATGGAATTTCGGAATGCGTCGTAAGTTTAATTTTGTCGCCTACCTCCGTAACATGTAAACCAATAAGTCATTCATGTTCAAGTTTAATGTTATTTTTAATGGACATTCCTTTAAACGTCTACATCGATTGTTATTGGCTGTAAATTCATGTTGAATGCAGATTAAATGGTTGAATTATTTATTTTATTTCTTTACTAGCTTCCGCTTCGCTCATGGTTCTACCTACTTGACGCGTGATGAAGAGTTTTAAAACGAGGCCTCTTATAAACGCCTCTCAACTTGAACACTGGTTACCTAAACAACAATGCGTAAATATTTGTGTGTTTCAATTTTGACAGAAGTTGAGTGGAGTTTAAGTATAAGTAGAGCGGACGATAATTAAATAAAAGTACCTACTGGTAGATCAAAAAAATCTTAGGATAATAAGTGAAAATCACTGTGAAACAGCTGGCTTGACCTATGAATGAAACGTAGGTACCAAAGTATTAACGCATAATGTGCACATTATAACCGAAATGTCCAGCATCGAATTAATTTCTCCAAACACTATTTAACTGGAATCAACAGTTTGCAAATAGCACAGCGGATTCGTCGCATCCCCCGCAAATATGTGGGTCAGGCTGGATAAAGGCTGGTCCATACAAGAACCACAGAATATAAAATACAGTTCTAAGAAAAAAAATAAAGACCCCTTAGGTACCTACTTATGAACGATGTTTTTTTTTATTTAAGATAGGTTAGCTCTTGTTTTTTTTTTATTTAAGATAGGTCGCTCCTTGCCTAGGCATGGATGAAGTCGACGATGCCGATGGAGCGAGCTTCCCTAGAAAATGCCTATTAACTCTCCTTTTAAAGTTGAACACTGGTTAAACAACGTCCTGTCTCTACTCGTCACTATCCACAAATAAAGACAGGACGTTGTTTAACCAGTGTTTAACTTTGAACATCTTTTATAAGTAAGGCCCTTTTACTTCAGTTTAGCTAGCGTCACTGCATCCCTAGAGTTGGCTTAATTGGCGACTCTACATTTTGGTCTAACGTTTTGTTTAGCGTTTTTAGTGACAGAAATAATTTCTTCATGTTAACTAGGTACCTACCTACCACAAGTATCTAGATAACTTGGGGGCTAAACTGAATTTAAAAAAATTTTGGGTAAAATGAAGTCTCTAGCAGGTAAATATTAAATACCTACTTAGGTACTAATAATTATCTAACCAAAAAGATGGTAAATCGATTCCTTTAGGTACCTAATTCGATTACTTTTTTAAATTCAATAGAACCCAATTAAACAAAATGGCAGGAACTTCAATTCATTATTGTATGATAGATACCTACCTACTTAATAAAGATTTTAGATGCATAAGTTAGAACAGTGCATGATACGTAGGTATGCATAGTGTATAATAATATGAGTAGAGGTAGATCAAAGAAAAGATGGATGGATTGTGTGAAAGTTGACGTGAGTAAAGAAGGGGTGAATGCTGAGATGACGGCTGATAGAGGGAAATAGAAGAAGAACACCATGTTGTGCCGACCCCACGTAAGAGGGACAAGGACAGATGATGATGATGAAGTTACGGGTTGCGCGGGTCAAAGAAGAGAGTCTATTGCACATGCAGGGCCTTACCTATGAAAGATGTTTAAAGTTAAACACTGGTTTAACAACGTCCTGTCTATAATTGTGGATAGTGACAAACAGAGACAGGACGTTGTTTAACCAGTGTTCAACTTTAAACATCGTTCATAAGTAGGTCAGGGGGGTAGTGACGACAGATTTTGTTGCCATATTTTTGTCTCTGCTTGTGTCTGTTTTATCATCTGTAGACGCGAAATAAACTTTTATTATCATTGATGTGTGAACCCACCTCAAGCATGATACTGACGGATCTCCGAACAAGTGTCCCCACAATTAATAAGCCACAGAGCCACTGGCATTCCTCATTGCATTAATTTGACACGGTGTTAGGTAATTTATAACATCCTACTGGTCGATTCGCGAAATGTATTGTTATGAGGGAAAGTGATTTGAGAAAAAATAACAATCAATCTGTTGGAACCTTTTATCTTGATTTCTTGTTCGTGTTTGTACCTATGATTTGGTTAGGGGAAGGTCGTTACCCCTCGTACGGTTTTTACGTTTTATTTTTTTTTATCTCGAATATTTCATTGGGAAGTGAACTAATTGCATATACTACTAGTATATATATCTGAGCTTAAAATAAAATAAAAATCAGATGATTATAACTCATATTTAATGCACAATGATGATTTAAACACCAATCGGGAATTCGTACGAATGTGCCCCATGTGTGGGGTAGTTTCGTACAGTGTCGGGGGTACCTTCGTACGCTATGGGGTACCTTCGTACAGTGCGATAAAAACTGTAAATAGAATTAACTTTTTTTTTATTTTGACAGTAAATAATATTTACTAAATTACCGAAAATCAATAACTTTTCTTCAAGTCAACAAAAATTTAAGTTTTATCTTCTTGTTAACAAAAATTCAATGACTTTTTGTCTAGTCTCCAAATATTAAATTATTTTTATTTTACTCAACAAAAACTTTTTTGAAATTAATTATTTTGTACGTTCATAAATTCTAGCTAATACAAATCAAATCTAAAAAAAGAGATTAATCAATTTTTGAAATATTTAATGCAGATTATATCATCGTCAAGTAGCCGTTTAGATGAGGACCCTGTTAATAACCAATAAAACTTGAGAAGACGACAGTGTTTATCCACTTTTGGTTACGTGTCTTCTTCGGATTATAATTTTGCACCATTTTTTTTTGTAAAAACCATATTATTAAGTAGGTAGGTCCTATAAAATAAACATAAACACGTCGGTCATATGCGTACGAATGTGCCCCACCTGGTTTTGTACGAATGTGCCCCTTAGCCACATAATAATTAAATAAAACCTGTTTTAATATCAATATGAAAACTTGATTAATTTGTTATTAAAAACATATCTTTAGCATGTTTTATAGTTACTGGAAAAAAACTGCGTAGGAAAACATATTATTAGTAGTGTAAAAATTCACGAAAACTTTGATGAAAAAATTACTTACCGTGCGCGAAAACACTATGCTGCCTGTCACTTCGCTCTCACCGATGGGATTGGCACGAAACTACTTTCACGTATTGGCTGCTAGGCCACCTAAGCACACATGCAAAAGAAATGTCCGCGGGTCCTTTCGTTTGTGTTTTATAAGCACTGTACGAATGTGCCTGCCGTACGAATGGTGACGATCTTCCCCTATTCTGAATGAGTGTTTTTTTTTGGTCACTCCAGATATTATCATCATAGGTACCTACCTACCTACCTACCTATTGTAGACATTTTGGTAAGTACCTACGTAGTACCTACCTACTTACTAAGTTATAATTACCTTTACAAGTTGTTGTAGGCTTTATTAGGACTTTAACAAAAAACAGATGTGTTGTGCCTTTCCCAGGTGATAGGTATTTATAACATTAGGTACCCGTGTACTCCCTATTGCTTTACAGACCTGTAATATATAGGTAGATAGATGTAATAATCTTCTATCACCTAATAAGCAAGCACCATTTGTATAAAAGCTTCTAATTCTAAATACAAACCGTCTTCTTTCTCACACACCTAGTTCTAGATTTACGTCAATAATACAAATTGCAGCTGTCACTTATCTTGGCGACTGTACGAGCGGAAGCGGCTGTCCCAGCGCCATCTATCGTGATTTTCAGCCACTCTTGTTTTAGAGGAAACGCTACTTGTAAGCTATTTTGTACCCATTTTGGTTTGGTGAGCGGCCAAGTATTTGAGACGTTTTGTTTTTGAAATTCGGTAGGTAGGATATAGATATGCGATTCAAAACTTGAAGAATGTATTTCGAATTCGAAAAGTGACGTTTTTTCACTGAAAAAAAAAAAAATTCCGAAGAAGATCTTTGAATCCGATGCAGGTGCATTTCTAGAAGTGTGAATCGCACTGCGGTCTTTGGTTTTCCACCTTGGCATCAGGGGCGGATTAAGCTTCAAGAGCGCCCTAGGCAAGCTCCTCATAGGCGCCCCTCTGGCAACAAAAACCATCAAATACCGTATTTGGACAAGCCTCTGAGCCTCTGACTACCCAAGGGGGTAGCTCTGCTTCAGAGCAGAGCTACCCCCTCGGGTAGTCAGAGGCTCAGAGGCTGGTCAGCCACCTAAGGAGACATTTGCAATGGATCTAGAATTCTAGAAAGTCTAAGGCGCGGGACATATAAAAAAGACGTAAGACGAGGACGCGTCGCAGACATTTATGTCTCTTCCGCGTCCCTTTCATAGATAATGTATAGAAGCGTCTCGCCGCAAAACATACAGAAGAGACGGGGCGCCGTCACATTTTGTATGAAAGGGACGCGGAAGAGACAAATGTCTGCGCTCCGTCTCTTCTATCTGGTCTGCGCCTAATAAGTGCTGAAAAAATGTCAATCTACCGAATTTTTGTAAGACAAGTGCATTATATGGCACTTGATTTTGTTTTCGATGATCAAAGAAAAAGCTCGATGCTTGTCTTTAATCACAATATAAAATTTACTCATAATATGAAGTTAAATGCGAGCGATGCGAGCAGATTTTTTTTTGACAAATTCAACATGTGGCACTTTATTTTGTTTTCAGTGATCAAAGAAAAAGCTCCCTGTTTGTCGGTTCTTATTCTGTGGTCAGCCATAACTCAGTTTTACTCGCAATATATCTACTTATAATATGAAGTTAAATGCGAGCGAAGCGAGCTGATTTTTTTTAAGAGCAACGTGGCACTTTTTGGTTTTTGGTGATCAAAGAAAAAGCTTGCTGCTTGTCGGTTCTTATTCTGTGGTCAGACATTACTCACTTTACTCGCAATATTTCTACTTACATTATAACATGAAGTTAAATGCGAGCGAAGCGAGCATATTTTTTTAAAGATAAATGCAACATGTGGCCCTTGATTTTGTTTGCGGTGATCAAAGATAAGGCTCGATGCTTGTCGGTTCTCATTCTGTGGTCAGACATAACTCACTTTATTCGCAACATACCTACTTATGAAATTAAATGCGAGCGAAGCGAGCAGATTTTTTTAAGACAATTGTAACAATGTGACACTTGATTTTGTTTGCAGTGCTCAAAGAAAAGGCTCAGTGCTTGTCGGTTTATTTCTATCCGGCTATAACTGATTAAATTCAATCGATCCGCTGGAAAAACTAATGATCGATCCAAAAAATCGCCAGATCGTACGTACGTCTATGATCGCGACGCAATTATCATCCCTGTCGCACGGCTCACGACTGACCCGCGCCCTCCGCGCCCCCCGACCGCCGCCATACGGGGCGCCCCCGCGGCCCGCACCTCCAACATCGTAAATTTTCTGTCTTTTTTTAATCGAATAGGGTGACGTAGGGCGCTGGACACACAGAAAAGACGTAAGACGCAGACGGGGCGCGGACATTTGTCTCTTCCGCGTCCCTTTCATACAAAATGTATACCTAGAAGCGTCTCGACGCAAAATATACAGAAGAGACGGGGCTCGGGCGCGACGCTGTTCGCTGGCGCCCTGTCCGCGACGCGTCCTCGTCTTACGTTTCTTCTGTCTGGCCTGCGTGCGCCCGGAGTTGCGCGCCCCTCTGTAACCTCGCGCCCCTAGGCAGTTGCCTAGTTTGCCTTAAGGATAATCCGCCACTGCTTGGCATGTAATTACTCAACTTATTTTATGAGCCTTATCCTACCTAAGTAGGTAGGTAGGTAGGTAAGTACCTATATTAATTAATTAGGTAGGTATCAGTTTAAGGTGGACCACATGAAAAATTACACACTAAGTAGTAAGTTCGTAAGAGCAAGTGGCCAACTCTAGTGACGGAGTTTTTAGGCCTAAAGGCCTCCGTCATGGCTTAACGACTTAAAAGCTTAATAATCTTAATCACTGAGATCGTGTCAATGCGCGAACTAGTAAATCCAATACGTCCATTAAAAAGCGTCCATATTCAAACCCACGATCTTTGTACTAAAAGCCAACATTCCACTAGGCCAAATGAGACAAGGTCCTAGTGACTAGGCCTACAAATCCCATGTTAAATGAAGCCTGAATGAAATTGCCAAACACTATCAGATAAGGAGGAAGCGGTACCTGCCAATAAACTTGCGCAAGCGCATACAATCTAGGTAAACTACAGTAAACCACTGCCAGGATGTATTAATTGCGATGTCGCTACGCAATGGCTGTTTTGTTATATTTATTAGCATAGGTTTTGCTTGAGAATTTGTCTCTACCTATCTACAATTTTTATTAATTTCTTTTTTCTGAAAGTCGAAGAACTCAGTAGGTAATAACGAAGCAGAAAATCTTATTGATCATTGTTTAGGCCAAATGCCGAATTATCGTTGCGTGAAAACTAAAAAAAAACTTAAAATTAAAAAAAAACTGCAACAATGAACTCTACTATTTACGAAAAGAGACTACTACCTAAGTAGGTACTTAATCAATTACTTACTAATAAATAAAAATATATTTTGAACAGGATAATACCCGGATATTGAAACGCTACATATTTTAAGTGGTGCTCATCATTGACGTTAACTGTCATTAGCTGTCATTTTTGTATACCTACTCACTATTCTTAAGAGTAATAACGTCTCAAATAGTTAAGTACGTCTTAAATATTTAAGTAGCGAAGTAGCTGTGATAACGACTACCAATTGGCGAATAACTGTAACTCAACATTGTAGGTCTCAGCTCAGTCTTAATTCAAACATACAACGTGTAATTCAACATCACTCTCAATATTTAACAGAATATTGCAGTCACATAATTATTATATTTAGCAATTAAATGTAACATCAAAATGTTATGCGGCGACACGGCGCATTTCTTCATACCAATTTACCTATATATTTAAAGCCGCATTCACAATGAAAGCAGGAACGAACCGTAACCGGTACACAATTATATTATGACTAGCTGCTGCCCGCGGCTTCGCTCGCGTGGTACCCGGATAAAAAGTAGCCTATGTTACTCTCCAGCCCTCCAACTATCTCCACACAAAAAATCACGTCAATCCGTCGCTCTGTTTTGACGTGAAAGCAGGACAAATAAACAAACAAATAAACACACTTTCACATAATATAATATGGGTACCTACGGATGTAGAAGTAGGTAAGACGAGGAAGGGGAAGACCAAGAATAATTTACATGAGTCAGATTAAGGCTGGATTTGACCAAAAGTCATCTTACTCCAGAGTAGGCGACATAATTCGAAATACAATTGTTTAGAAAGCGCAACCGAAGAGGAGAAGAAGGTGTCAACTTTACAATATCAAAATAATCAAATAAACAGTAGTTTACTCTCGAGTAAAAACTTAATCCAGTTTGGTCGAATCCAGCCTTGAAGTCGAATCCAGCCTTCTTCCTAAGAAGATCGCTGTCATGTCGTATATGTAAATAAATAAAACAAATTGCATCGGAAAGAGATAGATGAAGATAATTGCATCGTTGCACCAACTGACAACGCTGACGAACGCTGACAAGATCTTAAATTTAAATAAAACTTAAAATAAGTTAAGAATCAATACCGATATTCGACACGACAATGGACTTGTCACATTATACGGGAAATGATGATGATTATAACCGTACCGGTACCATCAGACAATCGGTAGTCCGCTTTACATGTGATATACGTTCTAACATTAATATTTATCTAATGCGACTTCTTGTTTATTTCGGACCGTTTCGCAATTTGCGATATCTAGGCGATTTATATCCGTGTACCTGGCGTGCGCACAGAATGTTACAAAAGTTGCACGAATCATAAAATCACCTGTTTAATAATGAATTTTAAAAGTTTAAAAACATATTGACAAACATTTTATTGGTAGGTAATCAATTAGTAGTTCTCGGGGTTTCTCTACGGGATCGAATCAGAAATGATTACGTAGAAGAACTCGGGTCACCGACTTAGTCAAACGGATTTTGAAGTGGCAATGGGCAGGCCATATAGCACGCAGAACTGATGGCCGATGGGGCTGAAAAGTTCTCGAGTGGAGGCCACGGACCAGCAAGCGAAGTGTTGGACGTCCACCGACAAGATGGACAGACGACCTTGTAAAAACTACAGGTCGGCGGTGGATGCAGGCCGCTTCCAACCGCAACACATGGAAATTTGAGGGAGGCCTATGTCCAACAGTGGACGTCCAACGGCTAAGATGATGATGATACATACATACATAAAATCACGCCTCTTTCCCACAGGGGTAGGCAGAGACCACGGACTTCCACTTGCTACGATCCTGACACACCTCTTTCGCCTCATTCACTCTCATCACATTTTTCATACAAGCTCGCCGGTTTAGGGTACTTTTGACCTGGCCTTTCTCTAAAAGGTCACCAATCTGATCCAGGTATGTTCGCCTAGGTCTTCCCCTTCCAGCTGTTCCATTCACACTCGCCTCATACACTTGTTTTGTTAAACGACTTTCATTCATCCTCTCTACATGTCCAAACCATCTTAACATACCCTTCTCAATTCTTATCACTACATCTTCTTTCACTCCACACCGTTCCCTTATCACACTGTTTCTCACTCTATCTTTCAAAGTTACCCCACACATACTACGATGATGATGATGATGATGATGAATTAGTAGTTAACATTTTTATCAATAGTTTGGGCTTGGAAATTATTTTATTTTAATGTAAGTATAACAAACGGGATTTTAGAGAAAAAATATAAGATAAACCCTATGAACTTATATAAGATCATAGGGTAACTACAACTTAGAGCTTTCTGGCAAGTGTTATTGAAGTATGGAACTCTTAATGTATCTAAGCAGTCGTGAGGTTAGCCGTTTGGGTGCGCAGTAGACAATTTAGTAGGAAAAGCACGCCAAACGGCTAACTTCACGACTGCCCAGATCCATTGATTGACAGTCTTTAATCGATCAGTATCGGATTTTTTGACTAATGTCATAGTAATATCAGTTCAATGACATCATCTCAACTGGATCACTGCTTTTTTTTATTTATTTTTATAGAGTAATAACTAAAGATCAGTTGAAGACTTATGTTACTGTATTTTGATGTCTTTGTTAGACCTACGAGGAACGTTGACATTCTATCTTCATGTTTATAGCTTTTTCTATTTCCGTTAATCTGTTATAAATAATGATTATAACTTGATCAATGTTATCTCTACATTATATTCTTTTATCATTTGTATAATTTAACTTTATGACTGTGTTTGTGGACTAACAAGATTTAGGTTTTAATGATGTTCATAATTATTAATATTATGTGAGAAAATTGGAGAGCTGTTATAACCGCATAAATAAACATCATAACGGATAAAATGTAATTTAAAAACGTTTATTATAAACTAATTTGCTGTAGGTATTATATTTCTTGGGAAGAAATGGTTTTGGGAAACCAATACCTAGAACATCTCTATAAAGTTTCGCCTATCTTTATTAATTCACAGCATTAACCTGCTTTATAGATATTATGAGTTTAATCATGAAATTTATGTTATATATAAAAATCAATGATAACGCGAATCAAAATTGATTATTGAGATAGGTACCTATACATTTAAATAAATGGAGTGTAAGATTAAAAAGTTCTTCTTCTTCTAAGTATATTGAATGAAGGGGTAGGCCCTTTTCGGCATAACTGATGCCTCTTTCTCCACGAAGCTCTTTCCAGGGCAGCCTCCTTGACTTCCCTATACGACATGACAGCAACCTTCTCTTTCACTTGGCTCATGTAAACTATCCTCTTCCTCTTCCTCTCCTGCCACTTTTCCTTCAATTATGTTTTTAATGAAACTGTCATGTCGTATAAGATGGCCAATCTTATACGACAAGTTTGTATGATCTGCAAATATTTGTCTCGGGTCTGGGTGTTTTCTATGTATATTATGTATGTAAGTATTTACAAAAAAAAAATGTATTTAAGTAGTATATCAGTCATGTGGTTCCCATAACACAAGCTCTGCTTAGCTTGGGGCTACATGATGCTGTGTGAAATGTCCAGCATTATTTATTATTATTAATCATCTTTCCTATTCTATTCTCGACAACAACGATCTTTCCTTCTTATTAAAAAGTTAAGTTGTGCAAATTGTGAGGCTTGTACCAAATTATGTATAAACATCTTCATAGATCTGAAAGAATTTCTACCGCGCCTTGGGAATAAATTGGAGACCATGTTTCGTTTTTTAAGATAAAAAAATAAGCAAAAAAAAAAAAATGTATGGAGCACAAAAGTAAAAAGGCCACTATAGCGGAATCACAATATGAATTGAGATATACTTACTTATGTCGTTCTTGTCACTCTCATACATTACATACATAGGTAGGTACATAAAATCACGCCTCTTTCCCACAGGGTTAGGCTCACATCTTTCGCCTCATTCACTCTCATCACATTTTTCATACAAGCTCGCCGGTTTAGGGTTTGACTTTTGACCTGGGCCTGAATTCTACTAGATGACAACCGCTTTGGTTTTGGTTCGATCTCTTAAATGTCAGCCATTTGGTGAAATAGTAGAATAGCTTTTCAAAAATTTCTTCTGCCAAAGTTCAAAACCTCACCACAACTGAGTCGTTTGTTATTAGTAGTCATGGAAACAGTCGCTTTAGTTGAGGTTTTGGTTGAGGTTGATAAAAAGTTCGGTACCAGAATCGACGCCCTGGCCTTTCTCTAAAATGTCACCAATCTGATCCAATCCAGGTATGTTTGCCGAAAAGAAAAGAAAATATTGCATTATTGCAGAAAAGAGACGGCATTATAGATCAATTCCTATTGTGATTCTGCAATAACGGCCATTTTAACCCCGCTGTTCTGTTTTGCATCGTTTATCAGTCAAAACAGGTATTTTTAAATAAGTATTTCTCTGTCGTATTTTCAAATAAAGCGCTTTCTGTCGTGTTAAAGTAATAAATGATTTGATTAGACAGCCGTAGAAATCTGTATTTTTAGTTGCGCTTACGAGCGATTGACGCGTTCCGACGTCATCATTTGAATAATTTGGACGAGTTTGAGATAAGCCGACAGATTTTCCGGATTTTTGTGATTCATTGGTTGTAAAATCATAGATCAAATAATTTAACGACAGATTATAGTCTATGAATACAATTAACTAATCGTAATTCGTTCTGCTTAGATTTTTCTAATCGCAAACTTAGCATGATTTGAGTTTAATCTGATATTAGAATCGACTTTGATCGTGCCTAAATTTACTTACGATTTTTTTTCAATAAAATTTGTCACGTCTGAATGCTATACTAGAGCTTGATTAGGATCAGTAGAGATTAAATCCACCGCTTTTGATTATTATCGTGGGATCTTAGTAGTGTAAATATCAAGTGAAGTCAGTCGAGTGTCAAGAATAGGTCCCATCTTGTAGGTCAGGATCATTAGTAATAGACCTCTAGAGTTGTAATATATGGGATCACAGAAGAAGAATATCGTATTTACTAGAAGGAACCTATTAAAAAATATATCACCATTTTAAAGGTATATTTATTCCAGTTGGACATTCCAGTAGGCGCTGGTTTCAAAAATAGCTCTTTGTAAATAAAAAGCTATTCACTATTGCAAGCTGCATTATAATCTTCCTCTTTAGGTATTTTATTTATTTTATTTTATTTTATTTTATTCGGAAGACAGACAGATATACAGACTTAAGGACTAACACTTTAAATTACAAGTAACCATTTATACGTCTTCGCATGTGACAACTAAACAGAACTAAGCAATGCTTGCTGAAGAAATTGAAAAGAAGAAAAATAACAACTTAATGCATGCACTGGTCCTCCACTTGAGGGTAAGGATGGAACCGCGGCAGCATCATCTGTGGCGCCGGTGATGGCGTCACTTCGTTGAAGTTGAGTGTGTCGTGGCTAACACTTTCACCTTATATTTATACTCTATAGATCAAAGGCTACTCACTATTACAAGCTGCATTATAATCTTCCTCCTTAGGCATGTACTGGTCCTCCACTTGAGGGTAAGGATGGAACCGCGGCAGCATCATCTGTGGCGCCGGTGATGGTGTTCTCTGCTTGCTGAGGTTGAGCGGCGTGTCGGGGTCCTGCGGCGGCGGTGAGCGGGCGCTCGTGAGCTGAGCAAGCTGCGCTGTGGCCGGCCAGTTCGGCTGGGACATCTGGGGAGCAATCATTTACATCAGAAATCAAAATTTGAAATCTATACCTACTCAAAAGTCAAATTCATTTATTCAATAAGATCACTAGTGTACCACTTTGAAACGTCTTAAGAGCTAGGTGATTCTACTCCTGTTCCTTCCTTCGCGACCAAGACCGTGAAGAACCAGGGCAACAAACACGGTTTGGGGCCTTACTCTCTTTTCGGTGACACACTTTTTGTATGTAATTTTTTTTTATATAGGTAGGTAGGTATACCTAATTATTATAAATGTTATCTCATTTTTACAAGTATTCTTTATGTAAGTATATAATTATAATAATAAATGAATTGGAGCATATTCTTGAACACTTTGACACGTCAATGATACCTAATTATTATTTGTTACAATATAATAATACTCTCCTCTCTATATATCTATCCTACTAATATAATAAAGGCGAAAGTCCTGTGTGTGTGTGAATGTTCGCTACCACGTATCTCCATAACTACTTAACTGATTTTGATGAAATTTGGAATGTAGATAGTATACAGGGTGTGGCAAATTCTTGGTCACTGAAGGGTAGCTACCTTTTCTCTTGTAGTTAGAGAGTTTTGTTCTTAGGAAACTTCAGTTTTATTTTGAAGAAAAAAATAATTGCATTTTTAGATTTTTGAAAAAAAGTACAGTTAGCCTAAAAAATTACATTTGTCAAAAAAAACAAGTTGGTCTTAATCGACTCTATTTCCCATCAGGAACACTTCTCCCAAAGTAACTTATCAAATCAAATCGTAAGTTTTTGCAATAATTCAAAAAAACACATCCCATACATTTTCTATGAAATTAGAAGCTGTAAACATTACAGTAAAACTTATTCGATCGTTCTTAATTTAATTTCATAACTGCTCCAGCAAGCTGGGAGGCTATTGTAAAGCGTGTATTTAAATTTAGAACAAAGTGCTTCCCTGCAGATGTAAAATTACCATTCTCTCTTGCGGCTCTGTCTGAGGCGCATAAGGCTTTACAATAGCCTCCCAGCATGCCGAAGCAGTTACGAATTTAAATTAATAACCATCGAATAATTGGCACTATAATGTTTACAACTAGGCACTAATTTCATAGAAAATGTATGGGATGTGTTTTTTTGAATTATTGCAAAAACTTACGATTTGATTTGATAAGTTACTTTGGGAGAAGTGTTCCTGGAAGGAAATAGAGTCGATTAAGACCAACTTGTTTTTTTTGACAAATGTAATTTTTTAGGCTAACTGTACTTTTTTTCAAAAATCTAAAAATGCAATTATTTTTTTCTTCAAAATAAAACCGAAGTTTCCTATGAACAAAACTCTCTAACTACAAGAGAAAAGGTAGCTACCCTTCAGTGACCAAGAATTTGCCACACCCTGTATAGTCGTATTGCTCATTAGGTATACGGACTAAAATCGGACTAAAATTTAAGGAACAAATGTCATTTTTCATATATCTTTAGTCCGTATAATGAGCAATACGACTATAGGTTCTTGAATAACACATAGGCATACTTTCTATCCCGGAAATATGTATGGTTCCTGTGGGATAAAAAAAGTGGTCCACGCGGATTTAATTTATTTTGATCTCCACGATTTTCAATTTCATTATAGTAAAAAGGAAAGGCCCTAACCATAGGAGATTAATGTTTTAACTCCAAAATCTCCATGGGAAAGCCAATCGCCACAGGAAACAAGATTGAATTTATATTAAAGACCACCTGCATTGTGTCTTTTAAAATGTAAAACGATTGTTTCTATTTAAAGCCTAATTTACATGTGTTCGGTCACACTCTGTCAAAGTTAATAGATTTCCGTTTTTCCATTTCACCGATGCCGTGGACCACCAAAAACGAAATTCGGGCCAATTACTCTTCGATCCGGTGTTTGTTATATAAAATTATAATTAGGCAATGTTTTATAAGCTCATCATTCGTCATCCAGTTCTTGACTAAGATTTCATTTGATGTTTCGGTTAGAATTAATTGGCGCAATTTCCTCTAAATGAAATCTGTTATGTCACTATGGGTGCGGTGGAAGAAAGGTTTTGTCTTGCATGCTTATTCGATCAAAGCCATACTTCTAGTCTTCACAATGTTTCTTAAAATATAGATAATTTTAATTGTTAAAACCGCATCCTTTTACTTTATTGGTTAAACATTTTACTTTAAAATCAGAGCGGCGCTACCGTCACCAAATAGTATTCAACGACCCGTTTTTAACCCGTTTGATACCCGTTTAGTAAAATAAATGTTGCTTGATTATTTTTAATAGGTTCAATAAGTCAGTTTTACACCTTGCAAACTTTTTCATAACTAGTTACTTATTCATCTTTTTGCAAGGCTAAACAGTTGCCCTAATCAAATTAAAAGCGCTTCGTATCGAATCTCTTTCTATTATCGTTTATCCTTTGTTCTGACACTTCTGACCACGTGACTATCGTCATTGAAAATAAAATCCCATACATTTTCTCTATTATGTATACTATAGCGTTAGCGATTGTAGATAAATCACTTGGCTAGGGCACCTGTACCTACGCTACAGTATCTACGTAGCTATAGAAAAAAGTTTGTTCAGAAGTTCAAACTGTTTTAGTCATTATTTTAATTTAAGTTTTCTCAAATAAAACGAGTAAACCTGAATTATAAATTATTCAAAATAATCTTGCCCAATACTATACTCCGACAATATCTACTAATCGGTGTTTGTAAGCGCAAGTAAACAAACCGTCAGTTACAGGATATTAGCTAACATTTAAATCGATCTGATTGCTGCCAAACAATGTGTCGGCATGTTTTGATTTGTTCGATTCTATTCTGGTCTGCAGCAGCCAGGTGTTTGCTAAAGCCATTGTTAATACCTACGAAGTGTTGGATTTATTCGTTTAAATTTTTGAAAAGAGTAAGGTTGAGATTACACCAAAGCGGAGACGAGAGGTGATGTGTTTAAACATTTCGTCTGTGTCACGAGATTTGTGAATAACGAAATTCTATTGGTTGTTTATACACAATCTCTCTGATTAAGAAACAATTCTTTCACATTCTTAAATCTGTCTCTCTTAATTATTTAGCTTGCCGCACGATGCATCAAAAGATAAAGGTATTTTGTAGTTGTATTATATAGACAATTAATGATGGTCCATGTTTGAAACTGATAAATCTATAAGTACTAAATGAACACCTGAATATCTCTTACATCAAGAGCAAACTAGTTGGCATTCTGATAAGCTGTTAGGGGCCTGCAAATTATCACATATTGAACTCTAATTTCTGCACAATGCGTACGTCAAATATATATTTGACATAGGTAGGTACATCTTATCACCCCAGTATCTTCAAAGAATGCCTAAGGATCTGAGAGAATGGGTACCGCTCCAAGTGGGTCCTTCAGACATCTTCAAAAGATCTAAAATACCTAAAAATCTGATATGAGAGAATGTTTACCGTGCCTGGTTTATACAGTATAGTAGGGTAGACCATTTCGTGGATTAGTCATCATAATTTTGTCTAGTTTTTCTTTCTTAATCTCCACTTACATTAGGTCCTTGTTGTTGTGGTCTCATCTGCTCCAGCAGTGGCAGTAATGATAGTGGTGGACCGGGGTACATGTGCTGGCCGCGTCGGACCATCTCCTGCCGCCTGAGCTGTTCCTGCTGGAGCCTCTGCAGCTCCAACTCTGCCGTGACGTTTCCTATGCTCTGTAACAAGAGAGGTATGAGGTTAGAACAATGCTTCTTAGAGGGTGCTAAAACGATGAATGAGCAAGTTCAAATTCTTCCGCTATTTTGCCTATTAGGTTACCCAAAATTATTGTTAAGCATGACTAGTTACATAACCGTGTTGGAAGGCATAAGCTAAGGAAGGTTTACGACTAGATGATGACAGGCTGTATGATTATAAACAACATTTACAAAGAAAACTTACAACCGTCCATGACTTTGTACATTATTGTCTCTTGCAAGGTAGCGTGTTCATTTTCAAAGCCAAAAAGTTAAAATTAAGATCATCTAAATATCAGTAAGTGATCATGTCATCAAAGTGAAGTTAATGTCTCCCTAAATCCAGGTTTATTTCACTTAAAACAAAAAGAAATACAATTAATTTGGAGGATGTTGAAACTTTCCGGGCACTTAACGAGGCATCACTCCGCGCAAAATTTGTTCCTACCAATATATTGCACTCTTAAGCGCCATTAAGCCAAAGAATACAGTCGAATGTGTGCACAAATCAACCGGGAGAGCGGACGGTAAATCTTCAAGACCATAAAGCAATGCCGAAAAAAAGGAGCGAAATTAATTGCTAGGGAGTCGTGACGGACACAATATACATTTTATCGACTCTTCATTAAACCCGTATTGAATTGTTAATGTTCATACGGACGGAGGTGACGAAACTCGAATGTTGATGTCAGTTTCCTGCAAATATGAAAAGAAGATCCCTTTTGAAATTCACAAATGGATATCGGACGGCGCGATTCATTTAGGTGAATCACCGAAAAAAGAGAAGCGCTAATGGAAGACAAAAGCGAACACATAAATAAAAGTGACATAATCGGTGTAAAAAAGCCACAAAATCGCAAACGGGAGCAATAGACGGCCCTCTGATAAAACTGAATTTATATAGAAGGCAGGTTATGACTTATTTAGGGTGTAAAAGAACTTTTGGAATATCAATACGGCGGCGGGTGGTGGTAAAGCTAGCAGACAGCTTTCTATGTAAGTAAATGCAGCAAAAGCCCAACCGGTAATGGACCAAGTTTTTCCATCGCCCTGACAAATTGCCGTCATAACCGAACGGATTAAACTTTTTATTAAAAACAACAAACTGAGCATAATGTATGGGCGTGATCGGCAAGGGACAGATGCTCCCGAATAACGTGTGCGATTTATCTAATGTAAAAAGACTTTTATTTAATAGCTTTGCAGAGATGTCCTAGCAATTGGCGCTTATATTTTACTGCGGGTCGACATTTTGGCATTTCAAGCGTGTTTTGATAGCGTTATTAATGTTTGAGATGATATAAAAATGTGATTTTTGATGGAGGAGACCAGCTGGAATGTTACAATTTATTGTTGTAGTAACGCGGGTCATCTTACTAGGAGTATGATTCACCGAGAGATCTACAACGTGTCCTACTTCTCACCTTTGCTGTTGCTTTTTCATCTTATTTTTCTACTCAATCTTCGTGATTAATAAAACATTATTGTGTAACCACAGTTCCAACGATTCATCACTGCCTGTTTTATCTACTTTGGCCAATAGGACGATTCCAAATAAGCCTTTTCAAAAAATTTACTACTTGGACTTGTCATTTAATTTTTTGTTAGATATCCGTCAGTATTTATATGATTGTGACTCAAACTACGATAAAATAATATTGAAAGGAGTATGTTATGCATAATCAAGTAAGATAACAGTAAAAAGGTAAAGATTATTATTTGCTTATGTGAAATAACTCAGAGGTTGAATCTTTTATAGGCATCCAACATAAAGATGTAGGAAGACAAGACACGGAAGATGAAGTAACAGATTGAGACATCACTGCCAATGGAAACAGTTGGACGTCATTTGGCGAAGCACAAGTGTTTGTCAATGATGGCCGAAGCATAAATAGGAACTCTCACACCATCTGTGAACCGTCCTTGACTGAACATAGTCTATTTATAAATGAAGTTATAAATAAAGTGGCAAATATATCCACATGTTTCTCTATTAAATTAGAAAATAAACATTAAGGAATAGCTGACTTTGAGGTAGATCAATTTTGACGAGCTAAATTTTTTAACTTCATCCTATTATTTAAGTAGTTGGTATAACGGAAATGATTTAAAGTTATTTTTGTTCTATTTTATTTTTATAAATGAGATTTGTAAACTAGAACTAAAGGAAATTAAATTTAGATTTAATGTCAAAGAACAACTAGTTCGCTTAGATGAAAACAAATTGGTGAATGAAGATATGCCTAGTTCTGCTGACGCACATTATCAAAGCAGATCTCTAAAACAATCTTTTAAGTAATCAGAATATCCACCGGACATACCACCGAGTAATTTATAAAGACAGCGTTGAAATAGTACTTTTTTTTAATAAAACCACGACAAAGGAATATAATCCTTCTGTTATACGCCCTAAGATCGATAGGAGATTAGATCGGTATAATGAAACAGACGTCACATTGACGCAAGAGATGCAGATCTGGGGTGAAATCATAATATTTACTGTCACTAGTGAGCTCATTTTCGACGATTATTCTGGTCTAGTCATGGTCTTTAGTGTAACAGTCGAGGCCTCATCATTAGTCCAATAATAGGATCAGTTTGGAAATAAAGCGGGTTTCTACCGACAGAAAACAGGTGCTATATTCCTCAAATTATAAGACTGTAATAATACTAAGTTGATTCAAATTTTTATAAAATATTTAAATTAAAGGCTTGGTTTTTTTACGTAACGTTTCGGTAGACCCTGCACTAAGTTAAATATCTTGTGTCGCAGGATCTGCGTTCCTTTTGTGGACATCCAGTAGCCTCTGCAGTTATGTCATCAAATTTGTCAAAATTCAGTCTTATTTCTCAACTAGCTGCTGCCCGCGGCTTCGCTCGCGTGGTGCCCGGATAAAAAGTAACCTATGTTACTTCGCCAGCCTTCCAACTATCTCCACACAAAAAATCACGTCAATCCGTCGCTCTGTTTTGACGTGAAAGCAGGACAAATAAACACACTTTCACATTTATAATATGGGTACGAATGTGATAAATCAGTGGATCCTAACCTTTTCCACCTTGTTACCCCTATGACCATGTCAATGAAACAGATTTTACCCCCATTTCACTTTCAAACCCTCCTCCACTACCCGCGTCCTTTAAAATATTACGTTTTCATCTTAAAATTCCTCCTTTTGATTACGAGTAGGTTTCAGCGACAGCACAATGTTTCCGAGTGTTTATTTGTTAGGTTACTAAAGATTTCGTTTCGTTCTATTACCCCATAAAAAAAGCTATTTTACTCCCGGAGGGGTAATTACCCCCAGGTTCGGAACGTTCGGAACCAATGTGGTAAATACATCATCATCAGTGTGAAGAGCCCTTGCTACAAAGTTTCACATGTAAGAGGATACACGCTCCATCTAAATGCATTGGCTGCTTTCCAAACCATTTATTTTATAATATAATTGGGTTTGATCTCGACTTAGGACTTCCGGTATCTATTAGGTATTTGCATAAAATATAATTAATCCCTTTGTATGCTAAAATAACTAAAAAACAACTTAAATATTTTTACAAAAAAGTTGTAAAGATTTTCGCCATTATAATTATTATTCTTTTGGTTTTTTTTTAATTATTTTTACAACCTGGTTCATTCTTTTTTAATGTATCCCATTCACAGTCGACTTTGTTTTAATACTTTAGGCATTCGATTCCAAATCATAGGATTAGCACTTATTGCTAGCACTCTACATGACAGGATAGCCGCTAGACGGCTAGACCAACCATGGATAATAATAACCTAAACTAGCTGCGCCCTCGGAGGGTTAGCCACGTAGTGATGGTATAATATGGTGGTTATGACGATGATTATGCCTTTTCATAATCGTAGCTTTCAAATAAAGTAATATTTTTTGGAATCCGACTGGTAGTTCCGGAAGTTCGTTCAAAAGAACAAAAAACAAACTCTTCCACTTTATTAATTGGTATAGATGATAAATATTAATGTCGAGTATTCAGAGGTGATATTAAAATATTTTTCTCGACCTACATTGTAATTATGGCACATTATGTGGCTTTGAGTGTCATCCAATTCGCCACGCTCCAAATCACCAAAAATCTGGTCACCCAAGTGCCGTGTTATCAACAGATTCATCTAATCATAATCTATTAATGCCACCGCCTGCCAACTGTACAACGCAACTGTGAATTTGAATAAAAGGGCTGTGGTTCATAGTTCAGTAATGAAACAGCTGGTTAAGTGTGTAACTCTTAAAAAATAAATAGTTCTAATTTCAAACAGTTGAATTTCGTGGATTATAGTGACGCTGCTTTTGTTTGTGCATCTTCACATGTTTCAGTGTCAGTATTGCAGTACATAATAATTCGATTTGATTGGTCAGTTTGAGACATTACAGTTATTTTTTTTTTTTTTTTTCTTCAGCTTTAATTGTGTTAACCTGCTTTCAGTCGAAATTTTCCCAAACACTAGTGACAAGGTTTAAAAGTGACAACGCAGTTTTTTTACGTATAGTGCGTGCGTCAATCCATGCAGACAGACACGCAAATTAGCAAACTGTAACGTACCTACCGTACATACCACACCGTTTAGTCACAGTGCTGCTCTTAGAAAATGCGATCGTAAATAAGACTTTAAAAATTCGATTATTTGTGGCCCTATTATTTAAATATACCTAAGTTGAATGTCGTCAAACTATATACCTACCTATTGATAAAACTTTTACTCATATCACCTAACCATTCGACATTAGTTACCTTCATCTAAATTATCAAATCTACAAACTTTGTTTTAATTAAATAGTATCTCCACTTTGCAGGTTAGGTTAAAATGTATAAATTGATAGAGCGTAAATGAGTAAAACTGCATTTTCTGCATTCTGCAAGAAAATTTCTCCAATAAAGGTTCTGATATGTTTGAGTGATCTAGAAGGAAGGCCGAAGAAGAAGTGGTTAGATTGTGTGAAAGAGGATAATATGAATGTGAGAGGAGTGGATTCAAAGTTGACGAATGATAGAGGTGAGTGGAAGAGAAAAACATGTGCCGACCCCACTTAGCGTGGGATAAGGGCAGGAGATTGAATGATAATGATGTTTGAGTGATCTAGTTATTCTTCGTAGCTGTGACAAGGGCGCATCCGCAAAGGGCATTACCGGGCAAAGCGATGACATATCAAAACGAATCGTTAATGCACCACGGGGAAGTACGACGCGTTGTTTTAAATTTAATTAATTTTAAGCTTGTTATTGTAAAAGTAATTTTTGTTGCAAGGTTTTATTTGCGCGCTCAAAGATTAGAATCTATTTTTTTAATACTTATGAAATACTAATAAAAAGTTGGTAGGTATAACATATTTGAAACGTATTTTGCGTTGTGTCAAATTATTCGAAGACCTTAGGTACTAGTGGATGATAAAGAACGTAAACAGCCTCACGACTGTAACCCGAAGACGATGAGCATTGAGAAATTTGGCACATGCCCTATGTTTGTTAGTAGGTATTAAGTTTTCCTTGTGACATATTACAAGATCTTTTCCGCCATATTAAAAACAAGCTGCGCCCTCGCGACTTTACCCGCGTAGTGATGGTGTAAATAAGCCATCAATAATGAAAAGAATAACCAGTAGAATTAAAAGTTAGATAAGTTAGTATCTCAAGTTAGAATTAAAAGATTCCTTCCTCAAGAATAACGCCAAGAAAAAAAAGATCTGCTGACATTAATACTTTGAATTGTAATGTTTTGTCCAATGAAAAAAGCATGTTTGTAACGCCATTGAGTATCGATGAACTTGAAAAAATTGTAAAGTCTCTCAAAAATTCAAAAGCTGTAGGGTATGATGGTATTCGTACAGACATAATTAAATTATGCATGAGATACATCTCAGCACCGCTTATGTATGTTATTAACCTTTCACTAGAACAAGGCATATTTCCAGAAACCCTTAAAATGTCAATTGTAAAACCATTGCATAAGAAGGGAAGTACAACGGAAGTGAATAACTATCGACCTGTCACTCTGATTCCAATTTTTTCTAAAATTTATGAAAAAGTAATGTATGTACGATTATACAGCTTTGTGGAAAAAAATGAAATCATAAGCGATGAGCAAAATGGTTTTCGAAAAAATAGAAGCACAGCTCTAGCTACTTTTAATTTAGTAAAAAATATTACTGATGCCTTGGAAAGAAAAAACCCTGTTTCAGTCATATTTATGGATATGAGCAAGGCGTTTGATTTTGTTTGTCATAATAGACTTTTACAAAAACTTTACAGGTACGGTATTCGAGGACCAGCCTTTAATTGGATTCAGTCTTATCTATGGGAGAGAAAACAGTGTGTAGAAACTTTAAAATTTGACATAGAAATAAAAACTATTGCTTCAGTCAAATCAAGTTTCTTAACTAACAAATATGGCGTGCCCCAAGGAAGTATTCTTGGGCCTTTGTTGTTTCTCTTGTACATTAATGATTTACCAAGAACTATCAATCATCCATGTATTCTGTTTGCAGATGACACAACAATAGTAGTTGAAGGAGTTGATAAACTTTGCTATGAGCAACAAGTCAATTCTGCATTAAAATCAGCTATTAGTTGGCTTAATCAGAATAACCTTAAAATAAATATAGATAAAACTAAGTGTATACAGTTTCGAACCAATAAAGGCAAAGAAGTAAACCTTAGAGTATCTCACGAAGGACACATTATAGAAAGTATACCTTGCATTAAGTTCTTAGGCATTTCTATAGATAATTTATGCTCTTGGAAACAACAAGTAGATAATGTTTGCTCCAGATTGAATAGCTTTGTATATCCACTTCGAAGAATTGCTCAAACAGTTTCCAAAGAGTCTGCTATTACAGCCTACTATGGGTATGTCAATTCACTATTACGCTACGAAATAATGATTTGGGGTAGATGCGTAAACATTGATCAGGTTTTTATAATGCAAAAAAGATGCATAAGAGCTATATTTGGCTTAAAAATGACAGACTCATGCAGGCCCTACTTCAGACAATATAAGATTTTAACACTGACTAGCATTTATATTTTAGATATAAGTCTGTTTGTTTTTAACAATAGAGCGATGTTTCAACAAGCTAATACAATGAGTAAATATAGTGTCCGGACATGTAATAAAAATAAATTATTTAGACCTAAAACCAGATTGACATTATCCGCAAATAATAGCTATATTATGGCAATTAAAATTTTTAATAAGCTTCCTGACAGTTTAAGAGACATGACATCACTGAATAGATTTAAGTTCAATTTGACTAAATGGCTTGCTGAAAAATGCTTCTATAGTATAAATGAATTTTTTGACTATAAGTTGTAACATACTCGTAGGTACCTATTTATGAAGTAATTTTTTTGACCGTTGACATGAAAGTATTATTATAGCATGAATTTAATTTTTTCGACCAAATCTTATTTAAACTTTGACATTTTTAATATTGAACTTTTAATTGTAACATTGATATTAACTTTACTAATTTTAAAGAATGAATTGTTTGATATATTTGACTATTTTTATTTGATTTGAATTTTTGACATTAGCCTAATTATAAGATAGTGCCTATTTTTTATATTCATACACCTGTAAAGGTAGGTTTTGGTAGAGCATCATTTTATTTAAGACCAATTTATGTAACCTAAAACTTTTGAATAAATTATTATGAATTATGAATTATGATCTGTATTTGATAGGTAGCTATCAAATACAGATCTTTTTTTTTCTAATCCGATTTAAACAAACGAGAAAACAAACAAACTCTTCCACTTTATTACGTTGGTATAGATAAAACATTATGCTTATGTTATCATTAAACACAGGTTTTTTTCATTGGTACCCAGTTCAAAAGTTTTAGCGCACAAGGCATCTCCACATGTTTCCATACAAAAATGAGTTATCATCATAAACGAAACGCACAAATGCACAATAGCTTTGCGAATTAATTATTTGTTGCAATCATGACTGTACTCGACTGTACAAGATTTGATTGCTGATAATATGCCTTTGTTGTGGATGATTGAAACACTGCCAGCAGGGGCGGCCTTAGCTATCGCGAGGCCCCGGGCGGTAGATCTTGCGAGGCCCCTGGTGACGGGGGCGGGATCTGGATCTCTTTTGCGGGGGGGGGGGGGGGGGTGTCACACGATATTATGTTGAGGGAAGGGGGGGGGGGGGGGGCAAAATACCTAGCCATGAAGCTAATATGCGAGCAAAGCGAGCCGATTTTTTTTACGATTAATGCAACCTAACTCACTTTGCTAGCATAATAACGAGGCTAATATGCGAGCAAAGCGAGCTCCCTACACTAGCAAAATACCCTTGAATCAAAATGCGAGCGCAGCGAGCCGAATTTTTTTGAGAAAATTGTAAAATGTGACACTTGATTTTGCTTACGGTGCACGGTGCTCAAAGAAAAGGCTGGCTGCTTGTCGGTTTCTATTCTGCGATCAGATATAAACACACTCTATTCGCAAAATACGTATGAAGCTAAAATGCGAGCGAAGCGAGCCGAATTTTTAAAGATAAATGCAACACAATGACACTTGATTTTGCTTACGGTGCTCAAAGAAAAGGCTGGCTGGTTGCCGGTTTCTATTCTGCGGTCAGCCATAACTCACTTCGTTCGCAAAATACACATGAAGCTAAAATGCGAGCGAAGCGAGTTGATTTTTTTAAAACCAATGGCAGGGGATGAAAAGGGCTAAAAAAGTCTGTATGAACCATTTAGAATATATTAGACCATTTAGAATACATAGCATTTAAGCATTTAACACATTGTAATATACAAGCGATACCCGCGGCTTCGCCCGCGTGGATTCTATTTTTATCCCACGGGAACCATACATTTTCCGGGATAAAAATTAGCCTATGTGTTATTCCAGAACCTAAACTATCTACATTCCAAATTTCATCAAAATCGGTTTAGTAGTTTTGGAGATACGTGGTAACAAACATTCACACACACACACACACACACACACGGACTTTCGCCTTTATAATATTAATGGGTCATGGCCCTGGGATCGAGCCTGCCTAGTCATTGCGAGGCCCTAGCCTAAAGTACCTAAAGGTATTGAAATGATAGTGGGCAAACTTCACCCAGCTCCGCCAGCAATGTAATTAATATTACTCGAAAGACCTAACAAAACTAAGCATTTTTTATTATCGACGCATTAAAATCTATCCTGGGGGTCACTAGATAAATCCATGTTTGTACCTACCTAACCTGAGTAGTAGGTACTAGATTGTATGACAACGGGGCAAAATATTATTTTTTCGACGAGAGTGCTATTTTGAATACAGAATGGAGCGAGGGATGCTAAAGTTGAAACCCGAGCGCAGCGAGGGATTCTAGATTAGAATCCTGAGCGCAGCGAGGGATTCAAAGGACGTCATCGGAAATAGGAGATTGTTACACATGGGTTGAAAGTAACCTACCTAGGCACGAGATGGTTTGGCACACGAGCGAAGCGAGGGCACTAATAGTTCGAGTGCCTAAACAGGTTATTCACATCTATCTTGTAAGAGATATTAACACGCTGAGACGCTATGGCCGCATCGCCGGCCACGTGGCCAAACAGTTCGTATTGAAATGTATGACAGATAACTCACTTGGCTACGGTCTGGCGTCAGAATCTTGATCCTGTGATCCAGATCCCGTGATCCTGACTTCGTGATCCTAATCCCGTAATAATAATCCCGTGATCCTAATCCAGTGATCCTGCGTGATCCTGATTCCGTGATCCTATTCCCGTGATCCTGATCCCGTGATCTTGATCCTACGTGATCCTGATCCTACGTGATCCGGATCCAATGATCGTGCATAATCCTGATCTCGTGATCCTTATCCTGTAAACCTGATCCTACGTGATCCTAATCTCGTGATCCTGATCCCGTGATCCTAATCTTCATCTTATGGTTCAATCACCGCCGCGAGACAAATGTTTGTATGATCTGCAAATATTTGTTACAGATGTTAATGTTATACTTGTTTCAATAATGCTTAGCGGGTCTAAAGGTGGGTTCAGACGCACGCGTGCAAGCTCGCATTCAACAGGTCATTTATCTTCTATCACGTTCGTTCTCCTTGAAATGAGAGCGACAGAGCTACTACAGAGCTCGCTCTAATCATAATCATTTTAGCTTTTTTGTAAGTTAAACCTTTTCGACTTAAAATAAATAGAGATCCCTCTGACAGAATTTGATGCGAATTGGCACAGAGAAACAAGGCTTTGATACCTTCTAAGCAAAAGTAGTCTAAGCTGTGGCGGCCCTGGGTCCATACATTTATGCCCAGAAATGCGGTAACAGCCATTTTAACCTCTCTTTAAATTAAACCTATTCGACTCAAAATAAATAGAGAACCCCGGGACAGAATTCGATGCGCATTGGCACAGAGATACAAGGCTGTGATACCTTCAAAATAAAAGTAGTCTGAGCTGTGGCGGCCGTGGGTGAAGTGCCCATATATTTTTGCCCACACTCGTTTGATGAAGAAAAGTCTGAGCCTCGCACATATTATAAAACAAAGTAATTCGCCCCCAGCTCAGCGTCTGTCTCTGTTTGTCTGTTCGTGATAAACTCAAAAACTACTGAACCTATTTTCATTTGGTTTTCACCAAAAGACAGACAGAGTGATTCATAAGGAAGGTTTAGGTGTATAATTCGTTAAGTTTTTGTGTAAATTGGTTGATATATGACGAAGATTGTTGAAAATGTTGAAAAAATATAGCCGACTGGGAGTTTTCATAGAAAAAGCTGCCTAATCCTTTTGGGATAATAACAAAATAAAGTAGGAAGGCATTGTTCTTATTTTATAGGTAAGTATACTTACAGAAATGTCCACAATGGAATTTGTCTATCTTTAACGGATAGGTTTACTGATGCCTATAAAAGATTTTCTCTAGTCGGTTTGCTGCGCGAGGCCCCTACAAGCGCGAGGCCCCGGGCGAGTGCCCTGCTCGCCACCCCCAAAGGCCGCCACTGACTGCCAGTATGTTTTATATACGCGAGTGTAAGTAGGTACATATAGAGAGAAACACTTTTATTTTATGCTTGTATGAGATATTATCTAAAGGTCAGCCATTTTATTTAACCTATTTCATCATCATCATCATCCAGCATCATCACGCCATGTAATGAGGTAATGAAAAAATATTTATTCTGGATTATTAAGAAAATTAATTTGAATCGTATTCAAGTGGTAAAAAGTATTAATTTGATATCATCATTTTCTGTTTACATTTCTAGTAACTATTTTACTTGTATTTCTTTGTAAATAAAAATCAGACGATAAAATACTAATTTGTCAAAAAACAAACACAAAACTTCAAACAACTCCAAATATTTGCTCATCGAATTCACAAAAACCTGTGATCAAACATTATGACAACCCTCAATTAAAGTGTCCGCAGTTGCATCCAAGCATCAGACACCCTCGGGGCCACAGCTCCTTTAGAACCACTGACTCACTACCTTCTTTCGTGTCGATTGACTTTTCACAATGTGCTTCAAATGGTTTTTCAATTGTGTGTTTTTCTATGAGTTCACCTCATGCATTGAAGGACTCGGTCCTTGCATGAGGTTAACTCATTACAATGAAACTTATTAAAACTAAACAAGCAAGAAATTAAACAAACGCTTAAATGACTTTTAACAAAATAAAATAACCATTAGAAAATGGGCATGATGTTGTTGATGATAACAGTTAATTAGGTTTAGAGCTGACCAAGCAGTTTTATTGTCTGAGCACTAATGTGTTAGTTATTTCCAAAAAGATTTAGTAAAAAAGTAAGTTTGGCGTCGGAGTTCTTAGCCGTAGACATCCGTCATGGCTTAGCGACACGACGGTTTAATTGACAAAGTAATAGAAAGTAATCAACAGAGAGAGTTCCAATATTTTGCATGTACTGTACCAGCTATTCTTAGCCGTCGTTGTGCTTTTAATCCATTTGTTGTATACTCATTGTGATGCAGTGAATAGCATATTTCGATGCAAGCGATGCATCGATTGTATCTATCGGTGATTTAGCATTTTGCGAACGCATTATCGAGAGAGCTTTTTGTATTCAGCTTGTTTTGTGCAGACTTTTTGTAACCTAATTACTTTGGTGTTATTGTTGTAATATAATGAGGATAAGGTACTATAAAATGAATTTTTGAGTAACGGTTTTAATAAGTGCATGGTTTTTATCGATATTTTTTGTTTTAAATTCAACATCAAGTCATTAGGTTCCCCCAGTTATGTAGGTATTTTAATTATTTTGGGCTACATTTTTAATAATAAAACATAAGTTTTTTTATTAAGTAATTTTAATTAAGGTAAGTACTTACTCAATAAAATCTATTTAAACAGATTTTATATTTTTTGTATTGCTGATAAATTTAATAATTTTCACGATCGAAATATACAGAGACGAACACGTCTTCCATCATTCCTTTATAATCGAAAAATAGTATAAAAATATTTATAATATTTTCCGTTTCCGCAAAATTTACAATCAAAGTTTTATGAAATATTTTCGATCGTAATATACCCTCCTCTTTTCCCCACCTACCGCGTGAAGGAGGCAGCTAATAGACGCGGCACGTGCCACAACGGCGTCCGATAGACATCATAACTAATTTGCGGTACCGCCGCGCCGTCTGACGATTTGATTGTTGGTTTATTGTGGAACTACCCTCATTTGTAAACTTTTATAAAAAGTAGTAAGTTCTTATAACGAGTTATTGATTGCCAAAAATATTGATTCTCAAGTTTCATCTATAAATAGCATTATTGTTCCTGTTTGTGACTTTGATAGTGAAAAGTTAAACAAATTATTTTCCAGCAGAGGTCATAACTTTTTGCTGATGTACAACATCCATATTTTTGATGCAATACTGAAATTATTAATTTGACGACTGCTGTCAACAATCCCCTCTACTTATAAAATTCTGTTAAAATTGAAACACCGTTTAACAATTGACAACCTTTTTTGTTAGATAGTGACAGGGCGTATCTTGAGCATTATTTAACCAGTTTATTAGTAAGGCCCATTATGTTACTTAATACTTATTATTATAGGTACCTACTTGTAAAAATGTCTTAATTTATTTTTTGACTTTGTCCTAAGAAGATATCGACGCTTTCGAGAGGGAGTGATCGGGAATCATAAAAGCTTTTACTCAGCAGTGGAACAAAATATTACTTATACAAAAAAGTATGTAAGTACTAGATAAACGTAGGTGATATTATTTGTTTATTAAATCAGAACCATTCATCAAAGCATACACCTTCACCATGAAGCGGAACTCCGTGTATTAAATCATTAAATTAAGCTTTTACCACATCAAGGCGGCTTTTATGAGTTTATTACAATAAAAACTATAACAAAACAACTTTATACTTCCGGCAGCTCTTCAAATAACATAATGTGTTTTTGTTTAAAACAAAAATCGTGTTTCAGAGATATTGTTTTATCTGCTTTTATTTGTTTTATGGTCTATGGACTAGGGTCTCTAGATATAGGTTAGGAAAGAATATAACAAGTACGATTAAATTTTATGATAAACTTATTTTGATGGAACGATAAAGTATAATGTAAGTAGATAAAATATTAGGTACTTATATGAAATACCTAACTAAGCATAATATATTAACCATCACACTAATATTATAAATGCGAAAGTACGGTTGTTTGAATGAATGTATGTTTGTTCCTCTATAACTCGACAACCACTGAACGAACTGATTTGGAAGAAATTAAAAAAATAGATAGACAATGACCGGAAATAGGACGTTGGCTACTTTTTATCCCGGAAAAATGCAGGGTTCCCTGATAAAAAATGTAAGTAGTCCACGCGGGCGAAGCCGCGGGCGTCCGCTAGTACTGCATAAAATAAAGAAGTACTAGGTATATCCAGTAGGTTACGAAAGAACTGAAATGCTGATGATGATGATGCTTATTTAGACACCTTTCAAAATCCAGGTCAACCAAAAGTCAGTTAATTAGGTCGGCACAGTTTTATTTTCCTAAATAAATCGTAAGCTCGAACGATAAGCGTTTTTGATAAGATACTAATACCTAATAAGAACTTAAAAAGATACTAACACCTAATACTATAGAAAAGGTCTTCCTAAAGTACCTACTTAGGTAATCTTATTATTATTATAATTCACACTCAAAACTGTTTTACTAAATGAAATCAAAAGCACCATTCTGAATCATAACTGAATTATGTCTGTTCTTCTTGACCATACCTTTGATATATTTAAACAACCCATCCGAGCCTGCCCAAAAATAATCGTACCCCGTAGCAAAAACCCAAATTAGAGATCCGAACCGAAAACAAAACATCCCTTGAAATATAACTTGAAACAGTGTACATGAGCGTAAAATAAAATGGAGATAAACAAAAGATCCGAACCAGGAGGGACGGCCAATGTTGGTCTCTCGAGGCTTGCTCAAACAGAAAGGGGGTACCACCCCCCACTCTTGTCTTGCCCCTCTACCCGTCCCACTTCAGCTTTCCTTTTATTCCTCACTCTTATGTTTATTTTTGTTTTCCGTTAGCCAGTGGAATAATGGTGTTGGATGTTGTGGATGCGCTTTCATAGATTTTTATTGCCCTTTTTATTATCTTTGTCGGGAAATTGTCCGGTTGTGAAACGTTAGCCGGGATGTTAGAAAACGTGGGCTATTGCTATATTGCTTTTTCAATGCGAAATTTTGCTTATACTTTGATGTTTACTTTAAAATACAGAGTAAGCACTTATGTTGTGTTAAAAATTGCGTGGAATTAGACTGTTTTACCATGCACTTATTGGGTGGAATGTCTGTTAATGCTGTAGAAATAGATTAGTCGCTCGAAAATAACGTGTTTATAATTTTTATATGTGGTGTTTTAAGGTGTAGGTATTTATTAAATTGCTCATATTTAAATAAGCTATACATTTACTTATACGATTACTATTTGCATTGGTCATATTTATATTGCTCTTATTTAAATTTTCGTTTACTATTATACTAACGTTTTCTTGAGAAATAGTTATGTTTTTATTATTAGCTTTTTTATATTAATTTGATCAATAATAATGTGAGCGAGGAATCATGTTAATAACTCACCTAATAATAATAACGCATAAAACCAATCGGTGAGTTATAATCTTTATTTTTGGTTCCGGAAAAACAATTTATGCATTAACACGAGCTTTTTATGGCGAAAGAAAACATCAAGATTATCATTTCTCATAAGTGACGATGGACTTACAACCTATCACGACAGGAGACCTTTTGATCCGAGTAGTCTATCGTACTTCGGGATACAGACGTGAGCCTAATTATCTACTTATGAGTATCAATTAAAATCATGGGTACATTACAAACAAACAAACAAATATTACCTCTTAATCTCTCGAACTCCTGATCTGGTTCAGAATTTTTTCACTAATAGAAATCTATAATATAGATTTCTATTAGTGAAAACATTCTGAATCTTTTCTTTTTCTGAGGTTTCGCACTTCGCCATTGATGTGGACAAAGCTTTATTAATCTCTGATATAGAATATAGATTCTATAATATAGATTCTATATTATTCTTAAATGCTTTAGGCTATGTGATATCCAGGAAGCACGTAAGCGAAGTCACCAGCAGTAGGTAGTGTTAGAGGAATTTCCCGAGGCGTATCCACCCTATCCTTTCATTTCCCAAGATGACCTTTTGTGGGCCATAGAGTCGGAGTACCGTCATTATTTCTGCCCTGCATTCAATTTTATTATTTACCACATTTTTAAAGACAAATAGCAGAAATGAGAGTCTTATTTTAACAGCATTCAGCTTTCATGGAAAATGCTTTTCAAGAGGCTTTAGTTTCAGGATTTTATTAGTTTAAGTATATTTTGAAAATTAAGTGAATTATTATAATAGCTAATTTTGAAGATGGACGAAAGACTTGGTCCATGGTTTGGTGACTATAGCTAGGACTGATAACTTTTTTACTCTGTAAATTAAATCATCAAAATGTAAAATTAACTGTAAGTCGTTCCAAATTCAAATTATGCATATTTAAAAATCGAGAATGCACATTTAAAATGTTTGATCAAAATATAAAATGTTCCGAATTTGAATTTCAAAATCAGTACAGAATCAAACCTTCGTCTAGTCTTTAATTTAAAAGGTGGTCTAAGTATTATTCCGAATTCGAATTTCAAAAACAACATACGATCTATTTTTGGCATGTAAGTAGGTACTCACATCAGAGATTAATAAAGCTTTGTCCACATCAATGGCGAAGTGCGAAACCTCAGAAAAAGAAAAGATTAATAAAGCTTAGCACTCAACACCTGTCCTTTGTCGCTAATGGACGCGGCCTAATCTCCCGGGAAAGTAAAAATAGAAAATATGTAGTTTTCTTTTGACGTTGAAAGAATAAGCTTGCGTCGGTATAGGTCAGGCTTGGGAGATTACATCGTGGGGTTCTGTAAGAAATCAACAGTTTTATGTCTTCATTTTTATTAAGTCTACAAGTATTCATTCAGCGTGGACTTATTGTATTACCAGCTTATTGTTTTACTTGTTCCATTTTGAATAACATTTCCGATTACATTTGATTCGAAAATTATTTTAGAGATAATTTTCACAATGAATTATGCATTTCATAGCGTATTTTTTAATTAAGAATGGTTTTAAAAGTAGTTATTACAAACCCTTGTAAAAAGAAAAAAATCTGTCATGTATTATCAATAAATACTTAGGTAGTAAAAAACAAACTTTATCATCATTTTTCAGTCCACTTGATGGGATACTTATTGATAGAATATAAATAAGTAATTTAGGTATATTAAAATTCTTAACTTTATGTTTCGTACTTATATTTGTTTAGCCTAAAATGATGTAAAACTAGTTAGAAGAAAATTAGAAACAGTTGTGAAAAGCTTCAGCACAGATGCATTTCCCAGCCACTCGGCAACCAAGGATTTCCGAGTTTGTTCAAGGATTCAAAAAATTAAAAGTTGCATTCCAGTTACGGCCGGTTTCAGCTGGAAATAATTGGAGGAGACTCGAGCTAACCGCCCGGATATAACAAGCGGGTTATCCGGCCAGAACGCTATCCGGCCAAAGAACCGGATAACAAGCTTGCAGTAACGAGGATGCAGCAAAAGGGAACTCAAGACGTCTGCTTTTGTGCAAATTGTGTGGACGCGCCTTTTCAACTGTCAAAATTCGAATTAGGAACTGTTCGTTACATTAACCGCCATAATGTTTGTGTTTATGTTCGTTTGAGCTAGTAACTAACTTTGGTAACGGAGTTTTTAGGCCGCCTGAAGGCCTCCGTGATTCCGTCATGGCTTTACACGTTCCCTGTCCCCATACAAAATGATTTGAAAACTTCATACGTCCAAGTGTGGTTCATTGGTTCATTGGCCATTGAAGTTGTGAACCCATAGTGGAAGCACGGACTCCTGAAAAGAAGCTTCATGGCCCCACATTGTGGGCACCTGGACAGGGAACGTGTTAAAGACTAAAAGCCGGGACCGACAATTTAACGTGCCCTACAAAGAACGTCGCTTTACTTCAATTATTCTAAGCAAACTATGACACGAGCGCTTAGATACAAACGCACGTTCGTAGCGCGTTTATTGTGTCTTGCGCTTCGAAAAGTCGTGTGCCCACTCCCTAACACCCGCCATAGTGTTTTACACTGGCAGTTTAAACAAGTAGTGGAATTCATGTTGTTTTTGAAATTTGAATTTGGAATTATGTTGCTTCAAATTGGAAATTCAACTATTCATAAATTAAGAGCGAGCTAGGTGTGATTATGCTTAGGCATTATTGATCGTCGAAGTGAAGCGACGTTGGATGTGGTCATAAAATGGATGAGTGACCGTTAGAGGCATTAACAACCTGGCACTTTCGTGGTTCAGGCAAGTTAAATTGTCGGACTGAGTCATAAAATGACAGAGGCCTCATGGCCTAAAAATCATAAGAATAAGTCACTAGCTCAAAATAATTTATTTTATTAATTTATTGTGAAAAATATAATTTTACTAACAAGCATAAAACAATGTTCCACATAAACCTGAGTATTCTTAGAAACGTGTCTAATCTGTAGAAAATCTACTTTTCATCTTTGTAATTAATCAAAATAATTACAACGCTTGTTGAGCTCAAAGAAAAAATAATAAACATTTCATAGAAATATGAATTAGTTTCGAAATCTTATTATGTCAATGACATGAATATTTTAATTCTCAAGGTAAATGCTTTGAGAGCGCGTAGCGAATCCTGGAAAATCAATGGAAAATTTCTACGTGGCTTTATTTTAGTAGAATTACCTACTCTTTCTAAGTCATTGTTATCAGTAGACTTGACATAGTTTACTTATAGGGCACAAGCGCTATATTTAATGGCTTAAAACCTGTAGAAAATTAGAACTAGATTTTTATTTTCCGTAGTTTTGTTTGACATTCAAGTAGAGAAATGAATTTCTGTATTGTGGCTGTAAGAAATCCGGCAAATAATTTGTCATATCCCCGTGGTGTGGCCCCTGCATTAGAATTTGTTTTTTTTTAATCAGGGTGTATTTTTTTTGCATGAGCATAGAGCTCTGCATTTGTGACAACCGTCATAAATCATAATATTACCTATTCTTCAGCAGTCTGACCCATTCTACTGTTTTCACTATAACATCGACCAAGTTAAGACTAACAATATCTTAAATTAATAAAACATTACAAACAAATCGCAAACGATTGACAACTGATTGATAAAAATCCAAGAATCAGTCGCGATTGATGCGCATCAATCGACGCGCGCGCAACTCAATCGCGATTGTTTAAAGAGCCCGAGAGAATGTTTAAAACAATAATGGACAAGTAATGGACTTGATGATGGCAAATCGAAACTTTTCCGTTTTCACTTCGAAATAACAAAAGCTAAAAATAATCAGCTGAAACCGACTGACTTTTGAATTTAAAAGATTGAAGTTTTGTAAATTCGATAGTAGAATAGTATCGTTTGAAACAGTCTACTTGTTAGTTAACTTGTAAACTTGTTAGTTTGTATTTTGTGAATAGTTTAAGCTTTCATTTTAATATATTTTATCTATTTAAAATAAACAACTTTTTTTACTGTTAACATCATTTACAACGAAGCAATCTACTGCCGGACATAATAAGAATATTATTCTAATTCAAAACAAGACCCTTCTTATTCAGGCTTTTTAAAACAGTTCTAAAAGAATGATTCAGTAGGTAATTAAATATATTAATGTGTGTATCTACATTATTTCTTTATTTTTTGCTGCATAACTTGGTTTATGTGTCTAAAATGATTAATAATTTTCTCTCTCTTTATAAACATGAAGATGAGCCCACCCACAAGGCCATTATTATCATTAACTTCTTCCTAACTAGCTTAGGCGCAGGCCAGATAGAAGAGACGGGGCGCAGACATTTGTCTCTTCCGCGTCCCGTTCATACAAAATGTGACGGGGCGCCCCATCTCTTCTGTATGTTTTGCGGCGCGACGCTTCTATACATTTTCTATGAAAGGGACGCGGAAGAGACATTATGTCTGCGACGCGTCCTCGTCTTACGTCTTTTCTGTATATCCCGCGCCTTAGATAGTTGGTTTCCAACACATTCAAAAATCTGATTCCATTTTCAAAAAAGTCAAAACCGTTCAATTGGCATCAATAAACCAATTATTCTACCAGAAAATAATAAAAGCTTTCATTCACTCAACACAATACGCGCACGTGGCAGTATTTATAAAGATATTAACCTCTCCTATCAACAATGAGGTTAAAACCAAATATTTATTCTGAACACAATCCCAGATACAGAAGTACTGAAAACTATATCAAGAATAGAATGGAAACTGCTGAATAAACATTAAATGCAAACAATTCTGAATCAGTTTTATTAATTTGAAAACCGTGAAAAAAGAAATTTCAGGTACCTACGTCTTTGTTCTAAAGTAGGATGCTTGCTATAGGCAAATATAGGTGCCATTTATCATTTCAACGTGTCCTTTTGATATTATTATCATTGTAATAATCAAAAAATGTTTGTTATAGACTTTGTATACTTACATCATAAATATTTTCATATTTGGCTTATCGTAAGGGAGGACTGAGTGAGCATACATTACCATGTCGTACCTATCTCTTATGGTGTCTTTTTACAAATGGCGAGAATGGTTTTACAATTGTTTTAGAACTTCTAGGTACTAAATGTCTGCATACTTTCATTTAGTCTTCAGCACCTACTCTCTCACAAGAAACAAACGTTTCTTGAATACTTCTTTAGAGATTCGCAATAGTCTAGCTATTGCTAATTATTGTCAAATTGAAAAAAACGAAATTATGTAAGTACTAACTTTGAAGTAGGCGTAGGTATACCTAACCGGCACGTAAGAAATTATGTGCCGATCGCTTTCATGTTTTTGTGATAAACGCTTATTCTGAAATCAAAACACTGTTTTGTTAGAATTTTAGGCGAAAAATTAACAAGAGCGTTTAATCTACTCTGTATGCAGTTTGGTTCATTGTTTTTATTTCCGTTTCACAGACAGAACACTTAATGAACTAACAAATACTGGGGATCTGTTTAATGTTACTTCGTAAATACTTTTCTGTTTGAAACAGTGGGCTTTGTCTATCCAACATTCGAGAGGCGATAAACCACAATGATCTATCTGATGATCTGGCGTGAATCATGAAATTCAGCGCTGAAGTATTCAATTGAATGAACGATGAATGAACGTTTTAAGGTGTGATTCATGTAAGTGTTTAGGTAAAAAAGTCAATAATCTAGGAGAGAAATTTAATTTTAAATAATTTCAGACACAAATTCTAGATAGGTAAGGTGCAGCGGGGCAATTCTGGCCGAAAAATTTTAGTCTAAATTTAAAACTTCAATGCTCTCGTTCCTTATTGAGTTACGGTAATTCTGACAAATTGGTGTTATGTAACCTTTATCTGCCTTTTTCTTTATTGTATTTGTGTTAAAGAAAAAGCATATATAAATGGTGAAATAACACAATTTTAACTAAAAACTGGAAAATGCCAGAATAGCCCCTCAGCGGGGTAATTCCGTCAGGTGGTGATATTATTCGAACCAATGATGCTATGATACTAAATCCAGAAGCTTTACAAACTAGACAACACAATACACGTAAAGAACAATGCCCAAAAATGTATGGACACCGTCCCCACCCTTGTAGCACTTTAAAACCTATGATAATCGAAGGGCCATAGTCATCTTATCATTTTATTGTATCACAGCGAAACTGAAATCTGAATCCGAAAAAAGTTATATCGACATGAAGAAACCGGAATTAGACACAATAATGTTACCCAATTCGATGCTTTTTTTAAAATTATTACTGTGCGATGATTTCGTTCGGAGTTTTCAAACAACTCTTTAGAATTAAATGGTGACTCCCGCACGGGATCAACCCACGGAGCAGAAAAAAGTTCAATGAAGAATTCTGCTGATTATCGTTTTGTAAAGTAGCCATTGACGTTTTTTTAGGAGTTTTCAAATAAAAATACCTTCTATAAATACAAATAAAACCGTTGACTTTTTATTAAAACTAATAGATTAGCCGGTGTTTTCAGAACCTATCTATTACAATATTGTCCCAGGCACTGACTGGCCCAACGAAATTCTCTAAACGCCTTCCTATCCCATAGTACCATACGATACTGACGACAAGCGCGCGAATAGATTATATTATACCTATATTATATTTATATATTAGATATGTCGCAGGCAACTGGTTGAATTAGCCATTCAATTAAATGCCTAGCCATTTCATTGAACGCTGCCATTCAATTAAATGGCTGAACGTCGGTTAGTCAAATAGTTGAACACTACGGCTAAACATAGGTCAGCTATTTAATTGAATGGCGTTTTTCAATGAAATGGCTAGCCGATTCACTTGCTCACAGAAAAAATAAGTAGGTTTTGGTTTTTTTTTTAAAGCACGCGTATCACACACCCACGCAGAAAGGCTGCTCGAATGTAAATCTATTATTTTGTGGCATACGAATAACAATGGGAACTTATTTTATTTGTTTTTCACGACAAAACAACACACAACTTTCGAGAAACACCAGCTGTAGACGCCATCTTGTTAACAAAGCGAAAGTAGTGCCGCGGTGGCGGAAAAACATACTAATTCAATGAAACGGTGGCCTTTCAATCAGGCAGAGTGTTGAACGTTTTAAACGCTTCAATGATTCAACTATGCGCCTAGCTATTTAATTGAATGGCGGCGCTCAATGAAATGGCTAGGTACTTAATTGAATGGCTAATTCAGCCAGTTGGCTGCGACAGATACATATTATAGCCCCGGCTTCGCACTGGTGCAATTCTGATACTTACTTAATACTCGTATATGGGAGCATTGCACCCGTGCGAAGCCGGTGCGGGTCGCTAGTTATACATATAAACCTTCCTCTTGAATTACTCTATCTATAAAAAAACATTGTGGCGAAAGAGTATAATAAACGGCAAAATAATTGTGACTGATTCCGGTTTCTTCATGTCGATATAACTTTTTTCGGATTCACATTTCAGTTTCGCTGTAATATAATATAATGATAAGATGGTTATGGCCCATTGATTAATATAGGTTTTAAAGTGCTACAAGGGTGGGGACGTTTTGAACATTCTTCTTTGAACATTCTAATCTCCTCCGATGGTCCAGTTTCTATAAAAAACCTTTTAAAATTTTTGTGGGGTAATTCTGGCATCACTCTTTAGTCGCCCAAACATGCTAGTGTTGGGACGCTGACTATCGATAAACGGAAAATACGCGAAAATCGCGCGCAAAAATGATGTTGTATGAAATGTAGTTCGTCCCGACCTGAGATCCCGCGAACCGTAGATGGCTTACATTTGGACTTTCTTCTGACTACCCCTATACTTTCAAGTGCTACTACTGCCAAGTATGTCTATTGCGCTAGCTCGTCATGGTAAATAATACTGGCAAGCATGCAATACATAATGTTGTGTCTAATTTTTTATGAATTCTCGTCGTAATTCAAAAAGTATACATCCTAGAATAAAAATAATAACTATTTTGGAATGTACAAATAAAGACCTTTCATATGACATCCCGCTCAATAAATTTGTTAGTTTCTTTACCCCCTTGGGAACCCAATATTTTGACAACCCCTTCATCGATTAAGCTCATATACTCCACCGTACATTTCCATAGCACAACCTATTGATCTACCAAGTTTCATGCAGATTGGATGAATGGTTCAACAGTTATGCAAGAACAAGAATTCGTGAAAAATACAAACATACAAAGCAAAATCGCCATACTTGTCACTAAGTTCTTAGCTCGCTTCGCTCGCTCGATCGAAAATTTAATGCGTGTCTACTATGGTTAAATTAAGTTTGAACAAAGCTACAAACAAATACTTATACAAAGCAAATCGCATTAGCTAACCCTGAGATCTTCACTCGCTCGATTAGTTAAATATTATTTTTATCGACGTTTACTTCAATGCTGTGGACATCACTGGTTTTTGGCAACTTCATACAAAATCGGTGGGGCAATTATGGCAACCGATTTCGATAAAATTACATAAAATCAACACTTTGTGGGGTAATTATAGCGGATGCAATAACACAGAAGAAACAATGAGTAGAAACGAACTAGTACGATTAAAATAATCTCCAGTCTAAAATACACCTCCTTAGCTTGTTCAATTTTCAATTAAACCGCGAAAACCACTTAATTATTACAAAAACTCGAGGAGCTAATATTTTTACACCCTCCGAAAAATAGGTGACTGTCAAAATGATGCTGTCAATCAGTCAGTTTTTGCGCTAGAAATGCCATCTATCGTGTATGAATGAACAAAACATTTCTCTACGCGTACATAGATGTCTCTTCGAGGTATAAGTCATAGAACGAGAGATATAACCATGTGCCATAATTACCCCGCTGCCAGAATTGCCCCGCTGCACCTTACTCATTATCTATCTATAGAAACAAATATAATGTTTAAACGTTTGTCCTATAAGTGTTCCTAAACCGTTGATCATATTTACTCATAAAACTTTGATAGGGTCCTAGGACACCCACGACTGGCCCAAAAAAATCTATCTAAAAAAAAAATTGTCAGCTAGTTTACTATAAATATACCTAGGTGGTACCCAAAAAGGTTAAGCTACATTCTGATGTATTCAAGCCTTGAAATTATATCAAAAAGCAATTATAAAAAGTCGTGTTCCGAATTCAAAACTCAATAAAAATGAAGATTTGTTCCATATTTAAAAGCAAGATATCGCTTCAAAATGGCGGGTGTCATCTCCCCTTCTGTCGCCACAGATTATAATACGCACCGGCTTTCTTTATTCTTTGAAAACTCTTTTTAAGATGAAGTTTATTACTAGTCAGATCAGGAATTTCAATATCACATCCTGAGTTGATGCTTTGAAGTGGCCGGTGCTTTTGTAAACCTACCTTATTGTTAGTAGTATAAAGTAGACTTTCGCGTATTCTGCAAGTTTGCTTCTCATTGGTGGTGCTATGTAGGTATTTGAATTTGCATTGATTTGTTTCTTAACGAGTATAATGATGCGACTTGGAATGGCAAAGATTGTGGAGCTTTTATGATGTTGCATTTTTTCATAATTCTGTTGAAAATAAAAAATCTAGAACAAGACATCTCCGGTTTCATTTGTAATTATGTATACCTCAACAAAAACAAAACGTTTGTATGAACGTGATGGAGCTTTTAGGCCGTCGTTGTCATATTTATGCCCGAATACTGAAACTCTACTTAAATATTTGAGACGTAGGTACTTACTTAAATATTTGAGACGTTCTTACTCTTCAGAATCGCATACAAAAATGACAGTTAATGTCAATGAAAAGCACCACTTGAACTAAGCAGCATTTTAGTATTCGGGTTTTAGTTGATTTCATGAATTGACTAGATAGGTAGTTTTTTCTACGTTTAAACCTGTTAACGATCTATCGATAACAGCATCGAGGTTCAATTCAAAGGAATTGAAAATGGCAACACTACTGGTTTAAATCGAACAAATGTCCAAACATTGGACATTGATGATAAAAGCATTAATCTGCATACAGAGCAAACAGTATTGTACAACTGTTCTTTGTGTTCCGGCATTGGACTGAACATCGACGTAGTATTGAGGGTTGGTAACAAATAGATCAAAGCAACTGTTTCTATAGTAAGTAGGTATCTATAATAGTTAGTGTTACATAATTCGAAATTAGAACAATTCTAAAACTGCGATAAAATATTCAAACTCCTTGTTTGAAGCGGACCTTGTTCGAAATTTGAAATAAGTTTAAAAACTTTTTCTTTTCAAATTTAGAGACATTCAAACTTTTTGTTGATTAGGTATGTAACCCATTCAGGCTCTGTTACGTCATATGCACTGAGCGCGTTAAACCTACGAAAATTTTCTCCAATTGCGGAGAGAAAATAATGTTATAAGTACTTAAGTATCTATTTTATAAGCAAAAGAAAAAGCTTAACCTAAGTATTTGAATTGAAGAAAATAATAGGTAGGTATGCTTGGTAATTATATTGATGAATAAAAAGCAAAATTATCAGATTCTTACGCACACAATCTTCCACTAAATAATTACTTAAGCATCTTCTATTAACATGAATGCATTGAGCTCCCGAAGAGTCTATTCAAGCTTGTTTAGGGAAATAATTTAAAGATAAGAAGGGTCTCTCAATGCTGACCACTTGCATAAATTATTGTAAGCGAAAGTCTATCAAAGAACCTTTTGTGGAAATTGGGAGCGGACGAAAAATTAATTTCGATATTTTTCATGAGCCTCCTGTATCGACGTTCCTTTTGATGTCTTCGAGATAATGATGTTTTTTGTCTTTGATAGGGGCTTTTTATGATGAAGCGGAAACTCTATTAAGTATGTGATTAATTAGATGCTACTGGAAATCGTAAAATAATGTTTTTTTTAGTTCTTTAGTTTTATGGAGATATTGTCACTTTCATGGTTAGAAATATCTGTTTCATTCACAACAGTTGTCAAATACCTAATTAGTTTTAATCGAAAAAATTGTATGCGCTCTAAACGGTGAAGGAAAATATCGTGAGGAAACCCGCGGTTTCGTGGGCCTCACACGTATCGACCATGTGTTGCCTGGTGGAGGTTTAGGTGCTGGGCGGGCATTCTGGGCAAGCCTACTCCATCTCAAACAATGTCCCAGGCACTACAGAGTCCCGGTTAGTGTACGCAAAGATTGCCTCCTGACATTGTATAAATCATAATAGTTAAGATGTTAAGGCCTACTTATGTTTTTTTATTCATTTTTTCCGAACTAACAAGCCGTTTAAAAAAAGCTAAGTTTTATTTTTTAAGTAAGTACCTACCTACTTTATTCTTATAAAACCAAGGTTGTACCTTGGTTGTACCTACTATGTACCTATGTTCGATCGCGCCATTCCTTTTTATATACAAAAGGGTAAATGAACTCTGTTTCAATGTTTCAAAGTTAGAAGACATGCCAAAGGAGTGTAAACATACAATCAGCAACATTTTACTTACAGAACTGCCGCGCCTACGGTTCGTAATTTGACAAACGCTTTGATTTCGAATTTTGAATATTTGAATTGGGAATCAAGTCTTTGAATTAGTAACATTATGAATCTTCAATTAATTGCATTAGTTATACAATTTTGTAGTATGTTTTATTGACTTTCAATGCTATTTTATTAAAGTTAATTAATAGATAAGCACCTACTTAGGTAAACAAATGTAGCAGACACGTATTTCAACGAAATACCTATCAGTCAGACATCCGTTTATAGAAAATTAAAGTAAGTATGTAATTACCAATCTAGTAAGTAGTTATTTTGTAAAACGGTTACTTAATTCTGATGATTAAAACAGTACTTAAGTAAGTATCCATTTTATTAAACTTATCATAAAATCTATTTAACTTTACATAAAAAATCTGATAAGTAACTTTACTATTGACATTTTAACGGTAAACAAAAAAAACATCAAACATAGAGACGTCTTCATTATCTATGGAAATATTTTGCGCGCCAAATCAAAGGTGTCTACAAAGTACACTTTCCAGTCCTGCGATTACGCAAATTGAAAGAATCGGTGGCAAACAACAACCTCCACACAGTGTTTATAGAACAGCACGATTACTCTACTTTAAAAACCATACCGCGCGTGCTGTATTTCATTCTAAAGTACCTACACTTCATTGAAATTCAACAATGTAACCTTGTAACGGAGGACACGCAATATTTTTTGATTTTTCAAAGTTAAATCTGCACAATTGCATAACTTTTTTCAGTTTAAAATACTTACATGTTCATTGTCTTAAGGCCAAGCTCCAAAACGGTTATGATTGTTTGCCTGCAAATTGTAACTAAACGGAATATCTCATCAAGTTACAACTCCAATTATGTGATTTTTTAATCTTTTTTCTATTTAGTTCTAAAGGCAGAAACACGATTAATAGAAATTTACATGATACTTTTACGTTTTGAAAATGACACCTTTTCTCAAGATTTTTGCATTTTTCTTGAAAACTAGTTCAGCTACATATACAAAATAAATACTCACAGAAAGGAAATTTAGTCTTTTATTTGCTTCTAAGTTATCGTTTACCTAGACTGCTTATTTTTCTCATAATAAGCAAAATTAGTTTTGAGCTTTACTTCTGAGCACAGAGAGTTAAACGGATCAACCGAAAATCAACCTTATTGAGTCCCGAGTTGCTATATAAATAAACACAGAATCGAACGCAGCTCATTCCGCTTCTGGGCGGTCACAAGGTCGGATCCACGCGCGTTTTGACATTTTGACATTTGACAAGCTATTTGCCCGCCCCGGCTTTGTACAGGTAACAGAAAATGAAACCAAAAAGTCATAAAGTTAGTAAGTATTTAGTTTTTTTTTCGATTAGGAAAAACAATACTAACTTTACGACCTTAGTAATAATGCACAGTCCCTCCCTAAGGGTAATTTTGAATAAAATAAAAATAAAGTAGGTATTTAATTACTCTGGTGAATCAAACCAGAAAATATTTATTTGAAGTAGAACTTTATTGCAACCCCTTTAAAAATTCATAACTTAGTACTTATTATTTTATTTTTATTTAAGAAATTAGGTACATTTATTTCTTAGAAACTTGCCTCCTTTTTTCACCTTCTTGTTAGATAGAACAGAAGATCGAAGATCACTATAGATTACGAGTAGAACAAAAAATCGGCAAAATTAGTTTAGTAGTTACGGAGATACGTGGTAAAACAAACATTCACACAAACTTCTCTCATTTGTTATATAATAGGACTAGTCGAAATCGAATGTCATTCGGAACAAAATGGAGTGGAGTCGCATCCTCAACTATATAATTTGGCTTTTGTTCAAGGACTGTCTTGGCCAAGTGGGATATTACCCCGAATTTAGTTTTGTTTAGCTTCACTTGTATTCATCTATGTCAACAGAATCTTAGAACGTAGTTTTAATCCATTTCAAAACGTCGGATCAAAATGTGCACACTTATCAAGGATCAATGACATTATTATTTTACCACGTTTTTATTATACTTATATAGTCACTTTCTTGTTCGTCTGTCTATCTGTCTGTCGTTCCGGGGGAAATCTCGCGCGACTAAAATTTCGAGCACTTTCCGTGTAGCTGGCCGGCTAAAACTGTCAGGGTAGCTCACAACTCGATGACAACGCATTCTAAATAAATAAATAAAGACGTGGTTTTTAGTTTATTTTTTAATCTAAAATTAATTTACATAGTTAATTTTAGTACTGTAATTTTGTACTTTATCGACTCGTATGTAACTATAGCGTGTTTTTTAGTGTTTTAAACTCCGGTTGGTGCATATATCCAGTGTCGAGTGACCCGAGTGCTTATGGGCTTAATCAATGAAGGGGTTGTAAAGATATTAGGTACTCAAGGGGGTAAAAAAATAAAAGTTATACAAATAAATTTAATGGGGTGTCATATGAAAGTTTATGGTTCACAAATTGTAATTTACGCTAAACTTAACGTATTATGACAGTCCTAAGAAAGCAAAGTCGGCGTAGTTTGTAGTTTGTAGTTCACACAGTGAACACAGCATACAATTATTTGTGATTAGACTTATCTAGGTATAAAGAATATAATACATATTATGTCGGAGTTGGAGCTAGAAAAGGGAATGTTAATTGATTTGATACTTCGTTCTGCACTACATCCTGTTAACAACGCCATCTGTAGACTAATAATGGAAACGTCAAATAGACAACTGTCATTGTCACTTGGGTGTGGTCGACACAAAGTAGGCAGAGGGCGCTAAAGTCAGTTTTGTTGTTGGACAGTTCGCTTTCCTCGAGCGGGTGGCGAGCGGCGTGGCCACTTTGGTTCTGGCATCGGAGCGGAGCGGTCGCTCCTCGATAGTAATAATGTTCTGTGGGTAGCTTTGTCTCTTTCTGTTGAACTCACCGCGTTTCCATTTTGTTTTTTAAATGGTGATAGTAATTCTAATCGGCAAAAATCGAATCAATCCTCTGTTTAAGTCTTGTGAAAGTAATTGTGATTACAAAATAGACATCCTGACTACACGTTACATTGGTTATTTCGTGTCTTTGAACATATCGGACCATCCATACTTCACGCCCAGAACCCTCTCCCCGACAAGTATATGATCTTCTTATGAAATATTATCTTATTCTATTAAACGAGCAATATTTGTTTGTTTGTTTATTTGTACTCACGTTCTCGAAAACGGCTCTAACGATTTCGATAAAATTTGCGGTACAGAGGTTTACGGTTTACGGGGGCGAAGAATCGATCTAGCTAGGTCTCTACCTAGCTAGATCGATCGAGACCTAGCTTTTTTTAAATACATACTTAACTCATTTTTCTTTTTCTTTTTTTCTCGATTTGCACCCAAGCAGAGCTTGGTCGCCCAGATATTCTATAATAAGTAATAATAATTATGAAGGTAACAACTAGGTATCACTACCATCGAAAAAAAAAAAATTGATGAAGTCTCCATGACAATGTTCGCTACTTCAACAAGATGTTAAAATTATAATTATTCCAAGATAGTTTCAAAAGTTTTAACATGTCAAAATATCGTGAATAGATAGAGGGTAGAGGGGCGTTTGGGGGGAGTCAACGATGACATTTCTTTTGAAAGCTAATCCTTAATGCAATTTTAAGATTTGTTTTGTTTGGAGTGACAGATGCCAAATGTGATTTATTAAATGGTTTCTACTAAGTATATATAGATGTCAGAAAATGAAAAGCATTTTTTCAGTAAGTATTCTTAAATTGAGCTGGTATTGTCGAGTGCTGAGCTGTACTGTAGGGAAGCAAGTGTGGTATATTTTGAGTTGTGTAAACTGAATACCCACTGGTTCTAAAGTAGCTAACTCTGATGATGGAATTTTAGATCGTCCGAAGACAACCGTCATGGCTTAGTGATTTTAAGGCCGTGTACGACAATTCAAAGTTCCCTTCGAAGCCCGAAAGCGTTTAGTTTAGTGTTGCCACTGCGATCACTCGTCAATTTTAACTTATCGTTATCCTAATACAATTTTACATTCCCGCGCCTAAGAGAGCTTTACCTCGCGCGTTTCACTAGCTGTACTGAACTAGCTGTTGTATTGAGCTGTGACGTCAGCCTTTGAGACTCAAATGTAATCTGTTTTGTTAATTTTGAACGACGTTTGTCGGTGTTTTTCATCAGACCGGGATTGGGAAGGATGCTGTGTTTGCACCCCTGGAATTATTCAGCGTTTGTTTTGTCAATGCAAAACCGAATTTTGTTTGGTTTTAAATTGTTTTTTACCCTGTTCTTGAAAAAAACCTTTTAGTTAATACATTATTTACACCATATTTTATTTGATATAATTTTCTATGTTTATGATTCTCAGAAAATTTAGAGGTTATTTTAATTAAGATTATTAGAGTAAATTAGACAATTTCACGTAGAAATTCAATAGTCATATAATGCGCGTGAATTAAGTTTGTGATTCTGGCCCATCAGACACGTTACATCAAAATCATCAACTAAGTCGTCACCTTTGTATCACCCTAAGCCCCTCATTATGATCAACAGAATATTAAGCCATTATGTATCAAGGGACGCTTATTTGAATAAGCACAAAATTGTCAAAGAGATTTTATCTGTTTAAACAAAGCATCTCCTTCTGTTGGCTTTTGCCCCTGTTGGGGCGCCCATTTAATAGGATCGGCTAATATGGACCATGATGCCTACGTTTTAACCCCCTTGGTAATAAACACGATCTTGTCTTCTATGATTATCAGAGCGAGATAGAAAACAAAGGCGAGATTCAAAGGGAGGGAAAGGGATGGAATTTGCGCGGTCGGATTATTTTGAGCCGCTTATGTTGCGTGATTATGTTATTTGGAGGATTTGTACTTGATTGTGCGGTGATAGGTGGGTACAATGATTTACTATAGGACTAGATCAGCAGTGACGGTGCCGACTCGCTGCCACATCGCATCGGGCCACAGCCTTATCTGACTTTAGTTGTCAGCTTGACACACAGCACACAACTACTCTCAATTGCTTGGTGATAAAAACAACAAAATGGGAAAAAGTGTTGTCAAAAACTGCACATCACGCACTAAAAAGATCAACAAGTTAAACGGTGTGACTTTTCACAATAAGTTTGTTCAATTTTCTTTAAATTATCCAAAAAAACAAATAAATAATAACGAACATCGTTTTTGCCACCAGTGCTACCAGCAAAAACGATTTTAATTTTCCCAAACAGTTGGGAAATTTTTGAATGACGAATGCATGCAGTTTCTGTCGCTAAATTATTATTATAATCTGTTTGGTCTAAACATACTGAACGGTACCCAAACACTCACTAAATGGATAAGTAACACATTCACGTGGATTTCCAGGGTTTTACCTTAATATAATCACCACTTTATAAACCTTAACTTTTTTGGCAATAACCTTTTTAAATATTATTCTATTAAACGAGCAATTTTTGTTTGTTTGATGTTTGTTTGACGTTTGTTTGTACTGACGTTCTCGAAAACGGCTCTAACGATTTCGATGAAATTTGCAGTACGGGTGTTTACGGGGGTGAAAAGCCGATTTCTCGGCATTTTCACCCAAAGGATTTACCAGTGCAATGTGGTTCGTAATTTCACGGAATTTTTCGAGACCAAAGTGGCTTGGCGGTCAGGACCATTGCCTTACAGCCGAAGGCCGCGAGTTCGAATCTCAGTCAGTGAAAGTTTATTTTTTGTGAGTTTTTTTTTGTTCTTATTTAATTTTTTTCTATTTGCATCCGAGCAAAGCTTGGTCGCCCAGATATTTAAATTTTAAAATGAATAAATATTTTTATTATTTGGGCTTTTCGCAAAAAAAAAACACAATATACTACCTACAATGCTTTAACGTATTCCATTGCAAAATCTGTTAGTCACTTAGGATAATATGTTCTTTTGAAAATTTGTTTTTAATAAAATAACACAACTGGCTTACCGACTAAATTATTTCATTTCTTCACCGACGAGAGAACCTTTCATCACAGATTTCGCTAATTAAAAGACATTGAATCAACGAAATGCCGGTTTTTATCGACAAGTAATGTCGCTAGGTATAAAAAAATATATTTAACTAGTGAACGCCCGCAGCTTCGCCCGCGTAGACTACTTTTCTTTATCCCACGGGACCATACATTTTTCCGGGATAAAAAGTAGCCTTTGTGTTATTCCAGAACATAAACTACCTACATTCCAAACATCAAAATCGGTTTAGTAGTTACCTATACGGAGATACGTGGTAACAAACTTGCACACACACACACGGACTTTCGCCTTTATAATATTATTAGTAGGATAATACTAGTTTTTCTGTTTGACCTAATTTACGCTGTGTCGATGTGGAAATTTTCACTTGATGCTGATTTCATTACCGAGCTAAGAATTTTAATATCTTAAATTATACGAGAAATTTTTTTACTATTAGAAATCCTTAGGTACCTAACCTAGGTATTCATGATATCCAAAGGAAAATACCGGACTTTAAATTTAAAAACCGATCTAATAGGTACAAGTTAGTTTATAAATCCAAGTTACTATTTAAAAAAAAATTAAAAAAAAAATTAAGTACCTTTCACATAGTAGGTACCCTGATACAGATAGACAAACCTATCGAACTCAGTACCTAGTGAAAACTAACTGTCATTGTAATTTCTATTAAATGTTGTCCTTATTATTTTGTCCTTGTAATTTTTTTTTAATCTTTAGTATAATGAAAGTTTCACTAAACAATCTTTCATAGTTTTAAATTGATTCAATAAATTAATTGAATTATATTTATATCATTCATTACGCATACCTACATCATTCATTTTGGGAAAAATGTTTGTCGTTGGCAACTCTGGCTATTTTCTGGATGACAATGTCTTGTCTCTTTCCAACGCAATTCGTTTGACGGTAGATAAAAAGAGACAAACATAGATTAATTGTACAGATTGACATTTTATCTATCCGTTTCAAAGCTACGTCTTTAAAACTCCTAAGTGGCTACGCTTTTCTCAAATGTTGAGGATGACGTTGCGACTCTAGTTATTAACCTCGTTGGGTGGGTAGATACATTTGTTTGAAATCGCACACTATCAAAGTACAAATTACCAACGAATAACACATTATTCTTAATTGTGATAATAATAAGTAAGTACTTAGGTAAGTACTTTACTAGATAAGTAGATAGTTTGGAAAAAATCTTTAAAAGTTAAAATTAACACCTGAACCCTAAATTGCAACTTTATTTGGAAACAAAATATTTAATCAGATCTGTAACAAGGCTTGTATTTACTTAATCTAGGGATTTAAATCAAACAAGGCATCTAAATAGTAAACCTATTTCTATCATCAGAGCCCAATAAAAACTGCTAACGAGCTTTCTCCTTTGAACCGTAACGAATTGATAGTAAGCACTATCAAAAACAACTTGAAACTGCACGAACAATCATCAATCCCAATTAAAGCACTATCAGCGACCCCAACGTGAGAAAAATCAAACAAAACGACGCCCAATCACCGACCGCAGACATTGCCCAAACACCCTCCATTTTTTATTTAAACAAGCATTTTTGTCGTCATCATGACGAAAGAGGACGAAAGATACCAGATTTTTGCGTCATTAGCGACCCGCAAGTCATCCTGACACGATTTGTCTATGGTTATCGCGTTCTTTTTTCAAACGCGTGCGATAGCACACGCACAATATGCGTAAAATTTCCAGCCAGCTAATGTGATGGAAGGAAGTTTGAGATAAGCGCTGAAAGCGATTTTTTGTTAACGAAACTTTAGCACGATCAATCTCCGATATATTGAGCGATATCACTGAAATAATTAATCGTCCATGACAGTTTCCCGTTCAATTAAGTGGCATTAAAAAAACAATTTTCCAACAAAAAACTCCGTCAAAAACCCTTGCTTTCGCTGCAGTAAATGAAAACATGACTTCCGAACAACAATTCCGTTCGAAGTTCGGATGTGAACACGAGGGGTAAACACGGGCACTAAAAGGCACGAGTGGGCTCGAAAAGGCACGCGTCACGGACCACAACAAACGAACGCGGCAGTATACACGACAATCGAAATAATTTTAATTAGAGAAAAAATGCGGTGAAATGCGCATTGCTTGCGGAGATTGTACAGTCAGCAGATTGGAACTAAAAGCTCATCAATAAAATATCCAAATAATATATCTATATAAAAATCTTCAGTCTATCAGTTCCTAAATACCTATTTCTAATTTTATTATTATATTGATACTACTTATCAAGAAGCTACCCTTCACACAGGTTCGGTTGCAGGCTCAAAAATGAACTTGGTACTTAGTTGTTACATTGGTTAAGTACTTAGTAAGTTTTCAAATAAAAATAGCAAATAATGTAAGCACCTAAAACTACCGCAATGGACAATGGGCGATTAGGTACCTAGATATTTTTCATTCTTGAAATATACAAAAATTAATTTAACCTTTGAAGCTGATACCTACAACAACTACTTTCCTTACATTCTTAAAATGTATCTTTATCATTCTTTTTATTATTTTAAATTACTCACATTAAAAAATTGTCTAAGTTCCTATTAAAAAAATTAAAAAACAATTTAGGTAAGTAGGTAGGTACTTATTATTTATCATTTCTGCTAACCTTCAAAAAGTCAAAACCATCAACAATCTTACCCTTTCCGCAAACAATTAGCGCGCGAGTGGCACTCACAACAACGGCAATCCAGCCCCCAAAGCAGAAAGTAGGCAGAAAAGCTTCCGACTGGCTGAAAACCAAGCCTTTGCTCCCGCCGCCGTCAACAGCCCATGCGAGCTTTTGTTTTTCAATTGTGGAAAGCGACGTTTCACTTTTTAAGTTTTGCAAAATTAAAAAAAAGTTAAGATACGACTGTATCCCCACGACGCGGTAGGCATTCTCTCAGATCTTTAGGCATTTAAGATGAAGTGAAGATATCTAAGGGGGTAGTCTTAGGTATGTCCATAAATATATTTGGTACTGCCCCCTTTTGCAGAAGTTAGCAATCTACAGTGACAGGTTGCAAAGTCATTGAAAAAGTTATTAGAAAGCTTACTGGTTTCCTTTCTATGTTTTCCTTCACCATTTAGAGCCTGTGTTAATGCGCATATTTTCCGATACAAAAAATCCATTGATGCACGGCTGGGACTCGAACCCAAGCGAAGGTCGTGGTTTCGATCGAAAGCTATCACTCGGCCAGCACGGCTTGTTTTAAATGTTCTCTCCTTTTTTCTTTAATTTTGCGTTTTGTCGACCAGTTTTTTACAGAAATTGCACTAATTACATTCCAGTGGTAGAAAATTTTGGGTTTCTGATTGGGTTAGCAGTATATTTATGATACAGTACGTCATCGTTAAGTATATCTTTACAATTAATAGTCTACTGTACCTTCAAAATACAATCTTGATGATTTCTCTAAATTCTCATACATACCGTCTATAACAAAACGCTTTTACCCGAAGGAATGTGACGTAATTCCCAATTAACAAGCTCAAGTTCATTCCCACCTCCGAATGCATGTAACCTGATTCTCGGAAGAATTATCTCGCTAATGTTACCTTTACTAAAAGCTCATAACTTTGACTAAGATATGGTGGACGAACGACCAATTTTCATTGACCCTTTCAACCCAAAAAACTTGAAGTATCCAGAGGTCTGACTTATAAGCTATTGTTTATATTCAAAGTATCAAGACGTTTTTGAATTTATGGTACGTTATCGCAAGCATCTCTGAGCTACTAATTACCCCAGATCTGGCTTTGTTGACTTCACATGTAACTTGATGCCTTTCATAATTAATGTTTCTTCTCTCAAATGGCACAGGATTTATGCTTACAGATAACGTTAAAAGCTGAATTCGAGATACTTTATAGCCATCTTGGTTTACAAAGGAGTGAGTTATAATAAGTAGTTGTGTAATTAATTCACACAATGCAAACCTTTAAATGAATCTGTACATTGTAATTATTGAATGAAAGTAACCTGGCTGTATGATAAATGAGGCGAAGACCTCGCATTGTTCAGGCGATGAAAGAGCTTTTGTCTATGGTTCGACACAAAACGTCGGTCGTTGTCTATGCTCGCTCGCTCATTCTTTTGTCGACCGTCGACGCGCATTGTCGTGTTGAGCGTCGGCGGAATCATTAAATGTATTTAAAACGAAAACAAAAAGCGAATTCTTTGCGAATATTTGCGGGATTCTCACGCTTTTGTTAAAAGCTTTCGTAGCTTTAAAATTGTATTCAATGTTTTGGAGTAGCTACAATGTAAACTTTTTCATTTTGAGTCTTAGAATGATGAATTTTCGAAGGCAACATCCATAATTAAATGCATGCCTTATTAAAATGACTCAAACTTTAGTATTGCATTCAAGTGTACAAGGAAATTGATTTCCAAAGACAACAAAGATCACTTAAATACTCTCACTAGAATACTAAGAAACTGGAAAACAATAAAATATCCGCCATGTTGAAAAGGCATTGCGCATACGACAAAGAGGTATTGTGCTCCCATATGGGAAAATATCGCTTGTTTTGTCATCTCTATTGTCCATGACAGACAGACGGACATATGAAAAGACAGACTTTGAATGCTTATGTAAGGAATACGAGCTTTAGTTATGAGATTATGTAAATGGTTCTTAGTTTGTTTAAGGTTCTCATTGTTTTGGTGTTTCTGGAAATGCCGAGAGGAAAAATGGACAAATACAAAGTGTTGTGGCTCACTTGTGGAACTTTAGTAACCTGATTTTTGTAAGTATAGGTTGGCTCTTCATCTCTGAGTAAAGTGTCAGATAGTTACTACCTACCTAAATAAAATTTAAACTAGAAAGTAACTACTAACTGCTATAACTATCTGCCTCTGAAGGCCTGAAGCGCTCGTGGCGTAGCTTGCTTAAGCGGGGAATTAACTAGACGGACATGCCCGCGGGCAAGTCTGACATGACCGCCGGACCTCGCTACTATAGGTCTGTCCAATGTTTATCTAGTGTAGGACCGTCACAGTAAGTCTGCCAGACTGACAAAACATTGCACAGGCCTATAGTAGCGAGGTCCGGCGGGCATGTCCGTCTAGTGAATTCCTCGCTTTAGAATACTTTAGATGTTCTTGATAGATCGTTAAAGTTAGGCGACGTTCTGAGCGGTCACAATAATTATAGATGGGTGAACGCAAGTGGTATTAACAGCTGAGCGCTTCCGTGCTTCGGAGGGCACGTTAAATTGTCGGTTCTGGCTTGTAAGTCGTTAAGCCATGACTGAAGCCTTCAGGCGGTCTGAAAACATCAGCAGAAATAGCCACGGCTCATACGAAACTTACTTTACATGCTTATTTTACTCAGCGATGAGTATAATCGGCAGGTATTTCTTTAACTGTCATTTAGTCTACTTGGTACTTGGAAACGGAGAAACAAGCTCCAAGCTTTAAAAATAAACTATGTTAAAGACTTTATTTGCCTTATTTAAGTTATCGTTTATAAGCGATGAGTGAAATCACATAAAAATGAACATTTTAATTTACATTATGTAGTAATTTATTTGCATATTGATCTTACGAGCTTCTTATGTTTAAGTTTACTAATAAGTATAAGTACCTAACTAAACTTTTAAATTTTTTTATTTGTTATAGTGTTAATCCACACTTGGGTATTTACATTTGAAATTGAAAAATCTTATCAAAATTTCCAATTCCTCCAATTAATTTCCAATTAATTTTAATTAAGGCACTCCGGCTACAGGAGGATCGCTTGTATCATTGCGGGTTCGAATCCCGTCAGAATTGGAAATTTTGATAAGATTTTTTAATTTCAAATGTAAACTTTTAAAGTTTAGTTACATTATGTTGTGTCACATAATTATGTGTAGGTAATATTCATATTATTTCTGTCAAATAATATGAATATTACACATAATTATGTTCACCATAAAGCCTACCTACACAAATTCCAAGAACATAAAGTACCACATCACTAATTAATTTACTTTATCGTTCATTCCCACTCAATATAGTATTTTCGGCCATTAACTAAACTTAGTATCGCTCAGATTTCATCAATTTTATATTATTTATTGTTTATTAGCAAATGCTGTGACTTTGCTTGCTTGAATATGCATTTAATTTTCTTATGTCATACCACTGGGCAACATTTGGCGCGCGACATGTTGCACAACATGTTGCCCAACATGTTGAAGCGGATCTTTTTATGTTTGCAACTTGTCATGTTGCGCGCCAACTGGCAACGTCGCGCGCTGTTGTGCAACGTTGCCATACATGTTGAGCGTCATGGCCGCTGTACACACTCGTCGAGAGCCTCTCGCCGAGAGCCTCGGCCGAAAACACTCTCGTCGAGAGCATGCCTGTACACACTCGTTCTAACATTTGAACTGAAGACTTACGAGACAATGGACGTAGAAATTGCTGCTGCTATTTGTCTTTGTGCCGTGAGCTACTATAATTTTTTAAACATTTACTATAAAAAGAAAATTCGTAAACCATGGAGAAAAAGAAGATAGTGGATGATAACTATGCACCGCAATAGAAACAGGTAAATACATAATAAAACTAATCAGAAAGCAACTAAATGAACGAGTGTGTACATGCTCGCTCTCGTTTACCTCGCGAGAGCCAACGAGACCCTTTGACTCGGGCGCAAAAAACCGACAAGCCACCGAGAGCGACCGAGACGAGGACGAGAGATCGAGACGAGACGAGAGCGCGCTGTACACACTCGCGCTCGGCCTGTCTCGGGGTGCCTCGACGAGTGTGTACAGCGGCCATCACGTGTTGCGCGCGACATGTTGCCTAGTGGATACGAGGCTTTATGTTTTTTACATTTTTCGTTTAGAGAAAGATATTTTAAATTATTACTTAGATAGCTTAAAATCCGAACCAAAGTCTGATTTTAAGAAAGAAAACAGTAAGTAAGGATCAGTTTGGAATTCCTCAAACAAATTGGGTTTCTGACCAGGGGACTACAATGGCCGCTATGCAATTCCTTTCATGAATCAAAAACTCATTCTTAATTTGAAATTTTAAAACAGTTCTTAAAATAATTAATCATAATACAGGTTGAGAGATTTTACAGATTTTCCAGCACCAAAATTTTTCGAATTATTTTTTATGCCTTAAAAGTAGCAACGGTTTTGCCTTGGTATAAAATAGTAGTAGGTAAAAAGCATAAAATGTGGTAGGTACAAAGTATCGTGAAGCATAATAGTTTTAAATCTTTATCATGGTGCATGATTTAATAATAATAATTGTTAACTTAATTATCAAGTTGAATAAAATTAATTTACTTTTCATTAAATTGTAATTTATAAAGTGGCTTACTGATATGATGGATACATAATTTCTTTCGTATTATATTTCTATCAGCTACCTACATAATAATAATTACAGTGCGCACTATCTAGTTGGTCACATCGTTTCAGTATCAATAACAAGTGGGCCCTACAACCGTGGGACAGGGCAGAATGTGTGAACTGACAATTACCATTATTTATTCTTTATTTGAATGTTTTATTGAGCACTTCACATAATATACACCACTTACAACTCTACACGCAACTAATTAAAGCTTAAATTCCTATGAGACAAACATTATCGGTATCTAATCTTTTATGAGCGCTTTGTCACACCAGTAGGTCCGTTTTATTGGAAGATAAATTTTTGTCTTTGGTTTCGGAAGGTAGGCTTTTGACGTGAATATGATTATGTTTTGTTGAAACTGTAGCCGTGAAAATTATGTGACAGAGCCGTAGACGAAAACTTTCGAAGTTGGATCTTTCAACACATAATTATGTTAAATGTATAGGAAAACTTCAGATAGTGTGCTGGAAAAATGAAAGCAAGAATAAAAGCTCCTAAGGATGTCAGTAATAATTGTATTTTAATGTTTGTGTAACATTTTGTTGTAGGTATATTAAGTATACATTCATTAAGATGACTTTTGTCTTCTAAAGACATCCATGTTTAGAAGTAGATAAGTATGTAAATTAGTTGTTGATTCGAAGGTAGCATTGTGATTAGTTTTATATTTGCAAAGTGATCCAGCTAACTTGTTTGATCTGTGTAGTGATTAAGCGTCGAATATACGTATGGATTGGTTTGTTCAATAAATTATTATAATGTAAGCTTAATATGGAAGATTTGATGTACAATACTGAATGGATAGCGCTTTCTGTTGTCTATGGCAGCGTTTCTTAACCTTTTTCGTCCACGGACCCCTAGGACATCAAGCAGAACATCAAGGACCCCCTTAATAAAAAAAAAAAATCTAAACTTTTTTACAAGACAACCAACGCACTTTAGTATGCAAAGACTTTTAGTGGCATTGATTTATTTATTGTTAAATGGTCCATAGATGAGACCGCGGACCCCCATACATATACTCGCGGACCCCTAGGGGTCCGCGGACCACAGGTTAAGAATCGCTGGTCTATGGGACATTTAAATACGAGTATTGAGAAAAGTATTTTTCATTTCTCATACACGGAAAGTACGCTTGAAGTTACCTGAACAGAGGGATGAAAGTAGTACTTTTCCGCCCTGGGAAGCAATTTTCCCTGCTGTCAAATTAAAAAAAAATCATTCTATTTTGACATTTCTATTGAGTCATGTTGAAACTTTTTACACAGCAAAAGTAATATTTGACATTTCTATTTTACCTTTTTATTAAGAATTGCTGTAAAAAATATTTTCAACAATTTATTACATGAGTATTGTTATTAATAATTACTTTTCACTAAATTATTATTATTTAAACAAGATTTTGAGCTTGAAATATTTACCATCTTCAATGACAAAAAATACTGGCTGAAAAAAAAAAGGTGGGCGGCTTTTTTGGTTTTTTTTTTCAGTGGCAAGCTACCAGCCAGTATTTTTTTAAAGCACCAATTCGATTTTTATCTGTTTTGTCGATCGAGAGCAGAGATTTTTATAAAATGAGCTAATCAGGTTTTTATTTACTTTCCTAATATTCGAAATGAAAAGCAGAGTGTTTACCTCGGGTGAAATACCTATTACGGCACTCGAACTATTAGCGCCCTCGCTACGCTCAGGCGCCAAACCATCTCGTGCCGCAATACGTTACTTTCAACCCTCGTGCAACAATCTACTATGAAATATTTCAGTATTTTAAGTAAATAAGTACCTAAGTATAAAAAACTTTATAAGTAAACATTTTATAAATAAATATTTTTTATTTACTAGCCTAAACTGTCCGACTGCTCGGCAAAGGCCTCCCCGTTACCTTCCACTCATCGCGATTAAAATTACTTACCTACTTAATTAAATTAATTTTATTTAATAAACTATAATTTAAGCTTGTGGGTATTCAATCACACACGGACTGATAAATAAAAAATGTTGGAAAAAAAACGAATCGATTAAGAGCCAAACCAAGACAATTTTCTGACAAAAATAAATCGACTAACAAAGGATTCCGACAAAAATCAAAAACCATACCAATGAAAATTAATGGCATTAAATCCTATCGAAGTGAAGGTTTGATGATGATGATGGTGTTAAATTTTGTAGAAATTTCTTTAACACATAATTTTAAAAGCTTAGACTGGTTGATTTGTATCTGAATCATTTTAATTCTGAATAGTTCTAAGAACAAGGAATTTGAAGATAAGGTTAAAAGTTAATCTCTACGAAATATAAATCTCGTTACTTGGTTAAACCACGTTAACACACAAAGCGGGTAGACAGACAGTAACGGAATAAAACTCTGACTTCGTAATTTTATGGGAAATAAGAACATCCTATAGGGAAAAAAAGAGTTGAAATCTAACTTTTTATTATTTACAAGACTTTCAGTATGTTTTCATATATAGGGAAAAAAAGAGTTGAAATCTAACTTTTTATTATGTACAAGACTTTCAGTATGTTTTCATAATTTGAAAAGTTACTTTATTTTTAGGAAATAAGTAAGTACATGATTATACTGCGTTTTTAGTAAGGTAGGGTTTAGTAGGGTTTTCAAAATCGAGCCCGTAACTCCTAATATGACTTTTTGATAATTCTTAAAGTTTCAGACTTCCCCTAAGTGGCCATAGAAAAAACTCACCCTGTATATTTAAATAATATTCGACAAAATTTATCTTTCATAATTCACTGTATATTGAAATAATATTTGACAGAATATTTTTCTTAACTCACGATGGGTTATGAAGGGTTATTGTGATAATTTTTTTTAATCTTGTCCAGATTTTGTGCCGGTAAGAACCAGTTATCAGTAACTTGCTTTCCGTCTAAATCAGTTCTAAACAAGTGGTGCATTTAACTGGTCTTAGGGTCTAATTGCTTGTGGCACAATTGGCAATATGCATCAATTTTTTTTATGGTTTTAAACGATAGGTTATATCGTCAAATAACCGTCATAAAAATTCCAGCGCCGAAATACTAAAATTTTATAACAAAAATAATTTTTGAAATTTACCAACATTTTCACGCATCTGAAACACGATTATTATTGTTGTCACAGATTACTGTTGTAGTAACAATTTGTGAACTTTGACGTGTGACGTCAAATTGATACTAAGTACAACAGTAATCTGTGACAACAATAAGTTCGAGTATAGGAATTGTGAAAATTAAAAAAAAAACTTATCTATGGATCGTCATATCTGACTCGTCCTTGACTTTTCTTATGAACTCGTGTCGTCACATCCTTTCACATCCTTTTCAAGTATTTTGAAATTCCTACTATTTTTTGCAAGTTTTAAAATTTATTTTCTAATCGAAAATGGTTTAATATTAAAAAATAATTACACACACATACCTCTAAAGCAACAATGTTCATAATAAAATACATTTAACCCGCTTTTGAATCAGACGCATATTGCCTATTAAAACGACGATTAAAAGTGTAATGTGTTCTCGGGTTTAGTACAGTTGTAGAGAAAACTATCTGACAAAGTTCTAACTTCAACTATGTAGCTTGGAATAAATCAGTTTGAATTTTTTAAACAGAAAGTTTATTTGTTCGGGAGTATACGCTGATTTTGCGAATTAAAAAAAAAATAAAACAATTTGAATTTAAAAAAATTAAAAACTTTTAATTGGTAATGTCAATGATGTACTTACTTAGATAAAATTAGTTTTATCATTGTCACTAACTGGCCGACAGAAGCCTTACACACCGGGGTGAATGAAAAAAGGGAAGGGAGGCTTTTGCCCAGCAGTGGGATCCAGTGGGCTTATTAGATTAGATAGATTAGATTGTCACTAAGAAAGATTTACGACTGAAATTTTAGGCTTCATGTCCCAACTCAAAAATAGTACGTTAGTAAGTATAATTTATTTTTTGACTCCTGAAAATTATCTTCATCTGACTAAGCACTAGGCAGGCACTACTTCCCGTTGTAGCATCTCACACTGCAGTTATATTTTTGTATGAAAATTCTTCATTTCTAAATAATACTGAAATGTCAACAAGTAAGGTAAGCGTAAGCGATAAGACCGCCTATTGTACAATTACTCATTGGGTTATTTTTTTCATAATGTTATTTTAAGTTGTGTACAATAAATAGTTTTCATTCATACATTCATTCATACGTTGACTGTACATCGCAACAAATAGGAGCTTTATCCATGCTGTACATTGTGGGAACTTTCTTAATAATTACTGTTTAACTGTTAAACGGTCGACGCACTATCTGATCCTTCAACTTGGTTTTATCGTCTGTTTACTGGTTTACTGCTATGCACAGCATAGATCATAAAAGTCCTGAAATAGTAACCAGGTAAGTGCATCCTATTTTATTTTAAAACTGTTTAGTAACCAGTATTCTAACTACTCGTAACTAAGTGGTGACTTGCCACGTATGCACTACCAGGCGCTAAAAGTTTTAATACCTGACTAGCAACGTTGTGCGCGGTCACAATTTGGATGGGTGACCGAAAGTGATATAACGAGCTGAGCGCTTCCGTGCTTCGGAGGGCACGTTAAATTGTAGGTCGGCTTTTGAGTCGTTAAGCTATGTTGGAGGCCTTTAGGCGGTCTAAAAACTCCGTCACCAGAGTTGGCCACTAGTAGTAAACTTTGCAAAATGTGGACTAAAGCTACATTTGTTATATTTCTATTTAATCTATTAAATATAGTACCTACTTACCCAAATGTGTTAAGTCGTTAAGCTCTTTCGGAGGCCTTTAGGCGGCCTAAAAACTCCGTCACCAGAGTTAGTTACTTGCTCATGCGAACTTACTTCCTTACTTACCCAAATGGGAATGTTTTCTGAATAGTTCAAAAGTACCTGAAAATAAAAATTAAAGATTAATAAAGGAATATTTTAATGTTGAATGTCTGTATGTTTGTTGGTGTATCTATCATACCGTGGACAGATTTAACTGAAACGTAGGATATGTGTAGATGGTAGCATGGAATAGCATAATATGAGGTAGGTACCTAGGTATTTAAATGTTGGTACTATTACAGAAGCCAAAGGTTGAAAATCCAAAAGTAAAGGAACAAAGTGAACGCCCCGAAAAGGCAATGCGGGTGCGGAGGTGACTAGTCAGCGTTAACCTTAAAACCACTAAATTATTTAAATATTTCATTGTTTACATAAAATCCCATAATAGGCATGGTGACAGTAATCAAGTATCGCCAAAATATTTATCTGATCTAATGAAATAGGATTCAAAGATTTTGAAAAATGTATTTATTCTCTTATTAATGTCGAGATTACTAATTTATTTGCTAAAATAAATCTACAAAATACAACAATCCGCCATGATAGCCAAAACGCTCGCCGGTGTCATGGCGTCTGTCATTGCGTCTCGTCTCGGTAAACATCCTTTTGTTTCTATAGTAACTATGTAGGCATCACTGGTTGATATACCGATCCGTGACGTAAAAACAGACGCCATGACACCGGCGAGCGTTTTGGCGTGAATTTGAAAATTTAAATTTAAATGTACTTTTATTGCACAAAAACCTTAATTTTCTACAGAAATATAATATATTTTAGACATAATAGATACTTCTGAATATCATAGAAGATATTTTGAAAATTAGGATTCATGCCTATTATGACTTCCCACAGTCGGGGCTCATAATAAAAATGTCGTCATTTAAACCCACTAATGAGTAATATTCATAATATTGTACAAGCTCAAAAGAGTCTTGTTAGGTCCACATACAGGGTGTCGCTTAAGGAGCGGCTCTATTAAATTCTAACACTGTGGTGCGAGTCATAAGCGTAGGCACCGAAAGTTTATAAAATAAATTTTATTGAAATAAAAAAGGTTTTTATGCCTATATTATTGATTTATCGTATCCTATGATTATACGAAGAAATTAAATGAACTTTTTGAAAAGAGTTTTTTTTTAATGATCAATGAAAACAATTTTACAAACTTTAAAATGTAATACAACACTGGTGCTAGCTGCTGAAAACCTAGGATTCTAGGATAGGCATTAAAAAACATAACTAAATGCCGCATAAAGTCAATTTCTTATCTGGCAAATAATCTCAACGATTGATGGACAGTGTAAGTTTTTCATTATGAAGAAAACTAAAAGTCACGAAATTCGCTTTCCCTCATGCCTCAGACCAGAGAGGTGGCGCATTACTCCGCAAAAGCCTCACATGTAGCCGTGAATGCACAAAGCAGAATAATAATCATAAGGCGGTCCGCAATTAAAAAATTTAAGGCACTTTGTCGCCGGCCTTTGCCTTCCATGTAAGTTGCACCTTTCATACATTTTATTTTCAGTAATTATATTTTATGAAGGAAAAATGAAGGTTTTAATGATGTCATCATTTTTTTAAATCATTATACTCGTGCACATTCTTGCGCGTTTACAGATTGATCATAATTAATTTGAAACATGCGGAATTTAATTCTGATTCTGAACCTTGGTTTTGGGGAAATAAATTCTTCTCGTGATTTACGCTTTCCAATACTGATTGTGATGAATGTCGATAATTCACCGCTCCGCGGACATTTATGTGCGCCCTTCGCTACATTTCCACACTTTATCGCTTGTAAGCTTGTTGACAAATAAAATGGCGCTGACACACGCTTTATAGGACACCCTGTAGACAGATTTGTGTACACACCTATTTAAGTGACACGCCTATCTGTGTTCGCGACTCTAACAATAAAACTTTATTACTTATTTTTGTGAGTTGTAGAGCTTTTTTATGTAGGCCGATGTGGCATGCCTGAACCATAGTAAATGTAGCAATAAATAACACACCTAGGCACTTTGATAGTGACGCGTTAAAATTGTCAATTAATTAAAATAAATTACAGTATAAAGTTATTTTAAGAAAAAACGTAAATAAATATCAGTATCAAAAATGAAGAGCACACTTTTCCATTTCAAACATCGTATCACATAAAACTAGTTCAAATAAACTTAGATTAATAAACAACAACAGAGGTGTCAGTTCGCGGAATTAGAGAATAAAGCGATCGCGTTTTGCAACGGATAGTAGTACTGGGAAACGCGTTACGATCTCACAGCTAGACGGATGCTCCATCCCTCTTTATTATTCCAATAACAATCTGTAATGAGTGCTCTGGTCAAACGTAAATAGCAACTTCATACATTTTGAATGATGCCAATGTAAACTCTGTTCTATGCACTACTCTTTGGATTTAGGGTTGTCAATATTGTTTTTGGAAATAATGTTTGGTTATTTTAATTTTAATGGTTTGTTTGGCTACGTTTTATGAAGCTTACTGTTATTTGACTAAATAAAAACTCATTTCCATTGCTTAACTAAACATTACTAGAAACTTGTGAGGTTTTCCTATTTCATAAAATGAAAAATCATTTCTTTTTCAATTTATATATTTGTTTTTGGCTTTATAATGTTCACATTCATCTTGTAATCATTCAATACTAGTATTTGGTAACTTTTTGCAAAGAATCTTAACGTCAACAAAGATTAAGTTAACATTAATATTTTTACACACACTGTTGTGACAGGGTTAAGTATTAATAAAAATCAATTCGTTTCGATAAAATCCATAAGCTAATATTCCCCGCGTGACCGCGCAACCCTACGCACAGCACCGGCCGGCGAGATCAAAGAAACACCTCGCGCACGTTTACATTGTAACCTCTGCGGACCTGTTTACTGACTAGACTACTGACCTCTCGTTGTGAGCTGTCATCGACTGTATGACTTTATATCGGTTGTTTCGAATTGTAGAAGTCTTTGTGATAAAATCATAAACAATATACCTACATATTTTTTTACATCCTGTATTTTTTTTTGCGTGCCATCGGCTAGATATGGTTTGCTGGATGACTTTATTTCTGTTGTTACGAATTACCAAAGACAATGTGATAAAATATGATAAAATAGCAATACTGCCGTCATAATTGACTACGAACTTGTTTGACGTTTTAGCGTGCGTTCAGACACGGCGGGAACCGCGCGATTTCCATGCGATTCTGAAATCGCGCGGGTCTTATTTGTATGAGTTATTAAGTAATCATTCAGACATAACCGCGCGGTTAATCGCTATACCCGCACGAAAATCGCATACTAACCGTCGTGTCTGAACGCACGCTTATAGTTGGCTACGAATTGTCATAGGTTTTGCAATAACAAAGCTACTTATACAAGCTGTGGTTTTGTAGGTCTCCAGAAACTATGGTGTTTAAAGACTGAGTATAAATCGGTTACTGTTATGTTACCTAATTTTTAAAAGAATTTCACTCTGAAATTCATTGAATTATACTACGGAAATACTATAACTTTTGTTCTTACGTCGGCAGGATATTACGCTTTTCCAACTTCAAAGGAATTAAGATTTTAATAAATACATAAAGATAATGAAACGAAATAATAGAAAGAGCGCTTGGCGCTACCTAATAAAAATGTTTTTAGACGATGTAGGCGGCAACATCACAATAACTACAGACTACAACAAAAACTACTTTGATCTACTGTCATAAAATAAATATGACAGGGTACTTAAACAGCCACGGCGGTGACAATTTGACAGTTTTTGTGTGATTAAAAACTGAAATGAGACGAAAAATCATGTATTCTTACGATGATTGATGAACAGTTTCGGTTCCAGACTGTAGATCTGGAGAAAATATTAAGTTTCCTCTTTGACCTATTTTTTTCATGATTTCAAAAATCTTGAAAGTCGAGTTGCTCTAGTTTTGACTTCTGTAGCCAAATTCAATAAGCAATCAGTTGCTTATTGAATTAGGCTACAGGTTTTGTCAACATTTTCACCATTTCGTAAATGTCGTATTATTTCATTAAATTACCATTGAATTATCGAAAAAGAAAATAACTTGAAAATACTTCACTGTAGGCAACAAATTCTCAAAGCGAGGTAACAAGATTCCATGAATATATAAATAAAAGAGCGTTATTTATTACTTTGACTGACCAGGAAATCAATTGGAAATTCATTACAAAACTCAATATCCGAAAAATGCTAATCATAAAATTGTAAGACGCTTATTTCGTAATGATTTTTATAAAACGCTATTCCAAAGCAATCAGAGAAGCTATTACCACACGTTTGTACAAGAAAATGAAGCTGAGCGATTAAGATAACAGTAACACAAGTAGGTAACTGTACACTTCACTTTAATCTTACTGTTTGTTCTTCGAATGGCTGTTTAAAATGTTTTTGATTCATCGGAATAGAAAGATTGGCGGAGTTGGAATACAAAACAAATAAGACAGAAATAAAATAAGATCGGACTTTTGTATAAACAGAAACATTTTTACTCCATCATTTTACAACTGTGTTGTTGCTTCTGGAAAAAAATTCTTTTAAACACTAAAAATGTATTAATTCGAATTTTTGAGAACCCAGCTTGATAAATAGGTAAAATAAAAATATTTTCTAGACAAATCACCAACAATAAAATAAAAAACTGAATTCTATACTGCATGTACATAGTTACCAAAATAACGATCTCAATTCATTTTTCTCAAAATATAAAGAAAAACAAAAGTCACAATCACAATAGAGAGGACATCGTAAATCTGTCAGTAAAGCTGAATTAAATTCTATACGGCTCTGAAGTTCGGAATGAAATAAACGTCGTGGCGACTGACAAATATCTTATTATCGTTACGGGTTAAGGCGGCGCGATGGCTCAATTCAAAAATTAATTTGTACGTGAAATGACGCAATTTATTTTTGAAATCACAAAAGTATCGAGACGGTTTTTAGTTTTTATTATTTTGTTTTTTTATTAAAAAAAATATGTTTTTAAACACATATTGCTATACAAAAAGACTGTTGGTAAAATTTTTGTACTGCTTTATACTGTTTATCTATAATATCTTGTAGTGTTTGTGTGTATTAAATAAATAAAATAAAACACACACCTACTTTACCTATATTTACAGACGAGTTCAACATTTAAAGAAAAAAAAAGTAAGTGGGAATGAGTGATTGAATTCTTTTCTGAAATTCAAGCGTCGTGTGAGTTTTGCATTTTTTATGTCAAGAAAAATAAATAGGAATAGGAAATAGGAAATGATCTCATTTGATATGCATCTTAATAGGTCTCTGCACAAAATAACGCTTGTATAAACTGAGTGATCGTCAACTCTGACGTCTATTACATAAATCGACGTCGCGGTCATTGTGAAAATGTTGACGACCGCTGCCGATAGATGTATGGTGCCCCCGAGTAATAACGTTGCAGTGCAAATTATAAGCAACGGCTTAAAAATAAAAAATCAAACAGGAACATGATTGAATCTTCAAAGCGCAGTAGACATTCAAGAGTCTAAGAGTCTAAGTACGTCCAAAAACATATTTGCCACAAGTCCATTTTGTAAAAAATAAAACAATGTTATAATAAAAACCCTGTCCGATCCGGGAAGGTGTGGTTTTGCATTGATACCTATAAAATTCTATTTGTGACGTTTTTCTCAAAAAATATTTTTTTATTATAATCTGAAATAAATTATATAATTCACTTAAATGAAGAAACACATCACCAGTGATCGGAATGAGGCGGGCTAAAATACCTAAAGTTCGAAAAATAACAGAGACAAATGGAGACGCCTTAGGACTAAATATTTTTCGACCCAATTATTTCCGTTTCCGGGACATTAATAAGGAACATCTAACATTAAAGTGAATCAATTTTTTACCGGAGTTAATAACAAAAATTAAAATGTAAATTATAAGGATAAAAAACTTTTTTCCGTCGGGCAAATAGTTTTCTATTCTAATTTATTTGAATTAGTTCACAATATTATTAACATTAATTTTAAATGTACTTACTCACTGTGAAAATTGTGCCAACTTTCAATGAAATTCTTACTTACTACAAGAATAAAATTCTTGTAGTAAGGAAGTCTCCCCTTTTTACCCGACTGCGCAAAGCAAAGGAAGGGTAATGTGTTTATCAGTCTATGTTTGTATGTTTGTTTGTTTGTATGTATGTTTGGATGTTTCTATGTGGCACTCTAGAGGCCAAACGCGTGGACCGATTTTGATGATTCTTACGTCAATCGATTTGTCTTAACCTTGGGAGTGTCACTAAAGACATGACAGTAATCAAAATTCACCAGTGCCACAACCAGACGCCATATTGTCAAAATTAAAAAAATCAAAATCGTCACACTATATCAAGTGGGGTATCGTTGAATAGGTATTTCAAAATCAACTTTAGGTTTCTTTCACCATTTTTCATTTTAAGTAATAGTTTAGGAAAAATAACGGTTTAAAGTTGATTAATAACAATTCTCGCTATGGATGTTTCTATGTGGCACTCTAGAGGCCAAACGCGTGAACCGATTTTGATGATTCTTATGTCAATCAATTTGTCTCAACCTTGGGAGTGTCACTAAAGACATGAAAGTAATCAAAATTTACCAGTGCCACAACCAGACGCCATATTGTCAAAATTAAAAAAATCAAAAATGACGAACTATTTCAAATGGGGTAATCGAAACAAAGAAAAAATAAATTAATCATAATAATCATCACCACCTAGTAAATCATAACTAAAAAGTGTAAAATAAAAAAAAAATTAAAAAAACAAAAACCCGACTGCGTTAAAACTAAAAAGAAAAAAACAAGCCTGCAAAGAATTACTCACAGTCGGGACCCATAACATTGGGAAAATTTGATTGGTAATAAAATGAATGGGTACCGACTGTGAGTCATTCTTTGCAGGCTTGTTTTTTTCTTTTTAGTTTTAACGCAGTCGGGTTTTTGTTTTTTTAAATATTTTTTTATTTGCCTCTGTTCTTTGAACTTTAGGTATTTTAGCCCGCCTAATTCCGATCACTGCACATCACCCTCACGCGATTCTTGGATCATTTAATATCAAAAATTTACATCGTTCTAAAAGGAGCTACTCAGTTACTATAAAGTATTAGTTCAATCAATTTCAAATTGTAAGTACATCAGATTTTCAGTCTCGATTAAGTCGCTCCCGCTTGTGTCTTATACTACCTCCTTTTGTCTTACGTTTTCTTTTGTGGTCACTCTATTGTGACATGTTTATTTCTATAGCGTTTTAGAATTAGAAAAAAGTCCAATTGATCGAGCTGTTAACTTATTTACAATTATTATTGTGAAAATTCTTGAAAATTGGGCCAAATTGGTAATTTTTAAATGTTATTGTGTTTGCTAACGAAATTATTGGGTAGTTTAGTCGATAAACGCGATTGTGACATCCGTTTTATTTTTTTCTGAATCATCCGATGTCATCTTATGTTTATTTTTATAGTAACATTTTGGTAGTTTTAAGGTACCTACCACTTGATTTAAACCTGCAATAAATAAATGCCAAGAAAACAACAATATCATGCACTACTTACCTACTTCGGTAGATACCAAGATTGATTCAGTAAAGAAAAAAAGACTCATTAATTTAAAAACAAGACCACCCAAAAGATAAATGGCAACAATTCTTAAAAATAAATTTAAGGCGAACAAAAAATAATATTGACTCCTACTTCTTTTGTAAATGTACAAAACGCATCACAATATTTATGTTCATCCCGGGAATGCTCTTTGGATCACGTTTCGAACATTCATTTGATGAATTAGTGTTGCTTGAATGCACCTAAATATTTTGTATTGTGAACACTAAATTCAAAATGTACCTTTTTCTATGAAAAACTTCATAAAAATATTGAATTATTTTAATCTAAAGAAAAAAAATATTTCATTAAAAATGTTGACGATATCTGTTTCGGCAAAAAACTTTCGAAATACAAAAAATACAAAGAAAGAAAACATTCATTAGCCCGTTCGCAAAACAAAATACTGTCACAAAAGAAAAAAAAAGTTACTTTTCAAATTCCATTTTCAAAAAGAAAAGCCCGATTCACCCGGCGCTCGACCGCGCTCTATTCAGAAACAACTTATTAAATAAATTAACCGCAAGTTTGCGGAAAAGGAAAAACTAAGCGGCGGTGGAGAATAAGGGCGTGTAGCCACTAAAGCTGTTAAATATAAGAATATCAAGAGATTAAGTAACTATTCATTCTGACGACAATTATGTTATAACAAATTTTCAGTTACTAAAAAGATTCAAAACAAATGATTTTTTAAATCTTTTCTTAAATTATCTCAAACTAGTAGCGCGTAGTGTGAATAATAAATGAATTAAATTACAAAGGCCGTTTCCCTAAGACGACGCTTCAGCAGATGTATGTCTTTACATACTTTAATTTGCACCGAACAAAGCTGGTAATTCCTTAAAACCCAACTGTTCAGTGCTTCAGTGCTACTATTCTGTTCACTGAATGCGAGTTGCGAAGAACGCCCGCAAAAATAATTGGAAAGTGACGGGAATAACTAAGAATAGTGAGGAGAAAATGGAAAATCTATCGATAAAATCTCAAGACTAATAATAACACTACTTACACCAAAATTATACATCATTCTGGAGTCTTTCAGGTGTACTAAAACTGTAGGTATCAGTGTTTACCATCACCTTTTTAACTTTATCTAATAAACATGAATTAACTAGTAAGTAATAATACTATAAATACCTATCAAAACAACCGTAATGATTTACAATGAGTGCAAAATACATGCAAACCATGTAACTGCGTGGTCGATCAATTTTTTGAATAAATGACATTTTCTCAAATCCGAACGAACATAGTATTTCCGTTTTATATAAAAAAAGCTTCTGTACTGCAGGAGTGATGCAAAAGCTTATGATGAAAAACTTTATCGATATAGCAGAAGCCACATCACTAGCGCCTCGGGAACGCGGCCCAGATTCCCAACTTTTCATCACTCCTTGCCTTCCCGGCGTCATTGTGTCCGTGGGAACCTTTATTGCCCCCATAGAAAACTGTGAATGCGCCAAGAATAGTAGATTGTATTATATGGGGGGAAAATAATATTTTTACGGCGAGGGCGCTTTTTTGAATCCAGAGCGAAGTGAAGGATTCTAGAGTAGAATCCCGAGCGTAGCGAGGGATTCTTTAGTAGAATCCTGAACGAAGCGAGGGATTTAAAGTACGTCGCCCGAGCCAAAAATATATTTTGCGCCCGAGTGATACACTCTACTTTTCATTACAATCTATGAGAAAATAAAAGGGAGGAGAAAGGAATGTGTTAAATCAACGAAGTTCCACTTGAGAAGAGTAATCGGGGATTACATTTTTTTTATTCAGACGGTGGCCGCGCGCCGGCTGAATGGTGGGCGGTATGTTTATCCGATACTAGCAGCGCCCTCGCGGCGTTGCCCCCGTAGTGATGGTTTATGGTGATGATGATGATGATGATGAAAAGTAGCCTATAACCTTCCTCAAGAGTTTAGCTATCAAATACAGAAATAATTTTTCAAATTCGACTGGTAGTTCCTGAGATTTCATTTCATTTCATTTATTTATTTATTTCTCTCACAAACAATATAAATATAAATAAATAGCTAAATAAATATACAGAATAATGAATATTAAAAACGTTGTAGGTAGCTATTATAAAAACCTGTTTTGTGAGATTAGCGCGTTCAAACAAAAAATCTCTTCCGCTAGAATTGCTCAATAGTTCCACGAAAACAAACTAGATGGCGCCAGTAGACCGTCTTTCTAGATCGCGCTGACGAAAACGCACAGGATTTTATCAGGTTGGAATTACAATTATGTATGGATAGAAAACTGCAGAGTAATAAATCTCTAAATGTGATTACAACTGTGGTGTTTTTGGAAGAGTCCTCCCTCATTCATCTTGGTAGATTTGAGATGAATGTGGAAAGTAGTTGTACCTCAAAAGTGCGCGGCAAAGATAATTCATAGATAATTCCGGCGCACTTAAAGGGGATTAAAAACTCATTACTGCCCGCTAAACTTATAAAGAGGATTAAAAACTCATTACTGCCCGCTAAAAGTTCCTTGAAGAGGAATCATCTACTTTGGGCGCACTTAAAGGCGAACAAAGTCGTCCTTTTCGAATAGATGGAATGAAAAAGCATTTGTGCGAGCCTCAATGGGCACAAAGAGCCGTGCTTGTGTTGATTCCGTTTCAGGGATCTTTTCAGGGATTTTCCCGATTGGGGCGGTTTGTTTCGTATCGGTAAATGGACTTCGGAATAATTTACTTTTCAGTTCCCGGTGCTTTTTGAATTCTTGGATAATAAGAAGTAAAATGTTGTGTTTTTGGTATTAATAGCGGTTGTGTTAAGCTAAAAAATTAGATATTTAGAGAAAGAGTTGCTTTAGAAAGGTAAATAGATTATTACCGAGTTTGCTTATGTCATTGTGTTCTGAAGGATTGCAATAAGTTACAAAAAAAATATTATCTCTTTTTTTCAATTTACGCATTCATTCTTCCAATATCGAAGAAATTTTGACCTCGACAGTGTGAGTAGGTAACTGAAGACTAGATGCATTGCTGTTTGCCAGGTCACAGATTCTATTTCATAATGTTTGATTATTTTTTTACGTAAGTATCAATTAAACTATATTGAAATAAAAGATAAACCAGAATTTCTCTGCTTTTACTTTCAATCAGCCAATGAGAATAGAGTCCACAGAAAAATTTCCCACGTCACTACTAGTTGTGCCATGTAGTAGTGTCAAAGGAAACAAACAATTTTAAAATATAATCACTAAAACACCAGCAACATTTAGAAACTCATGTTAAATGGGCCTGTATCCAACTCTATTCAAATGCCTTTATTAAGAACTTTATCATCCTGCAAGTAACATAGAATAATCTTCTACCATTCTGCCACAAGAGCACGATTTCACCTTTGTAGCAGTAGCGACAATATTTAATGGCCACATTTAATGGCTATTAACTGCAATGTTTATACTAAACACTTACCTTTACGTCTCTGTTTATAAGTAGTTTTATTTAAGCTCAACTCACACTGACGCAGAGTCGAAGCGAAGCGACGCGTCACGTTTTTTTAACTTCAAAGTTTATTTAAGTAACTCTATTTTCATTATATCAAGTTCAAATTTGCGTTTATTGTTACTAGATTTATTTGTTTGTGGCAAAAACAATGTTGTCCTTTAATTTTATTCTATACTTACTTAAGTATAAAATGACCTTAGTTTAGAAAAAAAACAATAATGTATAAGGTGGAGTGCCGTAATTGCAACTATCCGGTAATTGCAACTGGAGTCAATAACTCCCTCTAGGATAACTTTTTTGAACATCGATAGGTGTGGTATTTAACTTCTTCTAAAAGTCTCAGTCTAAAAATATAGATGGTGTTGATAGGACCAAAACTGAGCAAATGACAGGCCTTTTTGTAAAACTGCCAATTTTTCGGAAGTGACGCCGCTCGGCCGCTCTTCATAATTTATTGAAAAACATTGTTTTTCGTGGTTTTTCGCCGGTGTGTTCACAGTGAGAGTGATTATAAGACACAGTAAGTTGTTTTTTATGTGTTTGTTGTATTCTACGATAAATCTACTCAGAGTTATGGATGTAGTTACATTTGCCAGACAAAAAGTGCATAGTCTTGTAATTGTAACTATTTTGTTTCTTTTTTGACAGTTGCAATTTAACGACCAGTTTTGTATGAAGTTTGAAAAACCCAGTGATGTAACAATGACGATGACTATGTCAATATGTAATATTTAATTGAAAGGGATACTATCAACTTCCATACTATGCTATGAGTTCTTGGCAATTAGTTTGAGTGATTGAGTCCCTTTATTATGTTGGCGCTAGCGGAGCCCTTTCAAAAGTCGTTCAATATGTGAAACCAGTATAAAAAGGCTGTTAATAAACGACACAAAATGATCCGTTTTGTTTCGAAACACTTGAAAACTCGAAACAGATCCGCAATCGATTTTCTGATTTATCGATTACTTCACTGACAGCACTATTAGTCGATGATTGGCGTGCTGCCATCATCGATATTTTGTTCCACTACCATACATCACTAGGGTCTTCCACACCTTCCTAGGTTTCTGCCAACCATTATGAAATTAGTGATCACTACAATAAGCAAGTTTATTATTTTTCCGATAGAAATAATGAGACTTTGGTTGGTACGAATTGCGTAATGCTTAGATTTGCTAACTTTTTTTACAAGGTTTATTTAAAAAACACTAGACTTTTCATAAAAATGTACCTATACTTTTTCATATTCCCTACTGTTTTATCTTCCCTAAGAAAGTTAGTTGTGAATTATTGAGTCAAAAGTGGGTTTGATCTTAAAACTCACGAATTTCTCATCACTGCCAGCTATATAGATTTATGGATTTCAAAGAAAGTTTATTTTAAATGCAAAATGATGACTGTAAAAGCAAGACGATGAACGTGTAGAAGCCCCGTAGCTACTACTACCTGTTCTGTGTACAGGTAAATTAAAAGCACGACTTGAAGTTATCTTAACTAGAATTTTAATAGCTTAAACATTGCTTAACCAAAATGGTTGATAATTGAAACGTTGACTTCTTATTACATCGGTTATTAACACTGGATACTAATTAGCTGAACACGAAGTAAAAACAGTTGAAATACAAGAACTAGGTAAGAAATTGAATGCTTTTGAAATAGTTACCTTATTGACAACAGTTAAAAGTGGTAATAACTAGACTCTCTAAGGCGTACTTAGAAAGTAAAGTCTATTTACTGCCACTTCGATTTTTTAGTTAACTTTTCTCATTTTAATTAACCTTATAATTATAACTCACCGTAAAAAGATGGTTAACTGAAATGATACTGGAGCCTAAACAGAATATTGTCACACCAAGTAGGCATGTTAAGTACAACTACAACCACATTATTATTTGTATTTTTGTTACCAGTTCGGCAGCGGAATTTTGGGGAGTAACCATAAAAACAGGCTCAAAACTTTATATGCGGAGACGAAAGACATCCACTTAGATCTTCAGACATTCTAGATTAAAAACAGGTTTAAATCAAATCGAATCGTTCATCCCGTTTCGAAAAATGGTTTTTAATAGGTAATCGGCACACCAAAAAACTAGTATTTCAGCATTCCTATTCTACCTTGCAGATAGCCTATTGAAAAAATGTTTTCCACATCTGCATTCGAATTCAATTAATGTTTTTCAAATAAATTGCAATTTAATACTACGCGCGCAGTTTAGGTAATGGAAATATACCGACGAATAGAGGAAAATCTGAGCGACAAAGGCGTGCCCATTTCCACAGTTCATTGTGTTAGAGCGCAATAGATATACACCCGTCTCGTTCTGTTATGAACGTTTGCACGCGATGCGCAAAAGAGATAGGCGTCACAATAGACAATTGTTATCCCTACTACTTCGCATTGTACTGCCCTAGTAAAGCATGGTTGTTGATTTTAGTCCTTATTCTATGGGTTGTAGGGTTTGTTGTTTGGTGGCAGCGTGACACGGCCAATAAATTAATTCGGCTGTTATCAGAAAACAATGGGTTGAAAGAAGTAGGTATAAATAGATTTTTACAACTCAGACCGGAAGTCTATTGGCGTCGTTCGTGTGTAGGCGTTTCATGATTAATTTTAATGGTTATTCAAATGAAAATATAAAGCAACTTGAAAAAACTAAAATGCGGTGAAGTGAATTTCGTAGTTCTCATTTAAAATGTGTTTATAATAGAAGATAGTGTTTTCAGAAAAACTAACATTAAAATTATGAAATATGATCATGACTGTATTTCCAAGGAGCGGTAGACATTTCTTTCAGATCTTAATAATTTTTTTTAGATCTTTTATGAATATGTCTAAGTATAATATAACTAACATTATCGTATACAAACTAAACTGAGTCTGCTGTTTTATTTTTATCTCATATTTTACTAAAATATATTTTAAACTCTTCAGTGCCGCCGTCCCTTCACTTAAATGTGAAAACTTATTAATTTTTAAGTTTTCAAACTTATAAAAATTAAAAATTAAATCAAAGAGTAAAAATGAAGAGGACTATAATCAGATGCGTTTACCATTTCACCTCAACATTTTATGTTTTTAACTTTTTAATCAAAAACGTTGTCAACACATGTCCGTCACTCGTCCTCAGGTTTCTTTCACTAACTAATTGGTCTGACATCGCCCCTGACGTGTCATGGATACAGTTTTTTTTAATTAAAATAAGTTTTTTCTATTTATTGAGGGAGCCCCGTTGATCTGCTCGCAGCAAGCGGTTGGACGTTTGACATGACCCTTTTCAGGAAAACACAAATACAGTTACGTAATTTACCAACGCGCGTTTTTTTACTTTATACATACATTATAAGTAGGTAAAAAGACATGACGGTTTTAGAGCAAAAAACATGAAAATAACCGTTGCAGAGTAATTAGCGATTTTCGTAAATTGACATAAAGAGGGTACGCTGACTCGTAACATTGTCAAATATGGCGACCCTGATTTATTTGTTTTAATTTTTAAAAATAGAACGCGGAAGCGGTCCAATGAGACGCGTCCCCGACTGATTGTCAATTAGCGACATCAAACGGGCTTTTTGCGAATTAAGCGCTCGTTTGTGTTCATTTTTTGTCCGGCAGCCGACGAGTGAGGGTGTTCGATGCGTTTTTCCGTTTCGACGTTTCATTTTCATATTTCCGTTTGTCTGGACGTTAGGGGGTTACAATATGGGGTGGGCTGATAGGTATCAACGGTTCTATTTGCCGGTGATATTTTTAATTTGCATGAGTGCTCCTGCTGTGGATCGAGTTATATGAATGTTTTATTTTTGTGTAAAACTTACCTATTGTTTGTGTTGAAATTAGATTTATATAATATAGAAGGAAAATGCAGGAAGGCAGTTGAAGGAAAATACTTTTTTAAATTGCTATTTAGTACTCATGCAGGGTAGGGAATAGCTTAAGTACAGCTATATAATTATTATCAATCACATTATTAACATCCTTGTAAGAAAACTTATAAAGTGGACCTATTCAGTTTTGAACCCTACAAAAGCGAACGCTACAGCCACATTTCATAGACTAATAAAACGTCATATACCATACTACATACATATACTACATACAACAGAAAAGCAATCATCAATCTGTCTGTATGAAAACAGTGCATGTGCCAAACAAAACTGTGAAATAAAAAAGTGATTCGAAAGCCGGTATCGAACGCGCCTATTCGGAATGCATCCGGCAACGTCAACAAAGGGACGTTCTGTATTTGAAATAAAAAAGCGCGCGAATGAACGTGGGCTGCCATTAGCCGTTCCCATTTGCAGAGAATCTATAGACGGCAGGCCTCTTCAATCTATACGGTAAACAATGGTAGGGCTGTCAATGCGCAGATTTAAATGATTAGCTATTTGCTGATTTTGGTCTTGGTGGAGCTGAAAGCGAGACTGCGCTGTTGATTGTGAAGATAGCTTCAGATTGTATCTTCAGGGTTTTGTCCTTTAAGGAAACAAACTCAAACAACTTATGTATAAAAATTTAAAGGCAAAGTTCTTAATTTTGCTCAAAAATTATAAAAAAAATGTTTAGGGCTTTAATCAATTAAGTATATTTTAGTATAGTAGGTGCTTACCTACTTACCTATAGGTATTTACATAAAGGTGTGGTATAGATTTGGTACTTACCTACTTAACTAATTTTCATACATCCGAGTTGGTCGGAACTCGGGTTTTGTGAACGCTTAATAAATTTCACTTCTGATAGTCGGAGCACAGGTCTGGTCGAGACACAATTGATTTTCTATTGTGTCTGGAATCCCGACAGACTAACCCCCTTACTTAAGAAAGATGTTTAAAGTTGAACACTGGTTAAACAACGTCCTGTCTTTATTTTTGGATAGTGACGAATAGAGACAGGACGTTGTTTAACCAGTGTTCAACTTTAAACATCTTTCATAAGTAAGACCCTAAAGGTTAAAGTTTTACGGGGACATAGAGGTAAAGTTTAAAAAATTACCGTTTGTAATTAAAGTCTGGCGTTTTATTGGTAGAACTTGCGTTGTTTTTTACATTTTGTTGTCTGTTATCTTCGAATCTCCCCGCCAGCCCTACACAGAGGGTATGTGATCGAGTGTAGTTCGAGTTTTTATCGCTGACTCATTAGCGCGAGTGTCTTTGTGAGGCATGGCGCCCATACAATAACTGATCGAATTGATTCAACATGAAAGGATTCCCACTGTATTGTGACGAGGATTAATTAACCTTTGATACGAATTTTATGAAAAACCAATCTAACTGATTTATTTGATTGTTTATAAAAACATTTGGTTTTTATAAACAATCAAATAAATCAGTTTTCACAGACGAATCAAATTTCAAACATGCTTCGCTTTTTTGATTTTTTAAAATTACTTAATTGTTTTAATACCTACCTAAACCAATGACGCATCGTCAAATAAATTTTCAGAATAGGATTTTTTTTTCAATTTACAGTTTCGTGACTTGTAGGTACTTGACATTGTATTAACATACGGGAGTTAATCACATAAAAATATCGTCGATTTAGGTACTTACCGACAATGTTCAGATAATGTTTTAACTAGATGAAAATTCTCCGGATTTTCAATTTTCAACGTTTAGGCTAACTTAAATAAAATTAAGAACGTTGTTATGGTATTTAGCTACGATACGATAGGGCAGCTTGCCCTATCGTATCGTAGCTAAATACCATTGATAGATTTACAGTAAGCATAGATAAAATTACTATCACCCCTAAAACGTCCTAAGGTTAAACCTTACCTGAAATCGATTTCAGAAAAAAAAACAAAGGGAACTTTGAAATCTTATCTCAACGAGAGAGACCGAACAATCAGATGCAAATTCAATCTAAAGGGGTGAAACTTGCGACAGACGTTGAATTTATTTGTTCGAGAGGATTTGTTCGAGGACTTCCTATTGGCAATCATTTGATTTACCCTTTATAATAAGAACAATGAACAGTGAATGTTGTTTTAGATAGAAGAACCGTCTTAAAGTTTGTGTGCATGTTTGTAGGAAGCCTTTCTCTTTTATATTGTTAGCTTATTACCTTTGACCTTACCTATTAGCGATGATACTTAAAACAACTACCTATAGTCGTATTGCTCATTATACGGACTAAAAGTGAAGGAAAAAATGTCATTTTTCCTTCAATTTTGACATAAATCGTATCAAAACTAATCAAAATTGAAGGAAAAATGACATTTTTTCCTTCAATTTTAGTCCGTATAATGAGCAATATGACTATAGTGGTAGATATTGGTATAAGGTATAAGTAACAAATCTTATTTTTCAATTTTTTTTTAATAGATTTGATGGCTCTACGCAATTTTTTTTACCTTTCCTCGCTTATTTTATGTATATTTTTAATTTGCTGTGCCTATTTATTACGTTTTCAGATGCAACACCTTTTCGGATTTGTTTATTGTTTGTGTTTGGTATTTGTAAAAAACTATTTTTATACTTACCTACCAAATATTGCTAAACATAAAAAGATTAGGTAGGTACCTACTTACACAATTATAATTGCAGTAGGTAACTCTATGTTTTGTCACAAATTGGTTGCTAAATTGAAACATCACACAAGTCAACATTGTTTCATTACAACATTACAATGCTACCGTAAACTTATCAGTCCGCAATAAAACAGTCATTCACTCCCATTCCGAGACGAACGTTTCTAAACTGTCAACGCCATCTAGGGACGGAAATGGGACAACTGTGAGAATGTAAAGTCTGAATGCGTGACCAGTTCGCATGCAAAGGAATACAAGTGGAAAGGTCCGTTGTTAGACGTTTGGTATGCAGCCAATGAGAAAATAGCTAACTTTATCTTGCCTATTAGAATCTTGCAAAAATGGTACCTGGTTTGTATACCAGAGTCGTCTTTTACGAACTAAACCTGTGCTGTTTTTCATAACAGTCCCAAGATTTGAGCACTAATTATCGAAAAGTCTACTTATTTTCTATCCGCTTTCTTGAAATGGATCCTAACATTTAAACGGAACCAACTTTTCACAATTAGAACTATTTTTTAAACGGTTTTCTTTGGCGGGTTAAATCTAGTATGTAGGTAATTGAAAACCCCCTTGACCGATTGAGATGATGTTTTTATGTTTCAAAAATCCTTCACTTCAGAGTATGGCCAGTACAAGAGCTAGGTACCGATTATTCTAAAAAAATCGACAACGAAGAGGCAATTTGTTTGAAATTTTGTGCATTTTTTCTAAAATACCACAGTGTGGGATTTGACGTGATTTTCGGACATGGTCTTTTTATTGCAGGATTCGTTAGTATTAACGATTTAAAACGTTAGAGTAGAACTCCCGTGTTTCAGTTAAGTTTAGTTTCAGAGATGTGAATTTTTGAAAATACCTATATTTTTTGTGCCAAAAAATTTTAAAGTGTTGGTGCGCCTACATTATAGGATTATTTAATAATTTGATTTCTGTATACCTAAGAATGTCTCAAGCTTCAATTTTAAAAATTATTTTGAATCTTCTATATGCTGTAAAACTCGAGTAATTAATTATTTTATGTTTTTGGTTTTTATTTTTTTACTCTTAAATTAGGTCTTAGTAGCACATAATTTCTTCATAACACATAGCCCCAGATCGTAAGCAACAATGTGGTAAAAAAACGGAAAGCTAATCTCGCGTGGATTGGAAGTTATTAAATAATAACGTTTTTGCCGAAAACTTTACAGTCGGGGTTGTCACTTTTTGAATCATAATTTTTTTGCCAAAAATAAAGGAACTTATTTTTTTTTAATTTTCCTTTAGATCGTTTACAATGATCCTTAGATTATGCTATTCTCAATTACAATATATTATTGTGCATATTATTGAGGATAACACTTTTTTTACATTTAGAATCGCTATATCTCAGAAATGGTGAATCTTAGGAAAAAGAATAATCGGCAAATTTTGTGGAAAATAGCAAGATCTACATTTATATTAATAAATAAATCTGTTTTTCATAAATACCTCGTTTCGTTCTATTACCCAAAAAAAAAAAAATTACCCTGCAGGGGTAAATAAATAGCCACAGGCACGGTATCACTAAGATTTTCAGCTCTATCATTTTTTTTTAATTTTCGGCCAAAAACTTTCAAAATTTGACCAAATATTTGTGACAACCATAACGAAAAAACTTAAGTCACTGTAACTTCCAATCCACGCGAGATTAGCTTTCCGTTTTTTTACCACATTGTTGCTTACGATCTGGGGCTATGTGTTATGAAGAAATTATGTGCTACTAAGACCTAATTTAAGAGTAAAAAAATAAAAACCAAAAACATAAAATAATTAATTACTCGAGTTTTACAGCATATAGAAGATTCAAAATAATTTTTAAAATTGAAGCTTGAGACATTCTTAGGTATACAGAAATCAAATTATTAAATAATCCTATAATGTAGGCGCACCAACACTTTAAAATTTTTTGGCACAAAAAATATAGGTATTTTCAAAAATTCACATCTCTGAAACTAAACTTAACTGAAACACGGGAGTTCTACTCTAACGTTTTAAATCGTTAATACTAACGAATCCTGCAATAAAAAGACCATGTCCGAAAATCACGTCAAATCCCACACTGTGAATACTTACCAGATAATTTTAATACCTAGGTACAATAAGACATTCTATATTTAAATTAGAACTTTATTTCACAAGCCGAATGGCCTTTAGAAACGTGACCGGGCATACAAAGTACAGACAACAAAGTGACTCTCAGACTCTCAATTCTAATTGGGTGTTTCCCCGATGTCCGATTGAAGGGTCTGTTGGAATGGTTTGTTACTTTGTTTTGAAGTGAATAGTCTATTTTATTACTATAGGATTCTTAAACCTTTAACTTAAACCTTAAACCTTTCTGCGAAACTAATAAAAAAATATTTTAAAGAAACAACAAGCAATTTATTCAAAAATAAAAAAACCCGGCTGAACTGAAAAGTTGGAAACAGCATTATCTTATCAATCACAAAATTAAATTACAATTTTATTAATAGGTATCTAGGTATCTAGGGTTCGATGCCGTGCGCATTTTCCTAAACGTTGTTGTGACAGTTGACACACAGATGGCTCTGTGTGTAAAATTAAAAGCGTGTAAGATATTTCTTAAATATGAGATATCTCCTAAATGGCTGAACCAATTTCGTTGCAGTTTGTTCTAAACGTTGCCTGTGACTAAATATAAAGTTTTAGTATGCATTTTGTTTAGCAATTCTGTTTAGGGCGAAAAATAGATTTTCAAAAATTTTGAGACTCGATTTAGTCTTCGAAGACGTCATGTTAGATTTTTTTAAAAAATATATTTGATATCAGTCCACCAACTTCTTGATTTTGACATGGATTTTGATATGATGGCGTGATTTTCATTTTGAAAATTCACACATTGTTGCATTTTCTAGCCGCACTATTTGATTTATCGAAATAAAAAGTATTCTAGAGCACAATCGAGATAGAGACGATTCTAACGATACCTCATTCATCAAAATCCATCCAGCCGTTTAGGAGTAACGTGGTAATAAAGAATATTACTTACATACCCACGAACATACATAGAAACGCGCGATCTACATAACCCTGTCTGACTTGACAGTCAGCCGGGTAAAAACCCGACTGCGTCAAAACTAAAAAGAAAAAAACAAGCCTGCAAAGAATTACTCACAGTCGGTACCCATTCATTTTATTACCAATCAAATCTTCCTAATGTTATGGGTCCCGACTGTGAGTAATTCTTTGCAGGCTTGTTTTTTTCTTTTTAGTTTTGACGCAGTCGAGTTTTTGTTTTTTTAAAATATTTTTTTATTTAACACTTTTTAGTTATGATAAAGTTGATTTTAAAATACCTATTCAACGATACCCCACTTGATATAGTGTGACGATTTTGATTCTTTTAATTTTGACAATATGGCGTCTGGTTGTAGCCCTGGTGAATTTTGATTACTGTCATATCTTTAGTGACACTCCCAAGGTTGAGACAAATCGATTGACGTAAGAATCATCAAAATCGGTCCACGCGTTTGGCCTCTAGAGTGCCACATAGAAACATCCATAGCGAGAATTATTATTAATCAACTTTAAACCGTTATTTTTCCTAAACTATTACTTAAAATGAAAAATGGTAAAAGAAACCTAAAGTTGATTTTGAAATACCTATTCAACGATACCCCACTTGATATAGTGTGACGATTTTGGTTTTTTTTAAATTTGACAATATGGCGTCTGGTTGTGGCACTGGTGAATTTTGTTTACTGTCATGTCTTTAGTAGCACTCCCAAGGTTGAGACGAATCGATTGACGTAAGAATTATCAAAATCGGTCCACGCGTTTGGCCTCTAGAGTGACACATAGAAACATCCAAACAAACATACAAACATAGACTGATAAACACATTACCCTTCCTTTGCTTTGCGCAGTCGGGTAAAAAGGCCGTTATTGCAGAATCTTAATAATGATTCGTATTGTTTTTGTTCTTGTCACTCTCATGTCTATATAAAGAGACGGCATATGCCTAGTGCCAGTCAGATTATGATTATTTTAGACCTTTTTACCCGACTGCGCAAAGCAAAGGAAGGGTAATGTGTTTATCAGTCTATGTATGTATGTTTGGATGTTTCTATGTGGCACTCTAGAGGCCAAACGCGTGGACCGATTTTGATAATTCTTACGTCAATCGATTCGTCTCAACCTTGGGAGTGCTACTAAAGACATGACAGTAAACAAAATTCACCAGTGCCACAACCAGAAGCCATATTGTCAAAATTAAAAAAACCAAAATCGTCACACTATATCAAGTGGGGTATCGTTGAATAGGTATTTCAAAATCAACTTTAGGTTTTTTTTACCATTTTTCATTTTAAGTAATAGTTTAGGAAAAATAACGGTTTAAAGTTGATTAATAATAATTCTCGCTATGGATGTTTCTATGTGGCACTCTAGAGGCCAAACGCGTGGACCGATTTTGATGATTCTTACGTCAATCGATTTGTCTCAACCTTGGGAGTGTCACTAAAGATATGACAGTAATCAAAATTCACCAGTGCTACAACCAGACGCCATATTGTCAAAATTAAAAGAATCAAAATCGTCACACTATATCAAGTGGGGTATCGTTGAATAGGTATTTTAAAATCAACTTTATCATAACTAAAAAGTGTTAAATAAAAAAATATTTTAAAAAACAAAAACCCGACTGCGTCAAAACTAAAAAGAAAAAAACAAGCCTGCAAAGAATTCACAGTCGGGACCCATAACATTGGGAAGATTTGATTGGTAATAAAATGAATGGGTACCGACTGTGAGTAATTCTTTGCAGGCTTGTTTTTTCTTTTTAGTTTTGACGCAGTCGGGTTTTTGTTTTTTTAAAATATTTTTTTATTAGCTGGTGATCTTATGAATTACATTTTGGTTATAAACATATTCCTGTAAGTTTTTATTCTGGGTCTGAGTTTAGTGATCGGAATTAGGTATAATGTAGTTTATTGAATAGTTATGTCAATGACATAAGAGAACATAAATAGGTGGTTAGATCAATACTAAATTATAATGAGATAAAGTTTGTTAATTTGAAATTTGACTGTAGGAGTAATAATCTCCATACTGTACCTATAGTCGTATTGCTCATTATACGGACTAAAAATATATGAAAAATGACATTTAATCCTTCAATTTTAGTCCGATTTTAGTCCGTATAATGAGCAATACGACTATACGCATTAGTTTCACGCGAGTAACGATACTAAACTTTAAGGTTTAATACATTTTCATGAATACCACAAGTCATCAATCGTAAATCCAAAAATTATTAAAATAAAAACATTTTTACTAGCAGAGTATCAATAGCAAAGCGATCACATTTAAATTTGGTTTCAATTCAACAACCAATGCAAACCATGCGCTTTTTTTCACTCGGCCAGGCTAGGCGAGCGACACCGAGTGATGGCCAGGCAGGACAAATGTGCTGTCTATACGTTGCCATTGGCGTTCATTCGGCAAGCTTGCGCCAACATAGTAATAGCGGCTGAATTTCTTACGTAAAAATATTAGATACCGATTGGCTTCTTAGCTCAGTTGGTAGTAGTTCTTATATTCGATTTTCTGAACCAGGAATTAATTATATTCACCATAATCCTCACCACTCACCACATTCTAAGTTAATGCAGTGAAACAAATACTTGGCACAGCTAAATGAGGACAGAGATTCATCAGTTTTAGGGTTATGACAGCTCGTGCTGATGGCCGATTTTACTCTCTTAATATCTTGATAAGTGATGGAAATGTTTTTTTTACTGTCATCGACGGCTTAAAATGTAAGAGACGTAGTATACCTACTGCAGAGTGATTGTCTAATTTTGATTACTTACAAACTATGATATTTTAGCTTTATCAGATCTTTAATTATTTTAAAATCATTGGAGATGTCTAGGCAATTAGGAAGCGGCAAGTAATCATTAATAAGCTAACCGCTGCTTATAACTGGGTTCCTATGTTTTCTTTCGTCCTTATTCTCATTATTGTATGCTTATTCTTATCACTATTACCCTGCATTTTCGACCAGTTTTCTTTTTTCCTGTTTTCGCCAGCGCCTGTAGGCTTACCTTAGCGTGTTCTTGCTGAGCGAGCAGCTGCTCCCGCACCATTTGCAGCTGCAGGATCATCTCTGACAGCTGGCGTTCCTTCTCCAGCACACTCTCGCCTGCCAGCGCCTGGATTGTCGCAGCGTCCAACACGCCTCGCCGATCACTGAGGACAAGAGACAGATCATTATACATCGAATGTTGAAGCGCTCGAGGCGTAGCTTACTAGGCTTACCGCAGACCTGAGTCACGATAGTCTTAGGACAGACTTGCTGTACAAAAATAGTGAAGACGCGCACACTTTAAACAAAACGTCTAACAGACAAAATTGTCTAATACCTACAGGAACTGCATTAGAGAGAGAGAGAGAGAGAAAGAAAGATAAGTCTGTCTTAAGACTGTCGTAACTCAGGCCTGCGCTCAGCCTTAGACGTTTTTTATAGATCGTTCTAAGCTGTCACAATTTGGATAGGAAACTACTAATGGTAGGTATTAACAGCTGAGCGCTTCCGTGGGAGGGCACCTTAAATTGTTAGTCCCGGCTTTCAATCCATTAAACCATGACTGATGTCAGGCAGCCAAAAAACTCCGTTCCCAGAATTACCCATTAGCTTATTCCAACATACATACATAAATTAATGTCTCCCAGTTTTGTTCATGAGCAGAAAAATGTACAGGAGCTGTACGATAGGAGCTGTGGTGAGGAAATCAGTTATCTTCTAATAGCGGCGATGGGCTTGCCACCTGTCACGTGTGGACTGTTTATTTACCTATGTTTAACCTTTTAAACATCATCAATCTGAAATATACAAAGCTACTTAGATGTTAACCTTTTAGCAACATTGTAAGTAGGACTAAAGTACCTACTAGAGGATCGTATCCAGTCCAGGATCTAGTCCATATTAAGCAAGTCTAAAGTACTAACAGTACAACATCGAGTACGTAGGCTTATGTTCCTTCTATGTATGTATGTTAGGATGTTCCTTCTGATTCTATATAAGGCTTATTTCACTCTTCAGCGTGTCGCCCCGGTCGCGTCCGCGAAGTGATTATTCCCAGCAGAGAGAAATTAATTTTGACCACAGCACAGAGAAATGTGCTGTGAATGGTCAACTCGCGGACGCGACCGGCGACACGCTGAAGAGTGAAACAAGCCTTAAACTAGATTAGCCTATGTATGATTACGCAGAAGGAACACGTGATCGATAAACGATAGTCAATCAGTCAGCAACGCAACAATTTTCTATAATGAAAAGATAAATCTAAGTCCTGCTACAATTTATGTAACTACCATAGTTCTTTAGTAACAATTTATAGCCCCTTTACGTCAGACGATAGATATGAAATAGAGACGTAGTAGAGAGCCGAGGGTAGTTGAATAATTCATAGATACAGTACCACTATGATATCAACAAACAAAGATGGTACACGAGCAGCGTGATGGAACTAAAGTTTCCGGATTACTATTGGAACTCGAATGTTGATGTCATTCTCTACACAATCTCTCATTTTTGACATAACTAACAAACCTTTTCATTCTTAGATAGTTTGTCGGCTAGGATTGAAAAAGGAGATTACTAACAAACCAACTAGATCGACAACTGGCTGGAGGCAGCCATGGACAGAAGAAAGTGGCGAATTCTCGTATCGGAGGCCAAGACTTACTTTGGGTCCCTGAGCCAATGGAGTATGTAAGTAACTAGATCGGTTGTCGGTTAAGAAAAATAATTACCAACCGTCCAACTAGGTTGACAGCGTGATTGGTCGGTTGGAGCTCGAATGGTTCGCAAACTTCTGATTTGCCAATGTAAAGCGAGTATAGAAAAGGAGTAGCGAGAAAAAGCAAGTTTGCATCTTGAAAAAGTTAAATCAAAACGTTGATTTTAAGAGATGTCGTATTATTTTTCTCTTAGATATTTTGATTAGTTAAGCTATCTAATTCACTAAGATATTCTAAAACCTTGTTTTTAATAGTGTTTAGTATAGTTCTGCTTACACCCGCATAATGAAATGCCACTTAGTATAAGTAGTTATCATTGTACCTGTAGTAACTCTCATTAACTGTCATTTTCGTAAACGATTCTGAAGAGTAAAAAAGTAGGTATGTATCAAATATTAAGTAGCGATTCAATATTCGGTCAATAGACTACCAAGATTTTTCTCTTTTTCAAATACTTTTCAATAAGTACAATAACTTTGGAGCATTTTGAATGCTTCTTGACTACATTCTGCCGTGTTTTTTTTTTGCCATGCCGTTTTTGAACCGTTACATATTTTGTATTTTTCTTAAAAAAAATATTGTGTTGTTTTAATATTTTCCATAAAACATCATCTTTGTTTTAAAATCTTAATTTTTTTAAACAAACCTTACAATTAAGTACAAATATTTTTTTTGCAAAAACTCAAGTATATTTTTGTTCTTCGTAAACGTGTAGTAGAGGCGCCACCGGCACCGCAAACAAATGCATCGTAGGACTCAACTGAATTATTAATGCAGCGCGCAAGGAGCTCCTGCACTATAGGTTAGGAGTTTTCAAGACGTGCTCTGAAGTCATTTATTCTCTTTCATTTACTGTTATTTCCTTGAGCTAAAAGTATGAATGATGAAATTCAGCTTTTTCTGGATGTAATTTAATGGAGCAAGCGAGTTTTTATCATTGTGCTTGGACTAAGTAGCTGCATAGTTTTTTTTAATATTATGACATTGTATAAGTACGTACGTGAGAGACCTGTTGACCGAGTGGGTTAGTGCCTCGATCCGAAGGTCGCAGGTTTAAACCCGGGCGTGCATCATTGGATTTTTCGTTTCGAAAAAATTATATGCGCATTAACACAAGCTCTCAAACGGTGAAGAAAAACATCGTGAGGAAACCAGTTAGCTTTCCAATAGCGTCGATGGGCTTGCAACCTGTCACGTATGGAATGCTAACTTCTGCAAAATGAGGGCATGTTGGTACTAAATATGTATTTGGACAGACCTCTGACTACCCCCTTAGAGATCTTCAATGGATCTTAAAGATGCCTAAAAATTGCCTACTTACGTAATTTTTATATAAGTAAGTAGGTACCTAAGTAATTTTACAATAGCTATATCCTGGATTTGTCGATTTGGTTCTAAATAAGATAAATACTATTACTTAGTCAAAAACGGACTAAAATTAATTCATTATAATTATTCTCAAAAACAAGAAACTAAATTCAATGAAATGTTACACCAAATTCTGTTCCATGCACACCTGTCTAGTTAACACTACAGTTATTTGACAATAACATAATAAATCATAGTTGGCATTCCCATTGAACAGGAAAATTAAATGTTTCTTTGAATCGAGTCGAACGGCGTGATCGATACAGCTTTTATAACGATTGCGAGAACAAGTGGGCCCCAATATTGACACGTGAGAGTAAATGAAAGAGATAAAGCTACAAGTATGAACGGAAAAAGGGTTTCTGCTGAAGAAATTATTACCTCTGTTTGATTGTGTATCTTTGATAGCGACCAAAATCGATCTCAAACTCTCAAATTATGACAGTTCAGTGACCACACAAGTAGCTCTGTCATTCTCATCTTAAGGAGACCTAACGCGACAAAAGATACCTACGCGATCATTTTGACAGTTTGAGACCAATTTGAGGTTTGACACGGGCGCTACTCACACACCTGCCGCAGGGGCAATCTAGGTGGCAATCTAGGTGCGTGGCGGTTGTGGCAATATCGGGAGTATTGCCAAATTGCCCCTGCATGCCTACACACATCACAATTAAGGATGCAATTAAGGGTCATCCCCACTCCTACACCCTAGATTGCCCCAACGGCAGGTGTGTGAGTAGGGCCTTTATGACAACCAGCCTGCAGAACAATCTCTTACTTAATTTTTTCTACAACTAGGTCTTATTGATAGCTTTATAGAAGCAGATTACGACGACATTTCAGCGTTGACTATATTTTTAAAGGTCTTGTTTAAGTGCCATTTTCGCAGTATTTTTCTCATTAATATTCTTTTGAATGTTCTAAAAGATCGTAATTTTAGATAGTCTTCTAGAGAAGAAATAATAGTAATATACTGCTGACTTGCTTCATCATCATCATCAGCCTATAGCAGTCCACTGCTGGACATAGGCCTCCCCTAATAAGCGTCATCGCGCCCTGTCTTCAGCTTGACGCATACAACTTGTGCCGGCAGCCTTTCGCAGATCGTCACTCCACCTGGCAGCACTGACTGACCTGACTTCCCTCTTATGGAATCAATGCTTTATGCGATCGATTAGGTACATAAACGCGGTTCTTCCTATTCGTTATTCCCATACAATATGGATTCCATACAAATGCAGTTTACTACATTCGTGATTCCACATAGCCGTAGCTATAATCCATACTCCTATAATACCCCTCTCAGTTTACTTTTTGACACAATGCTCAAAATTCTCAAAATCGAGAGCAACTCGGAAGAATTTCCCTTGAAATAGCACAGCAAAAAACACTTTAATTAGGTCTCATTAATTCTCAGAACAGGTTATACAATTCGAGAAAGTAGTTCAGTTCTTTTGTGCCAGCGAAAATAATGTTGCGCTTGAGTGACAGCCGAAAGAAGTATCCACAATTAAGGGCCGCGGTATTAAGAGGTTTTTGTTTCACAGTTATCAGCTTCTCATCGGGTTACAAGACCTGATCTACTATATTACTGTATTCCACATGTTATTATTCTGACGTTTATGACTTGTAGTTGTGTCGGCCTGGCGGGTTGTGCCACGACTTTTATTGTGCGATTGCAACTTTTGCATGAGATTTATGTGTTCAATTTCCGTGCATCAATAGATTCTGTTGGAAATATACTTATGTCTATTTAAAGAGTTAACGACTGAAATAAAACTTCCGTTCACCTCGCCCAATCACACTTTTCGTAACGCTTTCGTTATGCATTCACTAGCTTACTCCCCAAGTCAAGCGTGCGTAAAGAAGTTTTACTTCAACAACTAAAAATAGTTTTTTTGTAACGTACTATTTCAACTACGAAAACAGTAAAAAAGACACTCTTTTAAAAGTCATCAGTAAACCTATAAAAACCCTAAAACAATACATTAACAAGTAACTGCGTTACGACCCAAACTAGGGTGGGGTAACTAGGGTGAACTAATAGAGCAATCGAACCACTCGATTCGGGAATCGATTCGATTATTCCGACTCGGAGCACTACATCGCTAATTTGCTGTTTGTTTGTGGGGAGTGACTACTGATTCGGACAATCCGAGAACTTGGAATAGATGGAAGGATGCTTTGAGTTAATTAAACTAATAATTAATTACCTACGCATTAATTATCATCAAATTTGAAATTACTTTGTACTTTCATATGAATGTCAGCTTATTTACACATCTGACTGAGTATAATCCTTGCAAGGAAACCCCAAGAATAGCTTTTTACATAGCCGCTTTGAGCTTTTATATAAAGTCAATAGTGAGCAACTACATCTTTGTCATTTGGGTTGTTAATAAAACTGAATTCTGACCTCCGATCTGTTCATAAACAACTGTAGTATTTAGGATAGTGTTTTACTTAAGTTTGGTGATGCCTAGAATTAGAAGTTCTATCATTTTCTCAACATAGGCGAACTAATATAGGAAATACTAATCAATATCTGTAGATTCTGAATTAATATTGTTGTAAGACGTGTCAAAACCTAGAATATTCGTATTATATTAGACGTTCGCTCTCAAATTAAGTAAGTTTTTCATGTCTCTTTAGTATCTTATTTGCGCTTCAATAAGTAAGTAATTATCTTATAAGCATCATATGGCGTTCTCCCCTAAGAAAGAAAGTAATTTAAAAAATGCAAATGAAGAAAAAACCAAGCTACATTATACCCTGAAATAAAGACGATAAGTATCAATAGCTAATTATACAATTAATCGAGTAAGATCGAAAAAACTCAATACCGCAAGAAGCTTATAGACCTGAATATAATGCAAAAGCAATTATTTTCTCATTCGCATCAAAGGAAGTCGAGATTGGAAATCGAAGAGGGAAAAATCAAAGAGAAGTTTTAAAAGAATGAAGTTTGAAAAGACATTTTTCGCGATTATGATATCGGCGGGTGGGCCAGGTGAAGTTGAGATTTTTAATGCGATGTTGCGATAGGTAGGTACATAAGATTGAGATTGGAGATTGAAATGTTGATCAAATTTAAATTGGCGGAGCGTAACTTCAAAATCTACCGGTATGAGTGGGTGTTTTTTCGTTTCTATAGTTAATTTTATTTTAGATAACAAGTCATTTTTATTCCAAACTAGCTGACCCGGCGAACTTCGTACCGCTACCGCATGAATAGAGAGAAGCATGGAAGTAGAGAAGTATGGGAGGAGAAAAACATAGAAGCATGTATAGAGAGAAAAGTTCTGACATTATCTTATTGGATGTATTAGTTCTCCTTCAATAGTTAAAATACCTAGGTTTTAGTAGATTTTATTTATAGTAGACAAAAGTTGTCATATCTACTGTCTTTATTTATTTCATTCGTCATAAAATAAATCAGTCATAATAAGTACTTCATCACCGCACTTTATTAAAATTTATGCGAAAAATTATAACAAAGAGTAAAAATTTTACTGCACCTGATTAAATTATATTTATGCTTTGAACGTTTATTTAATGATTCAAATTTTATATCTCTGATGACAACTTGTTTTACGATTCAATAAATTGTAAGTATTGCGATTTTAGGTGACTTTATTCAAAACTATTTTTATTTTTATAAAAGACCTGATAAGAATATCTTTGAAAACGAAATGTGAGATTTTGATAAGATTTTTTTTTGTTTCAGAGGCCATAGTGAATACATCTATACATTACTACATCTGAACTACGAGTAGGTACTTATACCTACCTACAGAAGAAGTATTTGTTTTCATAAGCTGTAATCGACATTGAATCACTGGTCATATTCTTAGAATTGTTTCACTATCTTTCGATTACACTTTTTTCTATTTTTTATACAACATTTTATCACGGAAAATATCAGTTCTATAAAAATCATGGTGCGGACAAAACCTTGGCCACACAAACATGCAATGTTCAAAAACGTTTGTCAACTTGTCAACCCTTAGCTACTTTACGATTCTGCGACGAGTAGAGTACGTCATTTGAATGACATAAAGAATGCAAGCCTGGGGTCGCCGCGATACAATTTGCGGGAACAATAAAAAATCCCTTAACGCGAGACAACGGCTAAGGTTATCCGTCTTGTTCGCCCCTCGTGACAGATGCGAAAGATTTGTGTGGATGTACCTTTATTTATTAATTTTATCAACATCATGATGCCGTCAAAGATTAAACTGGTATAAAATGGAAGGTTGACCGCTAATAGCATTAAAAACTGAGCTTTTATGCATTTTAAGGAATAGGTTGAATTTTCGGTCTTGGCTATAAATAAATGACGTCAGTCCATGACGGTAGCCTTAAAGTGACCATTACCAACTTATGGTAGATAAATTTTGGTCATTTTTGTACTCCATTATTTGACTAGACAAAATAACTGGTTCACAATGATAGTACACGTCGGTTGGACCTTTTTGTCAGTTAACTTTTTTAACAAAATTGTTATTTAAAAAAGGTCTATTGGAATTGGAATATCCACACAATTCTTACAGTTAACAATACTCTCATTATTCTTTCATACCGAGTCGCCGACATAGTCCGTCATGTAGTTTCGTTTTATACTGGCAACCTTACATGTTCCCCTAAACAACTATCAACCGTATTTGTATATTTCTTGAGTTTAGTATCGCGTGCACACTTTTTTTGAATAATTTTGCGTTTTTATTGTGATCTTTATGGCCTTACAATAAAGTGCATATGTTTGAGCATTGAAGCAGAAAGAGGGGAAGACTGATAGCATTTTAAATCAGGTGAAGGTCAAAAAGAACCTGCTTCGAACGGGATAAAAAGAGGTTGTGTTCGAATAATGTGGAAATATTTTGCCTCGTGCATTGACCGCGAAGTGTAGCTTATCCTTTACAGTTACAATTTAAAAACTTTGCATCCTCAATTAAATTAAAATAAGCTGCGCCGAAGCCCTTTTGCTACTGTAGCACACAGGTACATGACATGCTTCTTCTGTTTTTTTCACAAAAATTTTGTAATTATCCTTCCTTGTTTTGCGTGACTGAATAAGAACGTGCCCAGCAATCCTACTATTACTACTAGTAGGTACTTACAAACAATTTTTGCTTTCAACGTTTATGAAGTTTGTTACAGTAGGTAGGTACCCGTAGATTTGAAGATGTGAACTTACTTTTAAAGAAATATTTTTGATGGAAATATTTTACAGCAGGATTTTACAGAGTGCAAATAATGAAACACGTTCCGCCCATATAATCAAATAGTTCGGTTTGCACAGCAGCAGGCGACCCATCAGTATTGCCCCAATAAATAAAATGGCTTCCAATTCGCTGATCAATAAAAATACTCCCAAATGTAAACGGGAGCGATGCATGAATTCTTCATTTGAAATTGTATAGCTGTCCATGTTAGGGTATTATCATTTTTAGTGCTCGCCACACATATTCAGATGGAATTTTTGATGCACTGGCGACACAGCCGCGCTGCGATTGGCCGCCCTGAATATTGTATGAACCAATCACGCAGTTGCGCTTAACGTTGCATTCCAATTTCAAATCGAAGGCGGGAAACCGAATGCGACAAAGTTAACCTCTTTTGCAATGTAATGGTCGCAATAGGCATAATTTGTGTTACACAATCAAATTGGTAGGACTGGTATGTGGAGACTTTGCGCAGGATGTGGCTGGTAATTGCAGAACTGCGCGGAAGGACCGCATTTCACTGTGTTTTGTGCACATTTCTAATGAATGACACATGAGAAAAATGGTGTAAAACTGCATTTGCAGTGTAACAAGCTCTTTTAAAATGAGCGCTTTTTGCCTTTGATCGAAGCGTGCTAATGACAATCAAACCGGTCACGCGTGAGTCAATGCCTTCGGTAATAAAGTGAAACTCATTTTCCTTCTCAGCTTTCTCATTAATTATTTACTTTACTTTCCTTGTTTTGTTCAAAAAGTTGCGGTTCATATAATTACAGATTTCGTAACCTACTCTTGATTTTTGCCCGATAAATGCCTTCGGTAGCTACTAAGTGCCTACTTCGATTTTCGCTTGATATAAGTACTTACTTAATTTATTTGCGGCCCACACCGACTTCACGTTCAGTATGATAGTACCTAGTAAGTACCTACTTAAGTATAAGTACTTATTATAATCAAGTTCATCTGAAGCGTGCCTAACACTTGTAGCATTAACACGCTGAATGACAATGCTGATCCATTGAGCTATCTATAGATAGTTTACAACGATCACTAGATGGCTCAACTGGTTCTTATATATTTTGCAAAGTTATGTTAATATGTAAGTAGGTGGTAGTTTAGTTTCTATAAGTAAATGAATCAAGCTTATGTTCATATGTGATAATGAGTGAAATAATTTTTAAAATTGGTTGAATAGTTTCGGAGATTACCTTATCAAAGCTTATAAACTCTACCTCTTTATTAGTATATAACTACCTTTTATATAGAACTAGCTGACGCCCGCGACTTCGCCCGCGTGGACTACTATTTTGTTTATCCCACGGGAACCATGCATTTTTTCGGGATAAAAAGTAGCTTATGTCCTATTCCCGGTCATTATCTATCTATGTTTCAAATTTCAGCCAAATCGGTTCATTAGTTATGGAGATACGTGGTAACAAACATTCACACACACACACACGGACTTTCGCCTTTATAATATTAGTAGGAAGTAGGATAGAGTAGGTACTTATAGAGTAGATTATGTACCTACATACTATTTAGTCAATCGATTATAAGCTTCCTTTTGTTAGTATCACATTGCACTAATTATTCGATTATTTAGCGGGTCGGCTCGGCTCCGCTATTTAACAGATAACCTTTGCCACCGCCGAAATTATTCCTTCTGTTTGTTTGTCTTTCTCATTATCTGTACTGTGTCATAAATTAGAACGTTCATATTAGACGGACTATCGTCTATACTTATTTTTAAAAAAATAATTCCTCAGGTACCTAGGTACTTAGGATGCTTTTCAGATGTCTAAAGGCTACCACCCCATTGATAGGCACCCAAGAGAGTGCCGGATGTAATATTTTCAACATCTTTAGCACAATCATGCTCGCTTTATTCAAATTATTGATTGCCCATTACTTACTTACTATTTTTTTTTGGTGAGAAATAATGACCCAAAGTCCAGACGCTGATGGTTGTAACTTGTAGCTTATAGTCAAAAATAAGTAGGTAGTGATTTTCAATTGTTTTACTAAATTACTAACAAAATACTAAGCAAGTGCATTTCATGATTATCACCGGTAATTAAAAGTCTCAAATGCCTGTAACAATGAATTTGTCCCAAAAAGCTATTTTGTAAGAAAATTAGCTTTATTATTTATTTATTTTCATAAAAAAGCACAAAAAATATTACGACGAATTGAGAACCTTCTCCTTTTTTAAGTCGGTTAAAAACTAAGTTTAAAGAATCACTCTTTTAGCGTGGGTATTACCAGCTTTGTTCCCATCCAGTTTGTCCAGTCAACAAACCTATTTTCTCCTATTCTGCTACTTTGTACAGAAGGGACCGATCGATCGCATCAATCACAGCTATCTTCAGCAATCGTGACTTAGATTTACTCAGTCTCAGACTAGCAACGCATTAGAATCCAAGGCAATAAAATACTCCGTCACGTTGTAAAGCATTCGATCGTTAGTTACTGCCACGATTACAATACTGTTGTCTTAATTAGTCGGAGATAACCTTAAATCAGGTTGATTGGTACCTACTGTTTCTATGTTTATATCTATAAGGTTAGTGTGCTTGGATGTTTGTTTCGATTGCGCTTTAGAGGATCGATGTGAATGAAACTTGGACTATGTGACATAGATTACCATGAAAGCAATTTGTGAAAGCCAGGTTCTTCAATTTATTTATTAAAAATGGACACTCAACACAGGAAAACACTTTTAATTCACAAAGAAATTGGTAGTAAACTAAGAGTGCCCCAGTAATTATAGTAGTTATTAGTAGTTGTATGAATTGTAGAGGATTGAAAGATAGATGTCAATATTGTTAATACGTTTGGAAACAAAGTCAAAGGTTTTCACGTGTTCTCTTTCACGCATATGTTATTCCCGAAACAAACTTTCCATATCATGTAAGGCCAGTACATGAATCTACCAAAAGTTATAGTACACTAGACCAGGTTTTTAAAAAAAAAACAAGAATTACTGTACTTTCGTTAAGCAGAGCTTACGATACTTTTCTAGAAGTGAAATAAACTTCTTTAATAAACAATTCCAGAGTAACATTATGTTAATTACAGCGTTTATCTTAAAATTCTTCCTCATTATTGTTATTATCTATTGAACTGCGATTCCATGTGTGCGGCAAATCTTTGCAGAATGCCACTTTGTCATCAGCCATAAAGAGTTATTGTGGTGTACAAAGAGCCATTGTTCTAAGGCCTTGTCAATTGTCCTGGCTCATGACATAGCTCATTGTCGTACAGTTAGGTGTGCACGGTTCACCTTGACAATCTATTTCTAAAATGAGCCGTTTATGGTAACTGTTTGGTATTATAATGGCTCATTTTGTCTGTTTGTGTTTCGCGGTAAGCACTTATAGACGTCAAGTTGGACTATTCAGCTGGGCTTGTGTTTTAGTATTTAGGTTGTTGACGGTTTACATAAGAACTTTAAGATTACGATTAGGATTTATATTCTGAAACAAGTCTTTGTCTGAAACATTATACGAGTACCTCTTACAAATTGACACTTCAACTGAATCGTTCATTTTGTATAACGCTATTAACTATAGCTCGGTGTTGATTTTTTGTAGGTTTTTGTTGAAAAATTACACCGGAATAGTTTATTATTTTAGATGTATAATAATTAATATTCCATGTATTTTAATGTATTTCAATACCTGTAGAATAATCTAATTATTCAGCCCCCCTAGCCATATTACACTATCTATCGTCGCGATCCCTGTATAACACTTCAAAATGTATAGGAACGGACGTTTAAAGATGATGAGTCACGTGGTCAGAACGTCAATTCCTATACATTTTGAAGTGTTCTACAGCGATCGCGACGGTAGATAGTGTAATATGGCTAGGAGGGGTAGAAATGTTAACAGTTTTAAAGAGTTTTACATCATTTAATTTAATGTCACCTCTACTTTTCTTGGAATCGAGTGACACAAACATAACCTTATATGGTGTTTCACGCTGTAGAGCCGGCATTTAAATAAGATCAAACGATTATTTATCATCATTACATTGGCGACTTTGCAAGTGTCAAGGCTACTAGGTTTTAATCCGTAGTAAGTGGTTTTTAGAATTAAAAGCTTGGTTTTCCATCTCGCAATGTTAGTGTGATCACTGATCATGATCAAATCTTTCAAATATCTGTGGAAGAACCACAAAGATCGCGTTTTTTACGATAAGTTGATACTGCTTTTAGACTACTGCTAATATTTTTATAAATTTCGTTTTCATCATAAGTATCATTTTTTTTCAAATAATAATACTAAACTGATTTTTAACGATATGTTTCAAACTTCCAATACCTATGTTTATTTTATTATAAGTATACCGCTCTACATATTAAAAACTTCACTCAACTTCTGTCAAAATTGAAATATACCTATTTTAAACTATTGCCATCTTTTTTTGTTAGATAGTGACCAATACATACAGGGCGAATTTTGAGCATGTAAAGGAAAGCACGTTTATAAGTAAGGCCTATAGCTTTAAAGTAGATAAATTTTAAGGAAATTATTTAAAAAAAATCTTACTAGCTAATGGGGTCGAAATCCTGTAGGCTAGTAAACTATTAAACTCCATTTCCCTAGCTTCGAACCTAAGGTCAAGTCCATTTAAAGCCTTAATTATGATCTTTGAACTCATATTAACCATAACAAAGTCTTTTATAATCTGTAACACTTACATTGTACTTTAGAATATGTTTCACTGTACAAATTACTTTTATGCTCATTGTTATGTTGTTTGTGAGCGTGGTACAAGTTACAAGCTTTCAGATAAAGGTAAATAAAATATATTCAGTTAACATGCATATCTAATTGTAACAGATATTTATAATGTTTTATTTATATGGTAGTCAGAAGCACGTACAAACATACATTTTCAGCTAGAACCTTTAGCCAGTAGTTAGTTACGGTTACAAGCTTTTTATAAATTCGTCACCTAATAAGTAGGTAAGTTAATACTAATTAATTTCTGAAACAATTTTTTTTTCGATATACATGTGTCATTCTCAAACCCATAACCTGTTAATCGAAAGTCTAGACATTTTCTCACTTGACAATAACATTTTTGTACTGTGTTTCCGTTATACTCCTAAAACTTGAGCCGAACCGTAAGTCAGATTCACAGCAACCATAAAGGAGATGGATTGTTGTACATTACGTGTTCACGTCTTAATCCCGACTGGCGATTACCGGCGGTTAATTAGAGGCACGCTCGAGGGACAATGGACCGGCATTTGTCTTAATATCATTCGGCTTGCGTCTCAATTTAGATTTCGGTTCAGCTGAGGTGTAGTTTGGGATATTGTTTCAGATTCGAGTGTTATTATTTTGGGTATTGTCTTTACATCATTCGACTTGCGTCTCAATTTAGATTTCGGTTCAGCTGTGTAGTTCGGATTTGAATATTGTTATTACATTGTTAGTACTTTATTGTTATTTGATTATTGTTATTACCGCAACACATGGAAATTTTTGAGGGAGGCCTATGTCCAACAGTCCAACGGCTGAGATGATGATGATAATGATTACTTTGGGTATTGTTGGTCTGGAGAGTAACAACTGTTTTCTCCTGTCTTCATTCAGTTTGTACAAACTTTTCTGTTCTTTAAATGCTAGACTATTTCTAAAAGGATGTCTTGTCTGTTATGCTTGAGGAATAGAAACCTTGTTTTTAGTAAGACATCTTTTTTAAACTTTTTTTATAATTTTTGTGTTTCATGATTCTAATTCAAACAAAAACATAGGTATCAAAAAACAGTTTTTTAACCTTGGTTACGGATTTGGCACTTTTCAGGAAAGTTAGTGATATTGAACTATAATCTCTTTTCAATGACTGAGACTGAAAAGAGACGGCATTATAGTTCATTTCATATTGCAATTCTGCAATAGCGACCTTTTTAAGCCCGCTGATGCGCAAAATTACTTAGTAACATTGTATAACATAGCAACGAGCCGTTCACATCCGCCAAAACAATCATTATTATCATAACCATTAACTTTCAGATAACGTGATACGCCAAGTAAATATTGACATAGATCGCGCTTGACATCGCCTTAACCTCCTGATAAGCGCCACCTATTATTAAACTATCTGTCATCTAATTTTATTGTATTACCGACCAGTTTTGATAGAACTAGTTACTCTAGTTTTAAGTAAGGCGTGATGGATCAAGTTAAGCTGGAGGTATAAATATTGTGTCTATTTGATTATCTGTGCACTTTGATACTTACTCTGTTTGAAAACAAATGAAGAAGGTATTTGAGCTAATTATGAAAGAGGAACCAGTGAATATATAAATATGTGTAAATAAAAAAACTTTTTTAACAATCATTATGATGGATCGAACTAAATTTCCATGCCGATTTTGCAAGGGAGGTTGGTGCCTTTTTTTCGCTCAGTCATCAACTAAACATTAAAATATAAACTCTTAGGAGTAATAGCAAACAATATTTGTGAGAACAGTATAAGGTGCAGCGGGGCAATTCTGGCCGAAAAATTTTAGTCGAAATTTAAAACTTCAATGCTCTCGTTCCTCGTTGAGTTACGCTAAATCTGACAAATTGGTGTTATGAAACCTTTATCTGCCTTTTTCTTTATTGTATTTTTGTTACAGAAAAAGCATACGTAAATGGTGAAATAACACAATTTTAACTAAAATCTGGAAAATGCCAGAATAGCCCCTCAGCGGGGTAATTCCGTCAGGTGGTGATATTATTCGAACCAATGATGCTATGATACTAAATCCAGAAGCTTTATAAACTAGACAACACAATACACGCGAATTTTAACATTCTAATCTCCTACGATGGTCCAGTTTCTATAAAAAACCTGTTAAAATTTTTGTGGGGTAATTCTGGCATCACTCTTTAGTCTCCCATACATGCTAGTGTTGGGACGCTGACTATCGATAAACGGAGTAAGTATACGCAAAAATCTCGCGCAAAAATGATGTTGTATGAGAAGTAGTTCGCCCCGAACTGAGATCTCGCGAACCGTAGATGGCTTACATTTTGACTTTCTTCTGACTACCCCTATACTTTCAAGTGCTACCACTGCCAAGTATGTCTATTGCGCTAGGTCGTCATGGTAAATAATACTGGCATGCATGCAATACATAATGTTGTGTCTAATTTTTCATGAATTCTCGTCGTATTTTAAAAAGTATACATCCTAGAATAAAAATAATAACTATTTTGGAATGTATAAATAAAGACTTTTCATAAATGATACCCCACTCAATAAATTTGTTAGTTTTTTTACCCCCTTGGGAACCCAATATTTTGACAACCCCTTTATCGATTAAGCTCATATGCTCCATCATACATTTACATAGCACAACCTATTGACCTACCAAGTTTCATGCAGATTGGATTAACGGTTCGACAATTATGCGAGAACAAGAATTCGTGAAACATACAAACATACAAAGCAAAATCGCCATACTTGCCACTAAGATCTTCGTTCGCTTCGCTCGCTCGATCGAAAATTTAATGCGTGTTGACTATGGTTTAATTAAGCTCAAACAAGGCCACAAACAAATACTTATACAAAGCAAAATCGCATTAGTTAACCCTGAGATCTTCACTCGCTCGATTAGTTAAGTATTATTTTTATCGACGTTTACTTCAATGCTGTGGACATCACTGGTTTTTGGAAACTTCATACAAAATCGGTGGGGCAATTATGGCAACAGATTTCAATAAAATTACATAAAATCAACACTTTGTGGGGTAATTATAGCGGATGAATTAACTCAGAAGAAACAATGAGTAGAAACGAACTAGTACGATTAAAATAATCTCCAGTCTAAAATACACCTCCTTAGCTTGTTCAATTTTCAATTACACCGCGAAAACCACTTAATTATTACAAAAACTCGAGGAGCTAATATTTTTACACCCTCCGAAAAATAGGTGACTGTCAAAATGATGCTGTCAATCAGTCAGTTTTTGCGCTAGAAATGCCATCTATCGTTTATAAATGAACAAAACATTTCTCTACGCGTACATAGATGTCTCTTCGAGGTATAAGTCATAGAACGAGAGATATAACCATGTGCCATAATTACCCCGCTGCCAGAATTGCCCCGCTGCACCTTACATCTTCTCACAGTCAGAACCGAGTTATACAGGGTGAGTTTTTCAAGAGTGCCTCTAGGGCCAAATCTGAAACTATTAGCAATAGGGAAAAACCAACACTCAAAGGAGTCTCGTAGCTGATTTTGATAAAAACTAAAACTGCATCAAAATCTAACTAACTAAACTCTCTGTCTAAACAGACACAAAGTTTTCAATTGTTTCATTTTAAATATTTTAATACTAAGGATACAATACGTAAAGATTGGCCCACAGTGGCCCAAATTTAGCCCTGAAGTAAAATGATAAATATTAACACAAGGCATGTATTTATTTTTTATATACCTACAGAAGCAAAATATCATTTTGAATTATTTTGGTTTGATTTATTGATAATTATGAAGAAACTATAGCGAATATAAATTTGAATGAATTATTATCAAAACTTAATAAGTCCCGCAAAGCAACCGTTGACTGATCGCTAGTCCAAATAATTACCATAAAACTATAATAAACCATTGGTTCGTCATAAATACTGATTAGATTCAAACAATTATAATGAAAGGCAATAAAGAACTAGTTTACAGGTCTTCTACATTGCTGGCACTTTGATAGCAGATGACCATCATGATGGGCAAAATACCGGGGAAGCGTAAAAGGGCCTCCAGACTCTCGTAGAGAACCCCCGAGAACACCCGAGAAGCGTGAGTGTGAAGAGCTTCTCGCCTTCTCGTTCTCTGGCTCGCCTGTTCTCCGATCGGTGTCGGTATTTTTGGCCGAGCCAAAGGATTTCTCGGGCGAGAAAAGAGAAGGGTCCTACACTCACGTTTTGTCTCATTGCAGATTAATGAGCGGCGGTGGGCAGATATCCATATTGTTTGTTTTTTTCGAGAATTTTCTTTCGTAAAAATGTGGAATAATAAATAGAGTTGAAATTTATCGATTTTTTTCAATCTGAGCCTATTTTATGGGATGCTAAATATCGAAACTACTAAGATAAAAGTTTTTTACATTAAGTATTTTTTTTTTTTAACAATATTTTTAGTTACAACATTCACAAAGTTACAGTATGCAATGGCACACAGAGCCAAACCGGGTGCAGTTTCAAAATCGACGTCCATACCGGATAAGCAACAGATCACGACTGAGAACAATTGAGAGTGTGGATAGCTTGTTTGTTCTTCGCGAAGTCTCGGGCGAGACTTCTCGCCGAGCCTTCTCTCGAGAGTCTGGAGGCCCTATAAGGTTGGAAGACGTAACATGTCATTTCTCCGTAACATCAGGGAGTGGATAGGGATAAAGACCGTGGAACAACTGTTCAGACTTGCGCTGGACAAGGAGAATTTTAAGAAACTGACTGCCGACCTTCAATAATGGAAAGGCATTGAGAGAAGAAGATAGCAGATGCTCGAATTTCCATCATTTGAATGACGACATACTCGTAGCATCCGTTGCTGGCTGGACTTGGACGAGGTGAGCGATGGACCGTGGAGGTTGGTATGGTACTCGCAAAGGGAGGCCTATACCCAGCAGTGGGTGAAGTCAGGCGCAGATGATAATGATGAATTTTGATCCAGTTATTAAAATCAGCTATTGACGAATAGAATAGAATAGAAAAAAGTTTCATTTTCGCCACTACGATACGTACAACACAAATCAGATTATGTTACATTACAGTGAAAAGATAAGGCTACCCCTCAGCATTTTGTTCCAGCAGCGCCATGGCTGTTAGAGCGTGCTGGTTATTTGGAATAAAAGACGTTATTATCATGTTTTGATGGCACTACATGTGGAAGCCCATTTATTCTCTTCGTTATCTCAATCAGTTCAACTTTTAAATAATAAAATCACATTTGGATTCTAACAACACAAAATTGCGGGGTCAACGACACATAGTATAATTAAGGTTACTATAAGCAGTTCTACATATTTGACGTTTGATTGGTCCTTTTACATAGAAATTGATCCAATCAGAGAGTTGTCTGAAATTGATTTATTGTTTGACTAAATAAAGATGGCAAGATGATAGAAATATTGTTGTCTTAGTTTTGTTGGTTTGATTTATTTAGATACAAGATGACTTAATTAGATTTTACCATATTGAGATAGTTTGGAATTCAATCAATTTTTTCATAAGGTAATCACATAATACCGTTATGAATTATCCTTTATGTCCTTAATATTTTATTGTGAACTATATTAAGTACAAACAAAATATACGTAATCTAAAACGTATTAAGAGACAGGAAATTAAAAATATCTCGGCCTACCCAAAAACTACAACATTGCTGCATTTCTCCACGGAACAATTTTCATTTACAACCTCTTAAAGTAAATTTTACTACAGAAACTGTTGTTTATATAAACTTATAATGGCTACGCATTAATATTATTGGCAGTAAATACTAAAGTTGGCACTTAAAACCACGTTTAACATAAATAGCTTTGAAAGTACGAGCTAATGGTAATGGAGAATTATACTACCATTATTTTAAACTTTTTACTCTTTTTTTTAAAGATCGGTAGCTTTTATGAGGCAATGTTCAAAAACGTCACAACAATGTATCTTATGATACACATTCAAGATTTTCCTTATTTCAGAGATGGAATATGGCCCAATGTAGGAAACATTGGGCCATAGTTTATCAAAGTTTTCAAATTAATTCATGTTTTGGTCTCAGTAATTCTGTTACCTGATTGTAAGAGAATGGTAACTGATTTATTCCGGGATGGCTGCTGTTTCATTTCAATGCCATAAGTAGAATAAGAATATTACGGGCTGCAAATGTCGTCTAGTTGAAAATTCCCCTATAATCTAAATCCAAGCAGTCTTCATTCATGACGATAAAGAGAAAATGTAAGAAGCATACAATATTAAATATTACGCATGCAACTTTGACGACAGTCAAAATAACCGTTTAATCTATAAAATACTAGTTAAAGCAGTATTTTAGCTTTTATAGGAACTTGCGGTGGTCTCTCTTAACATTGTTTTTAATGAGCTATATTATGGCCAATTAAATTCTAGTGTAATAGCCCGCGGGACTCATGCGGTGTGCAAGTCACTTTATTTTAGAACTACACATTATACAGGATGGACTTAGAAGCAATATACAGTGCGTTCACTAAATCACGACATGGTATTTTTTTGCAAATTTGTAAATGTCAAATAAGGATTTACCTAAACTTACGTGTTTTTAAAAAAATGTATTTTTTCATTTCTGTTAATAAATGATACTAGGTATTGTCTGTTGATAAGAAATTGTGAAAATATCAAAATATCTCGCCTCGACTTGTGGGACTTGTATGATTGATGGATATTGATGGAAACGAACTTTTTTAGAATCTTAAGTTTAGTTCACACATGGAATGATTTACAAGAGAAGTTTTGCGATCACAAGATGGCTCGGTTGGAATGCGAAAAGTTATTTTTGTTTATGGTAGGCTAGCATTGACAATAATTTTTTTTTATACTTACCTACATCTGTTCACAGATAATAAAAGAAACTAAACATTGAAAGTTGGTCTACCAAGAGTTACTTAAACACTTTTAAATCTCCGTGACTGATCTGATTTTTATGTCAACTCTACCTACTCATTTGTTTTTCATTTTCCTTTTATTCTTTTGCAGTGTTGTGATTGGACATTTTGCATTTATTTTAGTTCTGTAATCTGTAGTGTTACAAAATTTATTTGTAACACCCTTTAAATTATGTAGTAGACTCTGTATAATCTGGAGACAAACGAGCGACTGACCAGCAGTAATGTCAGGTCACGAATATTTTGTGTAATTTGTAATTAAATGTCACAAAACTGCTTTGTAAATGTAATTACAGAGATTACATCATTTGGACAATGGAAGACCATTAAGTCAACAGCTGACATCTAGGACGTTAATAAGAGTATTCGGAAGATTAGATTTTAAGGCCTCAAAGTAAATTTTAAGGTCAAAGTTGCGCCACGGATTTAACTATTGCCATCCTTTTTTGTTAGACAGTGACAAAAAAGGATGGCAATAGTTAAATCTGTGGTGCATCTTTGACAGAATTTGAGCCGAGTTTATTAATGGAGGCCTAAGAGTTCTGTGGTAAAAGTAGAGAAATTGTTATTGTGTGCCAACAGGTTACTATTGCAAGTATGGGTTAAATTGCATCATGTCATGCTTTTGCGTTCATTCATTTATCATTTCTTCCGTTTATCACACATTCCACCTTTATTGAGCGTAATTTTGCATTTCAGCCAATGACTCCTTGACTGAATTTGATTTCATAAAAATCTACTTAGCAAGATTTGAAAATGTATTTTTTACACTTCAAAAGAAAGGACAGCATCTATTGTTTTTGACGTCTTATAAATCAGGCTACACGCTCGAAAAAGTGTCACGTTCCGCCTACGAGACGTAGCCCTGCTTCGAGACGTAGCGAGAGCTACGGTTCTCGTAGCACTAGCTACGAAGTAATTTATATTGCTAAATAATTAGACCCAATGCATTAATATAAAGAATGTTTTATAATTTTGACAGAATAAAAAAAAAATTATTTGTCAATTTTTCATCAATGTTTTCTTTTGATGTTATCACGTAAAGTTATCGTCCCTAAACCGACTTTACAGACAACCATTTTTTTACATGAAATAAAATTCTAGGATCACTGGTTTAATGTTGTTTTGTCAACAATTTCATCACGCACATACAATGCAACTGTCTAACATCACAAGATCAATTAATGCGTCTGAAAGTCAACGCTATGTCAGTATTGTTATGATTAGATATCAGATAATTCCGTGTCACCTTGTAAACAGACACAAAACGTATGACGAGACGGAAACAGCCAATAATGGAAAGGTGACCGATTAAGATTAAAGTGACCCACGGTCATAATTATGTACGATTGTAAACGTACGAGATGTAAATGTACGAGACTGAGACCAGAGACCGAGACAGTCCCCTGATTGTCTATCTTAGATAGCGACCAAAATCGGTCTCAAACTGTCAAATATGACAATTTAGTGACCACGCTAGTACCTTTGTCACTCTCATCTCAACAAGACCGAACGCGAAAAAAGATACCTTCACAATCTTTTTGACAGTTTGAGACCAATTTGAGGTTTGAGATAAGTTAGACAATCAGCCTGCCGTTGTCATATAAACTGATGGATCTCGTGTCATTTTCGCGCGCTCCTACAAAGCCTGTCTCTGGACTTGGTTTCCATACGATCCCACCACTGTCAAATCGAAAGTCGGCACGTCATCCACTCGGCCAACACGGTTTCTCTTCTTATCTTGACTGATCTAATCGTGGGGTATTGGTAGGATTTCAAAAAATTTTTTAAAATCATAATTATCACGTAAGTACCTAATATCAGTATCAAGCAGTACCTCAGACATGATAAGTTATTGAACTACACTTAATACACTAGTGACTTTCTAAGATTCTTACTAACAATTATTAAAATAATTTATAGTAGGCAGTGATATAGAAGATCATTGGTAGTAGGCGTCTATTATAGCGATACATGATCCGAGTGATATCATCATTACCATGATTATCAAATTATGTTCATCATTATAATACTAAGTTGTATTTTCTTACTATATTAGTTACACAAATGTAAAAATCTATTCGTTAGAAACCTGATCTTTAGATCTTTTCCAAATAAAATCACCTGTTTGTGATTTTTTTCTTCCTCTGCCTATTCAAACATGCAAATCTTATCTTGAAGACAACACAGTAATGGGCGACAGTAATGGACGGCCAATTTCAATCTATCTATGATTTTGCTGACTGTGGTTAGATATTTGACATACTTCTATACTAAAATGTCAAATATCTTACTGCAGTAAGCAAAACCACCGATAGATGGAAAATTAAAACTGGATGTTAGTAAATAATGACTGTGTAATAAGAGCTTTGTGTGTAATACTTAGTTTTCTCCGTAGGTAATTAAGCAGTTCGTCCTGAAGAAAATAGTGGATTAAACTTGGGAAGCCCTGTAAAAGTGACTCATGGTCGATGAATGAAAAATGTAATTGAACTTACTTGTTTTGCTTAACAGGCGTCGTCGACGGCGTCGGCCTCTTCTCTTCCTTGATCGTGCTATTGTTCATCTTCGATGTCAGCCTCTTCAACACGTCATCCATCGACCGCTTATGCGGGGGTCCAAACGACAGCGCACTGTTATGGTTCAACAGCGAGTTGTTATTATTACAAAGTCCCAAAACCTTCGCCTCAGCTCCCGGACTACTGCATTCTGAGGAACCCCGTCGCCTGGATAAGTCGTTCTGATGAAGGCTTAGAAACGACGAAGGGACTAGAAGGTTGTTTGTCATTTCTAAGTTTTGCTCGAATCTTTGCTTCTTCGTGGGTCTCTCGTCTTCGATAGGGTCTTCCTCGCTGATGGAGCTTCTCGTGGAGCAGGATGGGGAGAACTTGTAGAAGTTCTGGGGGTCGTTGTCGTCTGACTCCTGAGGGTCGAACTCCTGGGGCGCCGAGCTTGGCTCAGTCTTCACGGTCTCGGCGGCACCTTCTTGCAATTTAGAGGGTGGTGACTTTCGTTTAGATGACATGTTTCTGTGGACAAAGATAGAGTAACATTAGCTTGAGTATTTCATGTATTAAGTATAGTACCTAATCGTTTTTTGTTCTTCGATCTCCTGGATACAGGCTCGCCCTGGTACTGTTTGTATTGTATTTTCTATTGGTAAAATAAATGTATATTTTGTATTTGTGTTAAAGGCGTCTTGCACTACGATTTCAAATTGTATTTAGCTAGATTATTTATTTATTTATTAAGTATTTCTTTGTTTAATTTTTCAATCTATGTACTTTATTTATTCTTAACACTGTCTTATAATTGAGTAGTCGTAAACCCTAAATTTATCAATGGATAAATGCACAAGCAAAGTATATAGTTGAGTACCTACATAAACATCTTATCTCGTTAGAAGTAAATTAGATTTGCGTAAACAGATCAATGAACGGTATACAAACAGATCGAAATCTCGGGTGTCTTGGGTCGGACGTCAAGCGTATTTGTCACCCAAACACCCGCTAGTTTCGAAACTAGCTTCGTTAAAGCACCTAATTGGGCTCTACTAATTGTACTAATTGCACTGCCTTTGGACTCAAGGTGTCCAGCTCAGCTAGAGCTCTAAAACTTCCTGTCACCGTCTTGTTTTGGTGAAAGAATGCAGGTAGTAAGGGCTCAGGTGTGTCTGGTGGATTCTTTGTTGACATGTGTTAGACATAGTGTCTACTTGCGATTGGTCAACATTACTTATCTGTATTGAAATTGCGTACCGAATACATTTTTATTAGAAACTGGTTGTGAGTTTACAGAAATTATTTTTCCGGTAGCATTAAATAATTCCACTTATGTATGGAAAGCATGTGCCATATGCATTATATTTCTTGGTTTATAATATCAGTACAACGAAATTACTTACGATTTATTTTAAAATAGCGAACGCCTTCGGCTTCGCCCTCTTGATTGATACTAGCTGCAAAGTTTTTTTAGTTTAGTATCAGCCCGTATCTACGTTTCACACAGCATCATGTAGCCCCAAGCTAAGCAGAGCTTGTGTTATGGAAACCAAATGACTGATATACCGACTACTTATATACTTTTTTTTGTAAATACATACATATTATATATATAAAACACCCAGACCAGAGACAAATATTTGCAGATAATACAAACATTTGTCCCACGGCGGGGATCGAACTCGCAACCTCTTGCGTCACAGGCGGGCCTTCCTTCACCCACTGCTCCACAGAGGTCGTCGAAATTAAGATCATCAAACGTTATTTATAGCTATAGTACCCATAGTTTCAAGTAGGAGTAGCAACTGAACCGTGGCTAAGTTATCTTGATAGAAATGGCTACCGGAATTGCCTAAATATTATTCGAGTTCGAGACGTCTTCATTGATTGTGCCAACAAACGAGTTCCCTACCCGTCTATTTCTCCACTTTGATGTCTATTTGTCTTAATGTACGCAACTCTGATTAAATACAGATACTAGCAGCACCCCTCGCGGCGATGTATTATGGTGATGATTATGACGATGAAAAGTAGCCTATAACCTTCTTCAAGAGTTTAGCTATCACAATGCAGAAATAATTTTTCAAATCCGACTGGTGGTTCTTGAGATTAGCGCGTTCAAACAAACAAACAAACTCTTTCGCTTTATTACATTAGTATATATTTTCTTTATGAATATTGGTTTTAGTCATAATTTTCTAGTTACGGAAAATTTTCAGATACAAAATGTTTTATGTGAAAGTCGATTGTATTGTATTGTTTGATAACCATGTCTTTAAAAACTATACTTAATGCTTTTATTATTATTTCACTTCGTGAGTTGTACTAGACATTATGTAACATACGTGAATTACTCACGTGAAAATATCGTCGATTTAGATACCGACAATGTTTCGATTCACACTAGTGAGACGCGACCACGTGGAGTAACCTTGCCGCAACTCCCTCCTTACCCAGATGAAGATTATCCGGATGAATCGAAACAGTGTCGGTATCTAAATCGACGATATTTTCACGTGAGTAATTCCCGTGTGTTAAATAACGGCTTTTATAATGTTCACAAAAATGCCTAACATGATCTAAATGTCTAACCGCACCTTAAATAAACAATCGTGATAAAAAAAAACAAAAATTGTCAAAGGAGATTGACCATTTTTGTATGGATATGGGCAGCATTTGGTCCAAAATGGTCCTTTAAAATTAAGCTTTGAAGTATTTAAAATCACGAAATCCTTTTCAATTATTTGTGTAACATCGCTTGTGTTTAAGTTCAGCGTCTGTGAAGTTGATAAGCAAATGGAACGTAAACAGAAAGTTGAAGGTTTCGTTGATTTGCGCAAGAATTTATTAGTTTTCATCTGGAGCTTTTAGATCTGCCGTTTTTAATTATAGCTTGTAGATTCATGGAGCTATATGACATAATTATATTAAAAAACGAATACACACTAAAGGTCTTACTTATGAAAGATGTTTAAAGTTGAACACTGGATAAACAACGTCCTGTCTTTATTTGTGGATAGTGACGAATAGAGACAGGATGTTGTTTAACCAATGTTCAACTTCAAACATCTTTAATAAGTAAGGGGGTACCTAAGTCAAGAACGTCCTGACGGACCACTGGTTTGATGTACTACAGTCACGTGCAAAGACGTACAAATGGTTACTTGTAACGTAATGTTAATTCTTAAGTCTTAAGTTTATTCTCAAGTAGGTATAACTATCTGTCTTGCATATTGATGTGTATTGCATACCTATAGTGTAAAAATCAAATATAAACAACAACATAAAAGAAAACGAATGTAAACTCGACTTCAACTCAGATATTGATGTTTTCCATCATCGATTTCCATCAACTAGGTCTCGAGGTTTCCGAAGCGACGACGCTGGAACGCCTCAAATCGAGTTAGTTCCCGACAATCAGAAATGAGGTGACATCGGGAAAAAACAATGATCTTAGAAGAAAATATGGAAATGGTAAGTATTATATTGACCAAAAAAGTTACAGTTTGACCTATTATGATCATTCCACAATTATATAATTTAACAATAACTGGTAGGTACTTATGTACTTACTTACCTAATATAGTTTAAAATTTTTTTGAAAGAAATAAAAAATATAAGATCATGAAAAGGTCTGAGAGAATGTCTACCGCGCCTGAGGATACAGTTGAGATGCATTAGATACTGTTTTAAAACGGCACAAAGTGCTGTTATACTTACATTTTTTTAAAGCAAGTTATTTATAAGAATGTTTCGCGTTGAAATGCTAGAGGACTTCATTTTTTGTAGTTGTCATCAAATGATACTGATTTTTTTTAAACTAAGGAAAAACAAGCGAAAAGTGTATACGGGGATTTACATTGTCATAAAATGTCTTCCATACTCAATAAAATCAATTTTCCAACTGCATTCTCCTTGAATCTGCCCTTAATAGTTCCTGTGCAAATATCTTCAACATATAATTCATTGGACTATAGCCCCTATTTCAATGGTATTAGAGTTATGCGTTGGCAAAAGTTTGGCAAATTGTAACTATTAATTTCCTTTTCATTACTAACACAATGACGTCAAGCGGAGGCGCGAACAATATGGCGGGTTGGCGGGAAATTTGACAGGTCAATATTGTTACATCAATAAATGCTTAGCAGTTCTGCTACTATTCGGTTTTGATAAAGAGCTTCGGCTATTTCCTTGTTGTATTTATAGTTTTGTAATAAACAAGGTGATTTCCTGTCTTTTTTTCAATCATAGCTGTCAGTGTCACAGATTTTGACATTATTGGTAGATCTGCCGTCTGGTCTGTTCTTCGTCTTCTGTTAATCATTGCACCATGCATTTGACAGATTGTATGTCTATTCACCTTCACGTGAATACACATAATACAGATTTTTCAATGATAAGTAATTCAAATTTTATCGAATTTTGTCGATTCTAAATGTCAAATTTAGCGATCGATGAGAACAGTACTCGCACTGCCGACCTTCAAAAATTTTGTTAATTTTAGAACCTATGGATTTAAAAAAAAACCATCTAATTAAATAATTTATGACACCTCTTGTCAAGATGACATAACCTCCAAAACTAATACAAAAATTATACAAAGCTCCGTAAAAATCCATTTTAACCTGTCATTCTCAACCAGTTTTCACGAGTTAAATGGGGCACAGCTGATTTCGATTCCGAAATGTAGGGGGCGCACAATGACATTACCGAATTGTTTTCGCTAACCTCTCACCCCTTAGTGTGAAATTGTTTGACTGCGATGACAGATGTCAAGACTCATTGACTTTTAATTTGAGGGTAAATGTTAGATTTGAACGAAAACTTATATCATTGGTAAGCCAGCAGAGTCATTCTGTAGACTCATTTCGAATTCACTCCAGTGACCGAGCTCACTAAATACACAAGAATGTATTGTGAGATTCGAATTTCGAATATGAAAGAAATCTCACAGCGGATTTAGCTCTTCGACGTTCGAAGTGAGTTTACAGAATGAATCTGCAGTTTTCGGGAGTGTGTAACTGATATTTTAATGATGTAATAGGAGAAGTCATGCTTTTGTTTTCATTTCGGTTATTTAATTATTGCATTCCCAATAAATAAATAATAAACTTGAGTTGTATAATATTATTTTCATCTCTAACATTCCAAATCCCAAAATTTGTCATCATCTTCAAATATTATTAATGTTGGTTACGCTCACCGCGGATACAGGATACAGTTTTAATACCTTAGTATATGAGTTATTGAGAGTTAGAACAAAACTACGAATAGATTCTGCATGTTTGTGGAAGTCTCAAATGCATCCAATATAATATCTTACTTGCATCCGTCTATAAATTAATCACTGAGAGATGGACCGAGTACAGTCTGACTCAAGATAACAGTTACGTTGATGCTATACAACACCACCGTTACCGGTTGCTAGATTTTTGAAATCTTAAAGGGCTTCACACACAGCGCAGGTAATGTAAAGATGTACATTATAGCACGATACATCTCAATACATTTTTCCATAGAAATCGTCAGGAGACCACACACAGCAGCTATAATGTATATTTTTACATCTTACGTTTTCTATGGAAAGACCCAGGATGTAATGTACATTAATGTAATTACACTGCGCTGTGTGTGAAGCTCTTTACTCGCCACTGACAGTTTTTGTTCCGCAACAACCATCTTGAAACTAATATGAATATGACGGTCCGAAATTTACGCAGCTTTACCGATGCAACTGCAATTTTGTGTCTACCTGTAATAGTTACCTAATCGTAACGAATGTCTAGTCCCAATCTATTAGGCGAAGGAAATTGCCGCCGCCCCGTCTAAGATAAGGATTCTAAGCTGATCTTCGATATGTATTAAAATGTCATCTGGTCCGGCTGATTGAGATAACTCTTCGATAGCGGGTTAACAAAGTTATAGGGATTATTACATTTCAATATGTGATGAACTAGCTACAAGAAAGTGCCAGGAAATTGCCATCTTGAATGATTAATTTGAACAAATGATGTGAATTTATAGAACTTCTCTTTTATTACAACGTCACATAAAGTCGATTGCCTCTTAAGAATCTTTCAAATTAGATCGAGAAAAAATTGCATTAAAATAATAAAATACAAAAAATACCCTCCATTTCTAAAACTGCACACTAAGTGCCTTTTCATACGTCCCGGGTGCCGGGTAGCCGGTTGGCCGAAAAGTGTATGGGCATGTACGGTAGCTTTCACACGTACCGGCGTAATTTGCATACAAACGCCGCCGAGTAGCCGGTGCCTGCTACCCAGAAACCTTGCCGTGTGAAAAGGCACAAACGGTTTACAACGAAGCAAAATTACCCATCTCCATTGAAAATTCTGAACAAAATAAAAATCTGAATGAAATAACCGTGACAGCCGACAGTCCACAATGAGAAATAAAAATTAAATAGAAATATTGTGAAGCGGCAGTAATTCAATTCCAGGAATTTTCCTTAGGAAAAATGTAGCGGAAAATTTTCTCCTGAACCTATAACTAAATTATTCGTATTCTGTAATAAGTTTATTCACAATGCGTTTGGATAAAATTCTCCTCGTTCCCGGGCAAATTGGGTTATGCCTTGTTTTGTTGTTTATTTGCTACTGGAGCGAGCTGAATTGTGTTGTCAAAATTTAATTTTTAAATCTCGAAAAGTAGTATGGGGCTCCCAAAGCTAAAAACGATATATCGTAGTTCAGCCTACGTTGGTGGATACTGAATTCGGAATATTTGACCAACTTAAGCTGAATTACGATAACAGCAGTGCAAGCACCGTTCTTATCGATCGCTAAATTTGACATTTAGAATCGACAAAATTTGGATTTATCAATGAAAAATTTAATTTTATCGAATTCTATCGAATCTAAATGTCAATTTAGCGATCGATAAGAACGGTGCTTGCACTGCTGGTACGATATATCGTTTTCGGTTTTTGGAGTAGGGGCCCTTTTTTCGTAGTCACTATAAAAGGGCTGTCACTGGCCAATTGACGACAGGTTTGATGGTGATTCAATGAAGTCAAGAATTTATGACTGACATTATGAGACTTCAAGATCCGAAGGAAGAAAGAAGTGCTACCGACAAGAATCTTTTTCTTAAAAGGAAAATCATGATAGGAAGTTGATTAAAAATTTGGTAGCGCGGCTTCGCTCGCGTGGTACCCGGATAAAAAGTAACCTATGTCCTATTCCCATTCATTATCTATCTATATTTTAAGTTCCAGCCAAATCGGTTCAGTGGTTGTCGAGTTATAGAGGAACAAACATCCATTCAAACATCCAAACTTTCGCATTTATAATATTAGTCTGATTGTTGCATAATATCCTAATCTGGGTAATTTGAGTTGTTTAACAATTTTCAATTTTGATTGAACAAGAAAGTTGATTACGAAAATGTTTACAATAAGGCATCAAAGCCACATAGAAAAACACAAAATGACATGTCAAAACAGCGTTGCATTTATACAATTGCCTCCATTGAGGGGAAAGTGAAATTATCGACAAAATTACAAGAAAAATCCCCACACGTAATACGAAATTCACAAAGAGAGAAATCTACTAGATGTGACAAATTTTGAAAGCTTCAAAAAACATTCGATACATAATTTAATTTAAGTATTTTATGAAAATAATATAAACATTTTGGTGGAAGTCAAAACATAGTGTTGTTTATCTATAGCGCGACAATTTGTCAGCACTAATGTATTTAGGCGGTCTACCAGACCACTTACCGATTTTCTTTTTGATCTCGACTGTTCTGTTGCAATTATCTTATGACTTTATGGGTATTCTTTATGGACAGGACGAGTGACGGGTTTAAAATAAAACTGAAAATAGCGACATTTTATCAAAATAATTTTGAGTTGAAGATAAAAATGTTGCGTTTGTACGAGTACTTGGCCTGTGCCTTGTTGTTCGTCTAAATTATATCAATATTACCTTTACTTATTCTCATCGACTAATGATAGTTTAAGCTGGTCCTTAGAGATATTTCTAACATTGTAATATTTTTGAAAAGCTTTTAAATTTTAATTTTTCACACAAATCCACTTAGTAACATGCTCAAAACAGACTCTCAGAACAGAACTCTACGAAACGGATTTTTTTTAATTAATCAGTGTCGTCCTACTGCCGAATGAAACGTATTTAAACATATTTACGTGATAATATTACAGTGTTATTTAACTATATTCAAGAGCTTTCGTGAGCTTCATTTTTTTGTTTTAACAGACATAAAAATTGAGAATAAAATATAAAAAATATTTAAGAAGTTATTTCGCCATTTCTAGCAAAAATAGTTAATCTTTGCGCGAACATTTTCTTGTGACTGACAATAGGGGAAATTACCCATCGGGAGCGCTACAACGCGCCAAGTGGGTGCACTGTTGCAACAGAGTGGAAACGGACTCTTATTACAAACATTAAGATTTACTACTTAAAGGCTCTTACTTATGAAAGATCTTTAAAGTTAAACACTGGTTAAACAACGTCCTGCCTCTATTCGTCTATCCACAAATAAAAACGTTGTTTAACCAGTGTTCAACTTTAAACATCTTTCATATGTAAGACCATAGGTAAGACCTACTTGACTACATCGTCACGTAGTATTTTGCATGAACCTTATTAATATGCACACTCCAGGCCTTACTTATAAACTTGAACACTGGTTAAATAATGCTCAAGATTTGCCCAGTCTCTATTTGACACTATCTAACAAAAAGGGATGGCAATTGTTTAAACGGTGTCCCAATTTTAACAGAATTTTATAAATAAATATTGCTAGACATTTCACACAGCGCCATCTAGACCCAAACTAAGCAAAACTTGTACTATGGGAACCAGATAACTGATAGAATACTTATATATTTGTAAATACATACTTATAATACTTTATAACACCCAGACACAGAACAAACATCTAAGTTCATCACACAAATGTTTGTCCTGGATGGGAATCGCACCCACGACCTACAGCGCAGAAGGCAGAAAACTGAGCTAATAGGCCAGTCAGTAACTGTTCTGTAACATGACGCCACCTAAAACATCTGTAACAGATGACCAAAGGCCAATGATGATGATGATGAGGCCAGTCAGTATAAGTAGAGGGGTCCATCTCCACACTTCCCGGAGCTTTCCGCCCCATGGGTAATGACGACATTATGATTACTTGGGAGCAAACAATACTTTAATAGGGCGTGAACAATGTCCCAATCACCGGCTCACCCTTTGTTCTTATACAGAGGGTTCAACTTGAAACTTTTTGGGATTTGAGAAACTGTGGAATTGTCTTTAGTATTCTTGGTTTTGGAAAAAAAATATAATATGATCACGACTGTATTCCCAAGGTGCGGTAGACATATTCTTCCAGATCTTTAGGCATTTTTAGATCATTTGAACATGTCTAACGGGGTAGTCAGATTTTATATTCTTGGTTTTGGATCTTCGCAATTTTTCTTTTACTAGACCAGAATTGTATACTACAAAATGATTTTTAATAATCCTTTTTTTTTTGTTTTTTTTAATGCTTTTTTACCAGACCAGAATTGGATGTTTACTTACTACAAAATGATTATTAAAAATCCTTTTTTTTAAAAGTAAGTACCTATGCTTTTTTAAAAATCTCGTAGTGTGCTTGGTCTTTCTTATTAGATTTTGATTATAAGCGATTTTCTAGATGCGGTAAATAAGTAGATGCCTAAAAACTCGTCACCAGAGTTGGCCACAAGTAACATACGAACTTATATTTTTCCAAAAAGGTTTGAACTTGACAGATACAACGATTGCAATTGAATGGAACTTAATCATCTCCTCGATTTTAACAGTACATTATCAATATGAACAGTTTTTATGACTACGCCCGAATACTCAAAAGGCTACTTAAATATAAAATTACAACTAATGTCATTGATAACTCTACTTAAACTAAGTAGCACTTAAGTATTAGGTGTAGATGACTAAAACTATCTACGATGACCTATACTATACAACTTGCATAATACGAAAATGGCATGAACAAACATTCATGCAAGGGTTCAGCTCATATGAATTCCATAAATGCACAATTTCCCAGAATTTCCTCTATAGAGAGCAATATTATTCTCAATTCATTTCTCGCGATTCATTCAGTGACCTAAGGACGTGTACACAATGCTTGCTCTCATCAGCTTCTCTTGTTTACTGGAGCAGTCGGTACACGCCTTAATTGTTCAGTTTCTGTGAAAATACTCGTATGCTTCATGAGTTTCTAAATAGGCATTCAGTAGGATTTAGAACATAAAGATAATAAGCAAAATATACTGACTTCTAGAAAACAACAAGTAGATTTTTATGCTAATTCTGATCATACTATAAGCCAACTTACGAGTATATGACCTATTATACGTTTAATCACATTTCATATCTGAACCAACTCTATCTGCAGAGAGTCAACCTTATAATTATAATATATGGCGTGTACGTGAAAATCTGCAAATTAAGAACTATCACTGTCCCTATTGGAGCTTGACAATTTAGATTTAAGGGGATGGATCACCAAGAAGAAAGATAAGCCCCTAACCGTGTTTATTGTCCTGATTCTTCACGGTGTTCGTCGTGAAGGAACAGGAGTCACCTAGCTCCTAATAGTAATAATCATCCTATTAATAGTCCTCCTAGTTTCAATATGCTCCCAGAGGTCCTACTGAATAAATTATTTTTGACTTTGACCACAAAATTTCAATAATGGCGTCATCGTAGTTAAATTGGTATTCCTATCCTAGTAATGGCCACGGATAGGCCCAGGATGGGGCAAATTTCGTCTTGTCATGGAATGCATTTTGAAAATCTTAGATCAATAATCAGCGAAAACTCATAAACTAAAACAGATGTAACCTGAAAGTGAACTAAAAAATTGTAAGATCAAAAGCTAAAAGTTGCACAAAACTAGCAGCCAATAGTAAAATAAACGGCACAATACGCAAAAAGGCACGCCACTTGGAGGCTATATTACCCGAACTCGATTACGGTAACAAACTGGAGTGGAGTTCGGATACTATTGCGTACAAGTATACCCATGTGAAAGTTAAAGTTATATTAGTTATTGTAATCAATGATTTTGAAGGCTTAAATATTTTAGACATTACATGGTAAGAAGTAAAAGAAATCATTTTGAAATTAATTTAAAATAAAAAAACAAAACACACCTTAATAATGAAGAACATGTTTTTTTAATTTTTAGACAGTTCAGAATTTTATTTTGTTTTGGACTTTGAAAAAAACGAAAAATGAAATAAATACCTAACTATAAGAGTTAGGTACTACTGTATCCACAAGGCTTGATAAGACAGTCTATCAGACCTTTTAAACTAAACTAAACTTTATGTGTGCAAGATTCAATCTTGAAGAAGACGATTTTTAATGTCTTAGGTTTATAGAGGGACTATCCCACTCAACCAACCTAGCTCAACTCTAAATAAGAGAGACAAAAAGATTTGTTAAAAAACTCAATTGCAACATTTGCATCAATCAAATCTACCCAGCTATCTCAAATTAAAATCGAATGAAAAGACAGTAGCTCAACTGATTATTTGTCACAATGTTTACAATACCACCCCTCTTTATCCCAAAACAAACAAGTGCACATCCTTTGACAGTGCAACGCAAACAATTGTCCAAATCATAAACAATGGTATACATCGCAAATATTATCCTGGACCCAGTATCCCTACATAATGAACCATTCATACTGCCAAACAAACTCCAACCAACCATATGCAATAATTCTATACTAACAGCCCAATTCGGGAATCCAGTAAGCCCCTATCGCGTTACAAAGCAATCTAAACCGAAAATAGATGGCAATAAAACCGAGAATTAAACGACGATAGTAATAGATGTAAATCCTTGGGTGGCTGACAAAGAACAGAAGCGATTTCACGACATCAAAGTGGAACACGACATATTACGCTACAGAATAAACACCAGAATAAATACATCGATGTTTGTTCGGAAATATTCAGGTTTGGGGTGATCATATTCTAAATTATCTGACATAGGGTAGTTGCACAAACCCTTTCAGCGTCAGGATTAATTTTCCGTTTGTCTATACTGGGGTTTGTAATTAATACAACTGTATCTTCTAACCCTTTCTAATCTCTATCAGAGTCTTTGAACTGTTTTATATTAATTTGATAATGTTAATAGACATTTCGAGAAAGAGTTTGTTATTGCAAAATTCTTTCAAAATAGTTCCATCCGTCTGAATTCTAAAATGTTTAAAATCCAAAACAATGCGATACATCTCTATGTTACTCGACTTATGGATCCGATGTACACACAGAACATCAAAATTCAGAACAAACACGAAACTCTGCAAAAACAGCTCAACTTTTCTAATGAACTCTTGTCCGAGTCCCGAGCTCAAAAATGGTCTATAATTTACACATAAAACACATCCTAATGCCGCTACGTGATCACTTATTCGAGGAGCTGACAAAGAGGTATCTTCAAAGCTGACTGATCACAGATGTGATATTATTAACATACAGAACATTCACTCCTTCGGTATCCACTTATGAATAAACGATGCGATCGATATTGAAACTTAAATTCAGGACATGACAGTTTAAATTTCAATCATAATAGATGATCATAATGATCCTATTTCATCAAATGAAGTTGCAATATTGAATCTGAATTATTCGCAATAAGACTCAAATTCTATTGAAAATATCATCGAAGAGATACAGCCCTCTGATTTAAATAACATTCTTATAATAACACCGGACGAAGGGAGCCCTATTGAAATCGTACCGTAGAATACATTATTTTAATTCGTAGCTCTTTGTGACCCGTGGAATTAATGGATTCAAAGCCTCTTCCGTTCCACAAAGAATAATTTGCTAAGTAAATGAACGGGCAGACAATCCTGTTACAAGCTCGATGCCAGCCTGTTTCACTTTACAATTTACATGAATAGAATAAATAACGCCCAACGGTCACTTATTGTCGGATTGCTCATTATACGGACTAAAATTGAAGGAAAAAATGTCATTTTTCATATGTTTTTAGTCCGTATAATGAGCAATACGACTATACATTCAATATTCCAGTGTTATGTACTTACTTCTGAAATCATCAATTACTTTATTCTTATACTTACCTACCAATTTTTCTTTATATTTGATGATGACGAATATATTTTGATAATGATAAAAAAAAGAGGTGACAAACTAAACAAATCTAAGTACCTATCTAAGTATTCAAATAGAGTAGGTAGTAGCCGATATTTCAAATCCATGTACCTATCCATGTATTCAAGACTGAGTTAAACTTTACAATCATTTTAAACTGCCAAAAAAAGAAATTAATGAATTGGCATTTCACGTAGCATAAATTTAATCCTACTAATATTATACCTAAAGGCGAAAGACCATGTGTGTGTGTGAATGTTTGTTACCACGTATCTCCATAACTACTAAACCAATTTTGATGAAATTTAAAATGTAGATAGATAATGACCGGGAATAGGAAATAGGCTACTTTTTATCCCAAAAAAATGCACGGTTCCCGTGGGATAAAAAAATAGTAGTCCACGCGGGCGAAGCCGTGGGCGTCCGCTAGTTTCTTATATACTTAGGTACTTACCTATTTAAATAATTTATAGAGTTGAACTTTGCTGTGAGTGTTTGAGTGAAAGCTCTGTTTCGCACTGCTACTTACTCTATGATCTCGGTTTTGTTTCGATGTTAGATTACAATCAGGGGTACCTTTCAAAGGCTTTATACTTATCTGTTCGAAAGGTCAATGAATAAAGTAAACTACGAGATTTCATTATTCATTTCTCTTTACCGATGATTCTAATTAATTTATTGTAAGTACTTTAAAACTGCTTCATTATGTCTGAAGTCTTGCAAGCTTCGGTCGTTTGTTTTAATTTGTACAGACATTATCGTAAGTCAAATTATTTTTTGACAATATTGTCATAATAAGCATCAAAGAACATGACAATTTAGTATAGTAAATATAATTTTGCATCATCATCATCATCATCTCAGCCGTTGGTTGGACGTCCACTGTTGGACATAGGTCTCCCTCAAAAACTTCTATGTATTGCGGTTGGAAGCGGCCTGCATCCACCGCCGACCTGCAGTTTTTACAAGGTCGTCTGTCCATCTTGTCGGTGGACGTCCAACACTACGCTAATATTTTTACGCTATAATTATTCACATAAACATTATTACGAGTGTATCGTACATATAAATGTACCGAAAATCACTTAGTACCAAGTAAAAGTACATTTACTTTTGTCATGTGATAATTTGAAATTGTAAGCGGTGAACATTGCCACAATTCCTATCATGTTCTTCAGTTTATGTTCGCTATTAAGATATTGCAATGCCCGAGCAATAATCTAAATTGAAATAGGTTGTCCTAAGCTTTGGTTTCCTAAGAACGCATTTACCGTCATACAGCATGTAGTTATCGTGATAGTAATTTTACCTTTTCATATTCTATCTACATGAAAGAGGAAATGAAAGGAAATATGAACGTTTAGACGCAGCTTAATTATTTCATTTGGTTTATAACCATGTTCAGTAATTATTTTCAGGTTCGATGCGTCAAAAGAAACGTTTGCCGATCCGTGAGGTGAACCAAAGAAGATTGGTCTGTTGAATACCAAATCTGCCGTAAAATAGTTGCCTCTAGGTCACTAGGATATCCCAACATCACACTAATATAAATGCGAAAGTTTGTATGTTTGGATCTAGGTATGTTTATTCCTCTATAACTCGACAACCACTAAACCGATTTGCCTGAAATATAGAAAATATAGGTATAGATATAGGTATAGACAGATAATGACCAGGAATAGAACACAAGCTACTTTTTATCCAGGTAACTCGCCAGCGAAGCCACAGGCGGAAGCTAGTCAAAAATAAAAGTTATGTTTGTACGTTTGCCTGTCAGACTTTCTCAAAAGTGAAATCACGCAGAATTTGTAAAATATTACATTAAAAATAAAATACTACGAGTAAGTATTACATTATTTTTTTAGTACCTACCTACTTACCTAAAATGTTAATTGTCATTGGTTCTTTGATTTACGGATGAACGGTTACAATAAAGCGGTGTCAGTTTATTCAGAACCCAGGGTTGATGTGGCTGCTCTCAATTCAGTATTCATTGAGAATAGAGAAGCTATCGAGAATTATTGTCAAATCTCTGGGGTCGGTGGCGAGGCGGGGACTGAGGGCTGCCACTCGACAGTTGACACAATATTCCAAGGCACTACAGTGTCCCGTTAGGTGAAGACAACAATTGCTTCCTGACACTGTATAAATCATCTTAGTAACAGATGTTAAGACCTAAGTTTTTGAGAAAAAACCGTAAAAAAATACGTTTTGAAAATCTGACATAGTTTTTGGGGTAGGGTGCCAAGGGGACAATAATATATTATTGGATAAACCTCTACTGACTATTAGTGCGTCCGTCTGTCTGTTTGTCAGAGGACTGTATCTTTTTAACAGTTATAAGAAGATTGAAATTTTCACTGAGTGTGTATCCGTGGCCGCTATAACAACAAAAAATAAAAAAAGTGAATTTAAAAGTTAAAGGCAATCACCAACAAGAAACGTGATTTAACTCAACTAAAATTATCGTAGCACGGAAAACACTCACACTAACAATATTTTTAGTGACCCCCAAAATAAGTATAAAAGGTTACCTACTTATTACATTATTTTATCCAAAAAAACCTTTACTGTTGTGGATTCGCAAACAGTGAGGAGACCTAATTATGATTGTGAGTTTACGAAAATAGATAACAATCTATGTTATTTGAGCTGTATTGCAAACTGTCAACTGTCAAATTTGTATAAAATAAGTAGGTTTTGGCAACCCTAACATAACGTAAGTGGAGACGTTGCAACTCCCCTCGGCCGGGTCACTTATTGTGACATCAGAACCGTCTGCGTTGTCTTGACCTGTGTCTTTTGGGGTAATTCGATGACGTCATAACTCATGAACTTCTTGAATTAAAGATGTGTTTTCAAGAAAAAGTGTGAGCGCTTCCTTTGTTTCTGTGAACGACTATTTTGGATAGTCTGGTGAATTTTGTTGTAGTTAGAAAAAAAAAAAACTTACTGCAGCAATTTATTGTTAGACGGGCCCATTTATAGCTAAAGTGACTAGTAAGACTGTGGACTGGTTAGAAAAATAATGAGGGAGGCATTTGAGGTGCAGTGGGATAATATGGTACGAAACGGTTTACTACAGAGTGGACGCCTCAGAAAAAGACCTCGTGGCTGACCACGCCGTAGATGGAGAGACGATATGGATGTCCATTTGAAGGATTGGTCCAAAGTAGCTCAAAATCTGGATGACTGGAAAAGGAAGGGAGGCCTTTGCCGTGCAGTGGGACGTTACAGGCTCTTAATAATAATCATAAATCAAATTAGGATCGCATTATAAATAAACAGTAGGTAGTTTACTAAAATTGCTTTATTTATACTGTTTACTCGTACAAGCTTAAATTCTGAAAAAAAAAATTTTTTTTTGTTAAATAACATGTTTTTTAAGTTTATATTGTGATAAAGTCTTGGTATTTTCGATTTAAGATATACCTCTACGGTTGATAAATACTATTTTTTTTATTTTATTCGCTTACGAAGACGGTAGCTTTTATAAAACAGCATTTTCTTAGGTCACAATGTTTACAAAACCATAGAAAAGAAAACAGAATCGAATAATCGAATGATTTATTTATAATTCATAAGGTCCCTACCCACTACACCTTTGTGAATAATTTAGAAGGCAGACTAATATTATTTTTGTAGGGGTCGGTGTTTGTCCTATAAAATATCATTTTACATCATAAAGGGGATGAATCCTTAAAATGGCTGAAATTTATGTTTTTTCGATCTATCGGTCAAGAACGAGGTAATAAAAGAAATTGTGTTTTTAAGGGTTCTGAAAATAATTCGATTTGGTAGGTAAGTACCTACATTAATAGATATAATATAGAAGAGCTTGCAGTAAAACTTGCTTAATCGTTCTTGGTTGAACTTAGAAGTTAATCGACTTTCTGCGTAGTCATGAGAATGTAGCTTTCTTGCTTCGGAGGTCATGTTAAATTGTCGGTCTCGGCTATAAATTCGTTAAGCCATGACGCAGGTCTTTAGGTGGCTTAATACTCATAGCTTATAAACTTTTTGGCCAAATATAATAGTGTAAGGTATGGAAATATCATTCATGAGAGTGGTCTTTGCAACGGATTCAATACAAAATTACCTCAAAACTATAAATCAATCCCTATTGTCTCAGAAACTACATTCAAAGAGCTCTCAATCCACACACAACATCGTATTTCTAATCCCGAACAATTACTTCATTAATTGTCTTGCACACAGAATACTTAGCACTCACTACTAAGCTCAAATCTATAAACCACAGCTTTATACACAGTTAGTACGGAAATCTGCGGCTCTGCAAATAGGAAGTCACAGAGTATCAAACAGTTTCTAAGAAAACTTCACGATTGTGTCATGGATTATTGAAGAGTTAGTAAGACTTGAGCATAGAACATGAAATAGTTAGTATAGGAACTATAGGTACAAATGACGTGAAATCAATTTCGAACCGGGGCGCCTTGTTGCCGAAATACACTCACAATTACAATAGCTCAATCTACAAGAGCAGCTTTCTAACTAAATTACGTCCCGAAGGGCGTAGCCCGTTTGATGGCGATTAGCGAATTAAAAATACTTAGGTAAATAGTATTTTTTTCCGATTTTAATAAAAGCCCAAGTCTCACAGTTTGGTAAAGGTTCCCTTTTATCTCTAAATTATCGTGTATCGTTCATCAACTTAGGCCTTTACATCTCTTACTAGATGATTTATAGTGTCAGAAGCCAATCTTTGCCTTCACTTAACGGGACACTGTAGTGCCTGGGACCCTGTTGAGATAGAGTGGGCTTGCCCACCACCTAATCCATCCTCTCAGCCTCACCGGCCATATCCACAGGAAAGACATCACATGGTCAATACGTGTTGGGCTGACTAAGCCGCGGGTTAATATAAATCCATAGGTCCCATATTATAAACGTGAAAGTGTGTTTATTTGTCCTGCTTTCGCGTCAAAACAGAGCGATGGATTGACGTGATTTTTTGTGTGAAGATAGTTGGAGGGCTGGAGAGTAACATAGGTTACTTTTTATTCGGGTACAACGCAAGCGAAGCCATGGTAGGCAGCTAGTTAATTATAATTCATTAAACCGCTTCTCGCTGCAACTGACGCCACCTTCCCAGCAATCCCACGACATTATAACCCTTTCAGGGAGTTACAATCACAATTTGCGGTTGTTTGTCAAGCAGAACATTACATTTAACAGCTCGTTTTAGAGTTCTTAATTTTGTAACGTTCCGCTTAGTTGTGGTTTGTGGTTAGCTTGAGAAACGCGCTAATGAGGTGATGATTGTCATTTGTCTAGGAGTACCTACCTACTTAATGTCTTTTGTTAGACAGTGTAGGTACATACTTTTTAGAAGAAACATTTTAAAAAACAATATTCTCAATTTGTGTTCTTGGAGAACCTGGGGCCCTAGCCATATTACACTATCTACCGTCGCGATCGCTGTAGAACACTTCAAAATGTATAGGAAATGACGTTCTGACCACGTGACTCATCACCTTTATAGGTCCATTCCTATACATTTTAAAGTGTTCTACAGCGATCGCGACGATAGATAGTGTTATATGGCTAGGGGGGGCTGTGTTTTTGCAAATAAATGATAATATTGTATTGTGTTGTAGAATGTAAAATGGAATCTTGCCAAAATCTGATTCTTTAATGTAACTTAATTTAGATTGATTAGGTAACCTAATTCGTGGACTAAAGAAACAACATAAAATTGATATGTATTTTCTAAATAAAAAATCGTCATAATTGATAAAAAACGGACCCAAAAAGTAATATTTTGCAAATAGTCATGTTGATGTCGTTAGCTGATTACAATTTTAGTGTTCCTAATGATAAATAACACCCAACACTTACATTTATTGTTGTAATACCACACTAGAATTCTTTGTGGGTTTCACAAAGCTTACTCCGAACAAAATGTAGATCAAGCAATTATGTCCGCGGGAATCGAACTAGCATCTCTTTTGTCTCAAGCCCAAGAGACAGTGACAGAGAGACAAGTCTCCATAGACAACACGTTTTATAGAGCGTACAGTAAAACCAATAAATGTGAGACGGAGTGGAATAATCGATGCGACAAACAAGAGGGCACGTCTCGATACACTGGGAATCGAGACGTTCCGATTAGAATCGATTTCCGCGATGTGTTCTCTCTCTGATGTTGATTAGAAGACTAAGGTATAGGTCTCGTTGAACTAAATCGTTGAAACGATTAAACCAAAATTATACTATACAAAACTTTGTGCTACCACGGAAGACCAGCGCTATGGTATACTGTCTACCGTAGCTTAGCATAATAATAACATGTACATTATAACTTGTATACTAGTTAACAAATAAAGTTCTTTAATTCTTGATTCTTGAAATCCAAGTGTTATAGATGAAAACGAATTTATTGAATGTACAAAACATACATGTATGAGAGCTCTAGATGGTCAAATATCTACCATAGAAAGCAACGATGAGCTCGAACCGGAACCGGAACCTAAGGAATTGCGAAACGGACGTGCCTCTCACGATCCCCTTAAATTCTTGAAGGTTTAAGTTAACCTAATACACCATAGTTGAGTAAAAAGAACAAACTCAATTACTCAGCAAAACTGCGAAAAATTCACAAGTATTTTCTTAACAAAAACCATACAACTCGAAAAATATGTGGAAAGCCGACATCAAAGGTCGCGTTTTCATTGACGGTCATTGATTAAGTTCTCTTGTCACATCAAAGGGCCGAGGGCTATTGTGAGACCTTCGGTAATATTTCCAACTATTTTTCTTTCAGACTACATCATAATAGGTACAGTCAGAGATACTCGTTACTGCATCATTTTAAAATTCCTATATTTGAAAAAACTACGTAGGTATACCCATGGACAAATCCTCCTTAGATCTTCAACTCGAGCAGGTCAGATAAGAAATTGCTGGACAATTTCTGACTTAGCAATGCAAGAGCAATGTAATTTGAAAATGGAACGAACTTTTTAAGCCCAAACTTGTTGACTAAAGAGGTCACTGAAGGTGAAAAAAAAAAACATCCACCATAAATTTTCTGATTTTTTGGATGACGAAAGTGTGATTTTTGACAAACGAACATACCTACAGCAAATCATTTGAGCTTTCAGCGTTACGGAGATGAGAGTGAGTATAAAGTTAAAATGACAGCGAGAGATGATTACAGCATCTTAGAAAAAGAATTAGGACATCAAGAAAGATCCAGCATCTTAATAGTGTTACTTAGATAGTGAAAAATGTCAAAATGTCAAAACAATAGACTAAAAACTTTGGGTCTTACTTATGAAAGATGTTTAAAGTTGAACACTAGTTAAACAACGTGCTGTCTTTATTTGTGGATAGTGACGAATAGAGACAGGACGTTGTTTAACCAGTGTTCAACTTTAAACATCTTTCATAAGTAAGAGGGTTTATAACGAATCTTAAAGGCCTTAGACATTGGTGAGAGTGCATCTTCGACATAATTCCTGATGAAAGCATAAATAAAGATAAATTTATTCAAAACCAAAAACTAAATTTGTTAATCAAGTTAAGCCGCTGACTGTACCGACAATAACTATAGGCAAGTACTTATAATAATAGAAGTTAAAAGGTATTGAGCGATAGTTTGAGGTATAGACACGTCATCGATGACGTAAAGCGGTAAATGATGGATGGATAAACAAATTACATGTTACCAAACATCATCATCATCATAATTGGCAGCTCAAATAATAGCCCACTGCTGGGTATAAGCCAAAATGAATGATTACCAAACATGGTAAAGTTAAATATTATCATTTATGAGAATTTTAAGATAACCATTTACATTGTTTGGTTTAAAAAGTACAAAAAGTATCAAAGATTGTTTGATTTGTAAATTTTGTTGAATTCTGGTAAAAAAAACCACGAGAATATTTTGTACTGCTAAATTATGTTCAAATTACAATTATTGTATTGTAACATTTTCATCATAATAAAAATAAAGTTCAGGTTTCTCAAAAAGAAGCAACCGACAAATTACGTTCGTTTATCACTAAAAAAGTATTTTTGTTATATTTCTAGTGACAGTCCCTTATATAACTACCAAGTTCGCCGGCGACCTAACAATGAAATATTGCAGTGAATGACCATGAGCAAAAATTACCCCTACCTTGATTTGGCCACTTGATTGTACGAACTTACTTTTATCTTAATGTGATCTAAGAACTTCGTCATCAGAGCAGCTGACTAAGCTCATACGAAGTGTGAATGACCGGTGAAAAAAATGATTGGTAATCCAGATTAGCGTAGAAGAGTATCTTTAAAATACTTTACAAATTTTTTATTGAAAAAATCTCACATAATTGTAAAATCCTACAAATATTACAAATGTGAAAGTTTTGTGACGATGCCGATGGACGGTTGTTACGATAAAACTATCTACTGAACAGATTTGGCTGAAACTAGGAATAAATAGTTTTGACCTAAAAACACAGAGGCTACTTTTTATCCGGGTACCACGCGAACGAAGCCGCGGGTTGAAGCTAGTTCAACATAATTTAAAGAGAAGATAAAGATTAGAGAACATTCACACAGCAAAATAACGCTGTCAGTTTTTAGAAAACCAAAGCTTCACCAGACCCAGCCATATCTTAACTCGGAACGAGTTCAAAGAAAGCATTATCACGGCATTTGCAGTTTCTTACAAATTTTATGTTTCACACATCAAAAGAATTCTGAATTGTGAGTGCAATAATTGGTCAATGTTAGGACGCAGAGCTTGTCGCGTGCACTGCCAAATTGAAATTAAAAACAAAAAACATTGTTTATGCGACGCCTTATTAACAAGAGATTTATTGTTGACGTTTCTTTTAAGAGACTTCTGTTGTTATTTTTAATTAATCTTTATTAATACAGTTAGTAAAAAAACTGCGTGAGGTCTGACGTCACTGACTAGTGAATTCGAGATTTCACATTGGGAATATTCCAAGTTTTTCGTGTTGTTGCAGAATGTAAAACAATAGAAACTGATCCTACATATTCTTTTTATAACTTTTTAGTAATCTATCACTCAAATAAAACTCTAAATCAATCGAAAAAAGTCACCGACCGCAAGAAAATCTTAGTCTCTCATCGATTTTATTTATTCAAATAAAATGCAAAGCTTCTAAAATTGCCACATTTATTCGAGACACTCGTAGCACAAATGAAAATGATCAAACGGTTCAGTGTTGGCTCAAACTAATAGAACACGACAGTATTTGAGATAGTCCACCTTATCAAACGATTTTTAACTGACTCTTTTAACTACATTTATAAATCAGTTGGAATACAAATAGACTAAGATGTAGAAAATGTTTTATACAAAACCGATGAAGTTATTAGACACAGTGAAATTTCACACATTGTTTTACAAAGTGGGTTATGAGAAACATGTGTAGGATAGAGACAATATTGTTCAGCTACAGAAATTCCTATTATTTTCGAATGAGTAACTGTAAATTGATTACATTGTTTGTGGATTGAATCTGAATATTTCCGTGAATTGTATTTGAGTGTGCATCCTGTCAACAATGTGCTCTATTATAATATAGTTCCGTGTAGTATCGCTTCTATTATGTGCAAGATAATAGTTTTCATCAGAATCTGTTGGTTTTATGTGGGTGCGCCATCTTTAGTGGTATTAGGACTATATTTTGATAAATTGGCGCACATAAAAAGCTTCAAAACCACGATTAGAAATATCTGGTAAGAAAATTCCTGAAAAAGTTGTAGCATACCTATATATTTAATGCTTTGATTTGAAGTGGCATTTTTTAACTCCTAAATAATATGAGGCGAAAACATTTTACTTGATCAGAAAAAGGTTAGCAAATAAAGTTTTTTTATTAAAGTTTATACTATAAGCGAAACGGCGAGATGACGGGACGATAGCTATTTTATTGAAACATTTTCCAAATGAAATGATGGCTGCATCGCCTGATGAAATACTTGTATCAAAATCGTTCACGTTGCAACTGCGAAACAGTATGTTCATGGCCTCACTGATATATGAATAAGAAAGATACTCTTACCTTGCAATAACTCTAGCCTATAAAAATAGGTACATAACAAGACTGTTTCATGAAAATTTAACAATACATTTAAAACAAAGAGACTACACCGAGGCAATGATGTTAAAAATGAATGTTCACTGATTTTGGTGATAATCGATCAGGTAGTCTGAATTACTTGTTTGAGTTTTCAGGGATAATCGTGTACCTACACCCAGAAAAGTCTTCTGAGTAATTTAATCTTTCTTCTAAGCTAATAAAAAGAAAATCTTTAACAGTTCCAAATGTAACACACAAGATTTTGTTATTAGGAATAACAACAAAAATCATTGCAGTAGGAAACGGATGTTAGGCATGTCTGTTTAATTTTGATTATGCCTGCCAGACGCAGTTGAATCACTATTATCTTGGATTAGTACAACTATTAACTAGCAACTAGAGCGAGGTCGTTACTACACTTCTAGGAAAATAGGTCGGAAAAGCCTCAATTTCGCAGGAAAAATGCTCTTAGTGAGGTCAAGAGAAAACATTAAATTGATCGTTCTTGATTGGTTGAGTTCGTAGATAGTAAGGACTGGGTGGCAATTGTAGTACAAAACTTTTAATGAACCACAAGCAAAACCTCAACTAAACCTCAGATTTTCGACTGTTTCCTATTCTACTAATGACAAACGACTCAGTTGTGGTGAGGTTTTAGCTAAGGTTTGGACTTTGGCAGAACAAATTTTTGAAAAACCATTCTACTATTCATCAAATGGCTGACATTTAAGAGATCGAAACAAAACGCAGCGGAATGATTGACGTTGTCATCTAGTAGAATTGGCCTGCTGGTAAGTTTTAGATGGCACAAAAGGGAGGTCAATGACTAACTGCAGACAGTGAAGAAAGAAAACAGGATGTGAAGAAAGAAGAGAAGTAATATTCAACACGATCTCAAAATGTATGTATGACCACAATGTCTTGTAATCACGAATCGAGGTAGTATTCCACTAAAACAATTGTAAAAATAAACAATACGACGTAAACAATTTTGATAATAGCTTGATAACCTCACAATGGACTGTCTGTAGTTAATAGAAATCACAGACTGAAGATAACCTAAAAAAAAATATTTGGCAACAATTTATTGTGTAAGAAGTTACTGGAAAGTAACATACATAAATATATAACGGTATAAAATATATTTAAAATATATATTTGTCAATTTGGCCCAACGGATCAGAGTTTCCATTCAGCGCAGTAATGCTGCCAGTGTCTTGGGCACGCCCCCGACTGGCAGTGGCTTGGATCACTTGAGCTACCTATAGATCGTTTACAACTATCATAAGATATCTCAACTGGTTCTAATTGTATTTTTTAAAGTTATATAAGTATAAAGTAGTTTAGTTTCCGCAGATAGTCTAGATTGTTGCGATGTAGCCACGCGGACTTTTTACCTTATCCATGTAGACGTTTCGTTTCTATATATAGTTTATGTTTTGAGAAACAACCGTAAGGTCTATGCACTGAAATCGGGGTATCAATCAAGTTTTACAATGTAGATTAACTTCTTAGCGTTATAATCAGAATAATTGCATTATTATCTCAAATAACCTAATTTAGACCCAATTTAGTCGATAACATACAAAATGGAAACAATAAAACAGATCACAAAAAGTCACTTACCTTATCTACGGGTCACTGATTGTTTGCTTGACCCATTTATATTTTTTAGTGAAACTAAATTTATCTGTACATTAAATAGATTACCGGAAAGAATCAATGACCTCGCAAATGTAATATCTGACCCATACAAACATAGCAACAACTATTATGAGCTTTATGAATATGCAACGATTAAGATGGTCACCTAAAGTGAATTTGGGAAAAACAACTCAATCACACAGATTAAACTTTGTGCGAGAAAATAATTGAGTTGGTTGTCTTTTTGGTAGCTCCCCGTATCCTGCCGTTCACAAAGCAGATGTCTAAATCGAAACCCCATGTCTTATTCCCTTTGCCATGAATTCCTGACGATTCTTTTTGAAGATGACCTCCGTCTTATAAGACTCCAACAAAGGCATTGTAATGTAGCATTAGTTTTGTTCACACCCCAGCGCGGACACGTGTGACTCAACCGAATACCATCCTTTTTGAACACCATTATTTGCATACCGGTTCCTATACGATATTAATCAAAGGTTTTATTAGTGAACATCAAAGAATACACACAATGCTAAGATCTCTTATAAGGTACCCTCAATACTATTGTTACTTTTGTTGGAGGTTGATTTACGAGCAGCCACTGTTGTTGGGCCACTAGGTATTGTGTTGTCAGTTTTTGTTTGGACCTCACCGACATTGTGTTACCCCTTCGGCTCAGTCCTTTATTCAACTTGATCTTACTTTGATGGAAGCTGGCCAGTACATTGCCCGAGGTCAGCCTTGTAAGTATTTGCATAAATTAAACTGTCTGAAAGATATTTTTATTTATTGTCATGAAATGTTATCGGGACTACGCTAACAATAGAATTATTATATTTCTGATAAGAATATAGTAAAATCTTATATGAATCCTTGAAAGTTGGTCAAAATACTGTTAACTTCTGATAAGACTAAAGTAATTACCTAATAGTTTGTGCAGGACATACGAATCTAATATGATTCATAAACCGAAAGCTTTACAACACAATGTGATCAAAAGACAAAGTAAATCATTCTGTGGTTCGTGAGTTACAATAAAAAGTATAAAACAATTTATTCGCGAACGCTTTAGAATCTTCACCATCTAAAACAGATTCCCATCCCGGCAGCCCTTTGTCCTCCACCATCAAGTCCTTGACCGTCTATTGTGCAGGCACACAAAAGAGCGGCTACGATTGAGCTAAAGCTTGTAATTTTCATGCTTCGCTCCACACATTGCCACTCACATCTTCCGAATCATTACGTTCCTTACCTTTATGTTTGCCCTCATCTTCATGCCGTAATTCTTTGTACAATGAATAATCATCAACATTGTGAGCTCCCGTCTCTTGATTGGCTTTCAATATTTTTTCGAATGTTGTAATGTTTGCGTCATCAATACTAATGATTGCGACCGGTAGCACAAAAGTCATTGTTAAGTTTTTTATGGAATTCACTAGTCATTATATTTAGTTGGCGTTTTATTACTATAGTTTGATAACAATAAAGTTTTCGGAGATAGTTTGTGGAGAGATTTTAGTGACCAATAAACATGTCTGTAAGATAAACAGCTTTCAACGATTATTGATAGTTAATTAGGAATTTGTTTGTCATATATTTTCTCGTCTTACAGTTAGGTCGTATAAAAAATGTGTTACAAAAGTATTAAGGGAAAACTTTAAACTGTAGATGTATTTTAAGATTTTCAAATAGATAAATTTATATCAAAATATGATTGTTTTGCATGATAATCTTGATTCTCATAAAATTTGATCATAACCAATATCGTAGTCATACAAATTTCATTATAATCTCAAAGATAGCAGAACAGTCGTATGATTGAACACTGCGTCCATAGAGTGCACATCTCTATCTTTACTTGTAAAGGGGCCTACAGGCTTTACCATCACATTCATTAGAGTAAATATTTATACGGCTATACTAATTGTAATCCCAGCAGGGCGTCGATTCTGGTACCGAACTTTTTATCAACCTCAACCAAAACCTCTACTAAAGCGACTGTTTCCATGACAAACGACTCAGTTGTGGTGAGGTTTTGAACTTTGGCAGAACAAATTTTTGAAAAGCTATTCTACTATTTCACCAAATGGCTGACATTTAAGAGATCGAACCAAAACGCAGCGGTTGACGTTGTCATCTATTAGAATTAAGGCCCAGTTCTATTAGTGTGACTATTCGTGAAAGAGAAGAACAATTTCCAATCTAAAACATAACAGTTTCTGAATATTATTTATATAATATAAGGGTAATATTTTTTGAGAATCAATTGGTATATTTTGAGGTTGTTTTCTGTGAAAATTAAATTTTGCTCGAGGGAAGAGACTTTTAAGCAAATTGCGATACACTAGTCAAATCAAATTTCTATTGATCTAAACTCCGATATCCAATTATTAGCAAAATACGAAACGTTACATTTTCAGCATGTTTCAGTAACCTTGAGTCATAGTTGGGTATCTCAGGAGATTTTGTTGCATGAGTCTGTACAGTGAGAACACTCCTCTATTCTAAATCTGGACACAATCCAGTCATAAAATATGGCTCCAACAATAAAACAGAAGTGCGCTCTACTTCAACACTGTTACTCTATATTCTGAGATGGATGAAGCTTTTATTACTGTACTGGTTAATTTCTTTCAAAACAACTGCGACTTATGACTATTCTGGGAGTATCTTTAGTATCTTTATTAGAGAATCCTATGAGTCTCTTAAGGCGTTTTGATTCTTTACCAAGATGGATATCAGAAACTACTAGAGTAGGTATACTAGGGTACACAGCAGTAAAAAACTCAGTGAAAATTAGCATTAAATATTACTTATGTTCGAGAATTCAAAATGTGAGATTACTTAAGACACTTCTTCTATTTTTTAAATTAACTTGGAAGCATCTAAGTGACCTAGAAATGTTGAAGAAGCGAAAAACTTCCGATGCTATAAATCATGCAACGATTATGAATTTATGGACCATTAAAATGATTCACGTGCACAATGTATGCAGAACAGACAAAAATTTTAACGACATAGCAAAGACAATTGAGCAACTAATCATAACCACAAAGATATATGAAAATACTACAAAGAATACTCTGAAATGAATAAATCAGAGGAACAATGTCGTCCCGGACAAAATTACCCCTTTATTATTGTTTTTTTATGAATTATCGCCTACATCTGATCTCTTTTTCTTTGAAACGGCCCCGGTAGCATCCATCACGATGTTATTGTTTGAACATTTGGTATGTGAGAGAGAGATAGAAGATGACATTAGTCAAGATTTAGTTTTGTTTCACGAGCCTCGTCTGCGCGGATTAAGACCTCAATGGTAGGTATGTTGTAAACGTCTTGATGATTGATTTTGGGATTGATTGGTTGTTGTGCTTTTGTGCTGGTGTTCCAGTTTAGAAAATATTGTTGCTTTAATCAATTATATTTGAGGCTTTTTCTAACGTTATTTAGGTCAATTCAGAACAATGATGCTTTGAAATTACCTAACTTTATTTATAACTTTTTTAATACAGCATCTAAAAGCTATTTGTAATTGATTTTTCAACAAACTACAATGTATAATGCATAAAATGTGTGAATTACAACAGAAACTTTGTAAGTTGTAAATAATATTACAAATTCAATTAGCAAGATTATAACTTGAATCGGTCAGAACATAAAGATATTAGATTATGATGTAACAACAATTACATACTTAGCCAATCAAAACATAATTTCAACAGTGAGTATAGAAAACACGTTGGACGTATTACAAAACAGTTTCGTAAGTAATAAAATAGTGTTAATAGCTGTAAAAGTGGTAGTTAACGCGAAACTAATTAAAGCCAACCCTACATTATCATCCATTAACAATAATAGTCGTGAAACAGCAATAAACTATGAAAATCTCGCCGCGGCACATGAATGAACGCTATTCGTATAATATTCGCGTCCACAACTAAAATAAACCAAAAGCCGAACGGAAACGGCCGCCATATTATTAGACACGACAATTCTATTATTTTTATTCGTAACACATCTCGGAGATTTGCCCATAAATCTGTGATGGCAGCGCCGGAGGCATAGAGATGATTCTTGGAACATGGCAGTGCGTTCACACCCACTTGCAAAACGGCGTAATGAGACTCGTAATTAGGTATGCTAATCAACAGATGCATTTACATTTACATCTCTCATTGTAGCTACTGCCGGCACTGTTAATACCGACAATAGTCGGTATCAACATTGGAAGCTAAAATTAAAAATCAATTTATCTCGTTTGTTAATTTATCAACAACGGATGCCACATGTTCAAATTCATATTTCAGTGGTCAGCCGCCTTTATTACTGGACACATCTTTCACCAGAGCGATCCATTATTTACGAGAAACACCATTCTGTTCATTGTTTCATAATAAAACATTAATTTTGTCAACGGCCTCCACGGCCGAGCGCGGCGCGACAATATTAGAGCTTCCGTTCTTTATATTACAACAGAAATCTTCGAGTTCCTATTAATTTTATTCGCTGAAACTCGCTCCGAAGTCATTTTTAAATCAGACAGGAAATCAAACGACGCAAACGGTTTGGTTCAATACGTTGACAACACATGCAAATCTTGTCCGATCGCACAAAAACAAAAAGTTCTTCAGAATGAGGGGCTCCAACAAAAAACAAAACTACACGTGCAACTAAAATGGAAGCAAAAAAGGTCAACAATATGCCTAATCTACAATCCATGTCACAGGCTAAAGGTTATGGAAGGTTGTACAAAAAACCATCACAAAACAAGCTGTGTTCCAGGGAAATCGACCGTAAATCCTTTTTGATTCGTCGAAATTTACATCCAACAATCTCTCATTTAAAGCTCAAATTAATTTAACCGTCAAGCAGGGTCTGAGAGCGGCATTGTTCGTACCTTAGGGAGTAATGACAACAGATTTCTGTCGTTTTTTTCTTATTTCACATGTGGCATCGCAATCCTGGACGATATGTGACACATGTGTCGGTTTTGGGTTACTCTACAATAATGACTGCCTCTTCAAAGTTTCTCATATCTTTAGCATTAGCATTTATGTTTTGGGATTCCGATTTTTGTCCGATGTCATTGCTCCTTTGATCTTCACCTTCGAGTCTTTTAGTGTAATTGGATATGCTTGCTCCAACAGGTGAAGCTCGTATCTTCACATTAATTGAGATCGAAACAGGTATACGAGAATATCTTTATGCGTCACTGGATAGCGTTATCACCCTATAGTTTTACGATTCGAAACTAAACTTATAAATCTCGCTGGCACTGCATCTGAATAAGTAACTCTAAACCGTAAGGCTACTGAAACGTATCTGGTCAATAAATTGAGTTCAGCCATAAATAGAACTATAAAAACTAATTTACGATATATGAGTGAGATGTATGTACATTCGGACAATGTTATGTGCGCATTACAATGATCACATTATGGGCTAATTGATTCGGCCACAATGGTCTTTATGCGGCTGCTCGTCGGTACAACGATATTATTGTCTATGGAAGCAGACGTCTGGCAACACTTGACCAGAGACAAAATGGCTTTGTTATGTTTGGATCTGAGGCGCCATTAGTAATTTTATATGGTACATATCTAATTAATTGCGTTTGATTTTAAGCCGATACAGTTTCAGTTGAACTGAATTTGTTCACGATTTTTATTAGAAAACTTACAGCAGTTATGATGACAACCATGATGTAGTGACATGATATTCTTTACCTGAAATAAAACATAAATTATGTTATTAATACCCATGTAATTTCCAATTACTTATATCAATTAAGAGCTTATTAGTTATTATTTTCATTTCTTTCACACTACATTCTTCAGCGAAATAATAAGTTACAAGACGGCAACCTTTGAAATTGGTGCGATTTTCAAAATTACTTCATTGAGTGCTACACCATTATTTGGTTATGCTATGATTTATTTTGCAGAGTGATCAATTTTAGTAGGAATAGTATATAATATCGACGCAGATGAATGCAGGGCAAAAATCTGTAAGTTTTACAGTGATTCAAAAGGTATGTTCAAACCAAAATCCATTAATACAACTAGACAGAGCTTCCATATCGCGAAATCGCAAAAAACGGGACGCAATGCAACGGGATCTCTTCTCCACGTGTGTTAATGCGGTGCATGTGTCTGGATTATCTTCTACATTGTAGTCACAGAATACCCAGCAGTTTGCTAAGTGCAGGTTACCGTTATTCGATGATCTTTGTATTTATAGAACTGCTCCTTTGTTTTCGACCAAGTTGAATGGATTTTGCTCGGGTTCTCAAGATATTCTACTAATATCATAAGTGCGAAAGATTGTGGGATCTGTTTGGTTTGGTAATACCTGAACGTATGCAGAAAGAAATTGAAATTTAAGCTAACTTATTTTTGTAAAATACTACGAGAACGACATAGGTATCTAATACGGAACATAATACGGAGACTAAGACATAAACGACATAGATACGTTCGGAAAATTATAAAAAGATAGTTTAAGTTTGATTTGATGTCTGATAAGTATTGATTATAAGACTGTTTGTAATGCAATCTGTAAGACAAACTACGAATGGAACAAAAGTAGCCTTAAATCACGTCCCTTAGTCGAATATTGTACAAAGTAAGTAAAAGTCACACAAAGTTACAAACACGACTCCTTCTCCATTCATCATCAAGATGTCCATTAATAGGCTCGTTAACTAGAAAGCCATAAAGTGTATACAATAGTTTAAACCATTTAAATGACTAACAAAACTGATTGTAGGGAAGGGGAAGTGGAATTAAATCTGTCAAAGTAGCCATAAAATTGAGACAAAAGTAAGCAAGATTCTGATTTTACGGCATTTCGAAGTAGGGCACGATAAACCTTAGGGCTAGTTGAATGATATACAGCATAATGTATTGACCCAGATTTTACTTGGACTGAGAAAAATGATTATTGACACTACAAACATTATATTATTTGTAGACTTTTTACTGTCAACGTTATTATTATTGAGATTAATATTGTATTCAGCCATGCTCTGTCCACGATCTTTCCTTGAAAAAATAAATATGTAGGTAAGTAGATAAATAAATAAATATTGCTGAACATTTGACACAACGCCATCTAGCCCCAATATATAAACTGAATTTAAACATAATAATTTTAACATTTTAAATGCGTTTGTGAATTTGTTGCTTCGTAGTTTGTTTGTTGCGCTTTTACGTCTTAAACTACTCAATTGATCATTATGAAATATTGCATAAACGTTGTAAGGAGTACAGGAAAGGACATAGGGTATCTTTTATTCAGGAATTGCTGTTCCCGAAGGATAGCGCAGGCGAAGCCGGGGACAAAAGCTAGTAGAAATATAATGGATTTCAAAATGTTAAATTTAAAAGGTAGTCTTTAATTGAATGCGAAAGGACACACGTAATTACTGAATTTTTAATTATTGTCATTGTTCTCATATGGCGATCTTTACCTCCAAATATCTCGGGAACGTGACACTTTAGGGTACCATGTTCTATGGCATGTTTTGTTTATATAGTATCCTCTATCCCTCTGTACACTTTCATCAGGCGCGGAATCTAAAAAAAAATTAAAATGGCGGCGGTTGCATATGCCACAAAGGTTCTATGCCCTTTGTGGCAATCTCATTAATCATTTGGTCTACAGGCGGCCGAAAAACTCCATCATCAGAGTTAGTGGATCACTCTAGTGACTGGTAGTAAATACCAATGAGTAGGTACATTACATTGATAATAAAGTAACAGAAAAAAATTCTCTAAAACCTATTGAATCTGATGAGTCTCTGATGAGTTTCATAAAATGTCGCAAGGAAGGAAGTTACTGTCAAACGTAAACATTTTACAAATTGCAAGACAAACTAAAGATTCCATACAAATTGACTTTTTCTGTGATATCCGATATCATTGCTATCGGAACTCCCCTAAACGAAAGGAAGCTGAAACTTTCATACATTTGGTATCGAACGGAAGCAACGTTGATTATTATCACAAGATTTTTTTCCATAAATTTAGACTAACTTTTATATTCATAACAAATTATTTTATGAGTTTATCGGTACATTGCACAGGATGCGTTACGTTCTTTATTGTTTGATTTGTTTTCTTTATATCAGACTTGTCGTAAAATTTAAATGTTTTCCATTCATGATGTTCATTCATGACAAGAATAGCATCTGGCTCAGGACAGTTTAAAATAACTATCTTTTATGGCTTATGACAAAGAGGTAGGCATTATAAAGCTTGAGGTATCTGTAGTACACATTATAGCGTAGATAACAATAGTTTATGACACACCCAATCTTTTTTGTTAGTTTGTGATTAGTACTATTAGAAATAAGGCTTTTCTAGAGTCAAAATTAACCAAATGATTGCAGCCTTACGTCAAAGTGATAGTTTCGGCAATAAAAAAGACAACGCTGTTGGATCTATTCTTTAGAGTTTAGAACTTTATAGTGATGGATATTCACTTCACTTTCCTTTCCAATGTTTTTGTACTTAAAGTCACTAGTAGATGTTTACGTGGAAGTCAAGGCAAGATCATTTTTTTGTACTTCTTTCCAATGCTTTTCTTCACCGTGTATGAAAGTCACATTTTCCTCAATATTAATACTACGAATCATGATGTACAAAATCCCAAATTGATCCGTAGTGACGTAGAAAGCAAACATGTTATCATTCTAGACATCAGTTTATTTTTGTACGAAAACGAACTGACGTATTCCTTTCGTATTGTTTTATTGATTGAAATATAGGAAGTTAATAATGCTATTATTGGATGTGAAAGAAAGATTATTGAACAGATCACCGAAGTTAATTCAGTTTGAATTAAAAAACACGAGATTTTTGATTGACTTTTGTAATTAGGACGATAGAAATTTATAAATAAAATGAAGAAAACTTTACTAACATTATACCTTTTTAAATTATACATGTAGTAGGTACAGTAAGAAACATATTAAATATACATAGATAGGTAACAGCCCCCCTAGCCATATTACACTATCTATCGTCGCGATCGCTGTAGAACACTTCAAAATGTATAGGAATTGACGTTTGAAGGTGATGTGATGAGTCACGTGGTCAGAACGTTAATTCCTATATATTTTGAAGTGTTCTACAGCGATCGCGACGGTAGATAGTGTAGTATGGCTAGGGCCCCAGTTTATTGCTATGTTTGCTGAGTTCTAACTGTAAATATAAAACAATAGAAATCTCATTCAAGGGTGAGACTATTCGAAAGTCTCAGTGAAAACTCTTTAGAAATAATAACAACGGCAATACAGCGATCAATACCACTGACATGGAACATAATCATATCAGGATAGGTATCCTACGTGACATGGCCTCTAGCTCCAGGATCGAAATAAAGAGTTTCCTGTACAATTGTCCGTAGAGGAAACGCGTATTGTGACTCCGAACAATGAACCACACGTGCTCCGATTACGTGGTGATGTGTGTGAGAAAGGATTTTAGAGTATTGGGCAAGTTAGTACCTTTAAGTGTTCAAGAAAGTTGGTTTTTCGGTACCAAGGTTCATAATTGACCTTGTTGAAAACAAATTAGGATGTTTCGGGATAACAAACACTACCAACAACTGTAATAAGGCGATGATGATGATTGAAACCACACTTCAACTCAAGAGCAAACTGTATAATCAGATCATCTAATTCTGGTTAAAATTAACACGAGATTTCTTGGCGCAATGTCTTCTGTTAAAGATTATTTTTCAAATGAAGTAACATTTGGTCAGTATTAAAATGTAGGTAGTTCAGGTTTGAACCTACTGAAATTCGAAAAAAATCAAAACAAATAAATGTTGGTAGATTCGAACCCTACGGTTCGAAAATATACTCGTAAGTACATTAGAAGACAGCTAAAATATAGAAAATAGGAGCCATCCTATTAGGTATCGATAAATTGATGTAGGTACTAAGGCGTATTACTTGAGTAACATTTACATACCGTGAAATTTTCTGGGCGCGGAATAGAATCATCGGGATTGCCTCGCCTTGTATGTAATTAAACTTCAATTTCATTTCATATAAATGATTATCATTACTTGTTCTACAAGATACTTCGATCTCGCTTGCAAAAGTAGTTTTATCTCGGTATCACACTACGCAAAAGTGTCTAATAAAAGAATATCAAGTGGTTGACAATTTCACTTTTAGCACTAAACGGTTTCTCAACCTGACCCACTGTCTACCTTACCATTATAAAATCTAGTTACTGTTGCCACCTAATCAGGTTTTTGCTAGAACTAGCCACTATCTTTGCACCAGGTAGCACTTATACTGAGTGCTTGAGCAATTTAGTTTAATTATTCAGAATTTATTTAAAATTTATTTTAATGCCAACTCAGCAAAACAAATGAATTGTCAATGTTAGCTTTTGCTCTCTTCTAGATAAACTAAGCAAATTACCTCTTGGGACCCACCATACCCCTGGGGTAGGGGTAGGGTGGGAGGAAACCATACCACCACGGAGATTAACTAGCATGATCTTAAATCGTGTTTAGAATACAAAAAAAAGTTTTTGCTTTACGCGCAATAAGTGTCTCAATACAAACATTTCAAGAGTTTCGTCAAATCTGACAAGAATAGGTCACGTATTTCGCAACTTTATAATCTAGCCAAAACAAAATGAGCTGGCAATGCACCTAGCTGCGTCCAGTAGCAACTCTTACACAATCTGCACAGTAGTTAGAGAGCTAACAGGCACCGTGGGAATCCGAACTGTAAACCAGTCATAACCGGATAGAAGCTAGATAAATTATGCATTCTTGCTCTTCTAATTACATTGAGGTCAGCCATTTCTATCGACAGTGTGATATTGGGCTGCTTTACGACCTTGAGCTTTTGATTGGCTGCCGGAAAAGTTGTTTGATGGTCAGAAATGTTACAGGTCAGCTTTATGACTAGAGAACCAATATATGGGCCCTCACATTTCGTTAGAATCGAAATTGTTGATTTGATATAAATTACCAAAGAGAATTTTAAGATCGTAGAGAATATTAAAAATACTTTAACTGTATTTACTGAGCCTATTAAAATACTCCTACTGCCTAGTCCTATTTATAATATGTATGACGTAGGTACTTACATTTTTCTTGATAGTGCGTGGAAAAAAACAAAATCAACCGAAACCTCTAACAATAGAATTCAGATCACGATTGGATGATTGTCCAATAATTGCGCAATAAAACACGTGCTCACAAACTGAAGGGTTGATCAAACAATGAATAAAAGGTACACCTACAAGGGGATTCTTTAGGTAGAGCCCAAGATTTGTAAGCTGAAGCGGTTTTAGAGAAATTTATAAACAAAGACACACATTTGTTGAAAATTAAATATTTATAACGAAAAGATGCGATAAACATGTGAAAGTAGACATCAGTGAGAGAAGAACGACAGTTTATAAAGCAGACTGAAATAGAAAGATAATGTCAAACCAAAGCAACATAATAATGAGTAGTGTGAGGACAAAAAAAATGATGATAATTATGAGAAATATAATGTGTTGACAGAGAATATTTCCAAAGTCGCCGTCATCAAAGTGATTATCAGAACCTGCATTTATATTACAATACTAGGTAGGTACTCGTATTACTAAAATACGATGGAAAGATTATTATGTAAAATGTACCTACATACCTAAATCAAAATTCGCTTGTAGCTTGCACCATTATTGTAAAAATCCTTTGTCCTTATCTAAGACGTCTGTTTGAAAGAAACGGAAGACTGTTGTCTACTGGATTCAACAAATTAAGGGGTCTATCGGGCGGGACAACGGCATTGTCGTGACACAATGAACTCTATTTAGCATAAAATCTATACAATTTGATGCAAAGGGTGCTAATTTGTATTTTTGTAAAAAAAAAACACAATCGACTTTGTCTACAAGTTAGGTACCTAGGTACTAAAAATATAAACATTTGGTAACGATTGTGAAGAGGTAAAAGTAGTTTATGAAAACGAAGACCTCATCCGAATAACTCATCTCATACTATCGAAGTAAGACGATTACGCAAATCCGCGTAAGACACGCACAAGTAGGGTCTAGTGACTATAGAGGTTTCGGCAGCCTTACCACTACTCACTGGCACGGCATAATGCTGAGTCGAGGCCTTTTTACCCGACTGCGCAAAGCAAAGGAAGGGTAATGTGTTTATCAGTCTATGTATGTTTGTTTGGATGTTTCTATGTGGCACTCTAGAGGCCAAACGCGTGGACCGATTTTGATGATTCTTACGTCAATCGATTCGTCTGAACCTTGGGAGTGTTAATAAGGCATGACAGTAATCAAAATTCACCAGTGCCACCACCAGACGCCTTAATGTCAAAATTAAAAAAATCAAAATCGTCACACCATGTCAAGTGGGGTATCGTTGAATAGGTATTTCAAAATCAACTTTATGTTTCTTTTACCATTTTTCATTTTAAGTAATAGTTTAGGAAAAATAACGGTTTAAAGTTGATTAATAATAATTCTCGCTATGGATGTTTCTATGTGGCACTCTAGAGGCCAAACGCGTGGACCGATTTTGATGATTCTAACGTCAATCGATTCGTCCTAACCTTGTGAGTGTCACTAAAGACATGAAAGTAATCAAAATTCACCAGTGCCACCACCAGACGCCTTAATGTCAAAATTAAAAAAATCAAAATCGTCACACCATGTTAAGTGGGGTATCGTTGAATAGGTATTTCAAAATCAACTTTATGTTTCTTTTACCATTTTTCATTTTAAGTAATAGTTTAGCAAAAATAACGGTTTAAAGTTGATTAATAATTATTCTCGCTATGGATGTTTCTATGTGGCACTCTAGAGGCCAAACGCGTGGACCGATTTTGATGATTCTTACGTCAATCGATTTGTCTCAACCTTGGAAGTGTCACTAAAGATATGACAGTAATCAAAATTCACCTGGGCTACAACCAGACGCCATATTGTCAAAATTAAAAGAATCAAAATCGTCACTCTATATCAAGTGGGGTATCGTTGAATAGGTATTTTAAAATCAACTTTATCATAACTAAAAAGTGTTAAATAAAAAAATATTTTAAAAAAACAAAAACCCGACTGCGTCAAAACTAAAAAGAAAAAAACAAGCCTGCAAAGAATTACTCACAGTCGGGACCCATAACATTGGGAAGATTTGATTGGTAATAAAATGAATGGGTACCGACTGTGAGTAATTCTTTGCAGGCTTGTTTTTTTCTTTTTAGTTTTGACGCAGTCGGGTTTTTTTGCTGCTGTGACGCACAATAAAACTCTTTCTCTCTCTCATTTGCTTCTGTTTTTTCTTTGTGTTAAATTTTTTGAGATTTTTATTGTGTGCCAAGTAGTGAATAAACGTCTGTCTATGTCTATGTCTAAGTAAAATTCAAAACAAATTCGCGTCTCGCACAGTGGATCTGCAAGTACAAAACTCAGGAAAAAAAAAACGAAAAATACCATTCAATGAGCGTATTTCTATCACACACATGCTATTCACAATGGGACGAACAAAGACGCCTCGGTGTGTTCAGACGTGTCGGGAATTATTAAAAAAAAATCGAGGGCAAATGTGGGGTGGTGATAATACTGCCGAGTTACATTTATTCGGTGTCACAATTGTAACTGGCTACGTGACTGCACTACCTGATTTTGCCGCATTATCGGGAGAGTTGTCTTGGAAATCTGATGGGCGGGACGGGAAAGAATGATAATAAGTGTTCGCATTTCCTTTCACTTTCCTGTCGTCTGCATATTTTGCAGGGGAACGAAAAACGATAGAAATAATGGATTTGAAAGTAACCAATATAACATTTTTAAAGCCTGTAACAGAGAGCCTGTCAGTCATTAATTACATTTTCAAAAGTATTCTATCGAATGTAAATAGGCTTAATTTTATACCACTTGAGATCATTTTACACTAATTTTATTAGTCAAACACATGTCATATTAAAATTATATTTGCATATTTTTTATGACTTTCATTTCTCCAAATCAAAATAAAATCATTAGCATTAAAATCTCGCTTTACGTCGAGCGTTAGTATATAAAATTGCAAAACTAAGCATCATCATAAACCTACTTACGAATAACTTGTCGAGCAAGGTCGTCTTACTGGAGTGTTTCTTTAAATATATACCATTGCTTCATTGCTATCATAAAACGAATATTTAATAGTTTTAATATTAATAGTTTTAATATCAAATGATACCGCAATGTTTGAATTATTAGATCAGAAGACAAAACCACATCCTATCGATTTTGAAAGTTGTAAAATTATCAAATCGACCGCATCTTCGAGTACTGGTTCTTTGACGGTATCTATTTAGTACCAGTCGGTTAAATAGTTAAATAGTATTTTTTAATATTCATCGCATCCGGCCTATGGTTTATATTCGATCGGATTTACGACTGTTTTCATTGCGAGCACTGTTTTATATAAATACGTGAGACGGTTTCCTGTTGGTTAATAACACAAATAATATTTTTCTAAAAACAATTGCTTAGTGCGCCCCAAGTTTGGGTATCGGTGTTCATGGTTTTGTAATCTTGTTAGCATGAATATTTGATTTGATTTTTATCACAGTTAGATTACCTACTGAAACTGCTTTCTTAGTATAAACATTTAAGATAGAGACAATCGTTTTCAAATTTTATTAAAAATATGAAGATGTGAAACAAGGAATGTGTTTTAATATACCTAAGGCAGTTTTAAAACGCAAATGACACTAGCTTCATCTAAATTTTTCTATTCATAGTAGGTAATATCTAAAATGAATAACTTGTGGGACAAAAAAGTGTAATAGATACCTACATAAGTACATCATTTTCTAATCTCATTTGTAGAAATCATAAATACTACTAATAATAAAACTGGCACAATTTGTTTTGTAATCATAAAAAACACTTATTTTTGTATTTAAATAAATAATTAAAATAGTTTTTATCTGTAAAAGCAATACTAATCCTTACAAAAATACTATCGAAAACGGTTAAAGTCAGTGATAGATTTAGCAAATTCTTGGCTGACACAATGAGCACGACTGCAAAGTTCAAGCGGCGATACGCTTTACACTTTGACACCTGACAAACTGTGGATTTCCCATAGACTATTCACTACAAACCAAAATAACCAAGATTATTAGCCAGCTCATTTTTATTAGAGCCCTAACCCTAACTAACCCACTCGGCCAACACCGAGTGGGTTAGTACCTCGACTTTGGGTCCGAAGGTCGTGGGTTCGAATCCAGCCGGCCTAACATGTGCAACATCGAGAGAGATATCTCGATCGGACGGACTGCTTTAACGCATACGTTAGAGTAGCTTAACCGATCGAGAAGTCTCGTTTTTCGACTCTCGATGTTGCACATGTTAGGCCGGCAGGCCGTGCATCAATAGACTTTTCGTTTCAAAAAATTTATATGCACAATAAAGACCTCTAAACGGTGAAGGAAAACATCGTGAGGAAACCCGCGGCTTAGTCAGTCCCACACGTAGGTATTGACCAGTCTTTCCTGTGGATATGGCCGGTTAAGCTGAGAGGATGGTTTAGGTACTGGGCAAGCCTACTCCATCTCAAACAATGTCCCAGGCACTATAGTGTCCCGTTAAGAGTAGGCAAAGATTGCCTTCTGACACTATATAAATCATCTAGTAAAGACGTAAAAGGCCTAAGTTTTTTTTAGTCTGCTTAGTTTATTATGTTTAGTTGACAGCCAGGATTGCGCTACCTCCGACATAATACCTAAGCTTTAGAATCACAGATCAGCAGGCCAATTCTACTAATTTACAAAGTCTATCATTACGCTGCATTTTGTTTAGATTTCAAAAATTTCAGCCATTTGGCTAAAAACGTCATCACCACAAAGTCGATAGTCATTAGTAGAGAAACAGTCGGAAATGTTTTTAATTCGTAATTTTGTAGTATTCATTTAATTTAGGTATCATCATCATCGTCATCATAGGCTCAGTTCATGTAAGGCTAAGTTGACGTTTTTCTTGTGATTGACAAAAAGTTTTTTAGTAGAATCGGCACCCAGAAGTAATGTCAACCTACCTATCAACCTATATTCAAATTAAAAGTGTCTTTCGATCGAGCGTTTAAAAATTTTAACAAAAGAAATTGAAGTGAATGTGTGACTGTTAGGTACCTAAACACAAAAACCCAGCTCAGTAGCTTCTTTGCGTAAAACAATTTCTGAGCTGCGGTTTAAATTAGTGATGATTTTGAAAAACTGAATAGGATTTTTTTTTCGTTCTGAAGAAATACTGAAACAGTGGTTGCATATTTGCACGATTATGTCTTAAGGGTGCCAAAGAGGTAACAACATGACACGACGCGACGCTGACGACGACGTTGCGGTAGACCCAAAATAAAAAGATGGCAAGACGACCATACATTTGAATCCATGTGGCTGGAAATGGCAATAAACCGTGATGCGTGAAGAGAGAAAGAGGAGACCTTTGCCCAGCAGTGTGACAGCGTAGGTTAAAAAAATGTCATAAGAAAATACCTAAGAGGTGTTTATTTACTATACTCCTTTACAACATTGCACTTAAATTGTAACAATTTAATCATTTTATAAAGCCAACTTGTGCAATGAAAATTAAAAGAGTAAAATACGCCTTTTATTCCCCAATTAAATCCCTAAACAATTTTATTTCACTCAAGTTACAACCGTAATTCCAAACCTCAGAGTGTCGTTAACAAATTGACACGTTTTTATTACTTAAAAAAGTTGAGATCATTAATAAGAACGGCATAAACAGAGGCCCCGAACGCCGAACAATTTGGACAAACAACAGATCAATTCACCTTAATTTACCGGCTGCTCAATTTATAAATTTAATTGTGGTAATTTGGCAACAATTTTACTGTTAAAATACTGTCTTTAAAGTTTAAAATTTTTGTCATTCAGAGGATTTTAAAAGGATGCCAATTAGCAATTGTCACCGTTGATATAACATTGTCAATGACGTGGAAAATTGGGTTGGTAATGAGATCCCTTTTCACAAACAAAACTGCTCAAAACTTTTATAAGTAATTAACTTGCATTTACACCAAAGTTGTTAATGTTTTATTGAGTTTAATGAGCGTTGTGAAATACAACTGTTTTTTTTGTAAAAGGAAAAAAATATAGTGCGTACAAAATCTAACACTTGTTACGTAATTATTTTCCTGGAGTATAGGTATAACAAATAAGTTTTCATTTTTATTACTAGGTATATTTATTTATATTCCTAAATAGGACTTAAATTATTAAAAAAATATATTTTAAAAATAAACAATGCTTACCTAAGTTGAGTAGTTACCAATACGGTAACATAAGCATTGTTTATTTATACCTACGTCGGTATATTTTTTATACGCACCAATTGTTTTCTCTGTCGAAATAAATCTAAGTGTTAAAATTGAAATTTTAATTTTTGGTTTAATTTGATTAAGTAAGTCATTTTCAACATACACATTTCCAAAGTCTAGGTGTTTATTTTATTGTTATTATCATAACCTCAGCCTTACTATTTCATTAAATTATACACTATAGGTAGGTAATCACTTAACATTAAAATCACTACCTGCATAATGATCACTTTACTTTTTAAAATTAGGTACTTACCTATTACAAGAAGTTTTTAAAACAAAACACGAGAATTGTTCATAAAAATATCGTATAAAACGCAACCGCAAAGTGTGTCTGTGCCGTGAGCTCCCTTTTCCCGAAGAAGATTCTCCGGATGAAAAGAAACATTCTCGTAGCCTAATTAAAATCGATGATAATTTACAGATTCAAAATTAGTCTTAGATACCTACTTAATCTGTAGGTCTAGTGTCTGTATGTATGTATAACGTGACGTAATAACGTAATAAATTGATACCTCTATGTTTTTTTATTTTTTTGTCCACTGAAACGACGGTACCTAATGAATAATACCTATACCTATTAGATTTAATTCGAGCAAGAATAACTGACCTAGTTATATAATAAATTAATGAATTTATATAAAATGCCTGTCATGTCCAATAATACCCATGTCATAACCAGTTCTGTGACAGAATCACATTCAGATTGACATGACGTTATTTTGACCCAAACATTTGACCGTTGAACCACTGGGCATGTCTGGACTCGTCCTTTCTACCCTTGGGAAAATTTTATCGGATGTTCTTAAAATTATTTTGTAACCCTAAAATGTAGGTTACCTACAATTTGAACCTAGATACTAGAAAAATAATTGCTTGAAAGTATAAAAATATTGCGCATGAAAGTAAGCAAATATTTTTTACTAATAGGTAGGTAGGATTTTAGTGCCTAACAATTTTATCTAATTACCTGTCTGATTATCTCTCACGAAACGCTTTATATTTTTCCCGCACCGTTTAAATTAAACCGTGCGTAAAATTAGGCCGAAAAACATTTGATTTTCAGCTTCCTATAACATTCATGCTATTTGACACGACATCATCGAAACTTAAAGTGACAGGTAGTTATCTAAGTAGGTACTTATGTAACGTAACTTACCTTCAATTGCGTTAACATGGTTCCTCTTGCCCTTAGAGACATCAGCATGAATCTTCAAGATAATTAAAAAATAAAACAAACAAAACTATAACTAGTTAAATAGTCCAATCACACCGATTCTTTGGCATTATAATCTCACCCAGTTCCTTTAAAACAGTCACAAAAATAAATAATAATCACAAAACAAACACAAAAATATAACAGCAGTCAAACACAAAACCGATGAACGAAATAAGGATTTGCAAAAATAACAGTTCGTGTAACGTTTCGAGATCGAACGCAATTGCAGACGACGAAGATATGGAGGGCTCGCGACGCACGTCTTGCGGACGCGCGCTTTCGACACACAATGCTGGCAGATCGAAGCAGGCCGACAATACGCGCGCGCTACAATAACCTACGCCCCCCGCCCCGCGCACCACGTGCGACAAGGACGCACCGAACTAATGTCACTGCCCTGCGAACAATGCCGTCCTTCGAGCTTCTTTACTCATTCAAATTGAATCAAACCTCATAATCCGACTAGAAAATCCTAACAATGCAATACTGAGCTTGCTGAATCCATAAGAAATTGATTAGGTTGTATTGAGAAGTTCGTTTACAATCAATTGTCTATGCGGAATAACAGCTTTCATCCCGCGGAATCTATACAAAGCAGTACAGCCCATCCTTTTCTAGCGGGCGATGTGTGCGTGGAGCGCGGCCGGCTCGCTCACGCTTGGCGCATTCTTCGTGACTAGGCGCGGTTTTGTCTCGCTCTAGGCTCCGCCCAGACAAGCGTCTTTGACTGCCGCCGACTGTAGTGTGCGTATAGAATAGCCCAGCATTGTGAAACGATTTTCGCACACCACAATGCTCAGGTGGGTGTGTGCCCGATCTATGAGGGCGTTTAAAAAGTCAATACAATCTCTTACATTTGTATTTGAGGAGAAAATTTTCTTTCTTCAGCCGTTGTGTTTGACTGGGCGTGTTGTGGCATTGTGCTGCGAGGCGTGGCCTGAGAAAAACGTTTCTATTGTGTGCCGTTTCGATTGTGATTGGCGAGCTCTATTGTTGTCGTGACTGACTCCGCTCCTAACTTGTAGAGCGAAATATGATGCCAAATGGCTATTTTTAGACGCCAGTCATACGTGTTATCACACCTGTCAATTAAGATTTTTTTTATTAATCGATAAGTCCAACAGTATCTCTTGTATTCATTCAATGATTTACCTACACTAAAATTATCACAATACATTGTCATCTTCATGTGGATAATTTTTATTTGCATATTTCAAATTATATTCAACGTTTTTATAAATTTGAGACCAAATAGGATAATAAGCATTAGTAGTCAATTTAGATGGTTTAACTTACAGCCATTTACTGGTCAAAATTTTATTTTTATTAGATACCTACCTACCTATCGTTTCGGCAACTTCACAGACTAGTACCTACTCATCCTAAGTGCTAAGACCTGTGCCCTAATAACTGTTTCTTGATCTCATTTTACTTACAGACAGGTTTACACGCCATCTTTTGAACTTTAATCTACAACTTGAATCATTTTATGAGTTGTTGATGAACTCTTTATTTTAGGTGACACTGGTGGGTACTCTCAAATAGCCATTTAACGACTTGTGTGTATTTTAAGGCAGTTTTAAAATGTTAAGATAGAAACGTAGTTTAGTTTTAATAAAGTCGTAATCGTAAAAGATTTATCAACGTCACGACAAATACGATAAACAAATACTTAAGTTACCAGTGCAAGTTAAAGAATAAACAGTTAAGTCAAATTAGTAAAACTCGTAGGTAATGTTGTTTAGAAATTATGTAAATTATGTCCAGAGTTTTTTGAACCATCACCCACTGTGCGGAATCTTACACACTAATTTAGATTCTTCTATAAATCTATTTTAAAACGCATTAATTTTGTAAGATAAATTAATATGGCGACGACTTGAAATTGGAGTCATAATTTTAGTTCAAATATTTCGCATTTTTTAAATTAATTAATTTAAAGTGAATCTTCAATTTATTCTTAGTTTGGGTAAACATCTCGTGTTTCAAATGTTATATTATAGGTACCTATTGAAATTACCAATTCGATATTTTTACACCCGAATATTGAAACGCTACTTAGTTTAAGTGGAGCTTATCATTGACATTAACTGCCATAAACTGTAATTTTTGTTTAAGATTGTTGAGAGTAAGAACGTCTCTAAAAGTAGATACCTATGTAAGTCTTAATTATTTAAGTAGCGTTTCAGTATTCACACATAGTCTCATAAACAATTATTTCATGGCTTCATAAAGTCAACAAAATATTTGCTCTTAATAACACAAGCTCTACACTTTTTAAGACAGACATAATTCACATCTGTTGTGTATGTATATTTACATAGATAGCTTTAGATATACACATCTATAGTACCTACTCCTGATATTGTAGAAGAATATTAAGCAGTTATAAGGCTCTTTGTGTAGCCTTCCTTTGAACCTAAGAAGGACAATATGACCTACATTGAGCGCAGGCGTGTAAGAATGTGTGTCTGGGGGCACCCCACACCCGGGCGGTGTTGGGGGGTGCTGTGGGGTGCTGTGGGGTGTCTAAGGGGTGCTTGGCGGTGTTCCAAGCTCTCCGTTGTTTTGTTGGAAAATTTATTTTGTTAATTTTCTTCACAGCTTTGTTTTTCAGGTTCATTTATTTCTGTCTTGTGTTGAAGTTTATTTCATGCTACAAGACATAAACTCTATCGCACTCAGGATACATTGAGCCTTTACTTAATATCTGAGTACGGTAGACAGTTTCAAAATTGAAGTAAAGTATTATTAATTTTAGGGATGGTCAGAGGTACGACCATGTTACTAACAGTATAATCAGATAGCAAGCAATACAAGTAAATAAAGAATAAACACTGTGGTACATAGAAAATAGTTCCTTATGAGTGTGATTGTAAAACGTAATTTAAAACACGATAGGTACAAATATTAAAATTACTGACAGATTCTCTCAGAATTATAATTAGGTTACCTAACATTCACAACAAAATAATGAATCTCAAAATCTTATATGTTCTACAATATTGATTATTTTAGCATAAAAAGCTTAACTTATGATTTATATTTTTGCATAATTTTAATCAAAATAACAATTTTTTCATATCATGACACAGATTTAATAAATTAAAAATGTTAATCAGTTTTTTCATTGACATTCCTACCACACAATCAAAGCCGCAACATTTGGACCCAGCATAAAATTTACCCTAATCTTCGGCAAAACTTTCCATACTAGCAACTGGCAACCCTTGTACTTTTGTTCTAGTAATGAAGATTATCGACCCCACTGGGGCACGGCAATTACTTGATTGGTTTTTGGTGTTTTGTTTGCCGACGATATCAAAGTTGCCAGCATTTGTTTTGTTTATGTATCAAAGGGTTGGTTTTGATAAGGTTTATAATGGGCCTAAGAAACCATTCTGTTTTTGTTTGCTTTGAGGTAAGATATTTGGCTAATTATTATGGACTAGCTTCTGCTCTCGGCATCGATCGTGTTGACTTTACATGATATACTACTCCAGTGACCGATCTGTTTTGGTTTCATCTAAATCGACCCATCAATACCATAAAGTACCTACCTACCTACTCACATATTTTGAAATATGTAATTTATACCAACATAGGAAGCATGATATTTAGAATAGGAAGCCAGATGGTAGGTTAAGCTTTTTTTTAATCTAGATAGTAGGTAGACCTTTTTTAGCCACAATCTCACCTGATGGTAACCGACGGTGTGGCTGACGATAGATCACAAAGATCAAGAAGACATTTATTCACTAAAACAAAGCTAAAAAAGAAAAGCTGAAAAAAAAGCTAAATTGAGATTTTGAACTGAAAAAGTGCCCTTTAACTTTTGCAGTCGTCCTATCAGTTGACGTTACAGTCACAACAATGGCCTTCTACATAATATCTATGTATGTATGTTATAGCTTCTGTACCTAAGTTATTTATAGCCTTCATTTAGGTAGCTTAGGTTAGGTAAATCTAAATTTCATAACATATTGAGCCTTATTAATGAGAAATAGACACCAATATTAGGGTAAGTTATATTAGATACCAACTTTCGTTGTATTCCCCGAAACTAACCCTTCGAAAGCCCTTTAAAGCTACAAGTAAATGTAATATCAGGTAGGTATGTTCATAATTCCAATGAACCCTCATTTTCCGCATAACGGGTTCATTTCCACCCCTCTGTCTAACTACAAACTTGCTTGACTTTGCTCTTTATGTAATTTACCTTCTGTGTGGTTTCCTTGGGTGAATTCTTGAGGACAGTTTTGGGGAGAATTTACATTTTGATGACTCTTTTGCCCTGATTTTTTATTCTTCAGTTATTTTTGATCTGAGGAATTAATTTACAGTTGCAAGTCCTTCGTCTACCAGAACAGAGTTTTGCAAACTTTTTGCTAACCATAGATGAAAGATCATTTTTAATGCGAAATGAGCTTGTTTAGTTGAGCATAATGCGTCCAAATTTTGACTAGACGTCCACTAGAATACTAGCTTCCTCCTTGATTATTAGGTACTACCAGAGACTTAGGGCTCTAGCAGACATACTTTTAGCATCGGCAATCGGCGATTTAGTCGCTTTTCAAAAGCAAAATCCAGCGACCAAACAGTCCACCTTAGTCTGCTTGAAGACCTAGGCTCGTTCATGCTTAACGACTTAAAAGCAGGGAATGATAAATTTAACGAGCCCTCCGAAGCATGGAAGCGCTTAGCTGTTAATGACACCTTGCGATCACCTATCCAAATTGTGACCACGAACGATCTAAAAACGTATATGCAAGCTACGGTAGTAGTCGAATAGGGTTCGGGAATGCGAGAAGTAGCAGTCTAAACGGTCGGTGTCAGCAGAGGGCGCGGTGTCGGCTAATTGGCGTCACTTAGCGGACTCTCCATCTATCCTCGCATCTGTAGATATCTGCGGATAGCCATCCCAGGGGAGGTCAACATTTTGGAATTTTATTTATCGGTTAGCTGTATTTTATTGTAGGTACGAATGTATAATTTTAATTATCGTTTAGCTGTAATATATGATTTTAACGTTATTTTGTTAGTTGAATTTGAGACGTGTTCGTAGTTTTATGGAAAAAGTGTATATAACCTTCTATCAAAATATCTTATTATTATTCATCTTTTTAAAACAGTCCAGTGGTTTACAAGAAGATCAATGGCCTCATTAGACTAAGGTAGGTATAATGTTTGCATGTATAATGTTTTAATGTATGCTAAGAAATATTTTGTTTAATTATGGCGTTATATGAAAAAAAAACACACATTATTATTTTAACTTTTAGATTTTATTATCCATTCTCACGAATTTTTTCAAATAAAATGGGATGTTACACCATGCGCAAAAACGGCATACAATTATGAAGCTATATTATATACCTACCTACTACTCAAAACAAAATAATAGGGCCCACCACTAATTTCGAACATATTTTACTTTTTGTCCATATTACACGGCAATGGGTGTTTAAATTAAATAAAACAAATTATCTACACTAATTATATAAAGCGGAAGAGTTTGTTTGAACGCGCTAATCTCAGGAACTACCAGTCAGATGTGAAAAATAATTTCTGCATGTGATAGCTAAACTCTTGAGGAAGGTTATATATTTCATTACTACTTTTCATCATCATCAGCATCACAATTATACCATCACTACGGGGGCAACGCCGCGAGGACGCCGCTAGTTATTGCATAATGCTGTTTTTACAATCGAGCCGAAGGTTGGTTACAGCTGGTTATCTATTTACAGCATCGGATCCATGCATCTAATCCGTCGCTGCATTGTGGGTTCCGCGTGAGGTTCTCTGTGACTTTTATCCGTATGAATAATCTGGTAAGAATTTCGTGATGTTGGAAATTATCTTTTATATTATTTCCATACAGCATTTGTGATGATAGGTACGCTTTTTGAGAACCATGTTGACAACTCACTACTCATATTGTGGGTTGGTATACCTCAATCCGTACCCATTAATATAAATGTGAAAGTCCTTCCGGGCCCAAGGCACAACTACTATGCTCAACTGATTGTGCCGTGGGTACTTTTGATTCCCTTCTACACAACTGAGTTCCCTGCGACTCAACCCAGACCTTCTGCACAACTACTATGCCCACGGTTGAGTTGTAGGGAATTCTGAAACCACTTTGATACCCCATAGTACAACTACTTCAATTCTCTCAAGCCAGATTATACCAAGACAAACAGAATATGTCAAAATGACAGATGATGTCAAAAATGACAGATTATGTCAAGAATGACAGAATATGTCAAAATGACAGAATATGTCAAAATGACAGATGATGTCAAAAATGACAGATTATGTCAAGAATGACAGAATATGTCAAAATGACAGATTATGTCAAGAATGACAGTATACTTATGTCAAAATGACAGATGATGTCAAAAATGACAGATTATGTCAAGAATGACAGAATATGTCAAAATGCAGATGATATATAAATTGACAGCTTATATTAAATTGACAGATTGTCCATATCTCAAAAACCAGTTATCCTAGACCTCCGTTCTAAGTTCCAGTGAAAGCTATTGAATAGATCTTCATTTAAAGTGACAGCTGTCAAACTTCAAACGCCCATATCTCGGAAACTACACGACCTAGACTCCCCGTTCTCTGTTCAAATGAAAGCTATGACTAAGATCTACATTTAAAGTGACAGCTGTCAAACTTCAAACGGCCATATCTCGGAAACTACTCGACCTAGACTCCCCGTTCTCGGTTCAAATGAAAGCTATGACCAAGATCTACATTTAAAGTGACAGCTGTCAAACTTCAAACTGCCATATCTCGCAAACTACTCGTCCTAGACTCCCCGTTTGAAGTTTGACAGCTGTCACTTTAAATGAAGATTTATCAATAGCTTTCACTGGAACTGAGAACGGAGAGTCTAGGATAAGTAGTTTTAAAGATAAATGGCCAATCTGTCAATTTAATATAATTTGTCAATTTATTGTAATCTGTCAATTTGACATAATCTGTCATTTTTGACATAAAGTGTCATTTTTTACATGATCTGCCATTTTTGACATAAAAATTCATCTTTGTCAAAAAGTGTCATTTTTGACATGATCTGTAATTTTTGACATCATCTGTCATTTTGACATATTCTGTCATTCTTGAAATAATCTGTCATTTTTGACATCATCTGTCATTTTGACATATTCTGTCATTCTTGACATAATCTGTCATTTTGACATATTTGCATATTTGCGTCTAATTTTTGTCAGTTGGGCCAAAGGTACATTTTTTTCCCAACGAATCAATCAGTTGTGTCTCAAAAGAACCCACGGCACAACCAGGGATTCGAGTTTTCGTCAGTTGGGTCATAGGTACATATTTTTTCCGGAACGGACCAACTAGTTGTGTAGAAGGGAATCAAAAGTACCCACGGCACAATCAGTTGAGCATAGTAGTTGTGCCTTGGGCCCGGAAGGGTGAAAGTGTGTTTATTTGTCCTGCTTTCACGTCAAAACAGAGCGACTGAATGACGTGATTTTTTGTGTGGAGATAGTTGGAGAGCTGGAGAGTAACATAGGCTACTTTTTATCCGGGTACCACGCGAGCGAAGCCACGGGCAGCAGCTAGTATTTAATATCATGTTGTGGATACCTGTCCATTAGGTTAGTTAGGGAAAGACCAATTTTCTACCCACTGTTTAAGGTTTTACTTTAATTATTGTATTATTCACTGTAATGTTTGTTTCAAGTTTTCTTTTTGTCTTTCTGTTCGTGTACGTGTATTGTAAACAAATAAATTCTTTATCTTTATCTTTATCATTAGTGTCCATACATCAATTATTTTTCCTTCAAAAAATTAATTTATTCACGAAGTTCTTAGCCAGAAGGGACGATGGAAGATGGACAAAGGCGATAACTGAATGGTAGCCCCGGGATGCTCAACGGCCAAGAGGCGGACCACCCGCCCGATGGTCCAATGACATTGTGAATGTCGGAACAGTGGATGAGACTCGCGAGGGATCGGAGAGAATGGTGTGATAAAGAGGAGGCCTATACCCAACAGTGGGTGGAAATGGGCTGAGATGATGATAATGATACTGATGATGACGAACTTTCAAAACACGAACTTTAACTGGTAAAGTCAGAGAAAACCAAGTAGCTTTGCTAATAAAGTCTCCGTTTAGAGTTAAAAGCTGTTCTTAAAGGCACATAAAGTAAACTATCTTATCGGTGTTCAATTACCGATGAGATGACCCGTGTCGCATGGGTCCATTAGTAAGCGATTTATAATCAAAGTCTATTGGACGATAGCCGGGTACCCTGTTCCCACGAACTTCGACATGCACTGATGAAAAAGTCGTAACTTTTGTTATGGAAATTTTGTACTACTGAATATACTTGTTACTGTTGAGATAGACTGAGTCATGGTTGATGATTTATTTGAGTGATGACTTAGATTATTTATGGAGCTAACTTTGTATGAATGAGATTAGATCATTATAGGAACAAATAGCATAGGTATAGGAAGTCTATGCCTAACAGGATACAGGCTGTGCATGATGATGATGATGATGATGATGATGATGATGATGATGAGACAGTTTGCTGAAGAGGATGCATAAAATTAGTAAAATATAAGTATCTTAGTGTGTATAAGTGTAAATATAGGTAGGTACCTACCTACTATAGAGATCGCAGTATAGAGAGGTAAATATACTACATCAGATTTCTAGTACCTACCTACAGCAGATTTTAAGAAAACAAGACCTTTTGAATATATCCGTACATTTGGTAAGAAGGTATGTAGGTACCTACCTATACTTACCTAATTAGGTTAGTGAAGGTTGATAATACAATCCTACTGATATTTCTAAAAATACGAAACACTCTTGTATTAATCTTCTCGTATTATGAGCTGTACAAAATACTGCCTAATCCACACACATCCATAAAAAGCCAGAAATAAGCCGCGTACTCAAATGAGTCCATTAGACTAATGCCCATTTGTAGCCACCCCTACAATATTACCCCGAAGATATTTACACATGATGACCATTTCACTTAGTTTTAAACGGAACTTTTACAGAAAAAGTGACTTCCATTTGCGACGCTTAAAATGAAGTGATTTTTTACCGTAAAAAGAAATTTATTACCTGTTTACTCTCTGTTCTAATGTATTTTCGGGCTTTTAAAATATTGGCTTCCCGTTTTGATTGAATTTTGTTCAGCGGACTTTTATGATTTCGGAGATAAATGAACTGATATTTTTAGCTTCATATTTTTTAATTGTCAGATTTTAGTTTGTAATTAATAAACTTACCTACTAGGTAAACATTTCATTTATATTTTTCTTTTAATAAACTGAGTGCTTGTTTTATGTTTTATACTCATTTTGGCCTTGAACGAATCGTCCAAGATTTTCGCGCATTTGTTTTTTAGCATGATAAAGGCATCCAAGTGTTCAACCGGTACTTTACCAACCAGAAATATTTGATTAGATACTTTTCTGTTGTAGGTAAGTACGTCACGTTGCTCTACAAATAACAATAGCATTGTATCCGTACAATATTGCTCTACAATTGGATCACCAAATAGGCAATTTCTTCCTGGGCGGTGCTCTCACGACAATAGGGTATTGTGTTGTGGGCGGCAGCCATTGTCCCCTCGACCAATCACAGCGCTTCGTTCAACAATAGCGCACCGAATCGGTACAGACTGTTGTTTATTCTGTGCGCGTCATATCTATTGTCGGATTGGTGTGCGATTGTGGAAAAGTGTGGCGTCGGCGTAATTGTGCTTTTCTTTTATTGGGTGTAGTAGGCGGTATTGTTCTGTGGCTGAAACGGGTGGGAGTCACTTGATTCTATTTTACCATTGATAAAATAATCCACAAGGATAAATTTTCAGTTTCAGTTTTCAGGTTGTGATTGTTTATTGTGTAACCTCCTTTCTGCGTAACACCATCGACTGAATACAATCAGCTAGATAAATTTATTAGTTTACAAGCTGCCTATTTTTTTTGTAAGTAAGTAGGTAATTAGGTATGAATTGGAAAAAATGTAAAAACGTATTCATTGAAGATTCGCATGTTTTTGTGCCTATTTTAAAGAACTAACTTGAGAAAATGCTACTAACTTAAGATTGAAAACAAGTAGGTACCTACTTACGTACTTAACTTACCTACCTACCTACTTTAATTTTTAACAAATGGAGGTTTTGAAGTCGGTTTAATTTGAATGTTAATAAAATCTTATTATGGGTATTAAAATCTACCTTCTGTTTTATATCTAATTAATTCATTTTCAATATACAGGATTTCCATTATTGAAATAAGACCCTTTTATATTTGCGTCTTTTTACTGAAAAGGCTTTTAACATAACAAATCATTCAGTCTCAAAGCGACCTGTCTCATATAAAGACAGAATAAAAGACGAACAAAACATACAGAAGCAAGTCTAAACATTTCCAAGACGTTGCCTCAGGGTGGTATGAGAATAGGGGGGCAATCCCAAACTCAATACTCAACAAGAAACAAGCAAAACCCAACCTTAACCCCACGCTATAGAGTAAAAGATGATAACAGTAGCTCATGAAAAGTAACATTGTCCATTTACAAAAGACCCGTAAAAATGCATTGCGATACTCCCCGGACACCCTATTTAGAAGTAAGGGGAAGGGTGAGGCAGCTCAAGTTGTATTGGCTGATTTATCTTTGTGTGTAGAACACTCGCTTAGTTGGAATGGAAACCAATACCGCAGTGAAATTAGTTGATGTATTAAGTATAATTAAAAAGTAGGTAGTTTATTATCAACTTGAATAAAGTGAAATTATGTTTTAATTAGGTACCTATTAAATAATGAGACAGTATAAATTAGCATAATTAATAAACTCGGGAATGGAACCAATTTCTTTGAAACACCTTTATTATGTATTGAACATAAATTAATTGAATAGAAATGAATTTACTTAGGTACTCATTTAAGACGTGCTTCTAGATACCCTTAAGTATGGTAAATATTTTCACGTATTTTGAAAACCCAATTATTATCTGCGAAGATTTTTCTTTCGTTATTTATTTCTTTTAACACAACCAAATCATCTAGTCTTATTTTGATGCATCAATCTCTAAATTTTATTTACACGCAAACGTTAAGTTCCAACGCATTTTTCTCATTAATGTTACTGAAACGCGAACTGGTGAGTCAAGTGTATTGTGGGAAACCGGATGCAAAGACAGGTGTCGCTTACTGACTGGCCTGTACCACGAACGCCGCCCCCGCACTATGAAAGCGATACTATCGCTATGTTACTTGACATACGCTAGTGGCGTAGCTTGCTTAGACGTTCTTGATTGATCGTTGAAGTTAAGCAGCGTTGTGCGCGGTCACAATTTGGCTGGGTGACCGCTAGTTGGAATTCCGAGCTGAGCACTTCCGTGCTTCGGGGAGCACGTTAAATTGTCGGTCCCGGTTTTTAAGTCGTTAAGCCATGACGGAGGCCTTTGGGCGGCCTAAAAACTCCGTCACCAGAATTGGCCACTTGCTCATACGAACTTACTTAATTTTCTTTACATCGTATTTATATTTTAACCTTTATTTTACATTTCCGTATTTGTTGATTTAGGGAGAGTACACATTGCGTTTTTTGCAGCGCGTTTGTATCGATACAAACGCGATTCGAACGCGATGCGAACGCGCAGCCCCCCGCGCAGCCCCTCCTGGTTCGCTTTTGTATGGAAAAAAACGCGTTGCGAACGCGCGTTTGTATCGATACAAACGCGCAGCTCAAAAACGCGCTGCAGAAAACGCAATGTGTACACTCCCTTAGTAATGTGTAGAATGCTACGCCGTAGCAGTTATTTTTTTAATAAGTAAATTAGACTTTACCTTTTATGCAGAAAGCCCATAGATAGGCTCAGGGGTACAAAGTTATTGTAACGCAGTGCGATTCAGACTTCCGAAAATGCATCCGATTCGATGATTTTCTTCGGAAAGTTAACGTTTTTTCAGCGAAGAAACGTCATTTTCCGAATTCAGAATACCTACTTACATTCCGAAACGCTCAGAATCGCACTGACACCATTTTATTGAAGCCCTGTGTTTATTAATTTGAATGATGTGTAGAAGCCTACGCCGTAGTCGGGATTTCTGATCAAAATAGGTACAATTCGATTTTTTTTAAGATTTTAAAGATTTTTTAATGAATTAGACTTTATGCAGCCTTAGGTTTTACTAATATTTTGCATGAAATTATAAGCGATTTCTTCTCAAATTTTAATTTTACTGACTCATAAAAAGGGTTAGGTATTCATTTTTCACAGTTGAAATTAGATCTTTTACGTAGGTACGATGATGATTATGATTTGTTTTACATTTTCTACGAAAACCACAGTAGATCTAAGTTTCACAAAACATGAAACAAGTAGCTGAACAAAAAGCCATGGCATGGACAGGATGGGTCGGGGTGGTTGGGGACCAAAAAGTAAAAAGTGGGGCGAAGAACGTAGGAAAGAGCAGCGAGCCTTTGTGTGCCACCCTCCTAATGTACCGACAGCAAACATAGTGGTAAGAAAATTAATATGAAAAGTTGTATTTTTGAAATCCTACACTGATACCCTGATACTGTACTTATAGTTATAATGTCATTAATCTAAATAAATAATATTTATGAAAACAGTAGGTACCTAAACCCGATTGTGTCGAATTGTGTTTTGTATACAAATCGAGAAATATAATTTTCTTTGCGCTTATTTGCTAGTGCCTTGTGATTTTCCACGATTTTGTGCTACTCTCATTTATATGGCTTATAAATGACTCTAAATAAGGCATCCCTTAACTTTGAATATTCCTATTAAGATTTATTAGCAATGTTGCTTAATAAAGTAAATTTTACTACTTTTGTTAATTCTGAGGTCATAAAAAATTACTTTCTTTTTCTTTTCAAGTTATTAATAACACATTATATAATAATTAATACATTTTACAAGCCTATCGTCTATAAGAATACTGTTTTTAATCTTGCATATTATAATTTTTATTTGACTTATTTGCTGTCGGTACACAGCTAGATACAACTTTGTAAAGCTCGTCTGTGGGGAGGCAAAATTAAGAGACACTTTGTGTGGATTCATAAAGGAATGTGTATATCATATTCCTACAGTCTATCTATTAAGCTATGTTGGTGCCTATAACAGAAAAAGGTACTTATACCTAACAAAATAAGTACTTTTACAGAAAATTTTCTTTGTGTATAAAATTCAGGTTTTCGTGTTTTCGTAACTTCGTACCTCTGATTATTAAAGAATCTTAAATGACACAAAAAAAGTTTTGAAAATCACTAGTACAATACAGTAAAACCAGAAAAAGAATGCGTTTACAAAAACCATTGACGAAAAGTCATTTGGAAATGAAAATTACTAAAAATAAAAAACAAATAAATATTAATGTCATTTTTAAGAAAAGCAAATGAGAGCTGCTGTCGCATTCTGTTTTGTGAAATCATACACTGCTGTCGGACGTATTCGGAAAACACGAGAATAACCGAGATCCAATTGAGCTTGAAGTAGGTACCTACTTCAAGCTCTAGCTCTTCCAAACTGGAAAGGCGCTGGGTTAGTCGATAGTAGGTACAATACAACACATGAATGCTTTGGAGAAATATTTCGAATGATCTTAAAATCTCCACAAAGTATCTTGAATTTAAAGAACTGAGATAAGAGAATCTCTATGGATGGATATATCCTTCATTTTAATAATCAATGAGATAGCTTAATAAACGGCAAGGAACGATCAGGGTACGGCAAATGGAATACAAAACCTAAATGATAGATTGTTCCGACCCAGTTAAAGCGAGGTGCCAGAACAGTTTAGTGCCATACATCATAATAACATTGGCAACTGCACTTACGTGGACATAATCTATTGTTATTAATAGGTGGAGCGATATCTAGTATATGTGGAGCGAGCAGATATTATAATAAACATAAAAAAAGTATTAAATTTGCTTAAATTTGAGCTTTGTTTGAAACAAGATGCGATTTGGTTTGAACCTAAATTTTAAATGTGAAGATCAAATCTCTAACTTACCAGACTGCCAGTACAGTGATCATCTTAACACGTTCAACGTCCAGTGCCCCATATATGGGTCACTATGACTTGGCTCTACACGTCCGTGTCCCACATATAGGTCACTACGGAACGACCTGCGGACCTAAAAAGGTCGCTAAATCTGAATCACAATTTGAAATTAACTATAATACCGTCTCTTTTCACTCTCAGTCAATGAAAAGAGATGGCTATAGTTCAATTCCAATGCGATTCTGCAATAGCGACCTTTTTAAGCCCGCTGGTCGTTCCATAGTGACCCATAATATGTGGGACACGGACGTGTAGAGCCAGTTCATAGTGACCCATATATGGGGCACTGGACGTTGAATGTGTTAAAAGAATGATAATTGTTCTGGGGTTACATTCGTGATCAAGTTATTGTTTAAGATTTTTACTTAAAACCAGAGACGAGTAACTCGTCTCTGTTAAAACTAATAACTGAGTTATACACTCATGTTTGTTTTTATCTAACTACTTTTTTAATTCGTTCTGCAAATTCATCGCTTACTATTCTCATGTAGAACAAAACATGTCGTTCATGAATGAAACAAAAGTGTTCCGGATGGCCGCAAATGTCGTGCGCAGGCGCATCCAGAAATAACATCTGACAATGAATTATCGACAGCATCTGATGGTGCTTAGCTACCTGGCGATATGGTAATGTTTAACTGCGATGTAATACATATGTACGTACAAAATCATTATAATCAAAAGTAAGGGTTTATCTATTAGTGAGATGTAGTACCTCGACTTTTTAAACGAAAAGTTCAAATCCCGATATCAATAGTTTTGTCGTTTGGTGATAGAAAACATCGTGAGGAAACCCGCAGTTTTAACAGTTTGACAGATGTACTTTTCTCCCGAAAAATGAATGCTGACTAAGCTGAAAGGATGATTTACGTAGTAGTAGTACTGTGCAAACGTTGCAACTAACACAACAAATGCCCCAGACATTGTAGAGTCCCGTTACATGTTTAATTTTTTTCATTTTACCTTGTGTTTTGTATGTTATCAAATTAAACTAATAAACGTTGTTTTTAAAACATACTAAGTAATCCAGAAGCGTTTTACGATCTGTAAAACAGATTCGCTGATAAAAATAATAATTCATATTGCCTTTACCCCAAACACTTTTAATAAATAAAACTTTTACGGTACAATAAAAAATGTTCACCGAAAAAATATACGCGATAAATCTCAAGGAATGATAAATAAACGGTGGCTCAAATACAAATGTCATTAGCAAGCGACACCATAGTTTTGGTGCATAGTGAGTGTTGCATTATCTGTGGTTTTCTTGACCCAACCGTGGGCTAATTGGTCGTAAATTATTATAATTTGCTTTAGTGCCCACCCCGCGTCGGTTTAGTGCCACTGAATACGATTATTGGACGGGTTGAATGGGAAGAATCGGAAATGTGATTTGGACGATGGATTTTTAAAAATTCCTCGGATGATAAAGCTGGACTGATATTTGAGAACAAGATTAATGTTAACCTATTAAATTCTGCTAAGGGTGTAACTACGTATCGTGCTAATGTAGAGACTCAATCGATAGTATGCAAATTAACTTAAAAATGATGACATTAAAATCCGAATGAAAATACTAAAATTAAATTAAGGAGTAGGTCCTAAAACTGTACGCGTAATAATAAAGTTCTTTTTTTCAAAACGATCACAAATCAAAGTTTTGCACAAAAATCTAACACTGCAACATACACTAAAAAAACACTTCTGAATCTCCTATTATATACATGTAAGTGAGAACCTACACCCAATTACACTTGCCCTAGTATTTTAATCCTTAGTATAATGTTGTCATTAAAATTAATGCCTTTTAAGCTGACAATGAGATCTGACTTTGACACTGGCATCCGTTTTATGTCTGACTTATAGACGGCGAAGTCAATTGTGAGCTAAATCTGGTTTGCAATAAGGCAAAGATATTAATGATTGTTGTGGAGTTGAGGCGAGGCGAAGAATGACAATGCTACTGTTTAGATTTCATGCATATTAAGCGGACGGATCCTAGCGGCCTATCTACAACTAGCCCGCTGTGTTACCCGCAGTTAAAAAGTCAACATGGTTGATTTTGTAAAATAAGATTAGCCTATGTGTATTTCCAGAATCTAAATTATCTACATTCAAAATTTAATTAAAATCAGTTTATCAGTTATGGGGATACGTGGTAACAAACATTCACACATACACACGGACATTCGCTTTTATAATATTAGTAGGATAAGCGGATTCGAGTATTAACTTATACTTCCTGTTTCGTCGGGGAAGAAAGTAACTCTAGCAAACACACATTGGAGGAAAAACCAGAGAAATAAGGCAAGACTGAATCCAAAAATACCATAATTAGAAACCACAGAAGTGTCCCATTACCTATAATATACTTACTTGAAAGAGTTCCTCGTAAAAATGACAAAATAACATGTTGTTTCGTCAAACATGAAACCAAAGAAGGTTAAATTGAAATTATTATTTTTGTTAAAAACAGTATTCAGTATCTGGCTTCGTGTCAAAATTACTAAAATCTGTTGAGTGTACGAACGTAACAGACAGCTTTCGCATTAAAAAATTTTGTTACCTACCTATGTTTATTTATTTAATTATTTAAATAAAAAAAAATAAAAAAATACTACAATTAAAGTTACAATTCTGATACATTCAGTTTGAATGCAGTTTGTTTTTTGGTTGTTCGCGTTTTTCTACGTAGGTCACAAATCCGTGCAGTTTGGAATGTCCGCTCATAGTGTATACGAAGATAGAGGATAATCCTCACGCTTGCATGCACTGACCTTTATTCTTATCGTTTTATTTGCATTGTTATTATGATTTATAGAAGTAAGTTAGAGAACTATTGGCATAGCGGTAGTCTTCGATCCCGAGGTTGTGGGTTCGAATATAACAATCAAGTTTTCGTCTCTCACAATGTATGTGCTCAAACACAAACTGAACGGTGACGAAAAATATTGCAAAATTTTTTTTATTGCTAAAAAAGTTGTAGGTACCTACTTATGACTTACCTTTGATTTGCAAATATGTAGGCCGATATATTAGTCCAGCAGAGTAATTCTACTGACTCTGCGTTTTGTTTCGTTCTCTGAAATGTCAGCCATTTGGTGATTAGTAGAATAGCTTTTTCAAAAATTTGTTCTGCCAAAGTCCAAACCATAGCTAAAATGTCACCACAACAGAGTCGTTGGTCATTAGTAGAATAGGAAACAGACGAAAATCTAAGGTTTAGTTGAGGTTTTGCTTGTGGTTGATAAAAATTTGGTAGTAGAATAGCCGAGTTGGTAAGCCGGAGCTTAAGGAGGATCGCTTGTATCAGTGCGGGTTCGAATCCCGTCGGAATCACTAATAGAATAGACCCAGGTCACGATTTGCCTTTCAAAATTTTCATAGTTTCTTGAATAACCGTTCAGCCTAATAAAACGATTTACAAACATTCAGATTTAGTAATGGAGTAATATTTGCTCGTCTGTGATTTTGTTGCAAAGTGCATTATTGAACCGAACAAGACATGAATTGTTGTTTTTCGTTGAGAGCTTGTCAGCGTTGAAAGGACTAACGTATGTCATTTGATTGAGAAGACAGACTTCTCTCCTCATACATTATTTATAACTTCTACTTTCAGATGTCCTAAAGTCTTATGCATTTCAAAATTTTCAATTCCGACGGGATTCGAACCCGCACTGATACAAGCTATCCTCTTTAAGCCGAAGTGCATTTACCAACTCGGCCACGGAATCCATATTTGTCTGGTTGAAAATCTTGTTAGGATCATTTTATCGATTAGAGCATCAATTACATTTTGTTAATTAAGTGTTCAGTTCACTGTTTCCTGTAGATGGCGCTAATCGGCGCTTTAACCGATAAGAGCTTATCAAGATTTTCGACCTGACGATAAGGGATTCCGTAGCCGAGTTGGTAAATGCACTCCGGCTTAAAGAGGATCGCTTGTATCAGTGCGGGTTCGAATCCCGTCGGAATCGCAAATGTTGATAAGTACTTTTCATTTCCAACGAAATAACACCTACCTAAGTGTGGTTGAACACTATAAAATTAAAAATTATCTGAGTAAATATAAGAAAATTTTTTGTGGAACTTTCAACATAATCTAAAAAAAGAAGCAATCCAATTGGAATATCAATGCCAATAGGTAATTAAAAAATAATAACTAGCAAAATGAAACATGAGCTTTAGGGGTTACCTTGATGATTTACTAGGATCATTCTTTCAGATCTTCAAGCATTCAAGGTTCTAAAGAAAAGTTTTAGAGGGATAATCAGTGAAACGTTCAAGCTCACATTAGGCTTGGCACATACCTTGCCATGCCAAATTTTGCAACAGTAAGCATTCCATACGTGAAAGGGTTGCAAGCTATTGGCCAATGCATTGACAAGAAAAAATGGTTGTCTGTAAAGTCGGTTTAGTCGGTTTAGTCTGTAAAGTTGGACGATAATTTTACGAGTTAACGTCATAAGAAAACAATGAAGAACGATCGTGCCTCTCTATCGCTTGTTCCGCGCTCTCACTTGCACGCCCGGCTCGTGACACTTTTCGAGCGTGCAGCCGGCGGCGTTCATCGATTCACGTTACAACGGGCCGGGCCCCGACCGGGCCCGGCCTGGGCCCGTCCCAGTGTAACGTGAATCCACTTTTATAAGACGTTATCATGTCAAAAAAGGGTTGCAAGCCTGATGAAGCCTGAAGCAACTTTCTGATCAATTTAAGGATAGGTAGACATATTTATATTTGTTTTTTCCATAAACAAGTTACTGTCGTGTTATGTAAACAAGTATAATGTGACCATCCAGTTTGTTTGTTTATGACGGTCGTTACTTCAGTGAAAACGGAAACGTTACAAAGGGACCTACGCGTTGTGAAAGTGTAAGTGTACCCTTTTCTAAAAACGTGGTATCGTTATCTTACGTCCATATTGTAATCCAAAAGAGCTGTACGTTTGTAAAAATTGATTGCAAAGGTATTTGGCTCCTATTTTGTTCTATTGTTAACAAAAAAAAAATTAAAAGTTCAGTTCAAAACATTGTTTTCGTCTAAAGGTTGTCTGGAATAGCTTCTAAGCGATAAGACCGCCCATTGTACAATTATTCATTGGGTTATTTCTTTCTTAATGTTATTTTAAGTTGTGGATAATAGTATTGTAAGTATTGTGCACCTAGCATTAGTTAGTCTTTAAAAACTGCCATAATATAGTTACTCACTAAAGTATGTAATACCTTAAAACCTTTAAAATATTGTACGCCCAAAATGGGTAGACTGTCGGAACTTTAAACTACTGTAACACCTTTCTTTAGACAGTTTTACAATAAATGATTCTTATTCTTATTCTTATTCTTATATAAAGAGTTGATACTTTTTGGAAAAGTCAACACAAATTTTATGTAGTGAGGGCAACACTGAATCGATATTAGAGAATTGTGGGGAGTCTGTGAAAAAGTGACGGAACGAGCGCCCCCTAACGGGACGCGTGAGGAACTGACACTTTTTCACCGGCATCGATTTTGAATTGATCTTTTTCTATGTGATTTTATGAAAAACCCATTATAATCTTTGTTCAAGTCTACTTGTGTTTTACTAAAAGTTAACAGAGTTTTCATTTATTTATTAGGTAATTCATTAATTACTTCAAAAGCTTAGTAAGTAGTAGGTACTCTTTCTTCATGTAATAGACTTTAACTTTCAGCGTTTACCAAAGGAGAAATGCTCTTACAACCATAATTTGACGGACACCATTTTCTGGAAACCAAAAGCTTTAAAGTGAAGCACCGATACTAGGAATTGTCAGCACAACTGCATTGTGAGGACACTCAGAAGCATTCAGCTTCGACATCCGCGTTTATTGCTAGACGCATCTTTTCTAGGGCTGTCGCTTTAATAAAAAAGTACAGTTGCGTGAGATTGTGGAAAAGCCTTACGAAGTTTTTAGGCCGCCTAAGAGTTTGGCAGAAAGTCAAACAAAGAGAATGTTTTTTTTTTCTCAATTTTTACAGAAAACTTGAAAAATCTATGCTTAAGTTAATACATTTTGAAGAAAATTTCACATCTAGCAAAGCAAAGAAAGCAAAGTTTGTGAAGACAGAGCTACTCTACCTACTCAGCTGTGAATATTGATTTTAGACTCAATCTGACATCGGGCTCTGAATGCAGGGCTCAGTACATCAGCGCTAAGAAGGAAATGAAACAATACGAATGAAAGAGTAAGAAATTCCAGCACAGATATAATTTGCATTCGTATCACGCTAATTAGACTGTAACTTCACCCTAACGAGACAGCCCTGGCATTCCCAGAATGGTACAAAGGCGACAACAATGCTGTGTTGTGCACAAACAGACAGCTTTAGTGTAGTACTAAGGATCTTAGAGGATGACAGATTTGAACTCTGGTGGTCTGGCGAGTACATCTGTAAAGTAGATTAACAGTTCTAGTTTTAATGATGGAACAGATAGATGAAAGATCTTTTCCATCCTCATCCAGAGTGAATATGTAGATTACGAGTAATAGGAGAGAGTGGAGGAAGAGAACCTGTTATCTATGCCAAGCCTACCTATCAGCCAACCAGGAGAGAGACAGGAGAGAAACCGAGGAGGAAGACTACCAGGAATAAGAGGAAATGACCTATAGGATCTAATAAGAAAATGTTCAAGTTTCTATGTAGTAAAAACTCTAGAGGAGGCTTACTATACTTTGTCAACTGTGACAAGAGTTCATTAAAAAAAACATGTTGGAATGTTTTCACGATTTATAATGTCCTACCCTTAAAACAATAGCTATGAAACATACCTAATTAATAAATTATGCAATAGCCTCTTTAAATATATTGCGAGTATTAGAAGCACTCGGCTTCGCCCGCAGCCGCTGGTAGTCGGTCGGGCGCGTCGTTTCCGCTTATTATTGCCACGGTGCTTTGTTTGAACTCTTTGTGATGTTGTTCTTGAGGATTGGTCTCGGCTTACTATTCTACTGATATTTTAAATCTGAAAGCTTGTATGTTTGCCAGAGGACTTGAATTAAACTTGGAGGGTCTTACTTATGAAAGATGTTTAAAGTTGAACACTGGTTAAACAACGTCCTGTCTTAATTTGTGGATAGTGGCTGATGGAGACGGGACGTTGTTTAACCAGTGTTCAACTTTAAACATCTTTCAAAAGTAAGGGGGTGTATGGCCTAATCATTGATAGTAGGCCTAATTAAATTAGATCACCATCTATAGATTGCTTACTAGTATCAATGGATAGTTCAAATGACTCGTAATTGATTTGGTTTTTCCATGATGTTTCTTTTACATGCAAAATTCCGTAATTCATAAAGGACTTGACAGATTTCGATGATTTTTTATGGAGTCACCCGTGTTGTTTTAGCAGGACGCGGTAGTCCTAATTTTTTTAATTTTTTTCTAGCAAGTCCATTGCGTGACAAAAGTCAAAAGTCAAATTCATTTATTCAATAATATCACTTCGTGTATTACTTTGAATCATTTTAAGAGCTAGGTGATTCTACTCCTGACAACATCTGCCTACCGAGTTTTTTTGGTTTTTATTACAAATATGAACACAATTAAGCTGGAAGAGCTCTTTTAGACTTTCTGAATCCAGAAAGCTAGTAAAAATATTAGTATCGACCAATTCACCTGAAGAATACTCTGCCATTATCGACGCTTGCGCACGCATAACATTTATGAATTATTGTAGTCTATTCTCAGACGTGCTCGCTTAAGAATGGACATCGGGCATGCAAGTGCAATATACAATGTAGTACAATGCAGTGCTTATTAATAAGTGCCTACTGATTGAAATCCCTTTCATCTTTAACTAGCAGAATAGACAAATTGGGGATCTTATAAACATGTTCATTGTGTTTAGTTCAATCTTATAATAATTTTCATTGAGGTTTGAGCTATGTATTAGTTTAGTGATATGAATGAGCAAAAATGGCAAAAAACAGGAATGAGCAACAATCTTATGATTGATTTTGTACCTAATATGAGTTCGGGCCAAAAACCAGGACTAGGGCTATCCCCAAGGCGCTGTAGACATTGTCTCAGATCTTTTTTTTTTTACATTTCAGATCTTTTCAAGATGTCTAAGGGATAGTCAGTCCGTTCAAATATTTGGTACATGCACACTTTTTGCAGAATTTATCATTCCATACGCGACAATGATGTTGCAACTTGCATGCCCATCGTCGCTTTTTGAAAGCTAACTGGTTTCCTCACGATGGTTTTCTTCATCGTTTAGAACTTGTATTTTTCATTTAATTTTTTTCATTTTTTACAATAACCAATGAAAATCGTTTAGTGTTCAAACCACAAGCCATCCAATTTATTAGTGTGCCAAAACGAAATAATGAATAAAATAACTAAAAGAAAAAACTTAAAACAATTTTAAACAAAAACGAAAAGCAACTTATTATTTCAGTGCTAGTTTCACGCTTTCAAAAACATATCTCTGTAACCGTACTATGAGCTCTTAGAGCAATGTCAAAATAAGGTGAAATCCATTCCTGCCTTGACATTGTTTTCGTCCGAAAACAATCTTATTTTATTCCTGCCTTGGTCTTGACCGCTCTCTCTGCGCATGTCTTGCTCGATGACACCGAGCAGGACATGCGCAGTCCTGCATCTAGTCGATGTCATGTCCAAGGAAGTTATATACATACAGGAATGCTACCTGACATATAATGTACAAATGATTTTGAACCTTATCACGACTACACAACGATATATTAGGTATAATTTAATCTTGGTTATAAGGATTGTTAGTCTTGTTGAGAGGCTTTCTTGGTAGCTTTGTCTCTTTCACACTCGTTGTTGGATTAGTAGTGTGACCTTGTCATTTAAATTTCAGGATATTTTTACCTTATCGCGCTCGATAAAATCAGCGCTTGATTTCGATCCATGGTTTCGATCCTTTAATTCAATCCTTGATTTTGATCCTTGATTTTGATTTCGATCCTTGATTTCGATCCTTGGTTTCGATATTGGATTTCGATCCTGGATTTTGATCCTTGATTCTTGAATCTTGAATCTGAAATCTTGAATCTTGAATCTTTGAAGTGACAGCTGTCAAACTTCAAATGGACATATCTCGGGAACTACTCGTCCTAGACTCCCCGTTCTCAGTTCAAATGAAAGCAATGACCAAGATCTTCATTTGAAGTGACAGCTGTCAAACTTCAAACGGCCATATCTTGGAAACTACTCGTCCTAGACTCCCCGTTCAAAGTTCAAATGAAAGCTATGACCAAGATCTTCATTTGAAGTGACAGCTGTCAAACTTCAAACGGCCATATCTTGGAAACTACTCGTCCTAGACTCCCCGTTCAAAGTTCAAATGAAAGCTATGACCAAGATCTTCATTTGAAGTGACAGCTGTCAAACTTCAAACGGCCATATCTTGGAAACTACTCGTCCCAGACTCCCCGTTCTCAGTTCAAATGAAAGCTATGACCAAGATCTTCATTTGAAGTGACAGCTGTCAAACTTCAAACCGCCATATCTTGGAAACTACTCGTCTTAGACTCCCCGTTCAAAGTTCAAATGAAAGCTATGACCAAGATCTTCATTTGAAGTGACAGCTGTCAAACTTCAAACGGCCATATCTTGGAAACTAGTCGTCCCAGACTCCCCGTTCTCAGTTCAAATGAAAGCTATGACGAAGATCTTCATTTAAAGTGACAGCTGTCAAACTTCAAATGGCCATATCTCGGAAACTACTCGTCCTAGACTCCCCGTTCTCAGTTCAAATGAAAGCTATAACCAAGATCTTCATTTCAGATGACAGATGTCATTTTGACAGCTGTTATTGAAAATGTAGATCTTGGTCATAGCTTTCATTTGAGCTAAAAAGGAAGAGTCTAGGATGAGTAGTTTCCGAGATATGGCCATTTGAAGTTTGACAGCTGTCACTTCAAATGAAGATCTTGGTCATAGCTTTCATTTGAACTGAGAACGGGGAGTCTAGGACGAGTAGTTCCCGAGATATAGCGGTTTTAAGTTTGACAGCTGTCACTTCAAAGATTCAAGATTCAAGATTTCAGTTTTCAGATTCAAAAATCAAGATTCAAGATTCAAGAATCTAGGATCGAAATAAAGGATCGAAATCAAGGATCGAAACCAAGGATTGAAATCAAGGATCGAAATCAAGGATCGAATTCAAGGATCGAAACCAAGGATCGAAATCAAAATCAAGGATCAAAATTGTATCAGTATTTTAATTGAAAAATCATGCTCTGAAACATCACGTAAATCAGAAAATGATGTAAAAGGCCCCTTAGGGACTTTAGGGATGTTTAGTTTATAAATTATGGTCACCCTTTAGAAAGAGACACACCGCCCAAGTTTTATCTCTCAAGCGGACCGCGTTTTCTGTCTCAATTAACCTTCCAGTTACGTAGGTATATAACTTCCTTGGTCATGTCACCAAAACATCCCTGCGTTAAGATTGTTTCCGTCCTAAGGCAGGATTAAAACAAGGTTGATTTAGGCCTGATTTATGCCTGCGTCAGTCTTACTTCAGTCTTATCTAAGTACGGACGAAAGTAATCTTACTTTGACATTGCTCTAAGACTTGGTAATACGACGGCTGGCTTATTTTAAAGTCATAAATATTCACTTGCGAATAATTCCACAATTCATAAAGCTCAATAATATTTCTTCAGCTGTAATGGCGGGCGTTTTGGCGCGAAATGTCGCTGTTTCCGGCGCGGCCACTCGCGCGCACAATCGGCGCATCCGGTGCGCTTGCGCATCGTTAGGGCGCATGCACGCTTGAGTTAAACGATTTTATTTTGAAATCACTTTGGATTTATATCTTTTCATCTTCTTTGAAATACAATACAATCTTTCAAAGTTTAATTATTGCTTTCAACAAACAATTTGATATTATTAATGGCACTGATGACAAATCCGCTTGAAACACCCCGTCATAGCTTAGTAACTACTTGTGGAACCATTGATGTAGGTATGTAAGTAACTGGAAAATAAAAAAGAAATCCAAACTTGACAAATGTCAGCGAATTATGTTTCGACGAAAAGTAACCTTGTAAAATTGTATCGATTGGAGGCAGCAGGCAGGCAGACCACCCGCCCGATGCTCCAATGACATTGTGAACGTGGTCGGAAATCAATGGACGAGACTCGCGAGGTATCACAGAGAATGGCGTGATAAAGAGGAGGCCTATACCTATACCCAACAGTGGGTGGATATGGGGTGAGATGATGATGATGATGAAAGGTTCTTTAAGATAACATTCTGTTCTGACATAAACCTCTTTTCCGATATTTGTTTGACGTCATTCTTACACACATAATCTAATGTACTACAAGTGAAGTTACAAGAAATAAAGTCCATTGTGACCGTACCTTTATCGAGTACACGTACTTTTCTTTTAGCACCGCGTTCCATCTTATTTTGTTTGTTTCCGTATGTCTTTTGTCACTTCGCATTATTAATAGCTGAATGTTATGCGTGTGAAATACATTATTACTTAGGTATTTAAAATACATTATGGAAATTTAAATTAAATCATTATCATCATGAACTGCTTGTGTAGCTTTATTTTTTTAATTCCAGCTTGCTTCGTTTTTCTCGGTGAATTCAAGCGATGCTTGTTGTGGTCACATTCCTATATTTAGCGCTTCCGTGCTTTGAAGGGCTTGTTCTAATATCAATTAAAGCTATTAAGCCATGACAGAGGCCTTCAGACGATCTTGTAACTTAATCATTAGAGCGAACTTCATCCAAAGACGTTATCAGGTTTTAGAGTAAGTAAGTACAAGATTATAAAAAAACCAAGGTTTATCATTAAAAATTATTTCAAATAAATGGATAGGTACTGCTTGAAGCAAAGAGAAATTTACATTCAGTATAGTCACTAGTGGGTAGTCAGACTACAGATGATTGAACAAGTTGCAAATGAGAGTTCCATCGTACGATAACAACTTGTTGAATCGGTCCCTTCTAATGCCGACAAGACAAATGTTTGCGTGTCACCCCATTATTTGGGGTTGCATTGTTGCTTAGGGCTGGTACGTCCACTATCTCTGATAGTTGATTATACAACTAAACATTTTCAGTCGCGTAAAAATTTATTGCTTTTTTCTGGTCTTATGTCAATACTCGTATGTTGTCAGTTGGCAAAAGTGATAGCAGCAGATTTATCAGTTTAGACTTTGAGTATATCAGCTGAAGGTCTCTTTCATGGCTTAGCTACTTTTTATCCAACAATTTAACGTGCCTACAAACGCACACAAGCTAAGGGCTAGTCAGTTACTAAGATTCACAACCCAGACGACTTCGCAAACGAAACTGACTTCATGGTGTATCCTCCAAAGCACAGAGGACTTAGAAGACTAAGTCACTTACAAAAACAAACAATGTATTAGAGACAAAGCGAGTACCAGCCCTATAAAACAAACGGTAGTGCCCATCAACTAGATAGGCCCACTTGTTGCTCCCCCAACAATGAATTTATATCAATTTAATGCGACTTCACTCACGCCACGGGAGCACGCGATCCGACGCTTAGCACGGCTTACCTGCAACAGATTAATGGCATTAAACAATGTTCAAGAAACAAAGGATTATTTTGCATGCCAACTATGGTATAATATAATTTACGTTAGTGGAATCAGGTACGACGAGTTACGTTCTAAAAAAATGATAGGCAGAAGAAAAAGGTACCTAGGTAGGTACTATTAGGATCTCGGCAGCTCCGCCAGAATCGCCGCTTTGTAGAGATGTAGGTATAGGTACCAATCGGATCTAGGTACCCCTGGCAGCGCTGCACCGGCGCGGCGCTGCACGGGCTGCGCTGCTGAGATCCGAATGGTACCTTATGGTTTTTATGATGTGTTCACCATGTACTCGTAATTATCGTGACCACTGACAAACCAATAAGCACCATATGAAAATTATTTCCATAATATTTTAAAACAAAAATATACTATGTAAATAATTGTTATATTGTCTGGATATAACATCTAATTACTCCTGTTGACGGTGTTTTGTGGAATAAGTACTTGAATAAACAGTGATGATGGTGAGAAATGTAATGTCCTGTTTCTAGAAAGTTAAACTTTTTAGAAGCATTGAATCTATCTGGTGGTCTGCCAATTCCTAGCAATTTCAAATCAATAAACTCACTAAAATACGAAAGTCTACTTTACGACTACGAGTATAACAAGAAGAACAAGCGATTGAGATGTAAGCTGCGCCCACGCATTGCATTGTATGCAAGAATCCATGCAGGGCCACAGGTTAGGATAGAAGTACACGATCTTGAGAGCAAAAATAAATGGCCTGTACTGTAGTAGATTGAAATTATGAGTATGAACGTTTATTTATTATCAAAAAAGAATTTGACTTAGTTAAAGTTAAGTCAAAGATAAAGTGGTTTAATCAAGTTTATAAAGATGTAAATATGAAAATTTGAGCTGAATCTATGCTAGCTGATAATGTTTAAGCAGTGTTTAATATTAAGGTTTTACAGTACGGCCAACGGATCTCGGCGTTTGTGAAGTTAGCCGTTTCGATGCGCAGTGCAACTTTTTCATACAAAATTTTCTACTGCGCAGCGAAAAGCCTAACTTCACGAACGCCGAGATCCGTCGGCCCAACTGTACGTGCCTGCGACACACCATGTGGTGCGAGTTTAGGCTTTCCTGCTTTACCTTAATAATAATTGTATTTTAGTCTCTGTGGATCTTTCAGTGAATTTAAATTGCTCACGATCCATGCTCGAGTTAAACTGCCCCCCTAGCCATATTACACTATCTACCGTCGCGATAGAATAGAATACTTCAAATATATAGGAATTGATGTTTCAAGGTGATGAGTCACGTGGTCAGAACGTCAATTCATTTTGAAGTATTCTATTCTATCGCAACGGTAGATAGTGTAATATGGCTAGGGCCCCAGGGGCCCCAGGGGCCCTAGCCATATTACATTCTGAGCTCTATAACTTGGTTATTTTGTCTCTGCGAGTACGACTTACGAATTCAACATGTTCAGTTCAATTTATAGTCTGTATGATTATCGACACTCGCGGAAACTTGTGTGTCGCATCTTGCTGTGACATTGTAATGGGAGAATCAATAGTTTTCAAACATTTAAAATCATTTAAAGTCTGTGAATGCCGTTTTTGTCTAGTGGCTTTTGCCTTTTAAATATGCGAAAGAATGCTAATGCTGCTGTTTTAAGGTGTCCGCACACTCATCCGCGCCGAACGCGCCGTACGAATCGAATTTTAGAAATCTTTATGTAAAATCGTATGAAACCACACGCGATTCGACCAAGCCAATCGTTTCCAATGATCCTTAGGTGGCTCAACTGGTTCTTATTGTATCTTACAATATTATGTAAATATGAAGTAGTTTAGTTTCTGTAAATAAATGTAGCTCCTTAAAGTATTTCTCTTTGTCTTAAAAAGCATCATCATCATCAGCCTTTGGCAGTCCACTGCTGGTCATAGGCCTCCCCTAATGAGCGCCATCGCGCCCTGTCTTCAGCTTGACGCATCCAACTTGTGCCGGCTGCCTTTCGCAGATCTTCACTCCACCGGGCGTCCTACACTACCTACGTTTAGACTAAGTTTAGATGAACGCGCGGCGACGCGCAGTTAGCTCGGCGCGTGGTTTAAGATTGTAACAAATCAATGTTGTTGTGTACATACGCCGTGCACTGCGCGCCGAGCCAACCGCGCGTCGCCGCGCGTTTATCTGAACTTAGCCTTAAAAAGCATGTTGACATGAAATTTTCACAGTGCATAACTAAACCCAACACTTACATAGAATTACAGACCGCGGCTGCAGTTGCGGGTGTAAATTACAAATAACGACGTGTAATAGCTTCATAAACTGAAACACGCGTAAACTCAAGTATGGTAATGGTTGTTTGTTTCTGTTGGTTTAAACTTGAAATATGGTTTTGAAACAAGGTCTCTAAAACTTCAAAAATGTTCAATGTTTCTTTCTTGTCTATTTCACGAAATAAAATTTATAATATGTGTTGCTATGTGGTATTAAGTTTTATGCTCAAGGTAATACAATCCACGCTTCGCAATTTCAAGTATTTCGTTGAGACTAAAGTGGCTGAGTGGTCGGGTGTCAGCCTTTTAACCAAAGGCCGCGAGTTTGAATCTCAGCCAATGCATGTTATTTTTTTTGTAAGTTTTTCTTTTTCTTTTTTAATTTTTCTCTATATAAGTACACCCGAGCAGAACTCGGTCGCCCAGATATTTTACATTATTTTCGATCTTATACATAAAAACTAGTGCGCCAAATAAGCGGAATAAGCTCACTAGAGCTTTGCTTCCAAAACAAAACTAACTAACTAAATTCTAGCCAGCCTGGTTGGCGCATTAAGTTTTTATGCTTAATAAGATCATAATACGAGTGTAGACGTCTGAAAAGAAGTTGTTATTTCAAAGAAGTACCATCTGAGAAGTAATCACAGTAAAACTAAGAGACAAAATAATCATCGTTGGTAGAAACAACTAAGATAATAATCAAACAAAACAAAATAATAGTCAAATCAAAACAAACACAATTCAATTTCACGGAGATTGTATTCGATCTGTGTTATTACTGTGATTGTTCTAACTCTGAATCTGAATGAAATGCACTTTCATTGATGGTGGGCCAGAAATACGCCGGAGCTTAGATCTCGGCTACTGACTGTAGACTTACGAAATTAATAGACCCGGCATCTTAAAATAAGCTTACAAACGAATAACTCATAGTTCGACAATATCTATTACTCTCTATCTATCACCAGTGGGGCTAAAAAGGCCGCTATAGCAGAATCACAATAGGAATTGCAATATATTGCCGTTCTTGTCACTCTCAGTCAATGAAAAGAGACGGCATTATAAATAAATTCCTTAGTGATTCTGCTCTATCGGCCATTTTAGCTCCGCTGTACTGTACGAATGATATCATCATCATCACCGTTTGATTGCCATCGTGAATGAGTGACGATTGTATAAGAATAAGAGAACGACACTTTTTCTTTGACAGTCATATTCATGACTTAGTTTGGAATTAAATAATATTTATAAATAAAAAGTTCGGTACGATACCTTATTGCTACTACTTTTATTCTATTTCAAATAGGGTTCTAGTCTTCGCCATCCCTCGATAAAATTTTCCACCCATTTCAAATTGTATAGTAGGAATTCTTGATGGTAATTAAAAAACACATTCTCGGTAAGGATAAGCATTCTCAACGGCAGTTTACTTGAATACTGCCAGTGTCTTGGGCACGCTTATGACTTGGTGGCTTGGATCAGTTAAACTACCTACAGATCGTTTACTAGGATACTTGAATAGCTCAACTGGTTCTAATTGTATTTTGTAAAGTTAAATAAATTGTAGTAGTTCAGTTTCTGTAAATAAACTACTATTTTTGGTACTTTTATCCTTGTTATAGTTAACTAGCTGCTGCCCGCGGCTTCACTCGCGTGGTACCCGGATAAAAAGTAGCCATGTTACTCACCAGCTCTCCGAATCTACACAAAAAATCACGTCAATCCGTCGCTCTGTTTTGACGTGAAAGCAGGCCAAATAAACAAACAAATAAACACACTTTCACATTTATAATAATGGGTACGGATTCTACGCATTTGTAGCTCTACGTCCGGAGATGAAGAGCAATGATTATCCAGGGGCATTTCCTATCGTCTTATTATTCTTGTAACAACAATACGGACCGACAATGATCATTATTTTATATGTACGAAATTAGCTTGGAATCTGCCCCTGACTCATGAGAAGAGTTAGATTATTTTAGTATTCATTTATTATTATTTCGGTATTGGTTTGGTTTATTCCAGCCAAGTCTTATTATAAATTCGTAGATATTGAATTATGTTAATTATGTGGGCATGTATCCAATAGGTTCACACCTAAATACACACTACACGATGTCATGTGGGTAGTCAGGTCAGGTCATAAATAATTATTTCTAAATAATTCTTATTAAATAAATAATTTACTTGAAAATTAAAAGTGAAAAATCTTATCAAAATTTTCAATTCCGACGGGATTTTAACCCGCAATTTGATAAGATTTTTTATTTTCAATGAAATAATACCAAAGTGTGGTTTGGCACTATAAAAATTAAAAATAACTAATTATTTCATGACTGTATTTTATGAAAGTACTATTTGACCAAAAATGATATTAATAAAATCTTACTAGTTTTACTTACGTACCAATACAATAGAACTATGTAGTTGGACATAAACTCAAACAGTTTTTCTGCTCAAAATCCAATTATTTTCCGTTTCAAATAAGAATCCTTGGAACTGTTGATTGCTAACTAATTCAATATGATCTGGAACCTTCTGGAACTATCAGTTCAAAACAAGGAAGGAAAACATCGTGAATAATAGTTAGTATTCTAGTTAGCGACTCTGAGCGGATGCATGCTCATAGTCGCTTATTAGAATACTAACTATTATTCACAATGTTTTCCTTTAACCAATTAGAAAACTAATCCGCAAGTATTCACGTGTCAAATGTAGATTTGGACTTGCTTCTGATTACCCTATCAAAGGATCTTAGATATTTAAGTGGATTTCTATTATCTTTGAAAACATAGACATGAGATGAAACATTGTTTTTTTTATCTGATAGGGTGATGATGATGTCACTAATCTGATTTGAAGTGCTCGTGGCTTAGCTTGGTCTTGATGATTGAAGTTAGCGACGCTCTGAGCAATTTGGATGGGTGACCGCAAGTGGCATAAACAGCTTGGCATACTTCGGCGGGCACGTTATACTAATATTTAAGTTGTTCTTAATTTTCTTAAATAGTAGAGTTTTTTTTTTATTTATGTGTCATTAGATTTACACCTATAATTCTGTTATGTAGTATCTAAGGTTAATAATAATAAATAAACCGGTCCCAGCTTTAATTTGTTAAGCCATGACGGAGGCCTTCAAGCGGCCTAAAAACTCCGTCATCAGAAATAGCCACTTCATATAAACATAACTTCTTACTTAACTGATTATGTTGCTTACGAAAAATTCAAAAATTCAATGTTCTAGCCACATTAGTGATGGTTATGAATTCACAATGAATCGTCATTTCGGAGTTAATTAGCCACCTATCTCATCATCTCCTCAATGGCCCAGCTTTGTATTTTCATATCCAAACTCATCTTTTTGCTTAAAGCTTTCCGGTGGACTATTGCCAAGAAATGAGAGGACATCTCTCCTTATCCCACTTGACGATTGTCAATCTTTCCGTCCCGCTTTGTTGGGAATATGAATGAAAATTTGTTTTCATCGTTTTGCAATACCAATTTTGAAGCCAGAGAGTGAGTGAAGATAATTTTGTCAGTCTTTGGGTATGTGATAATGAGGGTTTATGTCGAGACTTCAGATTTCATTGTTGTATTCAGAATTAATGGGTTATTAAACAAGATCTTGGTATGTGAAGTATTTTGGTACGAATATATTTTACATGAAGCAAGAGTTCATTAATTTGAACGATATTTTTGTATTGTTACTGTTATGTGAAACATAATGCAAACTTTCGATGTAGTTTATATATTTATGAATATTATAAGTAGGTAAGGTGTCGCTACGAGTACAACGGAAGATTATATTAACATATTTTATTTACCTATTATATTTTCTTGTTTTTAAAAGCTTTTATATAACTACTAATAGGTAATTGTACTTATAAATACAATTATTCTAGCTTAATAAACCTATTTAAAGTTAGAGGATTATCGATCTGAATTAAGTTCACTTTTTTCTAGAACTTTGTACCTACTTCTAGTTTTGTATTAGATTTGACTTAAATCTTTTAGGCTTTTCTACACAAAATGTTAACAACAATGTTGTATCATTAAGCGAACACAATCAATCAAGATTTAACTGACTTTTCTTTAGAATTTAAAATTGGATTTCTGATAACAATACACGGATTAACGCTTCATACTTTTGTCTGGCGTTGATACTATCGACACTTTCTAGTCGTACATCATTTTCTTATTCATCAACCATTACGTGATTTGTGTTTTTATCAACTACAAGTTGACTATCAAAAGCTTCGATGGTTGATGTGTTTTAAAATTTGTAGTTTGGTTTTAGTTTTTTTGGTACAAGGTATTGTATTTTACACAGGCGATAGGTAGTTTCAATGGTTTTTGGATTATGGGTTATTTATGGGGGCTTGGTACCATAGGATCGTTTTGTTATAAAACCTGTTACAGTGAAGTTTTGATGACAGTTTGATGATATAGATTGAATCATAAGCTTCTTATGTATAGGGCATCATAGGTCAGCGTTTTAGAACATTTTAATTACTAGCAAGTTCATTGACATTTTAGCCGACAGTAGTTTTTTATGCTGTTTTTTATTTATTATTATTTTAAAATGTCAGATATTTATTTCAATGAAGATAAATATCTGACATTTCAAAATAATAGCCAAGACTTGCAAGCGATAGAAGAACTGATGAAGGGTTTTTATTCATTTGCGCTTTTTTGACACACTCAGTACCTAGTAAACACGTTGAATGCATAATACTGATATCCTAAGCAAGTTTAATGACCCTGTACCAAAATAGGTAACAGAAATAAAAAACGTCAAGAAATAAACGTCGGGAAACAAAATAAATAAAAGGTACGCGATAAAATCCCGTAATAATAATTATCATTAAGAAATAAAAAAATAAAAAATAAATTAAATTTATTTTATAACTAATATTTAGGCTAAGCATTTTACTTTTAACACAATTATGGTGAAATAATACGAAACCGAAATAATTATTATTAAGTAATAAAATTATTCTCAGATAACAATGTAATGTGCTTCATCAAATTAATGAAGAAAAAGAGGACTTAGAAGAATTTCAGATGTTTATTGAAACATTAAAAAAAGATTCAGATTAAAATGCAGTTAAGGCCATGAAAGGTTCTCACGATCAAAAGTATCGCTCCTACAAGAATTGTGCCTTTCTACATTTAAAGTGTTAAAATTCTATGAATTGCACTAACTCAAACAAATGTAGTTTTATTTAACTGTTGGGTTCTACTACTCTCGATCAAAAGGCCATCCCATATTCTATTCGGCAGTCAATAGTCATATTGATAATAAAGAAAACGTATGAAAAAGTAACGGAACAAACCAATAAGAAAAAATGCCTAAAAGCTAAAAGTAGTAAAATATTACGATCCACATAAAGAGGCCACAATAGGCCGCATTTACAATGAAAACGTGCCAGTACGAGCTGCGGGGTTAAAAAGGCCGTTATGACAGAATCACAACTGAAATAACTATTGTCGTCTCTTTTCATGAACTGAGTGTGACAAGAACGGCATAAATTATGTATATGTTACGGGCAATGTAATAAATCCGGTCATTATGAATAATGACCGGTCCGTATGCATAATGACCGTGTCAATTGGGCAATGTGATAAAAACTGCATGATTAATCACTTTGCCCGGTCATTATGAATAATGACCACCCTATCTTGGGCAATGTAATAAATTTGATGAATTGCAGTGTTTTAATTGATTTACTACATTTCTGGCGCTTCGGCGGCCGCTACCGCGGCACGCTTCGCTCGCCTCGCGCGTAGTTTTTTTTACTAACCTAACATAACCTAACCTACAGGTTTTAATCCAATTTATCACATTGCCCGGCTAGAAGTAGGGCACTATTCATACTGCCCGGTCTAAGTGATAAATTCAAGCCTTGATTTATTAAATGGACCACGGGCCGTCGGGCATTATGAATATGGACCGGTCAAAGTAATAAATTTATCAAATTGCCCGACGCTCTTAGTCATTATTCATAATGACCGGTCCATATGAATACTGCCCGATTAATCAAGTTGCCCGTGACATATATGTATATTGCAAGTCCAATTGTGATTCTGCTATTGCGGCTTTTTTAGCCCCGGAAGTAACATCTGCACCATTAGAATAGAATATAATAGAATAGCAGTGCATATAAATAGTTGAATATAATAGTAAAGAGCAGTGTTGGCCGAGTGGGCTAGTGCCTTGAATTTCAATCCGAAGGTCGTGGGTTCGAACCCGGCCGTGCAATCAATGAATTTTTCATTTCGAAAAATTTATGTGCCTTTAAACTCTAAATGGTGAAGGAAGACATTATGAGGAAACCAGTTAGCTTTCTAAAAGCATCGATGGGCTTGCAGCCTGTCACGTATATAATTTTAACTTCTGCAAAATGTGGGCATGTATCAAATAGTGTATTTGGACATACCTCTGAATACCCCCTTAGACATCTTCAAAATATCTAAAAATGCCGAAGGATCTAAAAGATATGTTGATATATTGTCTTTATTTTTTGTATAACAGTAAGCGGAATTCTGCTTTCTATGTAAATGCAGCGTAAGTTACAAGCACTTGCGCCGATCGTGTCTGTTTGTCTGTGTTTTATAGCGGTGCTGCTCGCTTTATAGCTTTTCGATATTATTTTCGTATTTTTTTGCGATGGGCTACCGCGGCTTTCACTACAGTTGGATTAATATGGAATACATTATTTCTTCTATTATTATCATTATCATCCTCGACATTTTATATGATCTAATAACACGATATTTACAATCCATCGATACTACTTTTGTGACTTGGTATTTAAAAATCATATTTAGATTTCATTTATGAAACTTGAGCGTGTGCCAAAGGTGTGTTTGGACGTGCCTGACACTACCCTCTATTATAACCAGTGATCGGAATGAGGCGGGCTAAAATACCTAAAGTTCGAAAAATAACAGAGACAAATGGAGACGCCTTAGGACTAAATATTTTTCGACCCAATTATTTCCGTTTCCGGGACATTAATAAAGAACATCTAACATTAAGGTGAATCAATTTTTTACCTGAGTTAATAACAAAAATTAAAATGTAAATTATAAGGATAAAAAACTTTTTTCCGTCGGTCAAATAGAAAAATTATTTGAATTAGTTCACAATTTTAAATGTACTTACTCACTGTGAAAATTGTGCCAACTTTCAATAAAATTCTTACTTACTATAAGAATAAAATTCTAAGTAAGGAAGTCTCCCCTTTTTTGCCTCTGTTCTTTGAACTTTAGGTATTTTAGCCCGCCTGATTCCGATCACTGATTATAACTCAAATGCTTTGACCTTCTACCGCGCCTTGTTGATAAAGTCGTGAGTCGGCCGTTTTTTGTACATTTTTGAAAATAATTATTATGAATTACAAAATCAACTATAGTTACAGGATGGTAAGATACAAACCATGCTGAAACTTCAACGGATAAATTTCCTGAGATATCTAGCTAGAGTATAATATGTATCTCTTTTTGCCTTCCTGTAAATCCAGTTCATCCTAAGGTTGTCTGGAAATCGCTCATAGCGATAAGACCGCCCATTGTACTTCGCTCCTTATGTTCTGTGTGTCTGTAATTTGTTTTAATGTTCATGTGGTGTACAATAAAGTGTTAATCTATCTATCTATCTAGTAAAGCGAAAAATGCAGCCATACAATTTTGCACATTATAATTAAAAAGTCTTATCCACAAGTTTCTCCCACAACGTACTGTCCTCTACAATACCACTTGAACCGATCGGGCATTTGAAAAAATGTAAAATCACCCCTCGAGGCCTCGACCCATGAGGGCCATAAACTGCTCGCAGACCGGAGGCGTGCGGCCTAGCCAATTAAATATGAATGCTACTCTCATTACCTCATTGAAAGCCGTGTTGGTCGAATGGGATTATACCTTTAACTTCTTTCCGAAAGTCACATTAGGGTCAATCTCCAGAATCAGCGCACCTGGTTGATCGCTATGGCGTCCCTTAAATATCAATATTATTGCTTTTCTGCCCGTTCAGGGGCCAATATGAAAATTTGCTTATTTAGACACCTCCTTCTCGAAATAAAAATACAGAAAAAGCAATAATATCGATATTTGAAAAGAACCATAGCGATCAACCAGACGAAGATTGACCTATTAGGAGTTAGCGGATGGAATAGTACCTCGTCTTTCGATCCGAAGGTCATGAGTTCTAAACCCAGCTGTGCATCCATGAATTTTTAGTTTTGTAAATTTATTGTGCTTTAGCGAACTCTTAACGGTGAAGAGAAACATCGTGAAGACACTGGTTTAGTCAGCCCCACACGTATTGACCATGTCTTTCTTGTGGATATGGCTGGTTATGCTGAGAGGATGGTTTAGGTGCTGGTCAAGTACCTTTCAAAAATGTCCAAGGAAGTTAAGTGGAGGCAAATATTGTCTCCTGACACTGTTTAGGTATATCATCGAGTAGAAGATTTAAAGCAAATAAAAAAAAAGAATTTGTATTGAAGTAATATTCCTTTAGTTAGTATGTTCAAAACCTTGAATATTAATTACAAAGTTACAATAAAAATATTTACTGACATCAAACTATACACAGACAGTATTCTTTTAAAATCCTTAATCAGGCGTTAGCTACCTCAAAACACCTTAGCCCATATTAAAAGTGCTATTTAAGCATTGAAATTTCAACCTTATTCCTAAGACTTAAGACATTTTCCTAAAAACCGTGCGCAAACCCAGTTTGGCACTCTTGTATAAGGGGTGTCATAATTGCGAAGTGAGACAAAGTCGCCTCAAAGGCATTGTGGGTGATACAGAGTGTTGTATAGTCTTTACGGACACTTAAGCTTTTGAGTTGACGTCAACCTCACTTTGTCGTCGTAATTATACGACGCCTCTCAATAGAGCACCCTGTACAATGCATCTTGAAAAAAGACAAATTAATGAGGAAGTTTTTTTCCGAAACGACAAAATTGTATAGTGAATGTGACAAATTGTAATTATGACAATGTCAGTTTGTATAATTTAAAAGCAAATAATATAATGACACTTTATGTTACGGCTGGTAATAATTAATTGGTGGCATAATGAGGATATAACTGTTACTTAGCGGTATAATAAAGTAAATAAATATTACAGCTCGTTTTAATAATATGTTAGTTTGTAAACTTATAACAATACTAGAGGACGCCTGCGGCTCCGCCCGCGTGGACTACTACTTTTTTATCCCACGAGAAACATGTATTTTTTCGGAATAAAAAGTAGCCTATATCACACTCCAGTCCTCCAACTACTTATCTCCACATAAAAAATCATATAATTCCGTCTCGCTGTTATGAAGTGAAAGCAGGACAAACAAACAAAAAAACAAGCATGCGTTGCTTGGAGGCATAAAGCACGAGCTCCCGAACAGAAACTGTTCGGCGCTTGAAGCGACAAGACGTCTGCGCCCGCACAGAGGGAGTCAATTTATTTCCTGAAGATGCCCCGTAGAGGGGTAAAACATGTGTCGAAGACCATCAAGTTTTTGATTGGTGCTGCTCCCGGATTTGCCCTGACTAGCCTGGTATAGTAAGGCTAGACTGTAGAAAGTGGGTGGTTGCTTTAGCGTGACAATCTTGATGATTGGCGGAGGAGTAAGTACTAGATATTTTGGAATTTTCAAAAAAATCTGCAGATGGACTTCCGCAAAGTCATGCCTCAATCAATTAACTAACTAAGTTAATAAATTATTATGAATAATAGGTTAAGGGTCTCAAAGTTTATAAAACGGTAATACACAACCATAGCATAACGATAACTAGGAAACCTTTGAAGAAAATCTTCCTTATATCACTACTATCGGTATCTTAAAATCTACCCCCATCTACGCACTACGCACCCCCTTAATTGGGGTTACAAAACCAAAGTCGGAGTTGTATAAAAGTGAATGATTAATGCGATCTCACATTAGGTCGCCACCCTTAGGGTAGGAAGACGGGGTGGGTGACGAGGCTACGAAACCAGCGTTTAAACAAAATAACAAATTTAAGTCCATTTTTAAATCGATCGAAAAATTAGAATCAGCAAAATTCGATAAAACTGGACTGATTTTATCGATTTTTCGATTCTAAATATCAAATTTAGCGATCGATAAGTACAGTACTTGCACTCCTGTAGGTACCAAATTATATTGTGGTGTAGTTAAATATCATAATTAGATTCTCTCTACTCATCAACTCCGGGTCCGGATTCACTATATTCTAACCATATCATCTTTCGCTTAGATTTATCTTCTATCATATTCATCTAATTTCATTTCAATCAACATTTCGGTATTAGATATGATGATTAGAGTCTAGTCTATGCTTTGCAACCTTTATGTCTCTAACTTTCATATTTACTACTACCACTACTATATTTCTGGCTTATCATGTTTCGTGAAATCCGTACCCATAATATAAATGTGAAAGTGTGTTTATTTGTTTGTTTATTTATCCTGCTTTCACGTCAAAACAGAGCGACGGATTGACGTGATTTTTTGTGTGGACATATTTGGAGGGCTGGAGAGTACCTAACATAGGCTACTTTTATCCTGGTACCATGCGAGCGAAGCCGCGGGCAGCAGCTAGTATTTTATAAAAAGAATGTTATTATTTGGAAGACCTCATCTGACCGAAAATTATTTTTATCTTTCGCTTTGTTTATGGCCCATGTCATTAATATGTCAATCGATTTCAGTATGTAGGCTTGTATGCTACTGTGAAGACAGCCTTTGTTAAGAGGCACGAGTCGAAATCTGAGCAGGATGGTGAACTAATGTTTTTCACTTGAGAGAGAGGGACAGGTTTTAAGCACAGAAAATCGGATAATTCCCTATTACGAATTACATAACATATAGAAAAAAAAAACACATGTAGGTTTCTCGATACAAACATCATTCTTCCGGTTCTTTCGTGAAAATTTTTACTATTCGTATTTTCGAACCAAAGAAATCAAAGATATTTTTTAAGTTTTGGTCCTAAATTAAGGCGACACTGAGATAAACGAAAATTAATTTTGCCTAGTACCTATGTCTTCCTAATACGGAGGTTGATATACTAACATTAAGGTACAATATTATGTGCGATGGATTTAATATTCGTAGTTACCGGTGAACAAACTTTGTGTAATATTATAATATACAGGGTGTAGCAAATTTTTGGGCACTAAGGGTAGCTACCTTTTCTTTAGTAACTACAAAAGAAAAGGTAGCTACCCTGAAGTGCCCAAAATTGATATAACTACATATTGCAGATAAGTACAGGATATGCGAAATTTAGCTATACCCTATAACATACGGCAAGAGATATCTCTTTTACCACGCATCACTGTTTTAATTTTAAAATAGGTTCAAGTGTGTGTCTGATCAGATAGTACGGTTATATTTAGACTTTGTTTTATTTTAAGCTGTGTTATTTTAGATTTTTCTCTCCAGTACTTAGACAATAATCATTATTGAAATAGTTTAGGTTTTAGGTTTACAAATCTCAACAGAGTTCAATTTTTATTAAGAATTTTGAGACTTACCTACTTATTTTTACTTCCTACTTTCGGAATATCTCAATAAACTAAATATAAAACAATTTAGTTTTAAAATATAGTCACAAACACAGCACGAGCACTTTGTCACAGAATGTCATAACCGGATTTACTTCCAATGCATTTCTATGAATTATTGTTTTGCTACGTGACTTTACTAGAATATTTCTTCTTTTATTAATATTTTAAATCTGTGATGTTACAATAGTAAACAGCTTGAATTTGTCATAGAAATGTTTTATTGCTGTTAAAATTATCAAATTAATAGAGGATCTTTAATATAAGCATCACCAGACTTTTTTTTATTACTAAATAGCTAACACGCCAAATACTTGCAAAAAATGTACATGTACCAGATGTGGATGGCACAAAACCCAGCAGTGGGTAAAATTGGTTAGATTTATTTCGGCATTTATGTAAAAATCTCAGTAAGGAGTAGATGATTATAATCTGTTTACTTGTATTAATGTACATTAATTAAATAAAATAAAAAGTACATTGTTATAAAGACAAACAGTCGCATTTTTCTAGAAATCATTCACTAGAACGTTTTAGTATCTATGCCAGACAAAATATCTTTTTCGTGAATTTGATCAGTAGAAGTTAATAGGACCTTGTTCAGAATAACAAAAGGCTGAAATATCAGACACTGAGAATCTTCGAACCATAATCATAGATTTAAATACGTCACAATACATTTATCATGATAACGATTCAAATGCAAAACTGATTGTACTATAAATAAATCTGAATACCGTAAAATACGCCAACATTGCCCGCTTTTTTCGAATAATTTCAATTTTTGTAAAAATTTTCTATGGGAACGTAAGTATTTTCTTTTATCATCTGCTATTATAAGATTATGTGCATGTATTACTTTATCAGATTTTATGATGCGTCAATATTTAATTAAGTATTTTATACATTTTGATGGCGGGCAAAGTTATCTGGACTTTTAGCCAACATTGCCCACGTTGATTTTTGACGCAAATATAGCCTCTAGAGAGATGAAATAAAAAGCCAATACAAGAATTTAGGCAATAATGGCGTTTACTTTAGGTTTTAAAACGATACTATAGAAGGTTTCCTAGCAAAGTGGCTGGGCAAAGTTACCCTGACATTTTTTGTCTTTTTCATACAAACCGCATTTCACAAATTAAAAGTGCTAGGGTTGGCACTTCTTAGTTAACTGATCTTGTGATCGTAGTTGTTGTAGGTATAAAAAAACTGGTTATTTTTCATTCAGGTATTTATTTAATAAACTTTAATCAACATATTTATATAGGTACCCAAATGAAAATGAAATACTAATTGAGATCAAATGATGTTAGGAGCTAAATTAAAATAATTACTAAACTATTAGACATTTTCAGCTAACTGTCACTATTATTATTGCATTGTCACCGAAGACTCATAATTTTACCTAAATTCAGCTCAATTTGACACCGGGAAGTAGGTCAAATTAAGCTTGCAAGAATTGACTCGGACAAACATACTTACAAACATAGGAACTTACAAACATACAAACATTGCAAGTTAATTAAAAGCTTTAAAAAAAACAAGTTTCTGAAGTGCCAACCCTAAGCTTATTTTGATGGCGGGCAATGTTGTCAATAGTAGATCGCTACATTGCTGGATAACTTTGCCCACCGCTATAACTCTTGTTTGAAAAGACATTCAGCAACGATAATAACATATTAATACTCCTAAAATGTTCTTACATATCATAATATTAATAAAACTAACCTGTGTTTTCGCCATCACTCACAATTCACTTATGAATTTGCACCAAAATTTGCCCGCGAAAATACGCACCGTACTCGAAGAGTTCCAACAAGTTACTGAGTGAAGCTAGCGACACACCAGATAGACAGTGTTGCTAGACACATAACCTATTTTCTATCAAAGTCAAAAAATGTTAACATATTATTCAAATATTTTTGCAATTTAAAGATTTGCTTAAAAATTGATCTTCGGGCAAAATTACCCTTGGTGGCAATGTTGGCGTATTTTACGGTAAGTAAACAGGCGAGGGCAGGTCAGAGGCGATTATAAACATATTTTAGATTCAGTCGCTGACAACAAATCGCAATAAACAATATCTAATTGCTATCGATTCGGAGTATGAAAACAATAAATTGACTTTTCAGAACATACGGAACGATGCTGTGTTTACGCACGGATTTTTAGCTGATGTGATAAAGTGATAATACATACATTTGTATTGGTTTTAGGTATAAATCTTCTTTGATTTTGAAATACAATAATAATTTATCTTCGTGTAAACATCGTGACCATGTTTTTTGTTACTTAAGAGGAAACTTGGTTGATATTAGCTATGGTTCATCCGGTAGGTGGTGCGTTGTTGTAAGATCTCTCTACTGGACAATCTCGCTGCCGGATGAACGACACCGCGACATTTCTTCATCTGGTTTTTAAACGTTATTTAGCTAACGCGTATCTCCACCTGCCCCCTGATTATCTATCTTTGATAGTGACCGAAATCGGTCTCAAGTTGTCAAGTGCAGTTCAGTGACCACGCAAGTAGCTCTATCACTCTCATCTCAACGAGACCGAACGCGACAAAAGATACTACACGATCGTTTTGACAGTTTGAGACCAACTTGAGGTTTGAGACAAGTTATACAATCAGCCTGCTGTTGTCATACCGCTAGTTCTATGATACGATGAGGTATATGATCTCTATCTGACTTTGAATCGTGTCATAAGTTTTGAGTCATGGTCTTTAAGTTATTGAACACATCCCTCTATACAAAATATTTGGCACAAAATTAAGTTCTATCTGATATGAAGTCACTTCATTTTGAACATTTCGTTTATTTGCCGCACCGCACTGTGTGCTGCTAGCATCCCGCTCTACTACTAAAGATATTGGGCACTACATTGAGTACTGTGTAACATGAAGCCATTTTATTTTCTTGAACATTTCGCTCATTTGCCGCACCGCACTGTGTGTGCTGCCAAAGTCACGATGTTCTTTGCAGGAGATATAAATATTGTGGACATTTACTTCAAGTTTTATTACGATAGTTCGTGTTAAGGTCACACGAACACTTATGTGGAAGATTTAAAACGCCATTGTCTATGGTCACGATTGAGACTAACCTGATCTCAATATAATTAGTCGGCTACAATACTATAGAGAAAGCCGTGTTGGCTGAGTGGGTTAGTGCCTCAACTTTCGATCCGAAGGTCGCAGGTTCAAACCCGGGCATGTATCAATGGATTTTTCGTTTCGAAAAATTTATATGCGCTTTAACACGAGCTCTAAACGGTGAAGGAAAACATCGTGAGAAACCACTTTGCTTTCTAATAGCGTCGATGGGCTGGCAACATGGCACGTATAGAATGCTAACTTCTGCAAAATGTGGTATTCAATTATATAAGTACGTCTCAAATATTTAAGTAGAGCTTCAGTATTCGGGCATTAAATTCTGTACTACGTTTAATCCTAATTAACCCTATGGAGATGCCGTACTTGACAGCGCATAAATTTTCCAGGAACATCAGGAATGTTCTTAATTGTGGACGGCTTAGGACGATTGTTAATAAAAACAATAATTGTGACTTCCACATGCTTGGAACATTGTTCAGAGATATGAGGAATTTAGCTTTTGTTAGGAATGTAGAAAATGAAAGCAACATTGAAGCACTCGTGGCGTAGCTTGCTGAGACGTTCTTGATTGATCGTGAAGTTGTCACAAATTGGATGGGACAAGTGCAGTTTAGAAATAAAGGTTAAATTAATTGATTAATAATAATTGATTTATAATAATTACAAATTAATAAATATAATAATAGCTTGCCATAAAAACATCTCCTGTATTTGTCCATTTTGATGCCTACCTGCAAAAAAAAAAAAAACTCATTAATATAATAATATTAATTTAAACTTATTATTAATAATATAAATAGGCTCACTATTGTATACCCAGAAGCAGAAATTCGCTTACTTCAGACATCCAATATCCTTTGAAGATGTTTAAATGAATAGTCAGGCAAATTTAAATAAACATTATTATTATGAATATTTCTAAATATACGGTAAATACTAAAAAACTTTGGAATCTCAGGAAGAGATGAAAATAATTCATTTAATCCCTTTCAAAGCACAGTGTGTTTTGAGCGCGGCAAATTTGTGGTTTAAATACGTCTACCATACTTTATTGTTATAATAAAAACACGCGAAATCATTTGGCACTTGTTTGGGGTGTTATTTATGAGGTGCGCCCGCGCATATAGGGTTAATTTTATATTTTTTGCATTATTTATTTACAAAGTTATCATAATAAACGATGAATTATGTAAAAATTGTGAATTCGTTATTATATTTTGGTGTACGACGTCTTTAGGATTTAGTCCTGATCCTGTTTCGAAATGTTTTCGTGATCCTGAACTAAATTTAGTAAATAAAGATGTTCAAGGACCTATAAGCGGTCTAATATCTTTAAAAACTTAGTCAAAATAAAAATCAGAGCTATAAATATATTATCTATAGTCGCACTACTTCTTCTTCTTCTTTCGTATGAGCAAGTGGCTCTATCGCACTACTGATAGTTGATGCTCTTTGTGATTTTACGCTGAAAAAAAACTCAGGCCTTTACATCTTTACTAGATGATTTATACAGTGTCAGGAGGCAAACACAAGTTTTACAATTACAAAATTGTTCTAGCTGCCATGTTCGAAACTTAAACAAATATTTTTGTTCCACTTTTAAGCCATTTCAAATGCGAACGATGACATAGCAAGTAGGAACTCATCAATCAATTGTTCAGCTATTTGCACCAAGAAAAGGGTTAAGAGTCGAAAGTTCTAAAAGCTACCTTTAAACGAATTCTAAGTTCTACCCAGTCATGCTTGCGTAACAATTGGCTGTTTGTCGTAACAGTTATTCTCAGTTTCTTCTGCCTAATGAGTTTTTGTTTCTTAGAGCGGGGGCACACGACGTTTTCTGAAGCGCGTTTTTGCTTGAAAAACGCTGAGTTTGAAAACGGGCATAATGGGTACACTGCGTATTTTAATGAGCGTTTTTGAGCAGCGCGTTCGCATCGAGTTCGCATCACGTTTGTATCGACAGAAACGCCCATTATGCCCGTTTTCAAACTTAGCGTTTTCCAAGCATTTTTTTTTCTCAATAGAAATTGAGTAAGTACTTACTTAATAGAAATTGAGTAATGTTTTGTCATTTGAGTTGCGATTCACGCTTGAGTTGTGGCCTTGAACTCAGTTTCAGTTGATTCAGAAAAAAAATTAAGGGAGTGCTGTTTACGATTTGCTTCTACAAGTTTCAACGACATCAAATGAAAATGCTTGAATAAAAAATATTTCTGATAAAGACTATTTAATTTAATTAATAACATTACTTGATTAATTTAAAATAAGTGACTAGAGGTACCTAACCTAAATTTAAACAAAATTATGTACTTTTTAGACATGCCAGTTATGTAAATAACGTTATGGTGAAGAATAAATGAAATGAAATGAAATATTTCCAAAAATAAAATGTTGTTTTGTTAAACAAAATTCTAATTTTTTTTTTGAATAATTAAATAATGTACCTACTTACGAATAAATGAGTAGAGGATCGAGATAATTTCTGTATGAAAGGATAGTTCATAAATTGTCTAGTATTTAAATTAACATTATTATTAAGAATATAAATAAGTACATAGTATTGATAACTTGTAGTTAAGTATACAAGTCAATTAATTATAAGTTCTGATTTGTATCACGTTAATTCATTCATCTGATAAATTAAAATTAATCTTTTGTTACTTTACAAATTTTATCAAAATCTGAAGTAAGAGGAAAAATGTTTTAATTGCATTTTTAAGTGGATGTTTTTAGTCGAAATATATTTAAAACTTTTATCTTTTATTATCTAAATCAAATCATGTTTTTTATGACAACTAATAATAATTAAAGAGAACATTCGTAGATAATCTTTGAATTAAGATAACAGTAGCATTTTAGATGTCATAAATTTACGAAAAAATCCACTTAACTTTATGACCAGTGACATTGTATCTTCTCTATGGGTGGGCCGATTGTCTATTTTGGTCTATGGTAGACAAAACTAACATCTTACCATAAATAACTAGTTTTCGGACAATTAATAATGAAGCTTTCTTGGTCTATCATTAGATTTTATGGGTATTTTAGTCTTGGTATTTTGGGAGTCAGTGTGAAATCTCTTTTGTTGGTCCAATCGTCTTGTACAATAGACAATTGAGTACTTTTATTGTGGCCATCTTATGTGACTGATAGATTATGTTTAACATTAAACATGGATGGTAAAAGAAAGGCATCATTAAATAGCTTTGAATAGATGCCACACGCAGGTAAAGACAATTTTTAGTAATTATGAATACTGTTTATAAGATTTTTTTGTTTGATAATATATTTTATGTTACTATTTGAACACCATGTATTTATAAGACCGTTGTAATAAAAATATGCATAAATAAAACTTAATGCTATCAAACTGTAGTTTTAAGTACCACTAGACTGTGTTTAAGAAGTTCGAACAAATGAAACTTGTAGGATCAATAAAAAGAAGGGAAATTATTTCACTAAATTGAATATTAGGTACACTGAAGTTACTATTTTATCAATGCTATTATGTATGTACTACGTAATGGTTTTTTTTTCACAAATACAGAAAACCATTAAAATAAGACTGTTTTGAACATACTCAAAGGTACTCCCAAATTGTGTAAGTAGGGTGTTTGCGAATTTTTCTATAAGTATTTTTTAATTTAAAAAATCGCATAATTGGTAAATTTTCGACTGACAAACACGAACCCTTCAAGACAATGGTCTTTTCGTTTGAAAATGAACAATCTTATCGTTTTCAATTCCGACGGGACTCGAATAAGATAATTTTGATAAGATTTTTCATTTTCAAATGAAATAATACCTAAGTGTGGTTTAACACTATACAAAATGTACGTTTGTTTTACATAGGTACTTTCAATTTGAAAAACTTTCATACAATGTACGAAGGTTGCCTTGCCGCGCATGTGAATTACCGGGATAAAAGTCGGCACATTTACGTAGTTGGTTATTATGGTAGTAGTAGTAGTTAGTTTCAGGATCTGATATATTTCACCACATCTCACCCCAAACATCCCATCCTAATAGTAGCAGAACGACATCTTGATAAATACTGGGCACGCGGTGACAAATGGTAACAGAGTGTTTTTATGTATTTTTAAAAATAACACTCACCGGTTGAACTACTAATTGGACACACAATACATCTTCGCGTTCGTGATCCATTATTTTGTGTATTGATGGATGAAATGACGGAAGAAGAAATACAATACAATAATAATACAATAATGTGTATTTCGGTACAAAAATAACATGTAAATGGGTCAATCTTCAGTATCAGCGCACCTGGTTGATCGCTATGGTGCCTCTTAAATATCGATATTATTGCTTTTCTACCCCTTCAGGGGCCAATATGAAAATATGCTTATTTAAACACCTCCTTCTCGAAATAAAAAAACAGAAAAGCAATAATATCGATATTTAAAAAGCACCATAGCGATCAACCAAACACGCTGATTCTGAAGATTGACCCAAATACAAGTAAAAGTATGTTTGTTGAAAATTGCAGTACTTATTTAAAAACTGTGTCGCAATTTCCAGCGCCCGACCTTAGGACTAGTGCACGTTAACAACATCAATAAAAGTACATTTAAAGAAAGTAAGTATAATAAACATCTATGATGCTTTACACTTTACAAACACTGGTGATTTTACGAAAATCATGATTTTTTTCCTTAAATATCATAATAACACATTTTTTTTTCTCAGATTCAACCGGAACCACTTCAGCAGTGCGATTCAGACTTCCGAAAATGAATCTCATTCGATGATTTTCTACGGAAAGTTTACTTTTTTAGCGAAGGAACGTCACTTTTCGAATTCGGAATACATTCCGAGGTCTCAATCGCACTGCAGTGTAACTAGTTTTATAAACAGCAACAGTTTATAGATGTTTTTTAAATCATGTAAGTTAAACAAAACGATAGGTTTCTAGGATTCAAGCCCTGAATACAATACGTTTAAAGGAATTCTTTCGTACTGTTTAAGTTTTTTCTGTACAATTTTTACACCATCCAAATTCGGTTCAAAAAATAAAAACAAATAAATTTTCATTATTATCACTCATTGAATTATTTTGAGAATGCAAGAACGCCATATCCTAAGGATTTAAAAACTCCCTGCAGCACGGGAGCCATGGAAATAAACACGACTTACATTCCTATAAACAAGATTGTTGATTTGCTAGGGCTGGCACTTTTAAGAGAAGCACTTGAAACTTTTAAGTTGAAAGGAGAAATGTATTGATAATTTTCAATAGTCACACAACAAACAATAATCATCAGCTATGACAGTGGCCTACCAGGCGGCCTGTAAATTCCGTCACCCGATTTGGCCTCTAACTCATTCTTTAATTTACACGTGTTGAACCTCACCCTGTATTTTTATCATAATTATTAATAGTTTACTTCGCACAAATTGATGTTGTCATTTTTTTAAAGTCAAAAAAGTTTTACTCGTAAGAGTCGAATCGAAAAAGACGTTCTAGTAACATCAAGAATCAAACATAATAAAAGAAAAGAAGAAGAATCGATACATTTGTGCGAAATCGAGACATTATTTATTTTCATATTCGACAGTTCTTCACAATCTTTATTAAATCATTCTCAAGTGTTGTTTCCTCTAAATAACTCTAATGGTGTATGTTACTCCTTGATGCAATTTTGGAAATCTTTTAAATGAATTCAAAAGTGACAACCCTATTCCCTCGCCATAGATTGATGGTGATGCGCACGCGCAACCGCCTGCTATTAGTGACGGTTTATGGTAAAATAGGGACAAAAAGCTTATTTTAAGACATTGTGTTTTTAATAATTTCACTAATTAAAAACACGAAGCGGCTTTTAATAACTTTTCACAAAAAAATAAACTGTATTTTTATGACAGTATGCTGCTGTGCCAATTTTGATAAGAATACGAATTCCTTTGATTCAAAAACACATTATTTTAGTCCAGTTAATATTGACGTCATATTACACATAAAATATAAGTATTGTAGGAATATGAAATTATAATATTAAAATAACTTTGTCTATGTTGCCAACAACAAGATAACTAAAACTCATAATAGTATATCAGACTGTTATAAAAATGATGCAGTATTTAAATCGCGAACTATTTAAATTCACATTATCTAATATCTTTATATCCGCAGACATGTGTGCAGGTCGTATATTAACACAGAATAAGTGATAGCTATGATGCTAGAGAACCATGGAGCGCGCCATGCTCGGCATTACACTACTAGATCCAGTCCCCAATACCGAAATTCGCAAGCGGACTAAAGTTCACGACGTTAGCAAGTGAATCTTGGGGCTTAAGTGGAGTTGGGCAGGACACGTGGCCAGGCGTGGTGACGACCGGTGGAGTAGAGTACTTATCGAGTGTTGGCCTAGAGAGGGGTATAGGAGTGTAGGTCATCCGTCGGCAAGATGGGTCGATGACATAGTTAAAACAGCGGGTCACATATGGGCTAGATTGGCGCAAGACAGGGGCGTATGGCAGAAACGAAGAGAGGCCTAAGCCCAGCAGTGAGATGAGAAGGGCTAATGACAATGATGATGATGATGATGAAGTGATAGTTATTGTATAAAAAATCCCTGTAGCCGTTTTAAAGACGCGAGAGCTTCTGTTTATAATTAAGAAACGCAAAACTGTATATCTCGGTCACGTACTTAGGCATGATAGATATCAGCTTCTGCAATTAATTATAATAAACAAGGTTCCTGGGAAAAGAACAGTTGCCTGAAGAAAGAAGTCGTGGCTCCGCAACATCCGGGAGTGAACGGGAATGACCAGCGCATGCGACCTGTTCCGCCTGGCAAAAGACAGAGAAAGATTCAGCAGCTGATAACCGGCCTTCATTAGTTGGAGAGGCACTTGAAGAAGAAGAAGCCGTTTTAAAAGATACACGATTTTAGTGTGTAAATTTAAAATTTGGCATAGATGGTTTTTGTGATTAAGTATTATGTATTTTGAACGTATTATGTGAAATTGAAAATTTATAATTTTGAAGTGACACAGCTCTGATACTACTCCAGAGTTTTAATAGTTTCTACGTCATTGTGGGAAGCCACTAATGTCCCACGGCTTCTTATACATTGTGGTCTTGGATGTGCGTACGATTTTATTATAAAATATTTATAGAAATAATAGCCTTTATAGTTTTTTTAGAGCAAATTTATTACTGGTGTAGCCGTTATTACAATCGTTGAGATAGTACTTCAAAAATGACACATGTGTGGTCTTAAATTTTAGTTGTCATCTCCTCACGGGCTGGAAAATTTAGCACCGCCGATACCTTATTTTTTTAGAAATCGTTCTAAATCGTGGTAGTTATATCTTTTTCTTTTAATTTTAAGCTGTTCTTCATAAATTTACAGGGTATTTTATTTTATTTTTGTATTTTCTCTATGTTCATGTCAGATTAGAAAAAATGTTGAAGATAATTTTTACCGGTTGAATTTAAATTGACATTACAATTATTTACTATCAGGGTTTATTTTTGTAAATTTGTTCCTTACTGCATACCTATGTATATTAAACTACGTAAAAATCATGCTTGCTACCAGAACTTTTTATTGCCACTATTTTCCGTTTTTGTATTAAGTAAACATAGTTTTTAGACCTTTGTTTAGCCACAATCTCCCCTGATGGTAAGCGACGATGTGGCTGACGATGGATTCCAAAGGTCACCTGTATAGTAATTTTATTTACCGAATTCTTGAGGTTTAAAAGCAGCCTTACCAGATCAATAGTTTGGTGAAGTTGCAAAGGTCGTCAGTGACCAGTCAACATAAAAGTCCATCCGAAAAAAAAACCTCTCTGAATCTATCCCGAATTACTTAAATCAGCTAAGCCTTCTCAAACAATAGTAGATAAGAGTCAGGAAATTGAAAATGAAAAGTCTTATCATTTTCGATTCCGACGGGATTTGAACCAGCATTGATACGATCGATCCCCCTCAAGCTGGAGTGCCTTAACCAACTCGGCCACGGAATCCACATTCGTCGGAAAATCTTTATAAGCTCATGTTAAAGCACCGATTATTATAATATTTTCAATGAAATATTACCTAAGTGTGGATATCACTTTATAAATAGTAGTAGAAGGAGTGGCCAAATATTGGGAGCACGTTGTCTAAAATCTTTTAATGTATTTTGTAGCACTGACTCGAAGAAGAAGACTATAAAAATTAAAAAAGGTTTATCAATGTATGGAATATTTCCGGTAAGCCCAGCTGGCTAAAACAGTCCATGTCAACTCTCCTAATTAACACATTTGCAGTACATTAATAACAATTTCCCAGCATCATCAGTCGTTCTCTATGACAGATCGCCCACTTGTGGCCTATTTGTGGACGCAATTGTAATGCCATTGCTAATTGCACGGGCCTATAATTTATGCTATCCTTCTTTTTTGAGGAAGTGGGGTAAGTACACCTGTTTGAGTCTTGTGCTGGCTGGACAGGCAGTCTGATGTTGATTGTGGATAGCCAGCTCAACAAGAAAAAAGACACGGTATGTTAACATTTAACATTTTTATCTTCGAATGGTTTTGGCTTAGTTTTAAAACTGACCTGAAAATACACTAAAATGGGTTGTTGACTATGATGACGATAGTAGTAGTAGAACCGTGTTGGCCGAGGGGTATAGTACCTCGACTTTCGATCCGAAGGTCGTGGGTTGGAATACTGGCCATGCATCAATGGATTTTTCGTGTCCCGATAAGTGTAGGCAAAGATTGCCTTCTGACACTGTAAATCATTTAGTAAAGATGAAAAAGCCTAAGTTTAGTACTTAGTAGTAGTAGAAATAGTTATTTCCCTTGGGTCCCATGGGTCTCATAGAAAAATGCAAATGTAGTCTCATACAAATCACATAATACTAGCTAGAACAAGTAGGTACAATAGGACCGACACGCATCCTAACCCATTTTTGACAGGCAATGGTATACCTTCTTTCGCTTTAATTTTGAAACTATTAGGTATAAAAGCGAAAGTCCTTGTATGTGTGTGTGAATGTTTGTTACCATTGTGTCCCCATAACTATTGAACCGATTTTGATGTTTGGAATGCAGATAGTTTAGGTTCTGGAGTTGCTGAGGTAACAAATGTTTTAGTGACTTGCAATAAACACAACTTCTGTCAGTTCCTTCCCATCGTCTCTGGTTAACTTTTTACGGGTAACATCGCGGGGTGCAGCTAGTAAATAATAATCTACAATGTAGAAATTGATCTTCCATTTAAAATACCCACTAAATATTTTAACTTCTTTAACATGACCTCACCGCTCATCATCATCTCCTTGCCCTTTATCCATTAGGTGGGGTCGGCACAACATGTTCTCCTCTTCCATTCCCTCCTATTACTCGTCATCTCAGTAGTCACTTCTTTCACACGCATGTCCTCTCTCACACAATCCATTCATCTTTTCTTTGGCCGTCCTCTACCTATGTATCCTTCCACATTCATATCCAACACTTGACCTCACCCAACGCTAACAGTAGAAGTTAGGCAACAATTTTGTCCTAGATCATTGAGTGTTTGACTTCACATTGGTACATCTGTTTGAAGAACATTTTTCAACCGTCTTTAATATTTTCGAACGGCTATTTTGGTGGCATCTACTTGCCACAGAGAGTAAAACTCTGTCATAATTGCAGATGGTCCATTTTAAGGCAAGCCAAATGATTACAGCAAATTGTAGATGGTTTTTTATTATAGTAGACGAAAATAGAATAGAATAGAAAAACATGTATTTTCGTCACAATAAAAAAATTAGCTATTTTCGATGTTTAGCTAGAATGTTTAGATGAACTCGGTGATGTGGCGGGTCAGTAGTCGGCTGTGATGCAAGAGGTGCAAGTTTAATGCTCGTGTCAGGACATAGTATGTAGACTATAGTCTACAGGTATTTATCCTAGGTCTAGGTATTAATTTTTGGAACAACAAAGGGAACCCTAGTGTGGGATCATGACTACATAAAATAAGGACTGTAAAGAATATAACTGTAACAGTTCTGTCTGTTCTGTGATAGGAGACATTTTATAGTTCATCTATTATTAAAATCAGAAGTTTTTAAATTATCTTTTGCACAAGTACAATCATTTCAACTTTATTTTTCTTTGTAAAGCAAAAAACATGTCACACACATGAAAGTTGCTCTGTATAAGTATATAAAATCGTCAAACTATGATTTTTATTCTATTTTTTTTATTTTTCATTTCACCATAGTTCTTCTCAGATCTTTACAGGGTCAATCCATCCATATCCCATCTGTGTCATGACTTATCTATGTTTTCTCCAAGAAGATTCTAAACTACGTAACTGGAGTGCTGACTGACATTTAATGTACAAAGGATTTTGAACCTTATCACGACTACACAACGATCTATTATCAATTAATCTTGGTTATAAGGATTGTTGGTCTTGTTGAGAGGCTTTCTTGGGTGCTTTGTCTCTTTCACACTCGTTGTTGGATTAGTAGTGTGCCCATGTCATTTAAATTTCAGGATATTTTTACCTTATCGCGCTCGACAAAATCAGCGCTTGATTTCGATCCATGGTTTCGATCCTTGAATTAGATCCTTGAATTAGATCCTTGATTTTGATCCTTGATTTTGATTTCGATCCTTGATTTCGATCCTTGGTTTCGATCTTGGATTTCGATCCTGGATTTCGATCCTTGATTCTTGAATTTTGAACCTTGAATCTGAAATCTTGAATCTTGAATCTTTGAAATGACAGCTGTCAAACTTCAAATGACCATATCTCGGGAACTACTCGTCCTAGACTCCCCGTTCCCAGTTCAAATGAAAGCTATGACCAAGATCTTCATTTGAAGTGACAGCTGTCAAACTTCAAACCGCCATATCTCGAAAACTACTCGTCCTAGACTCCCCGTTCTCAGTTCAAATGAAAGCTATGACCAAGATCTTCATTTGAAGTGACAGCTGTCAAACTTCAAACGGCCATATCTTGGAAACAACTCGTCCTAGACTCCCCGTTCCCAGTTCAAATGAAAGCTAAGACCAAGATCTTCATTTGAAGTGACAGCTGTCAAACTTCAAACGGCCATATCTTGGAAACTACTCGTCCTAGACTCCCCGTTCCCAGTTCAAATGAAAGCTATGACCAAGATCTTCATTTGAAGTGACAGCTGTCAAACTTCAAATGGCCATATCTCGGGAACTACTCGTCCTAGACTCCCCGTTCTCAGTTCAAATGAAAGCTATGACCAAGATCTTCATTTGAAGTGACAGCTGTCAAACTTCAAATGGCCATATCTCGGGAACTACTCATCCTAAACTCCCCGTTCTCAGTTCAAATGAAAGCTATGACCAAGATCTTCATTTGAAGTGACAGCTGTCAAACTTCAAACGGCCATATCTTGGAAACTACTCGTCCTAGACTCCCCGTTCCCAGTTCAAATGAAAGCTATGACCAAGATCTTCATTTGAAGTGGCAGCTGTCAAACTTCAAATGGCCATATCTCGGGAACTACTCGTCCTAGACTCCCCGTTCTCAGTTCAAATGAAAGCTATGACCAAGACCTTCATTTCAGATGACAGATGTCATTTTGACAGCTGTTATTGAAAATGTAGATCTTGGTCATAGCTTTCATTTGAGCTAAAAAGGAAGAGTCTAGGATGAGTAGATTTCGAGATATGGCTGATTGAAGTTTGACATCTGTCACTTTAAATGAAGATCTCTTCAATAGCTTTCATTTGAACTGAGAACGGGGAGTCTAGGACGAGTAGTTCCCGAGATATGGCCATTTGAAGTTTGACAGCTGTCACTTCAAATGAAGATCTTGGTCATAGCTTTCATTTGAACTGAGAACGGGGAGTCTAGGATGAGTAGTTCTCGAGATATGGCCATTTGAAGTTTGACAGCTGTCACTTCAAATGAAGATCTTGGTCATAGCTTTCATTTGAACTGAGAACGGGGAGTCTAGGACGAGTAGTTCCCGAGATATGGCCATTTGAAGTTTGACAGCTGTCACTTCAAATGAAGATCTTGGTCATAGCTTTCATTTAAACTTTGAACGGGGAGTCTAGGACGAGTAGTTTCCAAGATATGGCCGTTTGAAGTTTGACAGCTGTCACTTCAAATGAAGATCTTGGTCATAGCTTTCATTTGAACTGAGAACGGGGAGTCTAGGACGAGTAGTTCCCGAGATATGGCCATTTGAAGTTTGACAGCTGTCACTTCAAATGAAGATCTTGGTCTTAGCTTTCATTTGAACTGAGAACGGGGAGTCTAGGACGAGTAGTTCCCGAGATATGGCCATTTGAAGTTTGACAGCTGTCACTTCAAAGATTCAAGATTCAAAATTTCAGTTTTCAGATTCAAGAATCAAGATTCAAGATTCAAGAATCAAAATGAAGGATCAAAATTGTATCAGTATTTTAATTCAAAAATCATGCCCTGAAACCAGTGTTGCCAACTCCAAAAAATAAAAGTCGCTAGATTGAGTGCGAAAAGTCGCTAGAAAGTCGCTAAAAGAGGCAAAGGAGCTAGCGGGGGGGGGGGGGGGGGGGTGCACCCAAAAGAAAAAATATTTAAAAGACTATTTTTTTTACGTTGCCTGCATATTTTTACGTAAACTCGAAAAAAAGTTTTAATTTCATATCTTCGTCACTATTCATTGAGCATAGTTCGATAGAGTTTGATAGTTAAAGCACAGCTTCTACCGAGGTGACCTTGGCACTTTCTACCAATGGCGTCATCGAAATATACTGTCAACCAATGGCGTCTGTAGCGAAATTTACTGTCAACCAATGTCATGCGAAATTCTAGCAAGGTCACCTTGGTAGAACCTGTGGTTTCAAACCGTGTAGAACACGCTTAAAGGTTGATACGGGATACGATTGAACACCGTAGTGATACGCACATGAAGTTCCGTATTTTTCCACCCACCAATAAAAATACTTTTAATTTTTTGGTCGAAGTCCAAAAGTCGCTAGATAAGTCGCTAAATATTTTTTGTCGCTAAACCCGATTTTTTGTCGCTAACACAGGTCCAAAAGTCGCTATTTCTAGCGACAAAGTCGCTAAATTGGCAACACTGCCTGAAACATCACGTAAATCAGAAAATGATGGAAAAGGCCCCCTATGGACTAGAAATGTTTAGTTTATGGTCACCCTTTAGAAAGAGACACACCGCCCAAGTTATCTTTCTCAAGCGGACCTTGTTTTCTGTCTCAGTCAGTGTTCCAGGTACGTAGTATAGAAATTCCTTGGTTTTCTCACGTCAGTAACACTCATGTGGCTATTCCGGCTCTTTATTGTCGCTGAGCCATTGTTTATTAAAACAATAACCCCACGTTTATAGCCGCGACATTTTTGACAATTATTTACGACATACCTGTCATCTCGGGAGCATTCGATAAAAAAACAAAATTTACTATTATTGCCAGAACAGCAAGCGAAACGTGACCACAGTGCATTGTAAATTTACTGTTTAGTGGGACATTCTGTGGGGATACTAGCGTGTGCATGTGGCTTCTTGTTGGTCATCATTATCTTCCTTCGGGTCTAAAAAGGCCGCTTAAGGCGCGGGACACACAGAAAAGACGTAAGACGCAGACGGGGCGCGGACATTTGTCTCTTCCGCGTCCCTTTCATGCAAAATGTATAGAAGCGTCGCGACGCAAAACATAGGTACAGAAGAGACGGGGCGCAGACGCAACACTGTTTGCTGGCGCTCTGTCCGTGACGCGTCCTCGTCTTACGTCTCTTCAAGGCAAGTATCTCAAAAAGCCACTAAACACACTGTACCCTTTAGCGGGCATAGCTCCTCCCAGTGTGAGAAGGGATGTCGCCTGCTCACTCGAGAAAACTAAACAGGAATCGGACTCGCGACATCCCTTGTTTGGTAACAACACGGTGCACGGACGACTCAAAAGTCGCAAAAGTTTCCTCCGTTGCACGCCTGCTCTACAGGGCAGCCCACAAGAAAATCGTTTAGACCAGTGGCAGAAAAGGTTCCCACCTCCTCCTGACCTTTTAGATCCTGACGAGCACTTACCACCAGGAAAAGACCAACCCTACGCAATCTGGAAATCCCTTAATAGATTGCGAGCACAAGTGGGTAGATGTAAAAGCAATTTGTGTAAGTGGGGAATGCTAGACGAGTCACGTACACAGTGTGACTGTGGTGCTCCTTCTCAAACTATGTCTCACCTACTGGACTGCCCCACTTGCCCCTCTTCTTGCACAAGAGCCGACCTCAACACTGCCTCGGACGCCGCTATAGCGGTAGCGACTTTTTGGTCTGACCAAATTTGAAAGAGTTCATTGACACGAGAGAAGAAGAAGAGTATCTCAATTTGTATAGTTCATATTCCAATATTTTGATTATTTCACCCGGTAGACTTAATTCACCTGGAGTCTAATTAATCACTTGGGTGTAAAGGTAGACTTACACCTAGAACTAAGCACAGCTTTGTACGTATGAGCTAGCGACCAACTCTGATGACTGAGTTTTTAAGCCATAAGCCATTCATCCTGGCTTTAGGATTTAAAAGCCAGGACCGACAATTTAACTCTTATTTTAAACTACGTAAAGGTTCCGTTTTAGTTCGTTTTATCATCAATTATAATTCGTAGTCATCGTACCTTAGATTTCATCCTTCCTCATACCTTATTTCTTTTCAATTTCCAAACACTTATTTCTTCTTCTTTATTATACGTGTTAACTTGACCTAATTTCGAGTCTAATGAGGGTATTTGCACTGCTCTTAAATGTTCTATTACCAACTCCTGTCAAAATTATGCATAGTATAGGTATTTGGATCAATCTAAAGATTCCACAACGTCGTGCTTCACAATGAGACATTCACACAAACTTTCACACGTAAATTTTTTGTTTGAACTGAACTGGAATTATGTTAAAATAATGAGCCCGTTTCGCAATATTTAAAAGCGAACATAGATAAAACCACAAAAGAATTTGATTTAGAACTCAATACAATATAAAACTTTATTATATGTTATTATAAAAGTGACAAAGAAAATAGTCGTAAAGTTTTTACTATACAGTTTGTGGTGTAAAAACGCGTTAACTCTTTCAAATAAAGCTGATTATGAAGACAAGTGTTATCATTTTAGAAACAAACATCTTATAATCTATGATTTTCTATTTTTTTTATAAATTCTCACATATAAATTTGAGTTTTAGGTAAAATTCTGTTTTCGGCATATCTTTGACACGCTTTATTTGAAAGAAACAAAAGAAAAAGATACAAAGAACAAATTATTTTTTTTGAAAAACAACTAAACAAATTGACGCACATTCTCATAGCTAATGCACTATAACAATAACTGACATTTAAAAGTTCTCCACATACCAAATTAATTATACAAGCTTAACATCACAATAAAAACTACACACTACGGACTATTAAACCCACTTTATAGATTGTAAAAATCCGCAAAATAGACATACTGAATTTCGGTCGAGAACAAGTGACAGGCATAAAAAACAAAATGTCATTTTCTTGTATTTAACCCCGTTGTTTTGACGTACACTCTATTTTGGTATTCCAAGAATCACTTACAAATCAGCACCTGTCACTTTTGTTACAAATCCCGAAGTATCCGAGCTATTGTTTTAAAACTAGAAACAATTCTATCTTCGCTTCTAAAAAATCTCCGCTCGCTATTTTTGAACGTTTTTATAATGGACCGTGCGTGCTTTTTTATGTAACTGTCACTGTCCTTCATTCTATTCTGGGCTCTACTGAATCACGTAATAAAGTCCAAATTTACTAACGGTAGTTTGCATTTGAGATGTAGCGTTCGAAATTTAAATTTGAAACATTGTTGTCATGATGACAATAGAGCTGGAAGCGTTGACAACTGATTATGGAAGACCGAAGCTTAACGAAGATGTTGAAAATTTTCAACAGTGTCTCAAATGAGTGACAAATTAGTGTTCCGGTTTTTTATTTCATTTATCTTGGCATTGTTCTCACGTTGTGAGTACTTTTGCTTTCTTTTATGACTTGTTTATGGCCAGTACTAATATAAATATGAAATATGGAATTATTTCTTGCGTATAATTTGTATGTCGCGTTGAGCTGATGTGACTTTTAATTTCATTATTTACTGCTTTTGTTCGGCGCTTACTTTACGATCGGCTTTTTAAACAAACCAAAATTACATTTTTAGTCACAATTTTTGAAAGTCAAAATATTTTATTTATTTACTGACTTGTCAACTCTTACCAAACAGGATGAGTAGGTACTTAATTTGTTGGTAATTATTTGTTTTATATTTTAATTAAACACGACGTCGCTTTTGAAAACGAAAATATAAATAGTTCTAACAGAAAAAACATTTTTCAAACGTCGTCGAAAACCAGCGAATGTTCTAAGAAAATATATTTTCTTAGAGACAATGACTTATACGTTTTCTCAGTAGAGATGACAAAAGTTTTGGTGGCTTAAGCTCTCAGCTTATCACATCAAGGCTAGCTGTCATCCACACACTGACAAGTGCCAAATACGTGACTTCTATGTTTACGTTAGGACAGCACTAGTTAGGCATGACAAATTACAAATCCAAAAAATTCGAGCTCAAACCTTGTTTCTATTACGTATAAAGTACATTTTTCTCTGGCAAGTCGTTTAAATGTTGTTGCACGGATAAATGTTCCAATTTAAGCCCATTGTTCAAACAAAATACCTATCTAAATTCAAACGCATTATTATTTAATTGTCAAAAATGTGAAAAATTTGTGAAAATCTCAAAACAAGAACACAAAATAATAAAAACACGATATTAATTCTCATCTACGAGCAATTAATAATTAAAGTAAAGCAATATTTTTGTCGTATTGTTGACGTCAGACAAATGTGCCAGGATTTTTTTGTATATTTTTGTAGTTATAAATCTCCTGTAATGTGACGCACTGATTTGTGGAGAGGTCGAATAATAGATTTGGTTATTTGAATGATTTTATAAGCATGCAGTTTAGTGCGTCGGAATTTGTGATAAAAGTCACTGAATTCTATATTTTTTTTGAACTAAAGTTTGATTCAAATAACCTAATTTACAAACAATATACCTAAGTAGATACTTATTGTAAAATAAACCTATGAGTTTAAGGAATTGATTTACAAAAATAATATATGTACCTAAGTAGGTACAGTCAGCGTCATCAATCGGTATCCCCCTATTGATTTTAACAAGGACCCTTTTCATTTCAACTTTGGATTTCAGTTGGATTTGCTAGTATAGGAACTCGAGCGAAATTAGGTATCCATAAGTATACTAGCAAATCCGACTGAAATCCAAAGTTGAAATGAAAAGGGTCCTTGTTAAAATCAATAGGGGGATACCGATTGATGACGCTGACTGTACGTACACCATAAAATATAAAAATAAAAGTAATTCACTTTTGTACCTTCTAATAATAATTAAGTAAGTACTTACAATTATAAATACTTACCTAACCATTTATGTAATTTTTACGAAAACGTTAAAGTTTGCCTATAACCAAGGATTACATCAGATCTCGACTTAGTGTCCACTCTTTTTTGAAACCGATTAATAAGCATTTTTGACATGGATGAATGGTAAGTAGGTACCTAAGTACTTAAATTAATTCGCGCCACCCAATCGTAAGCACTTTATATTCCAAATCTATGAAATCCAATTCGATACTCTGATACGTTTAATCCGATACTGTCCACATCCATTCACGCTTAAAATATACAAATGAAATACTTGCATTCTAAAAACTATCTGTTTTGCATTTTTCACGCATAACTGGCGTTTCGTCGCATAAACTATTGTGTTAACTGTGGCATTCCAAACATACCTCATTCATTTCTACCTATATTTTGAGCTACTTACACATTTTTAAAATAATTTATTTTTACGCATAACATTTTTTATTAGTATTATTTGGCTATCTAAAACACTTAGATTAGATGCAGTTTAGATAAAGTTTCAGTTAGATGAGCTACATTTGTAGTTTTAATTTTTTTGTATGAATATTAATCAGCTTTCTGCGACGTCGCGAGAGACCGCGAACGAGATGGAGACATTCCGTGCCGACCGACTGGACTTTAATATAACAGGCTTTTGCCCAGCAGTGGGATATTGAGGGCTACTAATAATAATAACCGGAAAATTCTAAATATTCCGCAAAATATTAGCATAATTGTGGAAACAAAGCAGACATCAAGAATCAGTTTTGTTACCTATTTCTTTTGGAAATGTTATTGGGATCTCTAATCGTAAGCGTCCACAGGCCCGCATCGCACGCAGCGGACGGATCGCATCAAGCGGATTATCTGTGTAATGCGATGCGTACGATGCGGACAGGTGGACTCACTTATATGAGTTTCTATACAAATAATACTACGATCCGTTGCGTGCGATGCGTCCGAAGCGTACGATACCGACATGTGGACGCTTACCTTAATACGCCCTTACGTATCGGATTTTTTTTTTGTTTATACGTAATAATAAGATCGATGTAATCTATAAACCCTTCTAAAATAGTTTATTTTATTTACTACCTAATTAATAATAATCGATTTAGTCTATAACCTTTTAAATTATTTCATTGAATCCGCAAAGAAACAATAACTTGTTATAGGAAGCCATCAATAACCCCCTTTCTCCCCCTTCCGAGGAATTAGTCGCGGGCTGTCAAGTATGACGCAATTATTGGGCCGATCCATCATCTCTGACGTACAACACAACTAAATAATTTACGGGTTAAACATTGGGGTATAAAATAATTGAAGTAGCATTTTGAGGGTAAAAACAAGCGCTTATGGACAGTGTTTGGGTATTTTTAAATGATATCGAAGCTTGGCTACTAAACATATATAATTATAAAGTTATTAAAAATTTCGTGAAAAAAATAATATAAGTACTGAAACTATTTTACTTACAAGTTAATGTGCACTTGTAATTAGTTCATAATAAAAATTAAATATTTTTTTATAGGTTGTAAGTAGGTACCTATGTTAGATTGTAAGAGCAAGAACATAGCCTTCTACATACAGCAGTTGAAGTCAAGCTGCAGATGATGATGATGAAATATTTCGATATTAGAAACAATCTGTTTTAAATATAAAACTTGAATAGGTAGGTACTCTTCCATTGACATCTGTCCAAAACACTCCAGCGCCAACGATTACAAACTAAACCATTGAAAATGCGAAAAACAAATTATCCGGGCGCACAAAGGCTTTTCTAATAACCTAGCGAACAAAACGCCCCCTGCCGCACAAGGGCGTAATCTCCATTCAGTCGGCGGCAATCTGTCAAGAGATGGCGCCACAATGGGGGATTAACGGTATTACGCCACCTTTGTGGTACGTGGGTTATGATCGAGAGACCGAATATTGGGGATTATCACAGCTCCCCTTACGGATTGCGTGGGGTACGTTTCATTTTGTTTTGACGGATAAATGTTAGTCTCTGGTCACAAAAGCTTTACGGAATTTTAATACTTTTTGAGTAAGCTAAGTACGGAAAAGAGGGCACAAACTTAATTCTACAGCTAATAGTCTCCTTACAATATTATTCTTTTTTCATTGACATTTAGATTTTTCAAAATGAATAGGATTTTTCCTCCTCGGCCATGTTCCGCAGAAAATCAGAAAATGTTGAAAGTTTTTTTCAATTTATCGAAAAACAAGGAAGAAAATAATGTCAAAGCATAAAATGCATGAATAAAGCCACTACAATATAATACTTACCTACTTATGCTCCCGCTTGGAACTGACAAAATGATATTATTTACCGCATATCATAACTGGAGAATTTTGTTTATAATATTGTCACGAAGAGCACATTATAAAAGTATTATTTATTATTCCTTTAAAAACAACAATCGTATATAATAACCCTATAAAATGTGTCAGCGACGTAATAATTGGGGCGGAAAATTATTATATTATTATAATAATATAAATAGTTTAGAGACGGGATATAATTTTATGTCGTGTAATATGGAAGCAGACTGTGGTCGTAATTCATAATTCTGTGTGTTGTTGGACTATGAACTTTGATACTCGCATCTGTTTTCAATTTCATTTCATTGTCAAATAAATATGTAGGATTATTGTCATAATCCCAACTAAGAAATTTCCACCAGTAGGTAAGGATTATGTCAATTTTCAAAACACTTTTGGCGTTTTAAAGAGAAAAAAAAAGAAAAAGAATGGCATTATGTACTATTAACTAAAATATTTGATTCATTTGGGAACTCCACTTGGTGATGACGTGACGTTATCAATTATTCATACAGGCTAGTGACACCAGAGTGTGTATGAAAGTGTTAAATACCTACCTACACAGCTTAGCTTTACTGAAACAGCTCACATTTTAAACTGATCTCAACCTACGTTTTAAAATAATTTTTGCGTTTCGTTAGTTTTTAATGGGAAATACCTATGACTTTAGTCGCGGCGGATGACTCCTGACTCCCAAAACGAAAAAAATGTTTTATACTCAGGGTAATTTAAAAATCTACGATATTTGTTCCGGATCTGGGTATTGCTGTACCATAGTAGTTAACCTTTTTTGTTCAAGTATCAAAACATTTAGCCGCAGCATACACGGACAAAGATTTTATTGTACTCGATGGTTAAAATAAAAAGTCTTGTTTATTTGAGATCCCTAAAATCTACACGCGACAATGTGCAATAATTTGATAGTTTTATTCGTTTTCCACTCGAGAGAATATCAAGGAAAGGCGGGAATATGTCACGATTTATTGTATTTTTTTATATTATGTTTCCGTCTAACATAAATTATAAATATTAAAATAAAATACATGGAATAACTATTTGATCTCATTCTCTCGGTGGTCTGTTTCATGAAAATGTAACTTTTATTTTAATTACAATTTAGCGAATGTCTAATCAACTGCAGGAAACAGGTTTCTAATAAATATAAATTAGCTATGACAAAAGGAAACGAGTGAAATAAAACTGAAATAATAGGTGATTTCGAGCTGGGTGGTGAAATTAGTGTCATTTGAGTTTAATGCTAGTTATTAGCGATGATATTATACTGAGAGACTTTCTGAGCTATAACTTAAACAACAGTTGACATTTCGTTATTATAATTTACTAGCTGCTGCCTATTAATTACTAGCTGCTGCCCGCGGCTTCGCTCGCGTGGTACCCGAATAAAAAGTAGGTAGCCTATGTCACTCTCCAGCCCTCCAACTATTTCCACACAAAAAATCACGTCAATCCGTCGCTCTGTTTTGACGTGAAATCAGAACATATAAACAAAGAAATAAACACACTTTCACATTTACAATATGGGTATGGAAATGAATACAGTTTCGGACAATAATACCTAATGTCTACAGGCAATTTTTTTTTTATTGTTTAACAAAATATACTCCTATTAATAGCTCACAGCAGTCATAGACTTACATAGTATGCATAATACGAGTTTGTATACCTATATTTACAAAAAAATTGCACAAATGTATCAGTCATGTAGTTTCTTGGACGATTATTCGTCCAAGTTAGTTCCCATAACACAAGCTCTGCTTACTTTGGGGCTAGATAATGCTATGTGATTTCTACTTATAAAATAATTAAAGTAAAAAACATAGTAAAACAACCACACACGAGACAAATGCGCTGCAGGAATCGAACCACCTTCTGTGTTCCAGGCGGGTTTTCTTCCACTGCACCACACGGCCGTCCGATATCTAAAACGCCGTAAGGTGACATTTGGTCAAATTTCATTTTTAAATGCCATGTTATAAATCTCAAAATTCTCTTTCGATCGATCTTGAAACTAGCAGACCTCTGGCAGATGTCGTCAAAATAAACGTATTTTATCTTCAGTACCTTTTGGTACCAAAATATAATTGTTATCATTGAAAAAATGAGTTCATCGTATAATAGAGTCGGGCCAATCAAGAAGTTGTACAAGTTAATCAGTTGTTCAAGTCCTATGTTTACTGCGGCTCTGGCTTACGACGGCGATCCAATCAAACTTGCACAGTTTTCATGAGCAGAGGATTACGACTTTCTTATTGTGGGAGATTAGAGAAGGGAGGATATTGAGTAGAGCGTGGTTTGTGTATTATGGCCACCGAGACCGAGACCGGAGACAGGCCTTGTAGGGGCGCGCGAAAGAGACAGGAGATAGAGAACCATCATTAAATGACAACGGTCTCCTAAACTGTCTTTGTCTTTGGTCTCGGTCTCCGCCAGCTAGACTCGATGAAGTTTATAATAATATTCATCTCCGGTTAAAATAAGTAAATACTTTTTAGATTAAAAAAACGTTTACCGAAAAGAAGGGTAGACCCAAATCGTCTCTTCTTTCGTTTCTCGTCGTTTCTTTTTTTTATACTGCTAAGGTAGCAGACAAGCATACGGCCCACCTGATGGTAAGCGGTTACCGTAGCCAATGGATGCCTGCGACAACAGAGAAGTCAAGCGCTGCTGACCCTTTAAAAGAAAAATCACTGCGCCGACAGCACAGTGGACAAGACTGGTCCGCCAGCTGTCATCGCAGCGCTTCCTTGCAGAGCTCTGGCAACTTCACTCACCGCAGAAACACAACACTACTCGAGAATTTGTTTTGTTCGTTCATACCTTTTCAAGTGCTCTAGCGGTCTCTATTATTTTACCTCCAGCAAATTGGCATGGCTCTACTTTGTAGATTATTCTGGATGGACAAAGTAGGGTGACACTCTGTAATAAATGTAGGACAATGTTATGAGGTATGAAGTTATGACAGTTTTAGTATTGTGCGTTCTATGAAGTACTTTGTCCGAGTAATTCATGATTTCTGTTTTGTGCCAGACGGAATTAATGTAGTGACAACGCTTTGTGGATTCTGATCAGTGAAGATTTGTGTGTGTTGTAAATTTTGACGAAATTGTTTGAGTGTAAATTTTATAGCGATGGACTTGCTACCTGTCTCTTAGGAATGCTAACAACTGCAAAATGTGAGTACCTATGAATGAGTGAATTAACACTTTTATTGTATACCAATAGATAAAGTCTATGATAAAGTGACTACGTGTGAAGTATGGTGGTTCTACATGCCTCTGACTCATCATCATCATCACTGACAACTGAAAATTAGTCTTCAAAGAATCGGTTGGTCTATGTTTAACTAGGAAACTCGTACCTACATTCAAACATTCGTTTTTTAATAAAATACCTATTAAATAAGATTTAAAAAAAAAGGATTACTTATGCTCCAAAGTAATAAAACTCGTAAAATAACACTCCCAGGTTTTAAAACTACGTCCTTCGGGAATAACCCCTTTTATAAAAATAAAGTTCATAAAATTCAAATTAGCGACAACCCCTAGTCTTCAGGGACCATTTAAATTCATAAATAACCCTTCAGGAAAAAACGCAACAAAAACACCCCAACAATTAACAAATTGTGAACGTTTTAGGGTTAATTTTAACCTCTTCCTGTGTAACTCAAGACAGTGTTTTTTTTAATTTATTATTGTCAGAAATTGTGTGTTGGTTTTCACAATTAAGTTGTATAATACAATATTTATGAACATAATTATTACGTTGAATGACTGTTGTCGTTTTTTTCTGGCATATTGATAGTTAGAAACCTTACTTTTTGTATTGATTTTGTTTTTTAATAAATAATATCAAGAAGAACTTGGGTCACCGACACAGCCAAACGGATTAGCACGTTGAAATGGCAATGGGCAGGCCATATAGCACGCAAAACAGATGGCCGATGGGGTCGAAAAGTTCTCGAGTGGAGGCCACGGAACGGCCATCCACCAACAAGATGGATAGATGATCTTGTAAAGACCGCAGGTAGGGGGTGGATTCAGGCCGCGTCCAAAGGGAAGTTCACGGTCTGAGATAATGATGATGATGATGATGAATATCCAGAAAGTTGATTTGTCTATAACATTGTCCAAAAGGTTATTAGGTCATTTTAATTATATCGATGTATTGTGTAGAAATCTGCGGCGGTTTTAATTACTTTAGTTTCTAATTAAAATATAATAACCCTATTGTTTGATAATAACTGTAAGTACCTTGCTTTACAAGTTTAGTAACTTTGTGAAATGTTGTAAGCCACGAAGGCGGTCTTCATGTGATTCGATTTATCGACTCGAGTAACTATATGAATAAATCAAATCAAATTGAATCAAAGTCATTTATTGCGGTGACTAATGCCCGAATACTGAAACGCTACTTAAATATTTGCTACCTACCTTATCTGTTTGAGACGTTCATACTCTTCAAAAATGACAGTTAATGATAGTTAATGTCAATGATAAGCACCACTTAAACTAAGTAGCGTTTCAGTATTCGGGTTTAAGCTTTTAATTTTGAGTAAGTTCTTACAGTAAGTTTATTCGAACTGATTTAATTTTTGTTTTTAAATGACTAACTTAATCACCGACAACGTGAAATAATCACTAAAAACCTACAAAGTAATTTTATAATTTTACTACTAAAAAACTTACTTCTATTAGGATTGAAGGAAATAACTTTTACAAATCCAGTTTTTATAAATTATTGATTAAGAAATTGCTTTCAAACGATTATATTAATTGATCTTATCAGAATTTATATTCTCGATGTTTATCTAAGAAATCCATAAAAAGTGGTCAAGTATAGCTTCAGTCAAACCGAAGCAAAATCGGTATTTGGGAAAAATGTTGCGCCGGCGCCGATTTGTTGTTCTATGAAATGTCTAAACGAAACTGATTGAGATTAGCACATCTAAACCGCATTCAGCGGTGCGGTTCAGACTTCCAAAAATGCATCCAATTCGATGACTTTCATCGGAACGCATTTTTCGAATTCGGAACATTCCGAGAAGGTCTGAACCGCACTGCAGGAGCTGTGAAAAATTGTCTCTTGAACTCGGTTTAGAGTGTTGATCGCGTTCAATTGCAACTGTGAAATCGGCCCTTAAATACTACAAAAATAATTCCACAACTGCAGTGCGATTTAGACTTCCGATAATTCATCCGATTCGATGATTCTCTTCGGAAAATGGACGTTTTTTCAGCGAATAAACGACGCTTTCCGAATTCGGAATACTTTCCGAGAAGGTCTGAATGGCACTTCGAACGAAAGTTTCCTTTCACCATTATGACTAAAATTAAAAAACACCGTGATACCTTTTCCTTTCGTATGCTCACTCTTTACCGAAATCTTTTTACCGAACATCTGTTTGTCATCTCTATTTTAAAACTTCCGACACCGTCTCAATTATCATGCATTTTTGTTCTAATGACCACACATCGCTGTATTTCAATCATATGCTGCAGTTTTTGCCGTAATTAGGATTTTAATTGAGTAATTTATTGAAGCCTAACAAGCTTTATGGCCATTTAAGGTCTGGTAATTTGGACCACTCATAAATTATACTCATATTTTGTAAAATATAGATTTTCTATATTTGTGTAAAGTAAGTAAAAATATCTACGAAAAATAGTGAGAAAGGAAGGTTAATTTTGTAATAAGATAATAGTTTTGACAATAATCATTGTAAGGAGCTGCATTTACCAAAAAAATAATATGTTTTGTAAACGCTCAGAAACGCTCATCCACAGAAAAATATTCCAAAACTAAACTTTTTAATATTTCCCTAGAGTAGTTTCCCTAGACACGACCAAACATTATTCTTTCATATACCTACTTACATGCCTTTATGAAATCTTTACACTTAATAGGTAGGTACATTATAAAAAAAACAGTAGGTATGTTTTCTTTGTTAACATTTTCAAAAGTTGATAAAAATAGACGAAAATACGTTCATAAATTCGAATAACTTTACATAAAGTTTTCGTTCCAAATCCTGAACTAAGTAGGTACGATTGGTTTGAAAGTAGGTCGAGCGGTATATTAAAGTAAGAACCTATTTGATGTTGGACTAAGGAATCCTAGGATATTAGGTACCAGCTGACTAGATACTACTTTAAAATGAAGGTACTGAGACTGACTATTGAAAGTTCTCACGTGTTTTTAGGAATATATTTCAATAAGTCCACATAATTATAACTAGGAACCTAACAAACCATTTTTTTTACATTGTATGTGTGGGCATGGACTTACCAAATCGCACCTCACAAGTAATATAGTTGCAACTCAAAATTTTGCAATATTGAGTTAAGTATGCCATTAAATACAATTTTTTTTTCTCTATCGACTGGTGAGACCCTTATATTTCTACCTCTTTTTATCGCTAAATGGTAGCACTAAAACTCTTTATTGACTATCCATCTCGTTCATTAATTTGTCAAGTAGCATAGTTACATCTAAGTTGAACCACTGTTGAATAAGTCACAACTCGTGCCAGACGTGTTTTGCCTGTTACATCTCAAAATAAAACATTGGAATGTTAGCTTGGATACAAAATCATAGTTTAAAAGTAATCAATATAGTTGTATTATCTAGTTGTAACTGTATTGCCTGTCAATAAAAATAAGCCATGAGGTTCACATTAAGAGTTGTAACTGTATTGCTTGTTAGTAATTTCCTTTAAATAGATTTTTACGAAAAACATTTCAACTTACAACTATATTGCCGCTATTTTGTTTGAGTTAACACTATATGACCTGTTAAGATTATCGCATAAGTTCTTCGAGGTGTTGCTTATTTCTAAATGTGACTCTATTGCCTGTGCATATTTTTACAAGTTTTTATTTAGCTTCACCTGTTTCAGTGTCTGTCTGATGTCTTTCTGTCATTTTCCTGTGTCCGATTGAGCTGAAATTCAGCATACATTACTGATGCAATAAAACAGTGACAGCTAATTGTTTTTTTCAAAAGAAATTAGGTACATACATACATAAACTCACGCCTTTTTCCCATCATAGGGGTAAGCAGAGACCACAGATCTCCACTTGCTACGATCCTGACACACTTCCTTGGCTTCATTCACTCTCATCACATTCTTCATGCAAGCTCGTCGGTTTATGATACTCTTGACCTAGCCTTTTTCCAATAATTCGCCAAGAAATTAGGTATGTATTTAAATTTAAAAGAAATTATATAGTAGAAGCTGAGGAGATGAGAAGATGGCAGTGTAGCGTCAAGTAAAGCAGAAGTGTTATGGGAAGTCGAAAGGTTCTAAGAACAGGTCTAGGATTCAGTCACTAAAACTGTTTGCAGTGCGGCTAAAGAAGACCCGAGAGCCAAACTGGCCCGACACTAAACCGCACCGAGGATATCCTAGGTGATAACACCCGCTTTCAAAACGGGTATCAACTTGATACCAGTACAAGATCAGGGTGGCCCTGAAGCAGCTTAAGAACTGTTGTTCTCAACAAGGCGCCGGGCGAAGACGGAATAACTTCAAGAGCTTTTGAAAGCGGGTGTATCACCGGTAATTAAAGTCCATCAAAAGCTCTTCAACTCCGTCTTGCTCGAAGGTACTACAGCAGAAGCATGGAACAAGAGCGTGGTGTTGCTGTTCTTGTTGTTGAGCCATGTTTATAAGCTGTTTTCAAGAATTATCACGAATTGTCTCGATCGCAGGTTTGATGACTTTTAGCCTCCCAAACACACACACGCTGCGGCAAGTCATACAGAAGACCGAAGAATATAACTTGACGCTTTGTTTCGCGTTTGTGGACTATGAGAAAGCCTTTGATTCGATTGAAACATGGGAGGAGCTCGAGTCTCTCCAGCGATGCAGAATTGACTATCGGTACATCGAAGTTTTGAAGTGTTTGTTTAAAAATGCCACTTCGTAACAGCTTCTCATCCAAAATACGTCAATTCATTAAGACAAAAGTCTTCAATCAATACGTGGTTCTTCACTATTGGCCTCAGAGTAGCTCAACGAGCAATGGAGAGGGCTGTGCTTGGGGTTTCACTGCGGAATTGAATCAGAAATTAGGAGATACGTAGAACTCGGGTTACCGACAAAGCCAAACGGATTGGCACGTTGAAGCGGCAATGGGCAGGCCATATAGCACGCAGAACAGATAGCTGATGGGGCCAAAAAGTTCTCAAGAGGAGGCCACGGACCGGCAAGCGCAGCGTTGGACGTCCACTGACACTATACATACGACCTTGTAAAAACTGCAGATCTGCAGAACTACAGGTAGTAGTAGTAGTAGATGCAGGCCACCTCCAACCACAACACATGGAAATCTTTGAAGGAGGCCTATGTCCGACAGTGGACGTTCAACGCCAGAGATGATGATGATGATGATAGTTTAGTAGTTGTATTTTGCTCTTCTACATTTTTGATAATTAGGTACCTAAACTGTGGTAAAGTACTTACTATTTCTCTTCGGTTTCTTATTTTTTGTTTAGCTACTGTTGATTTTTAAATATAGTTTTTTGTATTAACATTTTTTGAATTTAATTTACGAGAAATACAAGTTACCTTCATAAAACGCATTTTAACTTCTCAAACACTAGGAAAATGTACATTAAAATGTTAATTATAACCGTCGAAACGCACATAAGTTAGTTTTTAAAACAGGCAATATAGTTATATTTCAAAAAAGCACCTGAATAGATAAGCAATACAGTTGTAACTCTGAGTACTACTACAATAATATTTATTTTACGAAAACTATTTACTATAAACTTACTAGAATAGGAAATATTCATAGCCAAGCGATATACCTATATTTTTGCATTTAAGTTAAGACATTACTGTTAATATTTTAGACGGTACGATTTTTCAAAACTTCAAAACGCGATATCTCAAAATCATTGTTTTTGAGTTGCAACTATATTACTTGTGAGGTGCGAAATGTATTTGGACATACCACTGGCTACCCCCTTAGATATAATATTTAAAGGATCTAAAAATGCTTAAAGGCCTGAAAGATTATGTTTACCGCACCTTGGGAATACAGTACCTATAGGTACCTACACAGAATGTAGGTATACTGTATTCCCAAGGTGTATAACTGTATATTCAGTGTAAAAAATACGTGGTCTTATTACTTTTCATTAAATTTTTCATAATAATATGGCTGAAGAATTTGAGTCGTGGTCTTATTTTTTGTTCTCTCTGAGAGTCTTTTAAATGTATTTTTATATTTATTTTTATAATGTTCCTAAATCTCTTTCGGGTACATATGAAAAGTCCGAAAACCGAAATGCCGATCCTTGAAATGCCGATGCTTGAAATAGCGAATGCTCGTAAAGAAGAATGCTTAAAATGTAGAAGCTTTAAATGTAGAATGCTTAAAAATCAGAATGCTCGAAATGCCGAAAGCCAAAATACCGAAGCTTAAAACATAGAAGCTTAAAATGCCGACGCTCAAAATTTAGAATGCTTGACATATAAAAGCTTGAAACCAGTAATGCTCGAAATAATTATGTAGATGTAAGAATTTTTTTTTGTCTTTACTTATTATTATTAAGAGGTAAAGTGTGTTTGTATTGTACTCGTATGTAGGAGGTTATCTCAAAAACTACTCATCTGATTTAAAAAATTCTTTCACCTGTATTTAGAATAAGGGGAGGGGGAGGGAGAGGGGGAGGGAGAGGGGGAGGGGGGAGGGGGAGGGAGAGGGGGAGGGAGGGAGAGGGAGGGAGAGGGAGGGAGAGGGAGGGAGAGGGAGAGGGAGGGAGAGGGAGGGAGAGAGAGGGGGAGGGAGGGAGAGGGGGAGGGAGAGAGGGGGGGAGAGAGGGAGAGAGGGGGGAGGGGGGAGGAGGGGGGAGACAGGGAGGGAGAGGGGGAGGGAGAGGGAGAGGGAGAGGGAGAGGGAGAGGGAGAGGGAGAGGGAGAGGGAGAGGGAGAGGGAGAGGGAGAGGGAGAGGGAGAGGGAGAGGGAGAGGGAGAGGGAGAGGGAGAGGGAGAGGGAGAGGGAGAGGGAGAGGGAGAGGGAGAGGGAGAGGGAGAGGGAGAGGGAGAGGGAGAGGGAGAGGGAGAGGGAGAGGGAGAGGGAGAGGGAGAGGGAGAGGGAGAGGGAGAGGGAGAGGGAGAGGGAGAGGGAGAGGGAGAGGGAGAGGGAGAGGGAGAGGGAGAGGGAGAGGGAGAGGGAGAGGGAGAGGGAGAGGGAGAGGGAGAGGGAGAGGGAGAGGGAGAGGGAGAGGGAGAGGGAGAGGGAGAGGGAGAGGGAGAGGGAGAGGGAGAGGGAGAGGGAGAGGGAGAGGGAGAGGGAGAGGGAGAGGGAGAGGGAGAGGGAGAGGGAGAGGGAGAGGGAGAGGGAGAGGGAGAGGGAGAGGGAGAGGGAGAGGGAGAGGGAGAGGGAGAGGGAGAGGGAGAGGGAGAGGGAGAGGGAGAGGGGGAGGGAGAGGGAGAGGGGGAAGGAGAGGGGGAGGGAGTGGGGGAGGGAGTGGTGGAGGGAGTGGTGGAGGGAGAGGGGAAGGGAGAGGGAGAGGGGAAAGGAGAGGGGGAGGGAGAAGAGGAGGGGAGAGGGAGGGTAAGGGAGAGGGGAGGGGGAGGGGGAGGGAGACCCAAACATGGATTTTCCACTGTTATTCACTGAGAAGTTCTGACACAATAGGTCCTGACTCCATCAGATCAGCAGCTGTCACCATATTATTACATTGTAGTCGGAACTTCACCGATACGCTGAGTTCCAAGTTTCAACTCGATCGGACTATTTACTGAAGAGTTCTGTTGAACAGCTCCTGATGTCATCCTCAGATCAGCTTGTTATGACCATATTATTACATAACTAAATCGGCTTATTTACTGAGGAGTTCTGTTGAACAGCTTCTGACTCCATTATCAGGTCAGCTTAATGTTACCATCATATTGCATTGTCACTGATATCCTATCAAGTTCTTAAAAAATTCCCGAATCGCGTATGCCTTTAAAATATGAAGAGTTACCTCGATTTCTCCAAGATCCCATCATCAGATCCTGACCTGATGATCAAAAGGAACATTGGAAAAGTGTACCCTTTCAAACAAAAAAAGAATCTTTGAAATCGGTCGAGGCGTCTTCGAGTAACCGGTGAACGTACACAAAAAACACAAAAAAAAAATCCGACGAATTGAGAACCTCCTCCTTATTTTTTTAAGTTCGGTTAAGAATACAATAATTTTGTAAGTATTTAAGTCGTTTCACTATCACGTTTCCATCTTGCTACTTTACACCTAAACTACTTTCGCACCCGTAAAAACTACCACGAAATAAAGTACTAAAAAATTCAATAATTTATGTAAGTACTTATTTCGATCATTTTCGATGTTTTAGTCATTCGGCATTTGGAACTTATACTTATTAAGCATTCTACTTTGTAAACGTTCGGCAATTGAAACTTTCGGCATTTCGAGCATTCTGACTTTTAGCTTTCGACCTTACAAACTTCTATCTTTCAAGCTTTCTGCATTTCAACCGTTCTACATATCGAATTTCGCTATTTTAAGCATCGGCATTTCAAGGATCGGCATTTCGGTTTTCGGACTTTTCATATGTACCCTCTCTTTCCTATCAAGATCTGATATAAAAAAAACAAGCACCGTTATGATAAAATCATATTAAGTCTTTTATTCATTCATAGGCTATTAGACCACCTTCGAAGATAAAGGAAAAATCAAAAGGGAGGTCGTCATTTTTCATACTTTTACTCTTCCACAGTAAACTACTAACCATTTTACCTCGATCGATTTATCGATTATATCGATTTTTCGGTCATCAATATTCAACTTCCGACATCAATGGGCTAAAACATCAAATTAAAACTAACGAAATTCGATACTAAAAAATAGTTGGTGTCCGTAAATAGTCATACCAATAAAATAACTCACGCCATTCACTTGTCAAAGGGGAATGGTGACAAAATGGAGCAAAATATGGTTATTGTCATATTATGTTGTATGACAGCGAGCGAGCCCAAAATAAACGTTGAAAGAGTTGAACAGCTGGTATGGATGGTAGGCTGGGGCACAGTGAGAGCTTCAACAAAAATATGTCAACATTGCAATTCAGTCAGTGTTAGTGCAGTACTTGTGTAAATGTACGTATGTGTTCTAGAGATACTAATATTCTTATGTAAAGACAATTTTCATTATTTAAATAGGTTATAATACAGTTTTTGCAATGGTTGATGCTCAGTCCTGCTTTAAATTCATGATTTTACGTAAAAATCTTTATCAACATTGTTTACCATCACTTACTTGCCAAGTAAAACGGAATCTAAATTACAAATTGCTTAATTTATATGTCGGCTAAGTGTGTCTACATCTTAAATTTTGAGTTTCACTGCAAATATGGCTTGCTTTTATGACAATACTTAAATGGCTTTTGTGGATGGCTCGGTTATTTTAATGGTAAGTGAATTGTGTTTATATCCTTTTGCTTTCAAACTAGTGTTGAGTATGACGTGACTGACGCGGCTCTTTTGTCCCGTACAAAATTCAACTTTGTGTGATCGGCTCAACTTCTAAAAATGTCATGCTTCAATTCAAATGTCATGTGACCGTACACAATATGACAAAATCAGAAAATGACGTTACTCTTGTTAAACTTTCGCGATTTGTTAACATAATGATAATTATTATTACGGGATTTTATCGCGTACCTTTTATTTATTTTAAAAGGTACGCGATAAAATCCCGTAATAATAATTATCATGACGTTACTCTTTCCTCAAGCTTCATTCAATCTTCAATCACTCCTCGCTTGACAATGACAAGAAAGAATTTTGACTGATCGGACAGATTGACATATGAGAATGAGTGAGTAGTCCGCCAAAATAATGAACAGTCAATTGAAAATGACCGGCTCAAATGAACCGGCTCACGGTACCGGCTCAAAATCAAAATGAACCTTCTCTGACAAAAGTCAATCTAAAATCATGAGTCATACCTAACATTATTTCAAACACCAATTTGTCCTATTTGGGTGGGATTCGTACTTTACTCATAAACGTAGCATTAACTTGTGAAATCTAAATTGTACTAAACAAACTGAACATAAATTACTATTATTGTTTTATATCGAAGGGAAAGAAGGCTTTACTTAGCAGTCAAGGTAACTGGATAGCTAGCGTTATAAATAGTTACGTAACTAATAAAAATAACGTCTTTAAAAATATAAATTGTAAGAAAGCACTTACCTACCTATTAATATTTTCACTATGTGAAAAAAGCTGAAATACCTAAATCCCGTTTAAATAACGAGATATTCATAATTTTCAGGAGATAGGGAGACCTTTGCCCAGCAGTGGGATACTTTTTAAGTCATAAAAAAATAGTTCTAATAGTAATAAGATTATTAATAGTACTTTGCCATAATTATAACTTTGGTAGTAGGTATGTGGCACCATCTAGCGGCAGTTGTTTTAACTAAATCTGGAATCAGAAGCACCTGTCATTTGAAATAGCTTTCAGGGTAATTTTTATGACATTTTGATAAAATTATTCTGAACATAGGTATTTAAAATTATAAAGGAGAGTGGTGATCTGCAGTGCAATTCAGACCTTTTCGAAATATATTCTGAATTCGGAAAGAGATGCTTCTCCGCTGAAAAAACGTCAACCTTCCGAAGAAAATCATCGCATTTTGAAGTTTTAAACCTAACCACAAATGAGATCATTTATCAAACTTAAACTAATATTAAGGTTTATTGATGTGTTATTAGGGTTGAAAATTGCATGCACCGCAATAATATGTTCGCTCTGTGACGGTTTTTGTTTCTGCGGGGCTATCTGTAGCTCGTGGTGGGCCCGAGCCCCATCAGATCCGACTAACGAGCCTGAACAATGTCTCTATTAGGTAGGGCTTGAACTGGGGCAAGGACAACTGTGGAGAGTTTTAAATAAATAAATAAATATTGCTGGACATTTGACACAGCGCCATCTAGCCCCAAACTAAGCAAAGCTTGTACTATGGGAACCAGATAACTGATAGAATACTTACTTATATATTTTTTGTAAACACATACTTATAATACTTTATAACATCCAGAGACACAACAAACATCTATGTTCATCACACAAATGTTTATCCTGGATGGGAATCGTACCCACGACCTACAGAGCAGAAGGCAGAACTACTACCAACTGAGCTAAGAGGCCAGTCAAGTTTTGAAGTTAGCGCGTTTTGTCTAAATGTAGCGTATTTTGAGTTGAGGCATTTTGTGTCTTATCTAAGTGGATTTTCAGTTGGCGCTATGGTCAGTGCAGTGTCCTTTAGTAATACAAGTAGGTAGGTCACTAAATAAAAAAATAAAAAAAACCGACTTCAATGTTTTAAAGGCTGAGTAATTTTCTGCACTCTCGAGATTTATGTTCATAACTCCGAAGATCCTTGACAGATCCTCACCAAATTTTTATGGCACCAATGGGAAAGTATACTCTTTCAAACAAAAAAAGAATTTTACAAATCAATCCAGGCGTCTTCAAGTAATCGGTGGACATACATTAAAAAAGCACAAACAAAAGAAAACCTCCTTTTCTAAACTTCGGTTAAAAATAAAATTGAGGAAATTATCAACTAAAGGCTCACTCAGACTTCACTCGGGTTATTATTAGAGGTATAAGTACCTATACCTACTATATCCATCTGCAATAATGTGCTTTTGAATTTTATAACCTTTGTTAAAAATGAAATAGCATAGAGGCCACTTCGACTCTATATTTCTTCTGTCCCATCGAACCCGTAGCGATCCCCTTACCGCACTATGCAAATAAAGTTAGTAGCAAAAACAAAGAGAAACACGGTAATTACACTTGGTGGAAAATTAACTGACATAGATACCGCGAACATGCACCAGGGCCATGCACGGTACGGACGTAATGAGTCGAGATATCGATGTTTTAGTGCACGCTAGTGTACAGAGAGCGTTAGGCGAGCAACCACACACCGCGTTAAACGTTTATGGGTATCATTTTAATTTATTGACACGTGTCTGGTGTGTAGTACCTATGGTGTGTATATTCTATGTATATCTATATAAGTGTATACCTATTTGTTTGGAAAACTAGAATAGAAAACACTTTATTGTAGGTACACAAAACAAAACACATTACGAATATAAAACAAAAATAACAAGTACAATGGGCGGCTTTATCGGTTAAAGCTATTTTTCCAGACAACCTTAGAACTTTAAAGTATATTATGTGGTGTATCAATATTATAAACTAGCTACTGCTTCGGCTTCGATCTCGTGATAATTGGTGACCCTAGCACAAAGGGATAATATAAATTCCTAGTAGCGAAATGATCATCAGAATCAGATCAGTCGTTCTAGAGATTACAAACAAACAATTTTTACCTCATAATGATTTTATTATTATAAATGTAAATATATTATGCTTGTGAGTGATTAAATGTCTGTATATTTAATGTTAGACTTTATTTATGAAAAAAAAAACTTTTTTTATTACTTACTTACTAAACTATACCTACATATTTCGCTCAGTCTAAACCTAACCTAAGCAGTAAGTGCATTTAAAGGCATTGGCTACTGTACTTTTAGTGCACGCGAGTGTACCATTATACTTCGGTTTATGTTTATGATGCACGAATTTGATGAATCTAAGTGTATTGATATGTAAAGCACGATTTTGCAGGTAGACTTTGATGTCTCTATAATTAACTTACAATTGAGACATTTACTTTCTTGTAAGTTGATTTACTTTCATGTGACTCGTAATTTTGATACTTTTCGTTAGTTTGACAAGATCCCATCCAGCCCCTTGCCATCTAATGAAATAAAAAAATAAAAAAATAGGATCCAAAAATTAGGTCTTACTAACAAACTTGAACACTGGTTAAATAATGCTTAAGATTCGCCCCGTCTCTATCTAACAAAAAAGGATGGCAGTTGTTTAAACGGTGTTTCAATTTTAACAGAATTTCATACGTAGAGGGGATGTGTTCATCCCCTCCTTCATCTAAAAGGTTAGTCTATTTTCGATAGTCATTTATAAAATAAAGAAACGCGATCTTTTCTGCATGTGGCAACTTACCCCACCAGCTGATCGTAAATCTGCACGAAAGGGTTGTAAATCGAGCTACCCTCGAACCGGTGATGTACTGGCGCCAGGGTAAGTTGAACCCTCCGTTTGAACCAAACTTTCAAGTAAACAAGCAATTTATTCAAAAATAAAAAAACCCGGCTGAACTGAAAAGTTGGAAACAGCATTTTCTTATCAATCACATAACAAAATTAAATTACAATTTTATATTATTATGTAGGTATCTAGGGTTCGATGCCGTGCGCATTTTCCTAAACGTTGTTGTCACAGTTGACACACAGATGGCTCTGTGAGTACCTAAATTAAATGCGTAAGTTATTTCTTAAATATGAGATATCTCCCAAAAGGCTGAACCAATTTCAATGCAGTTTGTTCTAAACGTTGCGTGTGACTAAATAGAAAGTTTTAGTATGCGTTTTGGTTAGCAATTCTGTTTAGGGCGAAAAATAGATTTTCAAAAATTTTGAGTCTCGATTTAGTCTTCGAAGATGTCATGTTAGATTTTTTAAAAAATTATATTTGATATCAGTCCAACAACCTCTTGATTTTGACATGGATTTTGATATGATAGCGTGATTTTCATTTTGAAAATTCACAAATTGTTGCATTTTTTAGCCGCACTATTTGATTTATCGAAATAAAAAGTATTCTAGAGCACAATCGAGATGGAGACGATTCTAACGATACCCCATTCATCAAAATCCATCCAGCCGTTTAGGAGAAACGTGGTAATAAAGAATATTACTTACATACGAACGAACATACATAGAAACGCGCGATCTACATAACCCGGGTGACTTGACAGTCAGCCGGGTAAAAAAAACGGGTCAAGTCATCTTCAAGTTACAGTTTTACTCTAGAAAGCCTCTAAGTTCATTTTGAATACGGATTCATAATGGACTTAAAGTTTCTAGAGCTCCTAATGACTACAAAAGATTACCTACTAGAGAGAGAGAGAGACTACAATATTTTGGTGACGAGCTGATCTAATGATGTAGTCAGGAGCTGTGTAACAGAACATTTCAGAAAATAGTCTGTTTGAGTCAAAATTTGCTATTCCTGTCAAGTTCCGATGATAATGTATGATTTATATGGGTCAATTTTTACCGCACGGCTGGGCCGCACGGCGAAAATCGACCGTCTAAAAACTAAATGGCAATTCGGCTAGGCCGCAAGCCCTAAAGTTACTAGCATCTGACTTTGTCCGCACGGCTTTGGCACTTTGGCACGCAAAACATCTGTTGGAGCCCTGAACTCTACCCGAATTTGACTTAGGTAGGTCCTTGTCAATCGACAAATGTTTGAAGATCTGAGTCTAGTCCAACTGTCAAGCTATAGATACGAAATTTCTCACAGATTGTGAAAACCAGTGTATTTCAAGAGGTCAAGCTTATCTGGTCAACGTCGTATAAATACGAATGAAAGTTGCAAGAAGCTGAAGTATTTCGATACCCTTTCTAGTCCACTTTGCAAATGGATATTGGTTTCTGTGTCATCAATCTTTTGAATTGTTAAATATTAATTTGATATTATGAATACACGAGCTCTGAACTGTGAAGGAAAACATCGTAAGGAAACTGGTGAAGATTGCTCCGCAAGTATAAATAATAATAAATAAATAAATAAATAAATATTGCTGGACATTTCACACAGCATCATGTAGCCCCAAGCTAAGCAGAGCTTGTGTTATGGCAACCACATGACTGATATACTACTTAAATACATTTTTTTTTTGTAAATACATACATAATATACATAGAAAACACCCAGACCCGAGACAAATATTTGCAGATCATACAAGTATTGAGCATGTCTTTGCTGTTGTTATGGCTGATTAAGCTGAGGATGGCTTCTTTTAATTAAATGTGAAAGTTTAGATGTTTATTACTCAATCATGCAAAAACTACGTATTTTAATGAAACTTGGAATATACCTAGCTTATGTCCTGGAATAGCACATTGGCTACTTTTTATCCCGAAAAAATGCACGGTTCTTGTGGGATAAAAAATGGTACCTACCTAGTCCGCGCAAGTGAAGCCGCGGGCGTTCGTTAATTTCGTATATTGTTAGAGTAACCACTGGTTTCTATCTTCACTCTAATATGGAATAAGTTCACAGAATGAATAAAAATCCAATAGTTTTCACTCCCCAAGCAACTTTTTTCACTTTTTAGAGGTCCGCAGCTGAAAACATGGCGAGCCATTAAAGAATTGACGCGGGTGAGTCCGACGGAACCCGCAATAATTCACAAAGGCCTACTACCAATACTGAAGTGGAGTGGACATAGATTTTGCACAGATGCGATACAGTACATGCTGTGTCTATGATAATTTTCAGGTCAGAATCAAATAATTTAATTTTGCTACCAAAACTTACAAGCCTGTACCTACACGCTGTATAATCGACTTCAAAAAAAGGAGGAGGTTTTCAATTCATTGGATTTTTATTACACTGATTACTCAAAGATGCCTGGATCGATTTTATTTTTATTAAACTTTTAGGAGAGTTTATTTTTAACTACCTACTTACCTACTTAGCTGCTTCATTCAAGTTCTCAGTAGGTACCTACTTACTATTTTTTTGAAGAATATAATAAAATTATATCTATTAAATATATAAAAACAGTACTTTAATTAAGTAAAACATTGTTATACTTAATTAAAATGCCGTTTTATCTAGAAATATTATATTATATTTTATATATTATTTTTTAGTTCGGCCCTTCTGTTCCTACTCTTTGAAGATCAAAAGCGCCGCTGGCATAACTCAGGGTGTACAATATAGTGGTAGCTACTTTATCGCCGCAGAGGGAGGTTAGCGATACAATCCATACGCAACTTGTGGTGTAGGTACAACTCTATTAGGTGATTGAGTTGATCTATCTTTTTATTTATCTTTGGAAAAAAAAAATGCGATTTGAAATCGTTAGCAAAATCCAAAAGGATTCAGTAGGACTGCTAGGATTACATAATCTTTCATCCATCATCTTAAACGATGTATTCCCGTAGTCCCCGGTGTGGTCATGTACCCGGCCCGGGGACAACGAGACGTCATTTTGATTCATTCCCGTTGTCCCCGGTGAGCAGATACGGCCAACGGGGACAACGGAGAATTCTACATTTCGTGGTCCCCGTTCAATTTTTTTTAATTCTTCTAAAATAATTCTCCAGTACTATATTTGGACAAATCTCTGACTACCCCCTTAGACAGCTTCAAAGGATTTCTACATGACTAAAATACTTATCTGAAAGAATAATGTCAATCTACCGTACCTTAAAAATACAGTCGTGATCATAAATTTCATATTGTTTCGTCCAATTTAAGAACAATTTCGTTAGAAAACGTTTAAAAATTACTAAGTATACTAAAATTCAGTGTTGCCAGTCGGGCCTTGTCAGAAATTACCTGAAATATAAAAAAAGTAACCTTTTTGTATAAAAAGTAACCTTTCATAATTTTTTACTGGAAAGGTATTAAAAATTGATCGAGAATAGAATTTTTTTGAAAATTTCAAAATATCTAGTACTCCTCCGCCAATCTATACCAAAAAAGATTTGTCAAAATTTTCACGCTAAAGCCACCCAACCACCCACTTTCCACAGCCTAACCTTACTATGCCAGGCTAGTCAGGGCAAATCCGGGAACAGCACCAGCGCGAAAACAAAAACAAAAAATTGATGGTCTTCGACACGTGTTTCACCCCTCCACGGGAGGAGTACTGGGCGATTGCTAAATTCGTTGTCTGTTGCGTTTTTCCGGTGTCCTCGCTACTCTTGTTGGATTTTAGAAAAATGTAGATGTTTCATACCCAATATTAAATTTTAATGTGAAACTATACAGTATAGGCATCAAGAATATGTTAAAATATTATTCGATTATTAAAGATTTTCATACAAAAAGTAACTTTGTTTTCGGCAAAACATGATTTTTGCCATGTCCTTTCCATAATTGGTCATTTTCAAGTTGGATTATTTACTGTTTTTTCCAACGTAACATAACGTAATATTATGTAGGGCTTATAGCCTTCAAAAATTATTTATTATTAGGTATCTGACGATAAAACTATTCTAAAGTACATAAAAATTTAGAGAGATACAATTTAGTGTGAGGTCAAAATATGGACCTCGGTGGAAACTCCCACTGAGTTACGAGCTTTTTCTTGATTTTCTACCAAAAATACTGCTAAATGTTATGATTTTTTTTACTTAGCATCACTAAACAGACGATGCACGTTAGCCAATTCGATTTTTGTCCTTTCTGTTTCGACCGTCGTGCCGTGGCAGAAGGTCGCTCTCAGAAGGACTTTTTTGTGTTCCACTGAGTTACGGAGTTTTTGGTGGTAAGTAGCTGGTTTCATGTAGCAACTTGGTATTATTTAGTTCCCTATGTATTCACCACAACTAAAACTACACTAAACAACAAGAAAGTAATCGTCTATCCTATTTTTATTTTCATTTTAATTCTGAATCAGCAGAACCGTTACGTTCCACTGAGAAATTTCGTAACTCAGTGGAACAAATTGTAACTCAGTGGAACGCAAAAGCCGCGATACAGTTGAGATTTTATTCCGTTTACCCAACACGAAAACTAAAAGAGGGTTATGTTTTAAGCAGTGTGTAAAGTTGTCAAAAACCAGTAAAGTGTCCCGTAAAAAAGTGTCCTGTAGCTAAAGTGTCCCTTAGCGAAAGTGTACCGAAGCAAAAGTGTCACGTAGAAAAGTGTCCCTTAGCAAAAGTGTCCCGAAGAAAAAGTGTCCCGAAGCAAAAGTGTCCCGTTGCAAAAGTGTCCCGTAGAAAAGTGTCCTTTAGCAAAACTGTCCCTTAGCAAAAGTGTCCCGAACCAAAAGTGTCCCGTTAAAAAGTGTCCCTTAGCAAAAGTGTACCGAAGCAAAAGTGTCACGAAGAAAAGTGTCCCTTAGCAAAAGTGTCCCGTTGCAAAAGTGTCCCGTAGAAAAGTGTCCCTTAGCAAAACTGTCCTGAACCAAAAGTGTCCCGAAGCAAAAGTGTCCCGTTGAAAAAGTGTCCCGTTGCAAAATTGGCCCGAAGCAAAAGTGTCCTTAGCAAAAGTGTCCCGAAGCAAAAGTGTCCCTTAGCAAAAGTGTCCCGAAGCAAAAGTGTCCCGAAGCAAAAGTGTCCCGTTGAAAAAGTATCCCGAAGCAAAAGTGTCCCGAAGCAAAAGTGTCTCGTTGAAAAAGTGTCCCGTTGCAAAAGTGTCCCGAAGCAAAAGTGTCCCGTTGAAAAAGTGTCCCGAAGCAAAAGTGTCCCGAAGCAAAAGTGTCCCTAAGCAAAAGTGTCCCGAAGCAAAAGTGTCCCGAAGCAAAAGTGTCCCGTTGCAAAAGTGTCCCGTTGAAACAGTGTCCCCAAGCAAAAGTGTCCCGAAGCAAAAGTGTCCTTAGCAAAAGTGTCCCGAAGCAAAAGTTTCCCTTAGCAAAAGTGTCCCGAAGCAAAAGTGTCCCGAAGCAAAAGTGTCCCGTTGAAAAAGTGTCCCGAAGCAAAAGTGTCCCGAAGCAAAAGTGTCCCGTTGAAAAAGTGTCCCGTTGCAAAAGTGTCCCGAAGCAAAAGTGTCCCGTTGAAAAAGTGTCCCGAAGCAAAAGTGTCCCGTTGAAAAAGTGTCCCGTTGTAAAAGTGTCCCGAAGCAAAAGTGTCCCGTTGAAAAAGTGTCCCGTTGCAAAAGTGTCCCGAAGCAAAAGTGTCCCGTTGAAAAAGTGTCCCGAAGCAAAAGTGTCCCGAAGCAAAAGTGTCCCGAAGCAAAAGTGTCCCGTTGCAAAAGTGTCCCGTTGAAACAGTGTCCCGAAGCAAAAGTGTCCTTAGCAAAAGTGTCCCGAAGCAAAAGTGTCCCTTAGCAAAAGTGTCCCGAAGCAAAAGTGTCCCGAAGCAAAAGTGTCCCGTTGAAAAAGTGTCCCGAAGCAAAAGTGTCCCGAAGCAAAAGTGTCCCGTTGAAAAAGTGTCCCGTTGCAAAAGTGTCCCGAAGCAAAAGTGTCCCGTTGAAAAAGTGTCCCGAAGCAAAAGTGTCCCTTAGCAAAAGTGTCCCGTTGAAAAAGTGTCCCGTTGCAAAAGTGTCCCGAAGCAAAAGTGTCCCGTTGAAAAAGTGTCCCGTTGCAAAAGTGTCCCGTTGCAAAAGTGTCCCGTTGAAACAGTGTCCCGAAGAAAAAGTGTCCCGAAGCAAAAGTGTCCTTAGCAAAAGTGTCCCGAAGCAAAAGTGTCCCTTAGCAAAAGTGTCCCGAAGCAAAAGTGTCCCGAAGAAAAAGTGTCCCGAAGCAAAAGTGTCCCGTTGAAAAAATGTCCCGAAGCAAAAGTGTCCCGTTGCAAAAGTGTCCCTTGGCAAAAGTGTCCCGTAGCTAAAGTGTCCCTTAGCGAAAGTGTCCCTTAGCAAAAGTGTCCCGAAGCAAAAGTGTCCCGAAGTAAAAGTGTCCCGAAGCAAAAGTGTCCCGTTGAAAAAGTGTCCCGAAGCAAAAGTGTCCCATTGCAAAAGTGTCCCTTAGCAAAAGTGTCCCGAAGCAAAAGTGTCCCTTAGCAAAAGTGTCCCGAAGCAAAAGTGTCCCGAAGCAAAAGTGTCCCGTTGCAAAAGTGTCCCAAAGCAAAAGTGTCCCGTTGAAAAAGTGTCCCGAAGCAAAAGTGTCCCGAAGCAATTGCACTTTTGCTTCGGGACACTTTCAACGGGACACTTTTGCTTCGGGACACTTTTGCTAAGGGACACTTTTGCTTCGGGACACTTTTGCTAAGGACACTTTTGCTTCGGGACACTTTTTCAACGGGACACTTTTGCTTCGGGACACTTTTGCTTCGGGACACTTTTGCTTCGGGACAATTTTGCAACGGGACACTTTTTCAACGGGACACTTTTGCTTCGGGACACTTTTGCTAAGGGACACTTTTGCTTCGGGACACTTTTGCTAAGGGACACTTTTGCAATGGGACACTTTTGCTTCGGGACACTTTTTCAACGGGACACTTTTGCTTCGGGACACTTTTACTTCGGGACACTTTTGCTTCGGGACACTTTTGCTAAGGGACACTTTCGCTAAGGGACACTTTAGCTACGGGACACTTTTGCCAAGGGACACTTTTGCAACGGGACACTTTTGCTTCGGGACATTTTTTCAACGGGACACTTTTGCTTCGGGACACTTTTTCTTCGGGACACTTTTGCTAAGGGACACTTTTCTAACGTGACACTTTTGCTTCGGTACACTTTCGCTAAGGGACACTTTAGCTACGGGACACTTTTGCTAAGGGACACTTTTTTACGGGACACTTTTGCTTCGGGATATTTTTGCTAAGGGACACTTTTTGCAAAGGGACACTTTCTTCGGGCCACTTTTGCTAAGGGACACTTTTTACGGGACAGTTTTATAATAATATATTATATTTTACACTTTTATAATATTTCATAATAATAATATATAACTTTTATGATAATTCGTTTTAATTTCTAACCTGAAGCTATTTTTGTAAATAAAGTATTCAAAGGTGAACGCCACCTTACATAATTTTGAGAAGTTGTCCCTCAATTTTGATTCAGTATTTTTAAAAATACAGTCTAATTTACTTGAAATTGTTTATTCTTGTGATGTTAACTTGTTACAAAAAGTGTTTTCTATTTGCCAGAAAGCTCCTTGTGCTTATTTTTTTCAAACTGATTGAGTTCTAGCTAACTAAAGGATGTCATTGAGTCAGAAAAGTAACTCAATGGAGTAACTATTGAGATTATTACACCATTAATCTGATTTTTCTATCAGTTTTTGTGACTATTCGATAAATATGCCTCATTTCCTCTATAAAAATATTAAAAGTTAGTACTTTGCGTTTCATTGAAAGGTTTTACATGCAATTCTGTTTGTTTCTCAATGGAACAATTTTTTCAGAGTCATGGAACTAAAAGCTAAATATTTATTGATTTTATGCATTATCCTCTGACCTTTTATAATGAATAGGTGACTAAGACATTTATCTTTTGAATAATGGCATTTTAATAGTAAAACAATCACATTTTTTTTACTATACGCAAAAAAGCTATGAGACAACGAATTTAGGAGTTACTCTACTAGATATTTTGAAATTTTCAAAAAAATCTGAATATGGACTTCCGCAAAGTCACGCCTGAATCAATTAACTATCGAGAATAGAATATTAGTTGTTTGACTTACAGACACATTGATGAGTATTTGAGCACTTGCCCGCATTTCTTGATTTATTCGTATTGCTATACTAAATATGAATTTCAATTTCTTTATTAGTGGATAAAATTCCAAAATTTAAATTTTTTTTAATGCACTACTGATCATAATTTTTTTTTTTTAATTGGCACGTCTTGGATTTTACCAAGGAATTTGTATACTAAACGTAACTGGAAGGTTTAATGAGACAGAAAACACAGTCTGCTTGAGAGATAAAACTTGGGCGGTGTGTCTCTTTCTAAAGGGCGATCATAATTTATGAACTACTAGCGGACGCCCGGGGCTTCGCCCGCATGGACTACTACTCTTTTTATCCCACGGGAACCGTGCATTTTTTGGGTATAAAAAGCCTATGTCCTATTCCCGGTCATTATCTATCTATATTTTAAATTTTAGCCAAATCGGTTTAGTATTCATGGAGATACGTGGTAACAAACATTCACACACACACACGGACTTTCGCCTTTATAATATTGGTAGGAAACATTCCTAATCCCTAAGGATTAGGAATATCCTGTTTAAATGTCATGGGCACACTACTAATCCAACAACGAGTGTAAAAGGGACAAAGCTACCACGAAGTCCTTTCAACGAGACCGACAATCCTTATATCCCAGATTGAATTATAAATAACGTTGAAAAGTCGTGTTAGGGTTCAAAATCCCTTTTACATTTTTTTTTATAATGATGGACATTTCACACAGCATCATATAGCCCCAAGCTAAGCAGAGCTTGTGTTATGGGAACCACATGACTGATAAACTACTTAAATACCTACATCTTTTTTGTAAATACATAATTATCTACTAGATAGAAAACACCCAGACCCGAGACAAATATTTGCAGATCATACAAACATTTGTCCCGCGGCGGGGATCGAACCCGCAACCTCCTGCGTCACAGGCGGGTCTTCGCCCACTGCGCCACAGAGGTCGTCAATTAAAGTCGAAAAAAACATGAAAGTCGAATTAACCACCCAGTTACGTAAGTATATAAAATCCTTGCATAGTATATAAAATCCTTGAGTTCTACTGCTAACGAAGCTTGAAAAACATGAAAAATTCTAAAACGAGCGTTCCGTTTCACGTTGCTTCTAGATAAGAAATAAAAAGTTAATTCTACAAATTCCAAAAATCACCTAAAAGTAACCTTTCCATTAGTGTAACCTAAAAGTAACCAATGCAGTTCAAAAATCACCTAAAAGGTTACAAAAGTAACCTTCTGGCAACACTGCTAAAATTACTGTTAAACCATTGTATTTCCAAAAATATTTTTTACTCAAGTGTTTTATTATTAGCTCTTTGTACTGGATATTATTTTAGTTCTAAGTAATTTGTTGGTTTTAAAATATTCTTACTCCAGCGGTTTTCAAAAAACAATTTCATTTATTTTCTCACCTACTAATAGTAACGCAATGCATAATTTTGTTTAATATAATTTTGGAAACTACACGATATTGATTAGATTCTATTGCTTTAATACTATAAAATTACTTTTTTCTACTATTTTGTAAGCGTTGCTTCATTTGAGCCTTCCTATTATTTTATGTAAATTAACTCAATCAGCAATTTACAGAACTAAACTATGTAATTTCATATGAACAGTAGGCGTACAATATCATCAGTCTGTAGTCGATAAATAAAGAACAAATAATGTGAAGAAACTAATTTTGACCCATCAGGCGCGTGATACCATAGGCCGTTTGATACCGAATTTAATACGTACATGATACTTTAGAACTTGTTTTTTTCAGAAACGGCTCCCGCTTTATAACAGCTGTAATATCAGTCACACTTTTTTTCATCTCATGATGTCGGAAAACCATAGTACCTAACTCATTTTTGGTAGTTTTCAGGAGAGCGATTTACAATGTTTTTCCTTTGTTTTTTATTTGTCTCAGTAGTAATTGTTTATTTTCATTTTCCTTAGAGCGTTTTCACATTGTCCGATCCGATATCGGATGTCGGACGCCGACACGATATCGGAGCAAGTAAAATGTATGAAATTTGTTCCTGCCTTTCACATTGTCCGACCCGATATCGGATGTCGGAGCGGACATCTTTCCTACATTTTACTTGCCCCGATATCGTGTCGGCGTCCGACACCGATATCGGATCGGATAATGTGAAAACGCTCTTAGTGACATTTGACTCCAAACAAGGGAAGCGCTACCAAACCAGATAACTGATTTATTACATAGATTTATGTATTTGCAAATACATATTTAAGTATAATACTTTATAACATACAGACTCATAACAAACTATGCTCATCACACTAATTAGATACCTACTCATTATTTTTGTTAATTAAAGCCCATTATGTCTCACTGTATGGTAAATGGCAATTTTTTTTTTAATCCTATCTGTTTTGTCACAGACTTTGGGTATAGATGACGGCCATGTAGCCCAGGCGGAGATAGCGAGACTAGCTAGAAACTTAATAAGTAATGGATCATTGTTCCTAAAAACATTTTATAGATGATAAAAAAAATCTGGTTTTCTGACGGACGTAATTATAGCAATTGACGTTTCTTAGAGAACCCTAAGAAATGTTGCGAGAAATTACACTGATGCTTTTTGAAAGAAACTACCGTTAGTATTAAACCGATGGAGTATTATCATATGTATTACTTGATTATCTAAATAGGGTGATAAATACGATTTCTGAATGGATTAATGAGCCACCAATTACTGTGGTAGGGTCATGGAAGAAATTATAGTAGGTACTACCTGCATACAATTTTCACTTAAAAAGAATACATCCTACTATCCTACTAATATTATAAAGGCGAAAGTCCGTGTGTGTGAATGTTTGTTACCACGTATCCCTATAACTATTAAAACGATTTTGATGAAATTTAGTTTAGGTTCTGGAATAATACTGAAGCTACTTTTATCCCGGAAAAATGTATGTTACCCGTGGGATGATAAAATCGTCCACGCAGACGAAGGCGCGGGTATTGACTAGTATTACATAATAATTATGAAGTTACTACGTAATATTTTAAACGCTAGTAGTTATTTAATAACACCATAATATTATACCTTTAAATTATATTGTGCATCTTCAATTCTCGAATGAATGTTGATCTGAGAAAATACGTTACCGGCATACTGATGTGTCGATGGGTATTTATTTTTTGTCATTTATTTAAAAATAGTTTAAATTAAGTAAGTAAATGCCTCCTATTTAACTCAATTTCAATAATTGCGTTTAATCTTACGGTATTAAATGCATTTAACGTAAGGAATTCAGCGTGGTTAGTATTGGTCTAAAATTCTAAATCATGTCCAAAGCTCATTTTGCATTGATAACTGTAAACAGTGACAGAGGTCTAGTGGTAAATTAATACCACTTATCTACGTTTTTCTTTATTATCATGAAATTAACATTAGTTTCACTTCTTCAGTATAAACTTGGAATCCCAAAAATGTTTAGTACGAGATTATGGCAAATGCAGTTATAACAAAAAACATTATTAGATAGAATAAATTGACTGCGGTCGTTTGGTTTAATGATAATTCGCTGTGTGGAAACACTTTCCCCTTTATTTGAAATAGCTGGCATTGGCTTCTTGCCTCTCATGTATAATGTAAATATGTTCACGACTGTATCCAATAGCACAGTAGACAATCGCAAATTTATTTAGGAACTAACAATCTTTTCAAATTATAATTTTTTCAGATGTTTAAGAACTTATGATTCTTTAAAACGGACAAAGGGAGTTAGAGACATGATCAAAATAGACATAGGAACGTAGAAAACCTATAAACAATTTTTATTTAAAAGGTTTTTTCGACCACAAACCCTCACGGGCGTCCTAAGAAGACCCTACCAAAGTTTCATCAAAATCTGATCTATGGTTTAGCAACCCATAGAGGACAAACATACAAACGTTGATTTTTAATATTCTTAATTAATCTGTTGAAACCACGATACGGCAAGAAAAATAAGAGGCAATAGATAACAATTCGAACGAAAAACCTTACTGAGTCCTCCGTCATTTGCTATTTTTAAAGCTTAGCAAATAATACTGGGTTAACAGTCTTGTTTAAGATATATCACGATCATAACACTGTTAAAAATTCCTATCCATTATTGAAAACTTCACCCTTGACTTTATATTGTAATCCAGGCTATAAAACAGCACAAAACACAAATCAAGAACGCATTTACACAGAAATCGGGTTTCTGGTACGTGTTTACCAGCGCTTGTGTATAAGAATGTAATACCTAGTAGTAAATAATAGCTTGTATCATTGCGGGTTCGAATCCCGTCAGAATTGAAAATTTTGATAAGTCTTTTCATTTTCGATGAAATGTACCTAATAGTTTATTTATTTATTTATTTATTAAGGAACAACAAACAGCTACATTATATGGCTTGGTTACGGGTGTTAAAGATACATTCTGGGAATGTAAGACTTAAATTATTAATAACGTAGCCCACAGCGTTATCCACATGTAAATACGTCTAAAATGAGATTAGAGAGTCTAAAAGTTTATCGTAATATTATATTATGCTTGATACATAATATACTATCATCAACGGGACAGTTACCAATTACCTATAGTTTCATTATAAAGATTGTTACTTACTTATTAGCTGATTTTTCAAAAATATAATTTAGGTGGCATCTAAATGTTTTTTTTTTTTTTTTTTTGTGGCGTCGCACTCTTTGCGCATTTGCCATTTTAGTTTTATTTTTTTTAAGTAAAATTAGGGAAACAAGTTAAAATCAAAAACCGCGAACTAAGGACGGGGGAATAGGATAGGATAAGGAAAATTAACATCTAAATGTTTAAATCGCTGGAGCGACAGAGTAGAAGCTGAACTGTGTGACCTCGGAGCCGACAACTGGCTGGAGGCAGCAATGGACAGAAGGAAGTGGCGAATTCTCGTATCGGAGGCCAAGACTCACTTTGGGTCCCTGAGCCAATGGAGTAAGTAAGTAAATGTTATGAATCAGGTAAATTTTTAGAGTAACGGTATGGCAAAATTAAAATGGAACTCTTCAGAAAGAGTAAGATAAACAGGGCAGAGAATTTATTTGTCAATGAAATTGATTTATTTGAAACACTACTTCAGAGACCACTGGCTGGGTGAAAAATTACTCTGTCACTAAAGTTGGCCACTACCTCATACATATTAAGACATAGAACCTTCAGACTTAATTGTGAAGAATCTGTTGCGTAAATATAAAAAATTCTTCCACTTCCGCCCGCGACTTCGCTCGCATGGTACTTACCCGGATAAAAAGTAGCCTATGTGTTGATCAAGGTCATATACTATTTTTAGGAATCAAACGCAAAACCAATTTTTTAAAAAGTAATTCCAAGATGACCTATTTATTATTAGATTTACAAAATGTACAAATTACACACAAAAGTTCTTTAAGCAAATAATTGAACAGAAATACGTCCGCCAAGCACCAAATCCAGCAAAGAAGTGACCGCGCGCCGCTCGTTCCTCGCCTTATATCGCTGCCCGTCGTATTTTTTTGTTATTGTCATTTAGTGTTTCCAACACGGCCTCTCCTGACATCCTGGCGTCCTCGACAGGCTTATCACATGTGAGAGGGTCGAGTACAGAAAGGGGCCTGTATGGAGGTACTGGTTCGTAGATCTCATCACGCCTTGAAGATGACCCGGGCTAACCTGCTTCTCATCTTGGTGGTTGAATGTCAAGGATGGACATCATCATCATTATCTGGACAATCCGAATCATCAAAATGTATCTGCAATGTTTTCCAACCGTTTAACAAAGAAAATCAAATAATTAGAATGATCCAAAATAATTAGTCATGTTAGGTTTAGTTAGTGTTAGGTTTAAGTTAAGATTTACAATAAAAGTCACCCAACACCGCATACAACAAGTATTAATTTATGATCCTTTGAGTGAACCACAAATCAATAGGCCAATAAGTTAAATAGAGTTGTCCCAACAAGCATGCACGTACTACAGAAAATAACAAACGCTGAGCACTTGCACGGCACGGCAGTTCACTTGCCACTCAACGACTTTTCAGCATAGGCTCGTCACCATAAGGCGACAGGTTGTATACCGAAAAGCTTTCCATGCAAATAAATAACGTGCAAATAAATAACGCGACGCGGAGAGGTGTCTATAGAACGCTTTGTGGTGCAGGGTCGAGTTGAGGGCAGATGGACCGACCAAATCGAGACGGCATTAGATGGTCCACTACATGAATGCACCAAAAAGGCTGCGATACGCGATGAATGGCATAGGATTGTCAAAATCGCCACAACCCCCCTCCGACATGACGACCACGACTACTCTTGTCAAGAGTATAACGAAAGAGAAGAAGAAATAACCAACACTGCACTCAGCCACTCGGTTAGGCTCACCATAACGCAGTAGTTTGCATAGTGAAAAGCTTTCACACCATACTATAGGTACGCGCATACCTATAGTACTGTGGCTACGGGTAGCGGCGAGTAAAGATTGCTACTGCATAGACTTCACACAGATACACATTAAGATTGCTACGAGTAGCGGCGAGACCAGGAATGCTACCGCGTAGACTTCACAGATACTCATCAAGGTTGCTACGGGTAGCGGCGAGAACAGAGATGCCACCGCGTAGACTTCACAGATACACACAGGGTTGCTACGGGTAGCGGCGAGACCAGGAATGCTACCGCGTAGACTTCACAGATAGATACACATCAAGGTTGCTACGGGTAGCGGCGAGACCAGAGATGCCACCGCGTAGACTTCACAAATACACACAAGGTTGCTACGGGTAGCGGCGAGACCAGGAATGCTACCGCGTAGACTTCACAGATAGATATACATCAAGGTTGCTACGGGTAGCGGCGAGACCAGAGATGCTACCGCGTAGACTTGACAGATACTCATCAAGGTTGCTACGGGTAGCGGCGAGACCAGAGATGCCACCGCGTAGACTTCACACATAGGTACACACATTAAGGTTGCTACGGGTAGCGGCGAGACCAGAGATGCCACCGCGTAGACTTCATACATAGGTACACACATTAAGGTTGCTACGGGTAGCGGCGAGATAAGGAATGCTACCGCGTAGACTTCACACATAGGTACACACATTAAGGTTGCTACGGGTAGCGGCGAGATAAGGATGCTACCGCGTAGACTTCGGGCTCGCCTTCAAAAACATAAGGCAGCACATGTCTCAGGGTTCCACTCTCCCTGGAACAAACAAAGGAGCAGCCAAGGCTCATTAACAGTTGCATCGCTTTCGATTAATATAGCCAGCCGTTCGGCCGTCCTTTATCTCAGCATTTCTTATTTTGGAATCATTATTAAGAAGCATCATGGAAGACGTGTGTAGCATTTTTGTGACCGATCAATAAATTTAAAGCATAGTTTCAGGTGGTTACCTGCTTTGTCAAGTTATTTTCCCGATACAACTAACCAACAACAGGATGACTATTAGCTAAGTATTAAGACTATGACTTAAACACACGCCGAGGTTCATCAACATCCTGATGACTTTTAGGCGCCAATAAACAGTATTTAGTAAATGCATGACATAGGTATTTATAGCCTTTTGATGCGGGAAGAGATCCCAGCACATCATCATCATCATCTACACAAGATATTACTGGCTGTAAAAGTGCATGTTAAATAATGATCTGTGTATTTTACAACAAAGGCTTTAAGGACATCAGAGGACCGTGTAGCTTGCTTAGACGTTCTTGATTGATCGTTGAAGTTAAGCAGCGTTGGGCGCGGCCACTTTTAGGATGGGTGACCGCAAGTGGTATTACGGGCTGAGCGCTTCGGAGGGTACGTTAAATTGTCGGTCCCGGCTTTTAAGTCGTTAAGCCATGACGGAGGCCTTTAGGCGGCCTAAAAACTCCGTCACCAGAGCCGGCCACTTACTCATACGAACTTACTTTACTTACTTAGGGGACCGATTCTACTAACAAACCCCTTCTTATCAACCAAAGCAAAACGTGAACTCCAGATTTCGTTTTGTTTCCCAATCCACTAACGACTCTGTTGTGGTGACGCTTTCAAACAACTCACTGTCATTTCGGAGAACCAAACAAAACGCAGCGGTAATAATAACGGAATGGTTGACGTAGTAAAATTAGTAGAATTGGGGCCCAGTGCTATGAATTAGGATGAAATGAACGGAAGTGTCAATAAATACCTTGAGCTTGGTTGTTACTGTCGCGGTTAGGTAGGTACCTATTGGAGTAGGGTAACTCCACCGTACGAGTACCCGCGACTACGTCTACTTCAGATTTCGAAAACATAGAAAAGTAATTAATAAGTAATTAGGAACTAAATTAACGTAACTTCGTAACACAATAGCAGTATTGAGCTCACCTTTTTCTATACGCAAGCGCAGCAATGAACTGCGAGCATGGAAGTTGTTCGAATCGGTTCACATTAAGTAAGTAGTTACTTCAAACAAAAAGTGAGCAGTATCGATTTTCTTTATAGACACACACAAACATTTAAAACTGTTTTTAAAGTTATTCCATGAACGATCACTGGTGACCTACTCATCTAGCCACGATTCGAAGTCACCTTTCAAACAACTTCGACAAACATACTAGGTACAAACTATTCGTCTACATCATAAATGTTGAGGTTAAAGTTAGAAACATTGTAACTACGACTACTACTTACTGATTTTAGCGATTGAATCGCCTAAACAATTTACTCAGTGCAGCTACCAAGAATGGGCCCGACTGAGTTTCTAAGAGAACAGAAACAAGATAGTATGCCAAGACTCACGACTGTGTTAATCGCTACCTAGACTTCGGTTTCGATGACTGTCGTGCGTGACCACTACGGTCGCAGCTGCGGCTGCGGTACGGTTTTCACAATCACTGTCACTAGGGCTACAGGTACGATACCGTTTTTCTTGTTGCGGCGTATAACCTCGCGACAAGCTGGACTCTCCATCACAGCTGGGGCTGGACCATAGTGCCCTGCGCCGAGAAGTTTACCCTCGCAACTAACTGCGAGAACGCTGACAACGCGAACGCCTGCTGCGTGAACGAGAACGTCGTGGACATCGCGAGCGGTGCTCACGTGACCTGGATCGAGGCGATCTATCCATTTCACGTAACTCAATCTGAGAACAAGCACACACGAAAAACGAAGACAAAGAAAATCACAAAAAGAGGGTATTTCAACACTTACTTGGCGGACGTAAAATAAAGCAAAAATAAAAAATCAATTTTTGAAAAAATTAAGGCTAAAAATAAGAGATTTAATTGTGGGGGTGAATCTTTTATCCCACTTCTGATTTTAGGAATCAAACGCAAAACCAATTTTTTAAAAAGTAATTCCAAGATGACCTATTTATTATTAGATTTACAAAATGTACAAATTACACACAAAAGTTCTTTAAGCAAATAATTGAACAGAAATACGTCCGCCAAGCACCAAATCCAGCAAAGAAGTGACCGCGCGCCGCTCGTTCCTCGCCTTATATCGCTGCCCGTCGTATTTTTTTGTTATTGTCATTTAGTGTTTCCAACACTATGTACATTCCAAGTTTCATTAAAATCCGTTCAGCAGTTTTGGCCTGAATAGCCCAGTCAAATTAGGAATTAACCTCGGAATGAGAGATAACAAGCTGAATTTCCGTATATACCTTCATTTAGGCGTCCTAAAAGTTGCCTCAAAAGTCTCATAAAATCTCGTGTCTGCGTCTTAAGTTATTCAAGGTCAAAGGTAAAAAAAAATAGTTTTTCGCGAATATCTCGGTTGCTATTGGTCCAGTGATGTTAACATCTACTATGAAGTTGTAGAGCTTAAAATTTGCGACCAATTCATTGAAAAAAAAATTCCATGCGCTCAACCGTTTTTGCGATACAGGGCCGTGAGCGCAAAGCGTTCAGTATGTGTATTTCAAAAACTATACTTCCTAGAACAAAAATAAAAACTATTTCGGAATGTACAAATTAAGTCCTTTCATATGACACCCCACTCAATATATCTGTGTAACTTTTATCTTTTTCACCCCCTTTAGATCCCAATATCTTTACAACCGCTCCATCGATTACGCTCATATATCATATATCAAATTTCCATAGCACAACCTAGTTATCTACCAAGTTTCATGCAGATTGGATTAACGGTTCGATAGTTATGCGATAACATAAAAATTACACATACAAACATACAAAGCAAAATCGTAAGATCTTAGTTTGCTTTGCTCGCTTGGTCGATAATTAACTGATAAATAAAACAAATTATTCAAAATTCAAGGTATTCACAGATATTCACGTTTGACTTTGCGTTACAGTACCTACGCGTATGGTTGAGCGCTGCTCACTCACCCTCCTCTATCGCGAAAACGGTTGAGCGCATGAAAAAATGTTTTAAACAAAATTTGTCGCAAATTGTATGCTCTACAACTTTATAGTAGATGTTAACATCATTGGACCAATAGCAACCGAGATATTCGCGAAAAACTATTTTTTTTACCTTTGACCTTGAATAACTTAAGACGCAGACACGAGATTTTATGAGACTTTTGAGACAACTTTAAAGACGCCTAAATGAAGCTACATACGAAAATTCAGCTTATTATCTGTCATTCCGAGGTTTAGACCATTTTTATGCTAAGCTGACTGGACTATGAAAGAGTAATACATATCCATACAATCATCTAAACATTCTCACAAACTTTCGCTTAACTAATACTACTTTTTAAGCAAGTTTTTGTCACTTACTTTTACCAGAACCTTTGTTATCTTTCTACAGTATACCAGCCGTGAGATATCCCGTTAAAATCGGTACCGGTAGAGCTTGCGTTTACTATATTTCTGTGTAATTGCATCCAAAGGCCGGTTTCACATAAATTTATTGAGCGATTATGCTAATGCTTACCGTATTTTCGACATATTTTTCTCTTTCACACGAAGGTCGCATGGCGACGTTTGGTCTGAGCTCAAAGTCATCGACCTACTAGAACGGCTAGTGTAAGGTGTGTGCATATTGGTACACGGCAAATGCATCACACTAATTATAAATGCGAAAGTTTGGATGGATGGATGTACGTTTGTTCCTCTATAACTCGACAACCAAAAAAACCGATTTGGCTGAAATTTAAAATATTAGATAGATAATGATTGGGAAAAGCGCATAGGCTACTTTATATCCGAGTACCATGCGAGTGAAGCCGCGGGCGGAAGCTAGTAATTACCCATTCTAAAACTATATAAACGCGAATGTGAGTTTGTTTGTAATGATCAACACGATTTTTTGCAGACACGTTTTCAGGGGTACCTGCAGTAAAAGGCATACCTTTCTTTAAAAAAACAGAACTGTTTCCAGGGTATGTTGTACACAAGCGTGGTGAAAACCATTCACGTAAATTAGTAGGAAATTAGTTCCTCCTAGTTTCTTTTTAATGCAAGAAACCACTAATTTCCAATTGCTGCCACTTTTTTCGCCTTAGTTACCATTTTAAATATATTTTATTGTAAATTACCAGTATGCACAAGCCTTAACGCAGCCTCTGAACAGTGGTCAGGTGTGTAGCGAATCGGTGTCACTATCATTATTAGAAAACTATTTTTTATGATAATTTTTTGTGATACGTCTGGCTCGCACAATAATGGATATAATAGATAAGTTTTGAGTGGAACTTTTAGAATATCTATTTAAATTTAATGAAAGCTTCAATAGAATGGGAAAAAATCTGAATCCATCTTTAATTTTGTTATGATTTGTGTCTGTCTTGAAGTTCAGAATAAGCAAATGTTAGTTATTGTTTGACAAAAACCGCAACACAATGATTTCTTAAAAGTTTTTGTATGATAAAAAAATATAAAATCCGTCTTCAAAGCTTTTAATGCTTTCTAATAATCTTATAAAGATTTTGAGGTAGGTACGTTTGAAAAGCCGAGAAAAATGGCCACCACATTTCAGACAAATTAAAAAGGTTCCGTTTTTTGTCCGCAAAGGAACCACCAAATAGTGGGAACGAAAGGAAATGGTAAAAACGTATCGGGAACCAATCTTTCACTTTGCTAATTACTCTCTTTGTGGGGTAATGGTCTGCTGATACTCTGGTATCCCATGTTTTGTGTGGAAAAAGTTTGTGCGCGAAAAACAGTTTTTGGGGAAAATATAGAATTCACTTTTAGAGGCAAGTCTACCTTATTCTAATTCAGGTAATTTTATTTTTAAAAGCTTTGTTTCATTGATTTGATTTTTCTTATTTTTAAAATTATTATTATCGGGACTTAATCGCGTAATGAAATTGTTTTATTTACCTCGACGTTTCGGCGACATTACAGTCGCCGTGGTCACGAGTAGACTGGCGGCCGTTGTTTGCTCGCATCTTTGACTGATGAGGTTAGAACTACCCTCATTCAGTCAACACAAATCACTATTAGGGTTGCGACACACCACACTGACAATGTCCGGCGATATACTAGACGGCTTTTTACGACACGAACACTTCTTAATAATAATGTAATGGCGATTCTTAGTAATTTGATAATTCTTAGTAATGGCGATCATTGGAAAGGATTAATGGTTTAATTAAGTCGCGAAAGTTTAAAATATGCATTGATTTTTCTTTATGTGATTTTATATAGGTAGGTAAATAAACAGAATAATCATTTGTTTTTTTATCTAAAATATGAAATGCTAAAATCTTACCTTAATTTAACTCATCCCGATATCTCCGAATCGAGCTGTCTTGACTCTGTGCCTGCAAATAAACAATAACATTATCTCAAAAATGTAAGTTTGTTTGTATTTGTACAATTAACCGTTCTAGCTTAAATTTAAACATTAGACCAAGGAAAGCCTTGATATTTTTTATTAAAACTTTGACCTTATTTAGTGACACTGACACAGGCGAAACCGTGGGCTAAACCACTGCTTAACAAACTCTGGGAAACTCGCAAAAACATTATCGTCAAAAACATCTAACCAGCTCAATCAAGCAATAATCCTTTGAACTTCACCGAGCACATACTGATCGCTGCGTACAAAAGCAATCGATTCTCAAAGTTGGATAATTTAAGAATGTTCTGGAAAAACGCACCGCGACGGACAAAGAGACCGCGCGGCGAAATTTCGCAGATTACTCCGGCATCCGATAAACCAATAGTATACTGTCGGGGATGAGCGAATTGGCCTTTGATCTTTGCGATGTAAATGCTCTGGCGATGTCTTTGTACGTGATTACATCGGTATTGCACGGGACATTTTGTTTTTTGAAATGGAATCATTTAAATTTACATAACTTTAAACGTGTAATTTTAATTAGTTAAACATAAGCTATTTATTTAATAGGCTTTTGTTATTTTTTTCTGCTAATTCCATTTTAATCTCAAACTGTCATTTACAAAAACTGAACAAACACGCACGAACAAAACGATTGATACAGTGTATTTTATAACACATTTTATTGAAATGCAAAATCCATTGAAACAAGACTCAAACCTATAAAAGTCAACAAATTATTGAAAAAAATACAAACACAGCTGTATATTAAAAAGTATCATTGACAAAACACAATAAGGTCTATCAATAAATCCGTCATTCAAAAACTCCGATAATCTAATCACAGATGGCGTTCTGGCGTTCTAATTAAAAAGCAACAGCCAATCCTCGCCGCCGTCACTCGCCGCGACATAGTGTCAAGATGAAAGGGCCCGCCGACCGATTGTCCCGCATTGTATCGTCACTCGTTAGCCGGCATTATCGTACGGAGATTTATTTTAACGATTACCGGGGGTTAAGCTATTGGCGGAAGCGGGTGGACTATGAATCACTAGAAGTAGTCCTTAACTTGTTTCTTGCCAAGCCACTGTGCACTGAAGTGTACCTACCAAAGTTTTTTTTTTTTCAGACGGACTGGTCTCGTGTCGACCTTTGCAACTTCACCGGACAGAAGTGTGGGGGCATAACAATTTTATATGCGCTTCAAATCGGGCTCATACGGTAAAAAAAAACCTTCTCAGAAAACTAGATCTTAAAACCTGCAAGGCTTCTGCAAAATATGTACAAAAGCCGAATATGTATTTTGACGTAAACTATCCTATTAAACTAAAATTCATAAATGTGAAAGTTTGTGTGGATGGATGGATAGATGGATAGATGTATGGACGGATGTTTATGTTTGTTACTCTTTCACGCAAAAACTACTGAACGGATTTGGCTGAAACATGGAATATACACATTATATAATATACTTACACATATACATATTTTATGACCTGGAATGACACGTAGGATGGAGCAGGATGGGCAAATGAGTTCGTGTGACATAGACTGCACCTGGGCACCACAATGACACAGTGAGTGTGACTCGCTCATGTTACGTAGTAGGACTATTTTACACTCGCTACCTCTTACATCTTGTAGTAAGAATAACTTCAACGATTAACGCTTATAGTCCCAGTCATTAAGTCACAATTGGACTGCACCTTTACAATTATAGGGCCAGGCATTGTTTTAAATAAACAATAGTTGTTTTCTGAAGTCGTCTTACCTAATTTGATGGGATAATAAATTGTGGGCAAACGGAGAGATCTGATAAATTCTAATAGACAACAAACGGATGTGAGCTTAGCACTGATTCGGACGTTCTCAGACTGCTGGTGAGTTAGTTGTGTTCAATATATGGCATGTTTATTGGCGCAAAAATGGTCGCATAAGGAAATGGTCACATAAGGTGGAATCAGACGGTTCACTTTTCGTTCATTTCTGTTCTTCATTCGGCATCTTACACTAGGAATGGAGCGTCTGATCTGAACAAAGAATGAAAGAAAAATTAATCATTCACTCCAGTGAACATTCATCCTAGTGAACCGTCTGATATCACCATTACACGGCAGTTGTGATTGGTTCATTTTAAGTGTCATTACGCGACTAAAAAAAAACGACCAAAAAAAAAAAATCCGTCACCAGAGTTGGCCACTTGCTCATACGAACTAACATAAGAACTTTTTAATTATGCGACTGTATTAGATAGTAACAATTTAAAGGAATGAAAAATAGTGACTTCCTGTAAGTCCCCTGATGGTGATGGACATAATTAATTTGGTCACGATGCAATGATGATTTTTTTGATCAATAATTTTATATTATTTATTATTATTATTTCTAGCCTTTGTCGTCCCACTGCAGGGCAAAGGCCTCCCTATCCCCTTTCCACCTTTTTATAACATTATTTTTTAGGGTTCCGTACCTTAAAAGGTAAAAAAAGGTATCACTTTCTTGTCCGTCTGTCCGTCTGTCCGTCTGTCCGTCTGTCCGTCTGTCCGTCTGTCCGTCTGTCTGTCCGTCTGTCCGTCTGTCCGTGTGTCACCATCGATTATCTCAGGAACGGGTAGAGCTAGCAAGTTGAAATTTATACCATATACTAAAGTCTATAGTCCCTACTGTGAGTATAAAAATCAAGGTCCTGAGTCAACACTATAAAAAGATATAGGCAAATTTAGGTTTTCGTGAAAACTTGTGAGTACCAAAACTTACCTTAATTATCAACTTTTTTTATTTTTCGGAATTTTTCCTTTACTTGTGCTAAAAGACCTTGCTTGTAACCAAAATTGACAATTCTAGGTCAACCGGAAGTACCCTAGAGGTTTTGGGTCGAAAACCTAAATGGTAGTTCCCGTTGACCTAGAATAACGAAATTTGGCAAAAAGCAAGGTCTTATAGCACAAATAAAGGAAAAATTCCAAAAAGTTAAAAAAGTTGAAAATTAAAGGGTGTTCAAATACATACATAGTTGACGCCAATTAAAATTGTCCTCCGAGTTGTATGGGCGCTCATACAATTAAGCGGACTAGCTTAATTGGCACCATGGCTAGGCACGGAACCCTCGGCGTACGAGTTCGACTCGCACTTGACCGGTTTTTATTTTATTATTTGTTTTATTTTGAGAGAACAACAGAAATAGTAAATCCACACTACTTTTTCCTGATCAAGTACAAAATATATTGTAATTTTACATTATAGAGTATCAATTGTAATTGTTTTACTGTTGTTAAAGGTATTCTTTTAAATAACGTAAATTCTACAAACAAGGAAGCTACATAGCTACTACTATTTTGTCTAAGGTTATCTCGTACACGTAGGTAGGAATAGATACAAGTATAGATGCATAGATTAGCTCGACAAGGTGTCGATAAGCCAGCCATCTGACATCAGAAGCAATATTTATTTTATTATTTCGACCTTTAACCGAAAAAACTAATCTTATTCTACTCCGACATAAACCGGCGATCTTATAATCAAACGTGTGATTCTTAAATACTTCTAACACGTTATATTTTCTTAATATTATGTTATTTGGCCTGAGGCGTCGCACGTGTGTTCAAAGTTTTATGATATAGGAAAATTGAAATTAATAAGTTACGGTAGGCTGGTAATAAAGATTAGTTTTTATTGGTGTTTGTGCCACTCCAGTCTTTCACAACAACGGATTTGAAGGCATATTCTTCTTTGAACCGTGTTCACTCGATTTTGGACCCAAAGTTCATTGGTTCTGATTGCAGGCGTACATCAATGTATTATGTATGTTCGTACGAGCTAGTACATCAATGGATACATAAATAATGCTGGACATTTCACACAGCATCATCTAGCCCTAATATATGCAGGCAGAGCTTGCGATATGGGAACAACATGACTAATATACCTACTTTACATACCGGAATGAGTGGCGTAAACAAAGGGAGGCCTACACCTGTGGGATATTATTGGCTGCGGATGATGATGATGACATACCGTACTTACTTTTTTACGCTGGACATTTCACAGGTCATCATCTAGCCCCAAAGCATGCAGTGCTTATGTTATGGGAACAACAAAGCATGGAGACCTTTTATGTTATGTTATAGGAACTACATGACTGGCTACTTCTTTACTTTTTTTTACCCGACTGCGCAAAGCAAAGGAAGGGTAATGTGTTTATCAGTCTATGTATGTTTGGATGTTTCTATGTGGCACTCTAGAGGCCAAACGCGTGAACCGATTTTGATAATTCTTACGTCAATCGATTCGTCTCAACCTTGGGAGTGCTACTAAAGACATGACAGTAAACAAAATTCACCAGTGCCACAACCAGACGCCATATTGTCAAAATTAAAAAAACTAAAATCGTCACACTATATCAAGTGGGGTATCGTTGAATAGGTATTTCAAAATCAACTTTAGGTTTCTTTTACCATTTTTCATTTTAAGTAATAGTTTATTATAAATACCTACATACATAATATACCTATAGATATTTCGTATTTAAAAGTAATTTGCAATGAAGTTCGGCTTCGGCGCCATTGAAAGCCAGCGCTCTAACAGCCATGATGCTGCTGGAGCAAATGCCTTGGGTGGGTTAGGGGTATGGTTTATGGTATGGGTAAATAAGTAATGGTATGGGTAATGGGTAGCCTTATTTTCTTATCACTTTATTTGTAACATTTTTAATTTGTGTCTTATTGTATCGTGGTGGTGAAAATAAAACTTTTTTCTATTCTATTCTATAAAATGTATCAAGCCTTTACATTTTTTATGACTCATACAAAGTTAGAAGCTTATGCCTTTTCTAGACGAAAGGCTTTAGTTAGGACAATGAAGTGTAGTTATCAAACGAATGTAATTTTACTTTAACTTTACACAAAATAATGTTTTATGACCAATAAAATCTATAAGTAAAAGTACTTCCAGAATAATTTTAATATTGTATTTAAAAAAAAAACAACGATGTACCGAAAATGCATTACCATAACTTAACAGCAGTTTTGACCATTAACGTGCTATAAAATTTAACTGCTCACTTATTCCACAAACGGGTGAGTTAAGTGTAATGAGTACTTTTTCGGCACTAAAGTACGGTATAAAGCCATTTGCATTGTCTTGTCAGTCGATAAATATATATAAATAAAAAAAACTATTATTTTTCGAGTAGGTCATTTCATATTTCTATGTAAAAGGACTTGTATTATAGCATGTATTTTTTTTATAATTTTTAAAATATTATCTTTATATTAGGATTATAAAAGATTTTTTTGTGTATCTTTTATGTATATTTTTAATAAAAATCTAGTAATAAAAAATGGCAACTTACAAGTTATAGTTCAACCAACTTTGTCCAGCTGGTATTGAATTTTATAAAAACTCAATTTTTCGGTGATCGGAATTTTCGAAACCTTATTTCCGTTTTGAACACCCTTCCGGCTACCAGCACAACCTTTTTCCGGGTTTAAAAAGCTATTATTTTTGTAATTGAAGAGTTGAAGGGGATAAATACCAACATAGGTACTCTTACTTACATATGTATAGGTTTATAATCACATTGTCTACAAAACAGTTTCAAATAAGTACATTTTCCAATGAAGTTTTTTTTTTTTTAGGATTTATTAAATAATTTTTTTGAAACGGGTGAATAAAAAAACCATAAAAAAAATTGTTACGTCAGCTTTTTGAAATTGGTTATTCATATAAAACAGCTGAAACTATTACTAAAATTACTTACTGCGAATGTTTTGATATACTTTAGAAATTGGTTAGGTACTCAAAAATGCTCAAAATACTGTACTATTTCGTATGAAACTCGAAATACGTACCTAGGTATAATGCGATTTTATTTCATTTTTCGTTTTTATTTCAACATCGAAGTAGCATAGTTATAAAAGCTGCAAAAATAAACTTAAACACTTAAAACAGATTCACAAATGTCTTTCTAAGGAAAGGTACTAACTATTCAAAATATAGTTATAAACAATTTTTAAAAAGATTAATTTCTTTTAATTATTTAAGAAGAGTCATTATTATTAACAATTTTACGAAATACGATTGAAATCGTTGAACACTTGATGATATAATTCAAAATTCAACTTCAAATCTGCGGGGTGGATAATTAAGAAAAAAAAATCAATTAGAACATTTTAATGGCACTCAAATGGTTATAATCGGTGAAAAGATATTAATAAAAACAGTTAATGAACAATATTAAATGTATTTAGCATCTTAAACATTCACCACCCGTTGTCCGACGCGCGGAGCGAGATTTTAGACAAATTAATAAAATATTTTTCGATGTAACTACTTTTTAGGACCATCGGACGTTGAACCATGGGTCAATCGACTTAGTTTGAAAGTCAATAGACAAAGTCATCCCTATAGACGGTTGGAGCTCAGGCTAAGATGGTCGTATTATTTATATGAAACAAATTAATAAAAATTGAATCTATAGGGGGTCTATAATTAAACAATGCACTCTAAACATAAACAAACCAACATGTAAGTTAAAGAAATAATATTTATGATGATAACTATGAGTCTGCAGTTATAAAAGTTCAATATGGGAAAATAAAATTAAATAAATTAACAAAATCCCTATTATAAATATAATAAATACCTAAGTACCTACCTATTATATGTTATGATAATGGGTATTTTTATTTTTAATTAATTACTTAATAAACGTATTAATACTAACTTCTATTTATTATTACCATAATAATCATTGTAGAATTCTTGCGTGCAAACTTTATTCTAAACAGAAAAAAGATAAATTCAGGTAGAGCGTAAACTATGACCTCATCAACAAAAATTACTGCATTATAGTAAATGTCAATGTAGTATTTAAGTCTTGGTCATAAGATACATTTTTCTTAAACATTTATTAAATTTATGTAAATTAATCGTAAACATATTTTATGAACTGTTGTCGAAGCGATATTTATTAATACCTATTTTATTGTTGGGGTTTCTACAAAGAGTTATAATGGTCATTTGTTTTATAATTTCTAGCATCGGACACTATTTATATAGGTCATAAATGTCCGCTCTGAAATGAAATATTGTGATTTTTACCGTTTTGCCTAACGACCTTCGGGTTATAAATTCTATAAGTGATTGTGGAAGGCAAAATGTTTTATAGGAATTATGGCAAGAGATTTATCTTATAGATTTGTTATGCAAGATGTAGTTTTGTTATACTACAATATCCGTGTTAACAAACCTAATACTTGTGGGAAACACGGATTAATTTCTACTTATTATTTTACGGCGGTGTTAAAAATTAATATTGTGTTTACACATTTTACTACCAGAGATCAGTAAAGTTTTGATACATAAACGTACTCACTAAAAAACTTGAATAGACCAGTATCTAAGAAAAATATTTATTTATCTTGTACTAAATATTGAAATGCTAATTGCTTGCGAAATATGGACAAACTAGCTGACGCCCATAGCTTCGCCCGCGTGGGCTAATATTTTGTTTATCCCACGGGAACCGTGCCATTTTTCAGGATAAAAAGTAGCCTATGTCCTATTCCCGGTTATTATCTATCTACATTCCAAATGTCATAAAAATTGGTATAGTAGTTATGGAGATACATGGTAACAAACATTCACACACACACACACACACACACGGACTTTCGCCTTTATAATATTAGTAGGAAGTAGGATAGGATAGTAGGATTAGTAGGATGAATAAATAATATTGAAATTGGTCTAAGTAAGTAAGTTTGTATGAGCTAGTAGATAACTCTGATGACGGAGTTTTTAGGCCGCCGAAAGGCCTCCGTCATGGCTTAACGACTTAAAAGCCGGGACCGACAATTTAAAGTGCCCTCCGAAGCACGGAAGCGCTCAGCTCGTAATGCCATTTGCGGTTGCTCAATTTCAACAATCAATCAAGAACGTCTAAGGAAGCTCGAGCGCTTCAAAAAAAATTGGTGTGATTTTTATTGATTTGTTCAAATATCTGTGTCTTTGGAGGAAGCAAAATCACATACCTATATCTTGAAAAGTCATCAACCGTCATAAAAGCTATGCAGTTAATTTTCGTGCACCTTTGTAAGGGAAGAATGTTAAAACGTAAACTTATGTTAATTTGTAAAATTACTAAGATGTATCGACTTTTTCAATTGCTATTTATTTGAAAAATTAAAAGTTATCTTACAATTAAAAGATCCGATATTAGTGTAGTATCATTTACACATTAGATTTTTTAATAAGTTTCTAAAATACCTACATAGTTATTTTATTATAAACTTGGCGTGGTTAAACGGTTTTCTTCTAAATTAATAAATACTGACAGCGCTTGAGCAATAAATAACTGTAGAGCTTTATCAGGTCATTAAAATTTGCGTTTATAGCCTACTTTCGACGATACGGTAGTTTGTGGTGCGTACAAAGTAGTGGACTGACATCACTACATAGTATAAAAACAAAGTCGCCCGCTGTCTGTCTGTCTGTCTGTCCCTATGTATGCTTAGATCTTTAAAATTACGCAACGGATTTTGATGCAGTTTCTTTTAATGGACAGAGTAATTCAAGAGAAAGGTTTATATGTATAATAATGCATAATAATAGTACAGAAACACTGATAACTTTAGAGCTTTCTAATGTGATGTCGTAAATAAACACATTTTGTTGCGCTTACATTGCAAACGCTGGCTGAACCATACAAGATAGATCAAAATAATGGCACCCGTGCGAAGCCGGGGCGGGTAGGCGGGGTCGCTAGTTACTAATAAATAATACCGCTTGAAGAGCCGTGTTGGTCGAGTGGGACAGCACCTCGAACTATTGATCTGAAGGTTCTGGGTTCTGGTACTGTAATGTACCTACCTATCGGTTCGCTTTCACTTTTCTGTGTGAACGGATTCAAAGGATACCATACATTACAAAATAAAACGCTTCGCCACACTATCCGTTCGCTCTCTATTTGACAAAGCCTTTACTTGATGTTCTTAGACAACAAAACAAATGTTCTCATATCTACCAAACAATAAAAAAATCAATTTCTTCGGTCACTTGCCCCTGAGGTCACATTCTATGCATAAATACATTCTAACACAAACATTTGACAGACTTGACCTTTATTATCAAAGTCCGAAGGTTTAATTTTATTACAAAAAAAATTGCTAGTTTCAGATATCACAGGGCTTACTGACTGATATGAAGGTTTAAGAGTCTTATGTTTATTGGGGTAAGGTTTAAATTTGTTGAGAGATGTTGGTGATTCAGTTATGGACAGACAGAAGGGCGCGGAATGAGTTTGTGAATATTTCAGAATGCAATCTTGCTTTGCCCACTAAAGTTCCTATTGTTCCCGATAGTGGTAGTAATTGTGAAAGTGGCTCTACATTAATTTCGACTAGTTTTTTTTTTGGTTTCTAAAAATAATAGTTAAGTACAGAAAATAGATTTTCAGGGAAATGTTGTAATTTATTGTTTGTTTGTGCACTGTTTCTAGTTGCATGGATTTACGTATATCCATGTAACCTATAAGTATCCATAATTATAATTTTCGCTTATGAATTCGGTAGGCACTCAGCTAGTTTTAAGAAGTAAAGTGTGTAAAGTTTCTAAGTGGATCCTATTTTCTTACCTTTCTTTGCGGGTAAACATAATTTCAATTAACAACTTTCAAAAGTCATTATTCATTTAATGTAGCTATCATTTCTTGCAAAATCTTTATAATAATAAATAAATAAATAAAATGCGTTTATTTCAGACCATGGATCCATATTGTGTTAGTAGTAACTTAAACCTAGATTAGTAGCTAACCTACATTAGGTAGGTACCTACCTAAAAATAAAATATCTTATTGAGACACTAGGCTAATTATAAACCAGGTAGGTACTAACCACTTCATCCCTATTCCTATTTCATCCCTATGTCTTTTTCCAGTCCTTTAAGTTTCGTGCAAAAATCAATTGCTTTCTCACACTACTAGTCTGCCAATGAGAATCTTGTGAAAATCAAATGAAATATAAATGATTGTATTTACATATCAAGTTACTACAATATTCATTGTAAAGTAATCGTTTGGCGCAGAATTAATGTTTAAAAACAGGTGTGGCCGGGCTAGAACAGGTGTATGTATCATGTGTTTGTATCTCGGCATTAAGGACATGCACTTGTTAATACGATAATCTAAATACGATTCTATAGCTGACCGGTATATACGCCTAAGCAATGGTTAGAATTTACCTATTACAGTATACTAAACGTACAGTTAGTTTATTGTTATATTTATAGTGTGTATGAGAAACCAGTTAATTATTTTAGCTTTTGTCAGTATTTTAAATTTAGTACGGTCCCTATAAAATGGTGATACTCGTAATAAGATTATTTCATAGAGCATATTCTGTAAAAACTCATTTAAGTATTTTTAGCTAAATAACACGTCATACTATCAAGTATCGGTTTGAATTCCATCCCATTAACACATTTAAACTTTTTTTTATATACGAGTAGGTACCTACAACTAAACAAAATTAAAGTTCTGATAAAACACAGTTCTTCAAAATTACAAATATAAAAAAGTAATGGTAAATAATTAATAAACAAAATAAGTGAGTATTGGAGAATTGAGTAAGTAATACAATGTCCAACAAACCAGTTTCCACTCTTACTGTACTTTGTATCACTAGACTTGTCAATAAGCAGTCGTGTTTATTCAAACATGATTTGCTTGATCTGGAAGTAGCTCTGGAATTTATCAGGCTCTTAGCAAGACTTGATTTCAGACTGTAGATACCAAGCGGACGAATTTTTGACAGTAGTAGCCTCTTTTTTTCTTTTAACGACTTTGACAAGACTCACTTTGTTCGATTGGCTCCCCACTGGAGCTTGACTATTTAGATTTAAGCGGATGGATCACCGAAAAGAAAGCTAGGCCCCATACCGTGTTTTTGCCCTGGTTCTTCACGGTGTTGATCGCGAAAGAACAGGAGTACAATCACCTAGCTCTTAAGATGATTCAAAGTGATCCTACTGAATAATTATGTTAAAAAAAGTAGTTTCTTAACAAAATTCCATCAATCGATGTCTCTCTCGGCTTTTCAGATCGTAAAAAAAATATATTCAAAGGTGTAAGCAAAATGATTAAAGATTTGAGATAACATCAGTAACTTAGTGATATCACAACTTTATATGCACCCAAATAAGAAACGAAAACATTGCTTTAAAAATTGTTCTAATTGGTTCGTTTTTTACATGGATTATAATGCCAATTCTGGATAATAGTGTAGTAGTAGTAGCTTCTTCGCCACTAGCAGTATTGCCGAACTTAGGCGGGCACAGAAGAGGCCGAGAGGAATAAAATAGTGCACATTAACAGTGTGGCTAAGCGGCTGAAGATTTTCCGCTAAACGTTCGTAGTATTTTAGCATAAAATCTAGATTGAACGCGTTGATTGCTGTAGAATCAAATTTGGAATGAATAATGTTTAAGCTGCAGTATTTATACGTTCATCAGCATTTTAAAGCAAGTGTGAGTCATAGTTGTAGTACGCGTGGGTAATTAAATTAAATGACTGCTATTGACAGCTTTTTATGAAACAGGCCTACTTTTATAAAGTCAACGACCTTTGTAAAAAGCTACGTTCTTGCAAGTTTGTGTAAGTATGCAGCTAGCTAAAATTTTCCTATCATAAACCTCTTATCTTGTTTTATGTCAAGCTGATTTACGTAATTTAATAAAAAGATAAGCTTTTTTACGTTTTTTGCTTAGCATTTTGCGATTTATAATATAAAATTAGTCAGCGATGAGTAACCAACACTATTATAACCTAGCAAGATCTGGCAAATGTACCAAATTTATATTTGGACATAGGACTACTTTCTGATTTGTCAAAGATTTTTACCGTATTTGGCATAAACACAGACATACCATGACAACGGCTATTTTAACCCGTAACGTCTCGTCAGGACAGAACGTAAGAATATATCGCGATAAATTCCCGTGATTACTTATGTATTTCTAAATATTTTATTAGAAGAATTTCCTGAAGCTTCTTATCAGCAAAAAATTTAGAAATACATAGAGTATATTTTTCTCATTTTCTTTTTTCTAAATTATCGTTGGTAGAATATGAAGTAGAGCAACATGCGATCGTTCGCAGCCTCCCAAGTCAACAACTTGTCACTGGCGCGTTTGCGGCTAAAAACAAACAACAATAGACTCTCCATACAATATCCTTTGTCAACCTTTTTATCAGCCGACGGAACAGAGAACTCAGTGGATACTACACGATTTATTACTTTTTTTAGTAACAACAAAAAAAAATAGCGAGCAATGAGGGTTCCAAGCCGTTATAATCGATGAAGCCTGGGGTGCCTAGTATGAGTTTTGATTTCTATTACTACGCATCAACGCCATAAACGTGGATTTGTATCAATCATAAAAAATATTTAATTATCGAAACAAAGAAAAAACACTCAGTTCACTTCTTAACTACCTTATACAACTAAATTAAAAGGAACTCTGATTTCAATCTATAAATTACTAAAGATTTCGAATCACCGACCGCAGGTAAAATGCACAAAAGGCTGGCAACGTTACCCCGTCGGATTGCTAATGTGGAAGCCTAATTCGGAACATTTGACCAACATTAAGCTGAGCTACGATAGTTGCAGTACGATAAATCACGTTTTCGGTTTTGGGAATAGGAGCCCAGGATCCTGTTTTGTTTGGTTGTCTAGTAGTGATACCACGTCAGAATCTAAACCTTCATTACAACAAAGAAACAACCATGAAAGTAAACGTATTAATTGTGATAATAAATGTATAAGTCATAAAAGCGATCAGTTCATAGTCAGCAACAAAAGTTTATACACAAGCAGTCTCAGATATATTAAAAAATAACGTAAAAGACTACTCGGATTTAATGAGTAAAATTCTCAATTTTCGAGGGTAATTAGAGTCAAATCTAAAAAGCGATTGATTTGTCTAAAGTGGAGCGGCGACTCATTATATTTCACAGCACAACACAGCTGGATAAATACCTAATTGTAAATATTGTAACAGTAGTAACTATGGTCACTTATTAAAGATACTTAACTGTAACACTAATAGCAATTTTGTTAGTGACTGTACGTTACTATGTCAAGGCTGTACATATGAGTACAATGTGACAGGCAATAGAAATCAGCTTAATGATTTGCATAATCTTTACTTTATCTATATATCTCTAGTTTTCCCCGTGGTTCTGCTCACGTTACACACATACCAAAGAATCACCTGCGTTTATTTCATTCTGAACATTTTTACAAACCTACAGATTTATTGAAAACAAACTTAGAAAAAAACAACAAATGAAAAAATTGACTCAACAGAAATTGCAGTCAAACCGACAGTCAAAAAACTTTATTAGTCTGTTGTTTGGATGTAATTCTATGAACTTTACGAAATTTGGAAACACGATACGGTTTTTGATATAATAGAGGTAAATATGATGATAAAGACGTTGATGTAAATATCATAAATTATACAGAAAATAAAAGAATGGAAAATGTTGCAAGCAACTTTCTACAAAGATGTAAAAAAAAATATGTTAGTCTGTTTGTTTAGGCGGTTGTATTGCAATAATGTCAGAGTTAATGGAATGAATTTGACGTAACACCTTTTTTCTAGTTAGTCTTAGTTAGTAACTACTGTATATCGTAATTTAAATCTAGGAATATATTAATAACTACTTTGATTCAAATAAGTATTGAAAACCTACAAAAGAAGAAAGAAATAATCTCGTGTAACGATCGAGTGCTTGATATGCATAATGCATGCAGATGGATATTATGTGTAGAAAACGATAACATGAGTACGAAATGAGTAAATACTGAAATATCAGCTGATAGAAGGAAAATGAAAGAAGAATACACGTCGTGCGACACCCCACGTAATGCAGGACAAGATCAGAAAGAAGTATTTAAAGTCGTATTTAAAAGTATTGTAAAAAAGTATTTTCATAATGCAATAGGCGTGGAAACCTTAGGATATAGTAGTAAGACTGTTTTATATGACATGACAAAGAGTTGAAAATTTCAGGTGTTACATAAGTTGGAATCTCGCAGGATATAAGACATTGGCACTATCAAAGAAAGATCTACACCCAGCAGTGGAATGAAATAGCATGCATGTTATGATAATGATTATGACAGAGCTCTAAAATTTACAAATTTTGATCTGTTTACTGTATTGGTCAAGCAAAACCGCTAGCAAACGCTGAGTGTAATTCTCAACCCATACAATATTGAGGTTGATTTCTCTGACGTAAACATGGTAAATTATTATCTTCAACGTGGGAATCAACAAGAAGACCAGTTTAGAACATTTGTCAATGGCTCCATCACTACGGTATAGTTTTATCAATAAACTTTAGTATAAATAACTCTTGAACTGCTACAAATTATTTTGATAATACCGTTGGAATGCAGTGAGGTGATGTTCATAGTTCTAGATAAGAAGAAGTTCACACGATTGACAACGTTTTAAAATTTATTAAACAAGTGTTTTAAAAATCTTGGTACGAGTAAATAAGAGTTTGTGGTCAATATAAATACTCTGGTGACAGTGTTTTCAGGTCGCCTGAAGGCTTAACGTCATGGTTTAGTGACTTAGGAGCTTATCGCTTAAGGCTTACATCCCTGGAAATCCCATCTGCTCAACAGTAAGATTATATTACAGACATAAAAAAAATACTACGAGTAATCCAGAAAATCCAGAAAAAATAAGAGGTATTATGATGCGTTTTCTTTTCTAAAATATGTACTCGTATCTTAGAAAATGTATGATTGATTACATAACAAAGTTACAAAGATATATGCTATAAATATCTATTCTTAATGACATACTCCGTAATAAGTAGTCAAAGATAATCCTAGTGAGATTAATAAACTTACGCAATGAATTTAGAAATTAATTTAGTATAAATCGAACTGCTATTTCAACTCAACGGTTTCCTCTACACCTTGAATCTGGCGCAAGCATTCAAGCTTTGCAAGTCGCAAGTGCACATTGTTACTTTACCTTTCAACCACAACGTCTTATCCACCATAACTAGCTCTACAACTTTAGATTCTGCACCAGTGAGCTTAGAGTCAGCTTTGCCTTGATTGTACATGAAGGATATATGTAATTCTGTCTGAGAATGTAGACTATTGTTGCGAAAAATTGATTTACGTGTTACATCTGTTGAAGTACAAACGGTAAGATTTAATGTTACATTTGTACTGTAGATGTATAGAACTCAGGTGTGCTTAGAAAGTTGACCAGCTGGTATTTTATGATTTTGTTTCGAGTAAAGCTACACTGTCTATTAAAGCGTGGATGTGTGAAATATTACGCTATGACTATCATTGAGTCTAGTAATTATCTTTTAAAAATATCCATTACTAAAGGTAAACCGATGGAAAATATTTAAGATATAGATATGAAATGCAAAAGATGGAACAGTCGTAGAATCACATAGCCATCATGGCTTAGTATATGAGCTAGGTCCTAGTTCATATTACGAAGCCATGACGGAGTCCTTCAGGCGGCCTAAAAAGTCCGACATCAGAGTTACCTACTCATTACACACCCGCTTATACGAACATAGTCCCAGAGGTGTTATTGAATAAAATAATGATTTTTGACGTATACTTGACTTTGTCTTTGATGCTTTTGTGGATAGCTGACTTTACTTTTGTTCAAAGGAAGTGCTTACGACACTCAGAATTATTTATGTGTGAATTGATACAGCTTAAAATTTCTCGTTTGTTAAATTTATTAGTATTTTAATTGCATTTATGGAGGACAAAGCCATTAATTATTTATAGCTATATTGTCATTTATTAATAGAAATCATTATTTTTGCGTAATTTACAACATCTAGTTAGCAGACTGCAAAAAGAAACCGTTTTGGTCTTATTAAGAATATTAATATGTAGATCAAAGATAAACCAAGACTGGACCTCAAACTAGTTTGAACTAGTTTTCTCGAGTCACCTCCCACATTACACGGATACACAAATAACTTTAATATAATAACATCTTGTTACTTATCAATTTTGACATTATCTGTTTCTTCGTTTATTTCCTTGAGTGGACTATGTACCTACCTATACCTTAACAATTTTTTTAAAGATCTAGTTTAGTTGACTGAACTCTTAGCTCAGTTGGTAGTAGCTGTGCCTTCTGAAGGCACTTTGAGCTACTCAAGGAAATTCTGCGCTGTAGGTGACCTACAGCGCAGAATTTCCTTGAGTAGCTCAAACCCATGGGTTTGATTCCCATCCAGGACAAACATTGTGTGATGAACATAGATGTTTGTTCTGTGTCTGGGTGTTATAAAGTATAATAAGTACCTATGTATGTATTTAACAAATATATAGGTAGGTAACCATAATTATATTATTACACAGTGATCTGGTTCCCATAGTACGTACAAGCTTTGCCTAATTTGGGGCTAGATGGCGCTGTGTGAAATGTCCGCCATTATTTATTATTTATTCGCATGTAGTGTATTTAAAATAGCTGATTTTATCCAATTAAGTTTCTGCACGTGCGTCATAGGCACACAATAGTGTATAGCTTAAAAGCTGTGTTACTTAGGATTTTGAAATTTCATTTTCGTCTATAAATAAATATCTAGAAACCAGGGCGTCTCTCTTGGGCACAGTGATCAAAAGCTAACTAGTTTCAAAACTAATATCTGGGCGACCGAGCTCTGTTCCGGTGAAAATACCCACAAAACGAATTTTCCCAGATATGAGACCTAGGTAGATCGATTTTTCGCCCCCATAATCCCACCAAAACCATGTTGGCCGAGGGTGATAATACCTCGACTTTCGATCCAAAGGTCGTGGGTTCGAATCCTGGTAGTGCATCTATGGAGAGAGTAGGCGTATCAGCAGTGGGTGGTTCATGGGCGTATATATGGGGGGTTTAGGGGGTCCGGACCCCCCCCTTAACCTATCAATCTTTGATTTTGGAACCCTTGGACATCCCATAACAATCCCATAACAAAGCTATAGCTACGCTAATGGGGTGGATATGACTGATGTTGATGATGAAGATTTTAAACAATCTATTTCTGCAGCTAACTGTACCTACTATCAAACACCTACTCACAACATAATCCTTTCGTTGTTTCATTAACCGGCACCTAGTCCCAACAATTAATCATCCCGACTGATAAAAATCCCCATTTTAATTTATTCACATTATAAAACTACAATCAATCAGTTCGGCGCCTCAGTACATGATCGATTGACCGTCGTCGCTGATCGACAATGGTAATTAATCGAGCTGTAACGGATCTGGAGGTCGTGGGTTCAATTCCTGGTATACGCAGACTTTTTGCGCTAGTGTTGCGCATATAATTTTTTCGAAACGAAAAATCCATTGATGCACGGCAAGGATTCGAACCCACGACCTTCGGGTCGAAAATCGAGGTACTACCCCCTCGGCCAACACGGATCTAAATTTTATGAAACATATAAAACATATTTGTACCTATGACTGGCCTCTTAGATGAGTTGTTAGTAGCACTGCCTTTTGCGCTGTAGGTCGTGGGTTCGATTCCCACTCAGGACAAACATTTGTGTGATGAACATAGATGTTTGTTCTGTGTCTGGTTGTTATAAAGTATTCTATGTATGTATTTACAAAAGGTATATAAGTATAAGTATTCTATCAGTTATCTGGTTCCCATACTACAAGCTTTGCTTAGTTTGGGACTAGATGGCGCTGTGTGAAATGTCCAGCAATATTTATTTATTTATTTGTGTTATAGTGGAAACATTACACTGTCGAATTGAACTGTATGCTCAAAGTAAATGATAGATTGGTTGTTGCATTTGTATAATTAATTGTGGGAACACACTCAATCGATGCTTTTGAACAAATATATTGTTTTTTGGTTTTGATTAAACACGTAGGTACCTTCACCTGCAATAATATGTATGTATACACATTTTAATTTTTAAAATCATGTCACATAAAAACTTATAGATGTAGGTGCACTACAAAAACTAGAAAATGATAGCAATGGCAATGCGTTATTATCAAAATGAATAGAAATAACTGATATTAGTTGGATATGGCTGAACTGATTTCGATAAAACATGTCTAAGAACCACCAGTCTAGCCGTGACCACTAGAACTGTAACGCACTTGAAACGTTTGGGCAATAATAAAATAAGGTAACGATAAAGTCCCGTTAGTTCGTCTAAATATTATGAACCTTCGCTAAAAACCCTGCTGAAATAAAAGAAACCGCATTCAAATCGGTTCACTCGTTTAAGAATTACCGTACCGGTGTCACAGACACACACAAAGCGGTCAAACTTATAACACTCTTTTTCGGGGGTTAAAAATAAGGTCGCGTTCTGACATACGATACGAGCCGAAATCTAGACTAGGTACTCGTCTCATGCTTCCGTAAAAAAAAACAAGTATTTATTACTGTATGCTTCAATAAAGATTTGAATAATCTTCATAAGTAAGTTAATTGTTTATGGATAATTTATGTACATTTTTAGATCATTCGATTTAATATCCAAGCGTGTTCCACTAATTGCTGGTATAGTATTCTCACAATAAATTATTTTAGTAATAAACTAGTCGTAGAGCAACTTTTCCAGCGTTTGCAATAGACACTACATGGTGTTGTAAAAAAAGCATGTTTTATTTTAGCTGTTAGTTTTTTTATACTTCTTCGGTAGCAGACAAGCATTTGGTCTACCTGATGGTAGGTAAGCGGTTACCGTAGCCTATGGATGCCTGTGACACAAGAGGAAGATTCCCGCCGCGATGCAAATGCCTTTATGATCTGCAAATATTTTTCTCGGGTCTTGGTGTTTTTCTTTGTATAATTTTAAAATTATATAAGCAGTAAATTATGAGACTGATCAACACACGCTCTGCTTTCTTTGGGGCGAGATGATGGTGTGTGAAATGAGAAGCATTTTATTTATTTTATTTATCTTTGAAGCTTAGGGCTTTGGAAGGGTAAAGTTATATAATTATTATTATCAGGTTTATCCGGGCACCGGAAAAGCTACAATATAAAGCTAGTTTTATCAGCCTTAGATTTATCGATATTATTTCGGAGCATGCTGTACGTCGCCCACACCTCTCAATCAAGAAAGCGGACGTGCCGTTACGCAAGCGCAAAACAATCGAGAGTTGCGAACCTATTAGATAACCTGTTTTTTGTTTAATCAATATAGAGCTAGGAAAAGGTAGAATGTTAAAGGTTTACTTCAATTTATGACGACCTCTGTGGCGTAATGGGTGAAGGCCCGCCTAAGACGCAGGAGGCTGCCGGTTCGATCCCCACCGCGGGACAAATGTTTGTATGATCTGCAAATATTTGTATGATCTGCAAATATTTGTCTCGGGTCTGGGTGTTTTCTATGTATAATAATGTATATATTTATAAAAATATAAAATCAGTCAGTAGTCCACATAATACAAGCTCTGTTTACCTTGGGGCTACATGATGCTTTGTGAAATTTCCAACATTTAAAAATGCTGGAAAAAAAATCCAATTTAATGATAACAAATGATATTAATTTAATGTAGAATAATATTAGGGAATGGAAAGAATAGCTTGTTTACTGAAATGAGTGGTTCAAGTACTAAGACTCCGGCAACAATTATTTTTATAAATCCTACTAATTTTAAAAATCTGATAGATGAATAGGTTTGTTTTACAAACATTGCTCTGCAATTAAAATTATTAGAATGTATATTGGAAGGTTTACAGGCAAAAGTGGAGCTGTATGCAAAAGTTAGTCTTGCATCCCGTGAAGTGGCTGAAGTGAAGCGTGAAGCCATCAAAATTACCTGAAACAAAATTATAAACCATTAAACATAGAAATTACAATTAATACAATTCACTGCATATTTCTAATCTTTTACTAGTTTATATCGAAATTATGACGTTTGTGAGTCCAATACAGATTCAATAATTATTTAAGTAGATTAATAACAAAATGAATCGACCACAACTTGAAAATTTATTTTAATATATTTATGATAAAACAAAAATTATTCTAACATATTAAAAAGAAGATATTTATAAAAATTATTATCCTGTCTGAAACATTTCTAGATCTACATTCAAATCAGAAAGTGTACCGAGCCAATCTATTGCAATCTTCCTAATTGATTGTTATGATTACAATATTTATTGGTCCAGCATTAGTAGCTCCGATGCAATCTCGTCTTTCTGACAATCAACTTTTAATGATACCATCATCATTGTCAGTATAAAAACTAAGGTCTATTTCTAGATGGTTTGTTCAGCGTATTTTATGACTAGACTCAACAATTTAACGTGCCCTCTAAAGTATTCAGCTCTTAATGCCACTTGCGGTCACCCATCCAAATTGATACCGCTTAAAACGACGCTTAACTTCAACGATCAATCAAGAACGCCTAAGCAAGCTACGACACGAAATTTCTGTGAACATTAGTGATTAATTTATAAACTGAGAAAATATGATTATACTTGGTATCAATAAGTACAAGAAGAAAGGACCTTATGCAAGCTACAAATAAATATGAGATCTAAATGGAAATCTGAGATCTGTATGATATATCAGTAGTACAATATAAATAAAGTGAATATAACAAGATAATAAGTTTGAATTGGCGAAAACAAGAAGAAAAGAAGCTTTCCTCTCAGAAGGTCTCATGGTTTTGTTTCGTAAAATCAAAAATAAAACTTATAATTTCCATTCAATCTTACAAACAGACACTTCACAAACTTCTGCATATTCCATATAAACTGCAAGTTTATTGACTCCGAGGAAAACTAAAAAAGAACCATCACATCAGCAAGTTTATTAACTGCAAGGGAGACCAAAAAAGAACCAACACTCAGTTACCCAACATCATAGTAATGATCCGTCCTTTATTGCACTTGCGTTAAAACAAATAGATTTAGCAGGTTCATTGCAATGAGTCGATTCTTCATCATGATCGACAGGTGATAGATCTATTCATTCTACTATTATTAATGATGGAGTATCAACAGATAGTTGAATTAAGATGCTCTGGATGGTTTTGAGATACAATTGAGATGTTTTGTAATGGGTAGCTTTGTTTATAAGTTGCCAAGGATGTATGGGAGATTTGATGAGTTCACACAACTCATCAATTAATAGTTTCCAAAGACTCGTCTTTCGTTGATTAGTTCAAACATGATAATTTTTACAAATAACAGAAAGTCGACGTCAAAGATGTCTATATTACAATTACTACTTTTTACTTTTATTGATTAGGCCGATTCTACTAACAAACTTTTTATTTTTACAGAATCATATATTTTTTAAATCATTCCAAGGCCTAACCCACCACAAAAATGCAATTAACGCTAAAAAAACCACGAAGCGACTTTTAAATACAAACACTTTGACGTGCCCAATTCTAACAAGTAACTACTTGACATTTCGCAAACGTAACCATTCATTGTAGTGAACTGAGAGCTGTTAAGGCACTCAGAAAAAGTGTCGAGAGTCTTGAATGAGGAATAATATCGACGAGACAAAATATTTCAAACTTATGAAAGAAAACTAAACTGCACCATTAGCATATTGTATTTGGGTGGCAAGATTGAGTGAAGTCTGGGAGGGAGTTTTACCATTTTTAGGGTTCCGTACCTTAAAAGGTAAAAAAAGGAACCCTTATAAGATCACTTTCTTGTCCGTCTGTCTGTCTGTCTGTCTGTCTGTCTGTCTGTCTGTCTGTCTGTCTGTCTGTCTGTCTGTCCGTCTGTCCGTGTGTCACCATCGATTATCTCAGGAACGGGTAGAGCTAGCAAGTTAAAATTTATACCATATACTAAGGTCTATAGTTCCTCTTGTGAGTATAAAAATCAAGGTCCTGAGTCAACACTATAAAAAGATATAGGCAAATTTAGGTTTTCGTGAAAACTTGTGAGTACCAAAACTTACCTTAATTATTAACTTTTTTTATTTTTCGGAATTTTCCCGTTACTTGTGCTGTAAGACCTTGCTTGTAACCAAAATTGACAATTCTAGGTCAACCGGAAGTACCCTAGAGGTTTTGGGTCGAAAACCTAAATAGTAGTTCCCGTTGACCTAGAATAACGAAATTTGGCAAAAAGCAAGGTCTTATAGCACAAATAAAGGGAAAATTCCAAAAAGTTAAAAAAGTTGAAAATTAAAGGGTGTTCCCATACATACATAGTTGACGCCAATTAAAATTGTCCTCCGAGTTGTATGGGCGCTCATACAATTAAGCGGACTAGCTTAATTGGCACCATGGCTAGGTACGGAACCCTCGGCGTACGAGTTCGACTCGCACTTGACCGGTTTTTTTTTACTGTGTTTTAGCACGTTTAAGTTAAGAGGCGATTAAAGGTAAGACCGTTGATAATGTTAGTATAATTTGTGATAATATACACAATCTTATCAGTCATCTTAACAATATGCATGTTAAGATTTTCAAGCCAAGGAAAACCTACAATCACAATACTGAAGATTATAGTTGATTTGTTCTGAAATTTGAATGGAGACCCAGGGCGGACACTAGAGGGCACGGCAGACCACACAGCGCTGGAAAGACGACATCCGACGACACGAAGGCCGAGACTGGATGAGCCGGGCACAAGATCGTCAAGAGTGGAAGAAAAGAGAAGAGGCCTACATCCAAGAATGGATCACCACAAGGCAACTACGATGATGATGATGAAGTTATCAAATGAAGCAAAATGATGACGTGATGCGTAGGCAACAATAAACTAAAGAAACAACAGAACAAGTAACTCTAGTTCCAATGCAAATATACGCACCTAACGTTCAATAAGCACGCCAGCAAGTAAACTTGACGATGTAGTAAGTACTTAACAATCGGTCTCAATTACGAAATGAGCATACATCGCGCGTACTAACTATTGTTAGGAGGGATGTCGGACAACTGAAGATGGCATTTTTATGAATAGCATGTGGAACATGAAAAGCAGAAATTTTCGACTTTGGAATGTCGGAATTTAATTTTCCAGGAAGTTTATTAGTCAGAATGAATAGTCACTTCGTAAAAACGGATGACGTGATATAGCTCAAATCAGGCAAATCGATAATAATAATCAACTGCGCGCATTCCTTAACACGACAAAGTCAAGTAATTTTTTTTATGATTTAAACCGATTATTACAATTAACTTGTATTTTACGATTTTTCAGTATTTTTTTATTTCATAAACGACTAACGCGCCAATGTTAAACCAAACAATTTAAGCCATGAAAGACAAGTAAAATTATCTTATTTAAATTAGGCGTTGGTTGGTATTTGGTTTTATTAAATAATGCATATTTAAAGTCAAAGTCTCTAGCTCTAGTTTATACAAGAACACTGATATTTACTTTGAGTCTTAGAATTAATTTAATATTTTGAAAATTGTAAGTATTTAAATTCAAAACTATAAAAAACTGGTATGTAGCTGTTTTTATTAAATTTAATTTTAAATAATGACACATCTATTCTTCTAACATCAGCCCAAAATATGTTTGTTCATCGACAAACACAAGCTTAACGGGGAAGACGCTAATCAAACAAGAAAACTCGGTGTGTGTCCGACGTTACGGTGGTCCTCAATTGTGTACCACACTGTCCACACATCTATTGTCCACGGGTCTGTGACACAGTGTACAAACTCTCAAGCTAACATGAGCTCTATTCCATAAACTTTAGACTCAAAATTAAATTGCGAAATTAAAATTGTTTCCTAGTAAATTTTTTGAATCAAAATTCAATTATCAGTCGCTGGTTTTAAGTTTCAGAGTTGCGCGATTGTTACTTGTTCTACATTTTTTCTCTTCTAGTTTTAAAACTATTTATGATAATTATTCGGAGCAAGACTTTTATAATTTGCTCAAATATGTCTAAGTAATTCCTCTATTTTACAACGTCATCTATTAAATTAAAGTATCATTGCCGCTGCGTTTTGTTTCGTTCTCCAAAATGACAGTAATTTGCAAAATCTCACTGTTAATTTGAAACCGTCACCACAACAGAATAACTTAACCTCATTGGTCATTAGTAAATTAAGAAACAAAACTAAATAGTTGACGTTTTGCTTTTGGTTGATAAAAAGTTTTTTAGTATTGCTGGACATTTTGACACAGCGCCATCTAGCCCCAAACTAAGCAAAGCTTGTACTATGCGAACCAGATAACTGACAGATTGCTTATATACTCGTAATTTGAAAATACATACATATAATGCTTTATAGCACCCAGCCACAGAAACTGAACTGAACTATACCTTGAAAGAAACACGTTTCTTGAAGTGATTGTTTTTATTCAGGAACTATGATATTTCTGTGACACTCACTATTGTCTACTTCGTCGTCTTTTGTTTAAACAACTTTCACAATTAACTTGTATACGCGAAAATTCAAGAGACTAAGCTTTCGTCTCTTGATATTAATTATTGTATTGTCTTTTTGATTGTTCAGCAAATAGATAAATCGTGTAGACAGAAAGCGGTAAATAAAAAGGTCAAAAAGATACAAGTGTGTAATCAATTTGATTTAAGTACTACGAATAAGGGAGTGTCCACATTGCGTTTTTTGCAGCGCGTTTGTATCGATACAAACGCAATTCGAACGCGATGCGAACGCGCAGCCCCCCGCGCAGCCCCTCCCGGTTCGCTTTTGTATGGAAAAATACGCGTTGCGAACGCGCGTTTGTATCGATACAAACGCGCAGCTCAAAAACGCGCTGCAGAAAACGCAATGTGGACACTCCCTAAAAGTTTTTGGGTTAAGATATTGGATGGCATCACTTAAACACATTTTGGGATTAGTTTTAATTGCATTGACATTATTTTTGAAGATCATTTATGAAGCATTGGTAATTATAATTTCTATCACGTTTTGTTTGCTACTAGAAAACCGGTATTCTTTAGTATTCAAGTACTCTACTCTAGCGACCTCCTAAGCACAGCTAAAGTATTTTTTGAGCTCCATTTTAACAACATCAATTCAGCGTACACTTCTCACAATGGATCTAGGCATTCATGAAGATAGTCGTTTCGCTGCGCAGTAGAAAATTATGTATGATAAAGCTGCACTGCGCATCGAAACGCCTAACTTCACGAATGCCTAGATCCATTGTGAGAAGTGTACCGAACAATTGAGGCTCCAAGTCTTTTGGTCATAGCTTTGTTAATTCACGTTTAAGTTAATGGATCATTGCATCAAGTTTTACTAAAAGTGAAAGTTTCGGTTTAATCGGCAAAGATTAAAAAACCGGGCTCTCAATCGAAATCCACACGCTAATTTCCCGTTGTGTGGCTGTCATATAAACAATACGAATAGACAGATGATGTTCGATCATTTGATTACTACTGGATGGTACTTACTTGAACTTGAACTTAGTAAAGATTCGTTTTCACTAGGGGAATTTGATTATGTTAGACGAAACGACGTTTTGCGATGGGATAACAATTTACCTTGCAGCACCCTCGGCAAAACTGCGTTTTAGCTTTAACTAACAGGGCTTAACTTGTTCTACCGTGTTATTGAGACACATTTCCATACAAGAGTCATCTGTAAATGGTATTCTGTCGTAATAAAGTCCATTCGTCCGAAGAATTCAAAATGATTGGATGCAATCCAAACACGTTACTGTACTCGTATCAGTCAAATAGTAATCGGTTCAATAGTTTGTTAAATAGAGGAATTGGGGCCCTTTACAACGTCAACCATTAAAGTATGATTGCCGCCGCGTTTTGTTTCCTTCTCCAAAATGACAGTAATTTGCAAAACCTCATTGGTAATTGGTTTGAAAACATCATCACAACAGAGTAACCTAACCTCGTTGGTCATTATTAGATTAAGAATTAAGAAACAAAACGAAATAGTTGACATTTCGCTTTGGTTGATAAAAAGTTTATTAGTAGAATCGGCCTACTGATTTCTTCTTCAAATTTGTATATGCTGACATCTAGTTCGTCCAAGGCTGACACATTGCTATTTGCCTAGGCATCTTTGAATAGGTTAGCAAATTCGTATGAGCTAGTTTTCAATGTATTTTTAAGCTATTAGAAGGCGGTCATATCTAAAATACAATACAGACTGTTGACTGGTTGACACGGTCTACAGCGACCAAAATTACCTATAGATATGCTATGCAACCAGCGATCAGGCACGAGTATGAATAAAGCGTCTACTATTATAAACTGGAGGTAGACACTGTAGATGAAGGAAAATATCATGAGGAAACCAGTTTGTATTCTAATAGACGGCGCAGCGATAGAATACTTCTATGATCGGATAGTATGTATAATGTGCCTTGGGGATACAGTAATAATCCTTCTTTAGTAATATAAAGCACCATCTCCATTCCACTTCAGGACAAGCAGACGCACGGTGCAGTACCATCCTTATCTTGTGGACATTCCATCCACTCGTACCACGCGGTTCTCCTCCACCTTCATCATTCGCACTGCTAAGGTCTGGAACTCGCTGCCGGCTTCTGTTTTCCCCGAAAACTATAACCTGTCTCTTCAAGTCAAGAGTGAATAAGTGTCTTCAAGACCTTTGTAATTCATTGTCAGCCACATCAACGCTTACCATCAGGCGAGATTGTGGCTAAACAAAGGTCTATTTACAATAATAAAAAAAAACTTTTCTTGAAGATAAAAAACTTAAGTTGCAGGGACCTACAGTTTATAATGCCCTTTGAAGCAAATATATTAAATACTTTTAGAAGGATCAGTCAGGCTTATTACTTCATAACGTAAACCAATAATTATTTCTTGATATTTGTAAACAAACATAAAGATTTAGATATGAGGGCTTACAACTGAAATTTGATATGGGTTTTTATTCACTTTGCCAATCCATAGATACAAGGGCGGATCCAGGATTTTTCTGGGAGGGGCACAAAAACCACACACACAAGGCAAAAAAGTCACGTTCAAATCAAAATCACACATTTATACTGTTTTAGGCTGTGCTGTGCTGGACTGACCAAATCCGCACCACACTTGACACTCAGCTCCACGACGCCATCCATGTCGCATCGGATCGGACGAAATGGAAAAATGTAGTGTCGGAGAAAATCTTAATGAGAGGTGACGACCCTCAGAAATGAGGAAACGAGGAATAGAGAGAGGCTAAGCAAAGCAAAGACAGACTCGCGAGTTCTACAGCTCGTAGAGCACTAGTATATTTTAACAACTCTGATATTTTGATTTGTCTATAAGTATGTAATGACGACCTCTGTGGCGCAGTGGGCGAATGCCCGCCTGTAACGCAGGAGGTTGCGGGTTCGATCCCCGTGACGGGACAAAAGTTTGCATGATCTGCAAATATTTGTCTCGGGTCTGGGTGTTTTCTATGTATAAATGTATGTATTTACAAAAAAAAGTATATAATTATAGTTTATCAGTCATGTGGTACCCATAACACAAGCTCTGCTTACTTTGGGGCTACAATGATGCTGTGTGAAATGTCCAGCATTACTCATTTATTAATTCACTGTAGTGGAATCTCCACAGAAGGTATCTGGCGGGGGGCGCGTGCCCCCGTGCCCCCCCCCCCCCCACCCTAAATCCGCCCTGGCTTAGATACCTACTACAAACTTTAGCGACTCGATGGACAACCATCGGGATGTATATAAACGTCATTAAAATAATGGATTTTAAGCTTTGTTTACACTAGGTATAAATTAGTTTCATAATATTGTACGTAATAAACAAACAATTATTATAACGTTAACATTTATTAAGGCCAGCATTATTAAAATACGAGTAAGAAGAGCTTTTGACAATCAATCAAAATATGTTTTTATTTATAGAAAATAAAAAAACACAACGATAACGCTAGAACATAACTTTTTTAACGATCCTTAGATGGTTCCACCGATTGAATTACCACGCTTAATGGCAATGCTGATCTGTTGTGTAAATAATCGACCAGCCCTTTGGTTGTCTATCTTTGATAGCGACCAAAATCGGTCTGAAACTGTCAAATATGTTCAGGGACCAAGCAAGTCACTCTCATGTCTACGAGACTGTGGTGACCAGCAGGCTGATTATTTAACTTGTCTCAAACTCAAATTGGTCTCAAACTGTCAAAAAGATCGCTTAGGTATCTTTTGTAGCATTCGGTCTTGTTGAGATGAGAGTGACAGAGCTATTGCGTGGTCACTGAACTGTCATCGAGCCTGATGATGAAAGATCTGAGAGAATGTCTATCGCGCCTTGGAGAGCCGTGATTTTATTTCGTATATTAGTTTTAATGTATTAGGTACTGAAGTAAGTAGGTACTTCAATTATTGCTGAGATTACCTCAGAAAGATACCTATATTTATCATGCCGGTGAAGTCAGTCCTAATTACACATAAAGCATTATTATTATTTAAAATAACCCTGAGATCAGAATATCCACTTGTCAAAAATAAACAAGTGGGCACTCAACGTTTCAACAGAGGTCAGAACCTATTGTCTGACCGGTTGGCAGTAAAAAATAACGCTATTTTGGCAGACATGTTACGTAGAGTTTATAGGTTGAGGAGTAAAATCATTATTTTCCTTGTAAATTCCATGAGAAAAAATCGTGCAAACATTATATTGTCAACTATCTGACCCGGAAAACTTCGTTCATTCGTTCCGCCTCAGAATTCTAAAAATCTGTTCCATACAAAATGTACAATACTAACAATGGATATAGGCATTCGTGAAGTTAGCCGTTTCACTGCGCAGTAGAAAATTTTGTATGAAAAAGCTACACTGGGCATCGAAACGGCTAACTTCACAAATGCCTATCTATTTGTGCGTACCTGAACTTCATATTTTTTTTATTTGCCTCTAACATCCCTCCTATACAATTACACATCTTCGAAAAATCTGAAGTTTCCACCGTACTTGGAGCTTGCTGTGTTTCCATCTATGAGATTGTACAGCGGAGCTAAAAAGGTCGCTATTGCAGAATCGCATCAATGGAACCGAACTATTGCCATCTCTTTTCACTCTTCGTCAATGAAAAGAGATGGCAATAGTTCAATTCCTTCACCGCGACTCTGCAATAGCGACCTTTTTAGCTCCACTATGTTCTAGAATTATCACTCAAATTATCCAAATAGTAACTCGTATTGAAACTGACGTCAAAAGATGACTTCATGTGACGTGAAGTCCAAACTGTCGATAACTAGCAAGCAGGGACTGAATAACCGAAAAATTACGCTACCTCTTTATAAGGGTATGACGTCATACCGCTATATTCCGGTTACCCAAATATTTCGGTACCGAAAAAAATAAAGGTATGACAATAAGGGTACCGAAATTCTAACCGGTATAAGAAAATAGCGCTACCTAAACCCTTATGATAAAGGTTTTCTTTGATATCACCGCGCCCGCCTATCCTTGGCTAGGTTTAGTTTACTTACGTCATTTCGTCATTTCACTGGCCGGTGTGGTGTTTTGACGACGAATAACTGCGAGCGAACTTTGGGAGAATCATGAATTTTCCTCAAAAATGGATGATGGATGATGGATGATGCATGATGGATGATGGTGGTGGTGGTGGTGGTCATGATGATGATGATGATGACGATGATGATGATGCTCCGTAAATTCACGTTTTTCGTGGTAGGTACCTGAAACATGTACCTAACCTACTTTGTACAATCACAACACTCCAATGCAATTAATAAAGTTTGTGAGGGAGGATGTATGGATTCGTAATTTCGTAATTTAGTATAGCTTCGTAACTTCGTAACTTCGTATCTTCAAAACTTCGTAACTTCGCAATTTCGTATCTTCGCAACTTCGTATCTTCGTAACGTCGTAACTTCGTATCTTCAAAACTTCGGAACTTCGTAACTTCGTATCTTCGTATCTTCGTAACTTCGTATCTTCGCAACTTCGCAACTTCGTAACTTCGTATCTTCGTGACTTCGTGACTTCGTAACTTCGTATCTTCGTATCTTCGCAACTTCGCAACTTCACATCTCCGCATCTTCGCAACTTCGTATCTTCGCAACTTCGTATCTTTGTAACTTCGTATCTTCGTGACTTCGCAACTTCGCAACTTCGTAACTTCGCAACTTCGCAACTTCACAACTTCGTATCTTCGCATCTTCTAGATACGAAGGTGCGAAGTTGCGAAGTTGCGAAGATACGAAGTTGCGAAGATACGAAGATACGAGGTTACGAAGTTTTGAAGATACGAAGTTGCGAAGATACGAAGTTACGAAGATACGAAGTTGCGAAGATGCGCAGATGCAAAGTTGCGAAGTTGCGAAGTTACGAAGTTGCGAAGTTGTGAAGATACGAAGATATGAAGTTATGAAGTCACGAAGATACGAAGTTACGAAGTTATGAAGATACGAAGTTGCGAAGATACGAAGTTACGAAGTTGCGAAGTTATGAAGTTTTGAAGATACGAAGTTATGACGTTACGAAGATACGAAGTTGCGAAGATGCGAAGTTGCGAAGTTACGAAGTCACGAAGTTACGAAGATACGAAGTTGTGAAGATGCGGAGATGCGAATTCGCGAAGTTGCGAAGTTGCGAAGATAAGAAGTACGAAGTTACGAAGATACGAAGATATGACGATGACGATGATGATTGTGTTTCGCTCATCAAGCCCTTTCATATTATGATACCCATATCAAAAAAAAGTTCCATGGAATGGAACAGGTCCTGACTTCATCATCAGAACAGCATGGTGTTTCGCTCATCAAGAGAACAGCATTGTGTTTTGCTTATCAAGCCCTTTCATTTGATACCCATATCAATAAAAAGTTCCATGGAACAGGTCCTGACTCCATCATCAGAACAGCATGATGTTCCGCTCATCAAGAGAACAGCATTGTGTTTCGCTCATCAAGCCTAACGCAGGTTGCGGGCGGCTAGCGGGGGGTACGCCCCGTCTTACCCGCCACCTCATCTCCTCGGCCTCCCCTCTGAGATTTGAATATTGGTACCTAGTTAGACTAGGCTAGCATAATAACTACCTACCAAAAACGTTACCAAATACCTACCTACATATATAAAGTACCTAGGTATGTACTGTATGTAGGTACCTACTGTCTGAAGAATGACAACTAGGTAGATAAGTAGGTAGGTACTCCTTAGGTAATCTATGAAAACTCCTATCCTTGACAAATTTAATTCGCAAGATTTGAACCTAACAAACATACATACATAATTACATACATTGCAAGTTAAATAAAAGCTCGTAATAAGCCTAGACGGCGTTTTTCCGTATTCTTCCCATTTGTAACAAGCAATGATATAACTAGGTAGGTACCTAGCAAATAATATTTTCTAGTAGGTAGGTTAGTAGGTACTTATACGTATGTACCAAATTGAAAGCAGATAAGTAAGTAGGTACTGTGCGTGGATTGCGTGCGTGAGCGCGTGCGTAACAGAACGAAATCTCAAAGAAACTCGGCACTCGGTGGTAGCGCGCCCCCAAGGGGCCTCCCCCAGCCCTCCCATCCCGCCAGCCGTCGTCGCCACCCCGCTTGCATCCTTGTCGGCTCGACTTCATTTTTGATATTGTAAAATTAAGTCTATACCGCTATTATACCGCTATAAAAATAAGGGTATGATAGCGGTATATACCGCTATTATACCGGTTTAAAAATAAGGGTATGATAGCGGTTTATACCGCTATTATACCGGTATAAAATAAAGGTATAATAGCGGTATAGCCTACCTCTACCGTTATTTTATACCGTTATTTTATACCACTAAAATAGCGGTATAACCATACCTCTATTTGATAAAGGTAGCGCTTTAGCCATACCGCTATCTGATAATGGTACCCTTACTTTTTTGCGCTACCATAACGATAATACCATACCGCTTTCAGTCCCTGCTAGCAAGTGTGAACGGTTCTTAACAAAATAAATAAACAAATAATAAAGGAACCTCATTACCATGGTGTTCAAATCCGTATGGGACGTAATTTGATTAATTGTAGTTGCTAACCAACTTAACAAAAAACAGATTTCGTGTTATTCTATTAGCTGTATTTTACGGTTATTTATTTTCAATCGAGACGGATTTAATTGTTGGTGATTATGTATTTATACTTTTGATTGTTACTTTTCTTTTAATTTTTAAAATAGCTAGTAGCGAAGCGCTCTACGTAAAGCTTTCTGAAACGTTCTTCAATCAATCAATCAATTATTCATATTTTATTGAAATATTCTGAATAGTTCGCTGAAGTTAAGCGATATTCTGAGCAGTCATAATTTGGATGATTGACTGCAAGTCACACAAGTCTATCTTTGATAGCGACCAAAATCAGTCTCAAACTCTCAAATATGACGGTTCAGTGACCACGCAAGTAGCTCTGTCACTTTCATCTCAACGAAACCGAACGCGACAAAAGATACCTACGCGATCGTTTTGACAGTTTGAGACCAATTTGAGGTTTGAGACAATTAGCCTGCAGGTCCGCGCTTTGGAGGGCACGTTAAATTGTCGATCCCAGTTTTTGAGTCGCAAAAATGCATATCTCCATATGCTTCGGTATGATAGATATCAGCTTCTGCAATTAATTATGATGGGCAAGGTTCCTGGTAAAATATAAGTTGGTCGAAGAAAGAAGTCGTGGCTCTGCAACATCCGGGAGTGGACGGGAATGACCAGCGCATCCGAACAGTTCCGCCTGGCAAAAGACCGAGATAGATTCCAGCAGCTGATAGCCGACCTTCACTAGTCGGAGAGGCTCTTGAAGAAGAAGAAGAAGCCATGACGGAGGCCATCCAGCGGCCTTAAAACTTCGTCACCGGAGATAGCCACTACCTCGTACAAACATACAAAGGAATAGTTTCGTTCAAACATTCCCACAATCCGATCGCTCCCAAACAAGAACAAAAGCACTAGTTAAAGCCGTGGTGAAATTTTAAAACTCGTGTCAGAGGTTAAGCATTATCTTATGTTAATGTATAGTCTGCCGGTGTAAATCAATTATGTGCGTTGACCCGTAGGGGTCGGCCGTAGAGCTAGTACAGGGCTTTGGTAGAGACGGAAGTGTGCAACTTTGAACCTGTTTCAAACTAGCAGTTTCGATATCACGCAATATCCTTGATTAAACCCATACTAACTTGCTATCACCTATCTGCTTAGACTTTAATACCAAGGGACTATTTATAGAGGAAACAAAGTCATAAACATGTCAGAAAATACATAAACGTTTCGGGTAATTAGTTGTAATTGAATTTAAGGGCATGTTCATTGCTACTGAAATCAGATCCATAAATCAAGTGCAGTTCACGAATAACATTGGATGAGATCTAAAATATGTTGAAATCAATCTTAAGAAATTAATTTAAAAAGATAAACTTAGAGATAAACTATTTGTGGCATCTAAATCACGAGTTAATTTTTTGTAAGATTTGATTACACAATAACGAGAATCAATATTAGCATAGTAGATTACTTTTTACTGATTTATAAGTAGATGTAGCAAATTAGAAGATTCTGGCATGTTTGTAACACAATATTTCCACGTACAATGTTTGCTGATTTTACTCTCTGACTTTGAGTGGGGTTTTATGACAATCTAAGAACTATTTGATTGATTATACAAACCAACATTTATTTGAATTAATTAAGGGAGTCTTGGACCACATTCTTAATTGTATTTAAGATAGCCTAAATGCAATTGTTGCATGCGTTAAATGCGTTTAGCTTAGCTAAATACTATCAAGAATCGTGGTGCAAGACGCCCTAAGGCTGGATTCGACCAAAAGTCATCTTACTCCAGAGTAACTAGCCGACATAATTCAAAATACAATTGTTTAGAAAGCGCAACCGAACATTATTATGTGCATACAAATTATCCGGGTTATAAGGTGTCAACTTTACAATATCAAAATATTCAAACAAACAGTTTACTCTCGAGTAAAAACTGAATCCAGTTTGGTCGAAGCCAGCCATAAGTAGTTAAAGATAGCAAGATTTATCCACATTTTATTGTTTAACATAAATCGTTTAAGTAGCCTCTAGGGTTTCACAGGTGATGTTATTGCCCGTGTTCTATGAAATCCGACGTCGTTTCCATGGCTCGCTTTTACTATAGATTAGGTAATGGATTGTAGTTACATTTGTTACGATGAGACAGGTTTTGTTTGATTTATTTTATATTGCTTTGCTTCCTTGATGTTCTATTGTTCTTGAGTTTGTTTTACTAAGGTATACAGCATAATATTATGATACATTTAGGTATGTTTGTATGTCCATGTCTTTCCTGTGGATATGGCCGGTTAAACTAAGAGGATGGTGTAGGTGCTGGGCAAGTCCATCTCAACATTGTCCCAGGCACTACAGTGTCCCGATGAGTATAGGCAAAGATTGCCTCCTGACACTGTATAAATCATCAAGTAAAGATTTAAAAGGCCTAAGTCTAGTATAGGTTTGTATGTTTGTTTTTCAATTACGTTTTAACCAGTAGGTACCTACGTATGTTTTAATTATTCATTTTGATAGTACTCTTATTTTAAAGGCCTTACTTATTAACTTGAACACTGGTTAAATAATGCTCAAGATTTGCCCTATCCCTATTTGATACTACAAAACAAAAAGGGATGGAAATTGTTTAAACGGTGTCTCAATTTTAACAGTATTTTTAAGAAGAGGGGTAAATGTTAAAACCGTGTTTCAAAATATTTTACTCTTATGCAAACTTTAGAATGTTAAAACATTGTAGTTTTTACAAAAGATAATACTTACAGTAAATGTTATATCTTTATGTAAATGTTTAAGGCACTATTTAAAAAATTAGCCGAGTGGCTTCAATTATGAAGAATGACCTCTACCATCGTAATTAGACAGAGAAGCATCAGCGATGCTTACAATTTTGACAGCTCTCAAACTGAAACTTGATGGATCAAGATAAAACTAATTTGCAAAAGCCAACTTTGGCAGTAACTAGTCTCGGTTTCTTAAACGTGCGGTGCCGTTCATCGACGGTCATTTTAATAGGAAGTGTTTAATAAAAGGGAAACATAGGCTTAGGAGCTTTATAGGTTTTACCAGCTGCGCCCGACGGATTTACCCACCTTTAAATTTACCTACTCTTGAATAGCCTATAAACCTTACCCAAAAAACGTGCTTTCAAACGCAGAAAATTTATTCATCACACTAATATTAATACGAAACTTGAATGTTTGGATGGATGGATGTTTGGATGTATTTTTGTTCCTATATAACCGTTACTATAACCAATTTGGTTGAAATTTAAAATATATACAGGGTGTGGCAAATTCTTGGTCACTGAAGGGTAGCTACCTTTTCTCTTGTAGTTAGAAAGTTTTGTTCTTAGGAAACTTCGGTTTTATTTTGAAGAAAAAAATAATTGCATTTTTAGATTTTTGAAAAAAAGTACAGTTAGCCTAAAAAAATAAATTTGTCAAAAAAAACAAGTTGGTCTTAATCGACTCTATTTCCCACCAGGAACACTTCTCCCAAAGTAACTTATCAAATCGAATCGTAAGTTTTTGCAATAATTCAAAAAAACACATCCCATACATTTTCTATGAAATTAGTAGTTGTAAACATTATAGTGCCACTTATTCGATGGTTATTAATTTAAATTCGTAACTGCTTTGGCATGCTGGGAGGCTATTGTAAAGCCTTAGGCGCCTCAGACAGAGCCGCAAGAGAGAATGGTATGCATGGAGCATACCATTTGTACATACATCTGCAGGCAAGCGCTTTGTTCTAAATTTAAATACGCGCTTTACAATAGCCTCCCAGCTTGCCGGAGCAGTTATGAAATTAATTTACGAACGATAGAATAAGTGGCACTGTAATGTTTACAACTCCTAATTTCATAGAAAATGTATGGGATGTGTTTTTTTGAATTATTGCAAAAACTTACGATTCGATTTGATAAGTTACTTTGGGAGAAGTGTTCCTGGTGGGAAATAGAGTCGATTAAGACCAACTTGTTTTTTTTGACAAATGTAGTAATTTTTTAGGCTAACTGTACTTTTTTGCAAAAATCTAAAAATGCAATTATTTTTTTCTTCAAAATAAAACCGAAGTTTCCTAAGAACAAAACTTTCTAACTACAAGAGAAAAGGTAGCTACCCTTCAGTGACCAAGAATTTGCCACACCCTGTATACTTAGATATACCACGCGAGCGACACGCCGCGGGCGGAAGCTAGTTATAAAATAAAGATTCAACGTCATCAAATAATGCTCATGGTGTATTTATCGGATTGTATTTAAAAAGTTCAATTAAATTTCTATATTTTTTTTCCATAAAAAGCTTTAAGATCAATAAAAACCACGGAACCAAAATAAACACCTAGTTAAACTAGAATCATTGAAACCGTGTAACAGTATGATCAATGCGGTGACTACCGCACGCCTCAACAATAGAACGATGACTGAGCAATCTTCACAGATAATGTAATTGTCAGATTGTATTCTTATTTGGTAGGTAGGTAGTAGTTAGTAAAAGGTGTTGAAAAGTGTAAAGCAGGGGTTCCCAACCTATGGTCCGCGGACCACTGGTGGTCCCTGGAACCACCCGAAGTGGTCCGCGAAGCTATCCGAAAAAATGAAACAAGTGACAAAGGTTCAAAGTTGAAAGAGAAAACTTTCTGCTTTTAATATTATTATCTTGAGTCAAATTATTGGTTGACTATGTGTTGCAAAGGCATTTGGTTGGTTGGCATTTGGAAACTACACTAAATCCCCCCCCCCCTCCCCCGTTGGGTACTGTTGGTGGTCCGCGACAAGTCAGTAAGTTTATCAAATGGTCCCTCATCACAAGAAGGTTAGGAACCGCTGGTGTAAAGTGACAGAACTCTTTGAATTTTTTTTATCTATTTATTTACTTGATAACTTAATATAACTTGATTCAATGTTACATGTAATAAGTAATAAGTAATAATGTAATAAGTGTCTTCTAGACCTTTGTGATCCATCGTCAGCCACATCGTCGCTTACCATCAGGTGAGATTGTGGCTAAACAAAGGTCTATCTAGAATAAATAAAAAAAAAAAAAAAAAAAAAAAACAAGCTGAGCAATTTTCTGCACTCTGCATTCTGTTCATACTCGTAACTTCGAAGATTCTTGACAGATCTTCAACAAATGTGGCACCAATCGGAAAGTAACCCTTTCATTAAAAAATATTTTTCTAAATCGATTGAAACGCCTCGAGGAATCGTTGTAAGTACTAAAAACCAGAAAAAAAAGATTCCGACGAATTGAGAACCTCCTGCTTTTTTGAACTCGATTAAACATAAACTCGGTTGGCCATAAATTGTTAATACTAGTTTTTTTTATTGTTTGTTAGAGCGTAATGATTTTGCCATTTATAAGTCAAATAAGAACATTCATTGAACGCGCATTAGCGTGTAAAGCTCGCATTGAGCGTTTGATGAATTGATAAAATTGTAATGTTCAAGTCGTGGTTGTTAAGTGATTTCACGATGTTTAAAGTGCGACTACTTTAAATAGACTAGTTACTTCAATATTTATAACTTTATAATAATAAATTAAATCAATGTTAAGCAGTACATTACAGTAATATTGGTAATAGCCAATAAAAAATCCAACCCACAACGATACAATTTAAGTTGCTACATTTTCTAGCGATACAGATTATAATCTTACTAACCAACTTAAAAAAAGGAAAAGGTTCTATGTTCAATCGTATGTACGTATGTTTTTTATTTTAGTAGGTATAATTCTTAGATTTCTCTTTTTTTTAAAGGTGCCATTTACATGGTGCAAGTTTTTTGCCTCGAAGATGCGAGAAACTCGCTCCATGAAAATTCGGCGACAAGCGATTATCGAACTTTCACCTATGATTTCAATGTCTATTTTACATTGTTATATTTTGATGTTTGCTTTCGATAATTTCAGTGTCGCTTCAAAAACAGACTAATGTTTAAAAGCAGGAACAATACATTCCCATGTTAATAGTGTCTGGTCAAGATCGTAATAGCTTCTAATTGTATCTACCTACATAATAATACGTTATGCAGCAGGAAACTGCGTAAACTATGTTATTATCTCACTTTAACACCTACAAGTATGTCGAGATAAAAGATTTTGTACTATGACATGCATAATAAATGTCGCAATCTTTCTTGATCACCGATTGAACAAATTCAAAATAGGTACGTAACTAAGTAAGGTAAGTAAGTATTTATAACTACATAAAAATAAATTATATTGTCTCTACACAAAACATAATCAATTTGTGTAGACAAGTAAATATTGCACCATTTCATGAGTAAAAATAATCTGCTTTTAAACTTCACTTTTATGGAAAAAAAAACTAAATATCTTAAGTACTAACAAAACGCAATGTCGAGTTGTATTAGCAGAAAACTTTTCGGACTCATAATTTTCCCATTACATGTAATAAACAATCAATTTTGAATGTTGTACCGTCGGAATAAGGTATTTTTTTCCAGTGTTAATGTATTGAGATGACTAGTGTGAACCCATCATATTTTTTTTGTCTAAACCCTTTGTTGTATCTTATTTTTATAAACGTTAATGCCCGTTTAATATTTTTGTTAGAGGTTGTCGAACTGTTTACAATGTCGTCTTTTGTTAGTATCAAGTTGAAATTGCTTTGTTATTGTATTTACATTATTGATTTGGAGTTCCCAACGTGAAAAACCGATTATGACAAAATGAAGATTGTCATTTTTTATAACGATTGATGTAATGACAATGTCAGCTGTCAATCACGAACTGAAACTTAGAAAAAAATTATAATAAGAGTTTCATTTAGATATTTTAAATTAGTTAATAAGTTTTATTCAATGGTCATTGGATTTGTAAAGCAAAAAGTAACTAAAATTAATAAAAGTACTTAATTATCAAACCCTTGATTCTTTGGGAAAATCGGGTAATTTAGAGTTTAATTATTTAAACGCAATTTTTTTACTCTGTTTGTAAATTCTATTTTAAAGCTAACGGCTACTTAATTTTCTAACTTGTCTAACTTGTCTCAAACCTCAAATTGATCTCAAACTGTCAAAACGATCGCGTAGGCATCTTTTGTCGCGTTCGGTCTCGTTAAGATAAGAATGACAGCTACTTCCGTGGTCACTAATACTACTACTAATATGCTAACATATTTGACAGTTTGAGACTGATTTCGGTCGCTATCAAAATTAGACAATCAGAGGCTGATGTGCGAACTTACATTTCCACGATGATACAATTTCTGTGTTGTCACTCAAAGCTACTTAAAGAAAGACTCGTCCGTTTAGCCATTGGTGGGAACAACAAAGACTGATGATGATCATTACCTATTCGCATAATCAATACTGCTCATACAACTTTCTATTGTCTACAAAGGTTCCCATTACGCTGCTGAATTGAAGAGGCCACTTTAAACCGTGTTATGTTAGAACGAGTGTACTTTTCAATTTGTTGGTATAGTGATGTTTGATTTCACACTCTTGCTACGCCTGTTTAGTGTTTGATGCAAGTTACAAGCGACTAATAAGGACAACTAAAGCAACCATGTTCTGATGCATCAATATTCATCTTATATAGTACATTAAATACATTTAACATTAAATACTTACACTTCCGGTTATTTTTTTTTACCGTCGATTTTTGGAAAAATGCCTCATGCTAAGTACTTCTTTGAAAAAAAAAATTAGATAAATCTGAAAAGCTTCAATTGCATGAGGAAGGAAGGAAATTTTATCAACTCAGCAACTTCAAAATTATTTGAAGTAAAATCTTTACTTTGCATTTTACGAGTAAGATTCATATTTTGATAGATGTGTATTTAGAAAATAGGATTCCCAAAATGATCGCTCTAATTTTATCACTTCCACCACCAACTTGACAGGTGGTTCCGTACATCAATCATTGCAGTAAAACAATCGATGAGGTCAACTATTTTACGCCGATGACAGATTGTCAGCAGTACACTATGAATTATTGGATGTACCATGTATTCACATTAACAGGGTTTGTGTTGCCTTTTGTATAAGAGCCGTGTTGGCCGAGTTGGTTAGTACCTCGACTTTCGATCCGAAGGTCGTTGGTTTCAATCTTGGCCGTGCATCAAAGAATTTTTCGTTTCGAAAAATTTAAAACGAGCTCTAAACGGCGAAGGAAAGTCGTCATCGCAGAGGATGGTTTGGGTGTTGGGCAAGCCTACTCCATCTCAAACAATGTCTCAGGCACAACAGTGTCCCGTTAAGTGTAGGCAAAGATTGCCTCCTGACACTGTATAAATCATCTAGTAAAGATGTACCTACCTAAAGGCCTAAGTTTTTTTAAGAGAAATGAGAGTTGCTTAGCGCTAAAAATACCTAAATCCTATTTATTTTAAATTAGTTCTAATTGATTCATAATGTTTCCATTGATTTCAAAATGCAAATACCTGGATTAGGATAAATTTATTACGTGCTAACTTTTATCATTAATTTTGATGTTGCTACTCTCAAGTTACTAAATATTTAACCGTTTTAAATTAAGATTGGTTTTATATTTATTTATTATCTCTGGCATTGGCAAGGTCGAGTTTTTAATTTAGTTTTCTAAAAACACAACAATAAATAACAACATCTAGATAAGTAAAATATTAAAATTCAACTCAAATAAAAATATATGGTCACCATCGATTCGTGAAAAATAAACCGGATGCGAGCAGATGTGACCTTCTATAATCAAAGCAAGAGGTCAAGGCCGAAAAAAAGAAATTTGAATTTAAAACAACCTAAAACTTGTATAAATAAGAAGAATCGAGAAATTTAAACATAAATTCTAAGCTTAGCATAACATTTATTACCTATTTCTTTCATGCAAATCACTATGACCGAAGCATTTTACGCAAAAAACGTTTATGGAAAAGCTTTATGACAGTTTTAATGCTTTCTTTTATTCTAATGACAGTTTTATATCATTTCTTATTTTTTTTTTCGGACTGACTTTTATGTTAACTGGTCTCGTGTCGACCTTCGGAACTTCACCGGACTATGGAGATATCATTTCTTAGGCTACGTTTCCACCAAAGATGTGCGAGGATGCGTAGCGAAGAGTATGTGTTTGTTAAGCAACAATAGAATCACATCATTTAAACTTCTCACAATGGATCTAGACGTTCGTGAAGTTAGCCGTTTCAATGCGCAGTGCTTTTCATACAAAAATGTTTACTGCGCAGCGAAAAGGCTAACTTCACGAATGCCTAGATCCATTGTGAAAAGTGTACAGTCAGCGTCATCAATCGGTATCCCCCTATTGATTTTAACAAGGACCCTTTTCATTTCAACTTTGGATTTCAGTCGGATTTGCTAGTACTATAGGAACTCGAGCGAAATTAGATATCCATAAGTATACTAGCAAATCCGACTGAAATCCAAAGTTGAAATGAAAAGGGTCCTTGTTAAAATCAATAGGGGGATACCGATTGATGACGCTGACTGTACCTAGCCTCGCTCATCGTAGCTCTATTGGAGATGGCTAAGAGGAGCAATTTGCAAAAAAAACGAGGCATGTTTGCTACGGATGTGTTGCGAGGGTTGTGTTGCGAATACTTTACATATCAATGTGACGTTATAGGTAACAGTAGTAGTAGTAGTAGTAACCTAAAATTAAAAGTGCGCGCTACGCATCCTCGCACCGCTCATGTGCACACCGTTTGACAGCATCGCTACGCATCCTCGCACCCTTGCACATCTCTGGTGGAAACGCTGACATCGCATTACAGTTTCAGTACGATTTCTCGCAGCGCTTAGCGACATTGCATATCTCTCTTGTAAAAACGCAGCCTTATGGTGGTGACCCTTTAGCTTTTAAAACCGCTGGTAGATGAATAACCAATGATGTATACTGTTAGGTACGCCATAATTTCTCAATTCCTTAGCTTAATATTTTTGTTTGTAACAGCCAACAAAACAGTGTCTCTTCCATTCTCTTTTTCTCGTAAATAAGTTGCAACATTACTCTCTCCTTTACGCTTACCGTGTAAGCTAACATAGCCTTTATTCTGTCAGGATTCCAGATACAAAAGAAAATCAATTGTGTCTCGACCAGATCTGTGCTCCGATAGACAATCGGTTAACTCTTCTATTATGACCTTTACACACGGTTGCTCAAAGTTAACGACGCATGTAATATCAATGTGTTAACTGTTAAAAGTTTATATTCTTTCTGCCAAAGGATCTCCTCCTTCACATAAATGTGTTCAAAAAAGTTTTAATGTATTTTAAATCACTGATTTTATGTTCTGATAAAATTTTATTAGTGCAGTTATAACTCCGCTTGATAACTTTGAACGTATCAGTTACTTAGATAATTAAAGCAGTTTACTTCTTGAATTCCTTAGAGTTCAAAAGTGTATTGAATTAAAACTAGAACTAAAACTTGTTTTGAATATGATTTACGAGTTGGGTCAGCACTAACAAAAACTTACTCTTACATTATATTCTTCTGTTATAACCTTATTACTACCTACCTATTACCGCTGCGTTTTGTTTCGTTCTCCAATATGACACTCATTTGTTTGAAAACGTCACCAAAAAAGAGTAACCTAACCTTATTGGTCATTAGTAGATTAGGAAACAAAACGAAATATAAGGTTACAGTTACGTTTTGCTTTTGTTGATAAAAACTTTGTTAGTAGAATCGGCCCCTGAAGTTCTTCCTTATTAGGAGCAAGGTTGGATTACGTACCGTTTTGGAATTCTATGGACCAACGCTCACTACATCACTATTACTCAAACTTGATTTATTTTTTCATAAAAATTAAGAAACAAAAATTATTGTTAAATATTTCTTTATTTTAGCCTACATTGTCCTACTGCAGGGTCTATTTTCCACACCTCCCGGTCTTGAGCCAAAATAAAGTTTTACAACATTAAAAGTAAAAGCTTTACATTTCAAAAAAATCTCATCAATCTTAAGACTCGTCCACCGTTCACATGAGCTAATCATCCGATCCGGTGCATGTGTAGTCATTCTGCTTTCTACATAATTTTTACAAGTCCGGTCTGTACCTACCTTATTCTATGTATAGTACTTGTTCGTCTTCTCTTTTTAAACAACTTGAAGTGTTGTTTGTGCAAGGCTGAGAAAAGTTATAAGCTTGGGAGCACTTTAAACATTGCCATAGTGAAATGAGTTACCACTATAATGCTTTAGTAGGCATGTTATATGGGCCATGTTGGCCGAGTGGTATAATACCTCAACTTTCGATCCGAAGGTCGTGGTTTAGAATCCTGGTCGTGCAACAATGGATTTTTCGTTTCGAAAAATTCATATGCGCACGAGGTCTAAGCGGTAAAGGAAAACATCGTGAGGAAAGCGGCTTAGTCAGCCCCACACGTATTCACCATGTCTTTCCATATGGCCGTTTAAGCTGAAAGGAAGGTTTAAAAGCTGGGTAAGCCTATTCTATCTCAAACAATGTTCTAGGCACTACAGTTTTCCGTTAAGTGTAGGCAAAAATTTCCTAATCATCTAGTACATGCTTTAGTAGATGAAGTACTCTAGTATTATTTCCTAAAACATGAGGTATCACACAGTCACGAACGACCTTAGCTAGTGTTTAAATAAACAAATTCATTATTTCGAGTCACTCAATCGAAAGTTTTGAAACTGTCTTGTGAAACTACGGAGAGTATCGAAATCAGCACAAATAAACAAAACTAACGTAGATAAACTACTTAAGAAGCACCAAAGACTGAAGTCAGAAAACGTTCGGAAAAACTATTTTTAAATATTCTCTCATAGCGACTGAGACTGTTATAAAGTTTCAAACAAAAATTAGAAAAAGCGATAAAAATAAAACAACACTTGACGTAGATATACCAACAAAGAATCCCCATAAATAAAGAGTGAATTTAGAAAACTATTCGAAAATTTTACTTAGTTAAAATATTCTAATTTGAGAATGTCTTTAGAAATTTGGAACCTTCGATCATAGACAGGTATATGATCGAAGCTTGAACCTTAGACCATTAGCTTGGAACAAACGAAAATTGGAATCAGAGCCAATAAAAAAACAACACCCTACATTATAGAAATAAACAAGCACAACAACAATACACTTACAATGAATCCTTACTAAAGACTGAATTTAGAGAACCAACTATACCTAATCAACTCAGTTCAAATGGATAGGTCTTTTAGAAAAATAACTTAGTCAAAATATTCTCATACGAATTTTAATCTTTTATTAATGAACCCCAATAAAGCTCATTATAATTACCAAATTACAGAATCCGCTAGGCGATAAACTGATTCTCAGATGTATCTGTGAGCAAATCATTGTGTGTGTGTTCTGCGGTGAGAACCTGACGCACCTGTGCAGTGGTTCTGCCGGTTATAGAGTTGGGGTATAGCTATCGATGAAACGTTTATCGATACAATAAATTATGGAGTTGATGACAACGGTGATCGTGATCGATGGCAATGCAAAGAAAAATATGCTTGCGTGAAAAATGTAAGCTAAAATTTTAATTGAATGTCAAGTAATTTCGACAATGCTGACTGAGTTCAGTTATTATTAAGAATTTAATTAGAATTAGTAACTAGATATTCTATTTATAAAACTAAATACTTACTTACTTTTTTTTAAGCATAACATGGTTTAGCTAATAATACTTAGATAACATTGATATATTGGATTTTTCTACGACTGTCACATGATGATCGACTTTTATAAAAATAATAAACCTTAAACGAATAGCTTGCTATAAGCCTATTGAACCCAATTACATAGAGCTGGTGGCAAAGTTTACTAAATCACTATCACGAATCTAGTTAGTAGATACCTACTACATCTGCAGACACAAATATTTACTTATTTAATTTTAATTGGACTAGGTATAATCCAAAAGCAATGGTAGTGGATGACTACCTACTTAACAATGATTGACAATAAAAAGTTCTTGAAATAACGGTGCACCTGTTTCTAAAATAGTTATTTTCTATCAACCATACAAATTCTAATGTCTAGGTATATTTTTTTCTAGATTAAAAATTATGCTACCTTTTAGGCAGCCGCATCTTCAATAATCGATATATTATATCATCAATAATCGATAAAATCTTGGATTTTTATCGACAAAATCTATCGATACGTCCCGTTGCTAGATCCCCCTATCGTTGTCTTGGACGCTTGGAGTCACATAATAAATCACAACACTAATAGTTGTAAAAGTTATTCGCTAATCCGCCTCAAACTACCTTGTAAAGCTGTATTATTTTTGTGGAATAAGTTATTACTTGTATGACTACCAAGTTGATTCTGCGGGAGGCCGTGGGAGCTGCTGGTATTCTACCAACTATAAATATTTAAAACTTCTAGCTTCCGCCTACAGCTTCGCTTTGGTACCGATTTATTATATAGCTTATTGCTGTTCCAGGCCACGATTTACCTATTTTCCAAGTTTCGTCCAAATCGGTTCACTAGCAAAGATGTGATTGACACAAATATAAAAACATTCAAACACACACAGGCTTTTAGATTTAAAATTTAGTTGGATAAAGATTAAATGGATTAGAATACATACCAAGTAGGCTCTTTAACAAAGGAACCGAACCTAACAATGCAAGTAAAACCACACGGAGAAGCAAGTAATAAAATAAATCATGACACTATTTGTCGGTTCTTACTCGCTAATCCACACCGAATGAATGTGGCAGATGCGCGCGCGCAGCGGGATGTTTGATTTGAGGTTTAATGATTCCCAATGAAATTTATTTCAGAATTTTATAAAACAACATCATATTAATGATCAAAACATATAAATACATAATGTATACGGGTATTTATCAAATAAAGGTAATAAAGTGATAAATACCCACATGCATTTGTTATTAATGTACAAACAAAAAAAAAACGAAATAGGATCACAGCTGTATTGCCAAGGCATGGTAGACATACTTAAGTAGGTATATTTTTTTAGGAAATTTATGATCCTTTGAAAAGTTTTAAAGGGGTAGCCGTCTGACTACATACATATTTATGGTATATGTCTGACATAGGTATGCCACATTTGCAGAAGTTAGCAATCCATACGGTTGCAAGCCTTTTATTAGAATATCAACTAGTTTCTTGGAATTGTTTTTAATATTATCCAGTAAATACAACCATCTCATATTACGAATGTTTTAATCCAGTCATAAGCTGATCTATAAGTAGAATATTAAATGAAGTATAGAGTAATGAGCACGGTATAATTTTAATCTTCCAGGCTCCACTCTATAGAAGAGCTATCAATAAGCCCCTAGAATATCTAATATCGTTCGGTAAACTTGGATTTGTTTCAATAAAAGTTGCGCACGACACTATCTAAAGCTAAAACCTCATGTGAACGACGCATTTTAGACTGTGTTATTCTAAAAACGGCGTCAGTTTTATTAAGGCCGTAATATGGTTAGGTGTAAAGTTGATTTTTTTTCGGAAGAGCAAATAAATTATGCAATTTACGAAGACAGACATCCATTAAAGGCAAAGACATTTTAAGGCAAATTAAGTTCACCTTTTTTCGAAATTATTTTTGTGTAGGTTATTGAAACAATAAACAGAAAACCAATGTCTACTCTTGCGAGAAAAAAACATTAATATTAAAGTTCGAAATATTATTTTATTTGAAAACAGACCTCTAGATTCAATGCAATAAGGATGAAATCTACATTACACATTACAGCTCTGAACTACAATATTGATGACAGTTTTTTTCCTACCAGAGTTTTTAAACGTTTATCACTGGAAAGGCTGCCTCATCGGGCTATTATGAGCGCAGAGGAGCACCTCCTGTCATGATTACTGACAGTCATAATCTTTTAATCAGCCTATGATATCAGATATAGATATTACGCCTTAGAATAACAATTCTGTTATGGTAGTACCTATCTACATACATAAGTACATAAAATTACGCCTGTTTCCCGTCATAGGGGTAATCAGAGACCACAGATCTCCACTTGCTACAATCCTGACACACTTCTTTCAGTACCTTCTAAGTTTAATAATAATAATAAATTAATAAATAAATGACGAACGGAATACTTTGCCGTCTTCTTAGCGTAGGCATTAGGCAATCCAAGAAGACAGGAATCCAAGAAGACAGTCTTCTGTCAAGTCTGTCAAGAATAAGCAGTAATAATCGGCCACCGTTTTTATGTGACCTGGGCTTAAGTGCGCAAGAGCAATTGACACTATCAGTAAGTAAGACGGAGCTAGATAAAGGCCGTCCCACACAGCCCCGTCTGGACCGGTCCGGTTTGTAAGTATAATGAAAAATACCGCTTGATTCGCGATGTTTGTTTCCATTGACAGATGGGTAAGGGAAAAGGCGGATAAAGTTTTTTTGTGAATGATTTATAGATTTACTAGATAGGTTTTCTATATTCACTTTAATAGATTGATTGGACTAGATGAGTCGATGACATCGATAATAAATTGAATAGCGTTAGTAGGCCCTATTTGATCCTCATTTCTGTGGGCCAAATATAAAAGGTTTGGTTATGTGGTAGCAAATAGTTCAAACCTTTTAATACACTTATCACTTAGAATCCAACTATGGTCAAAGCTATGCACGCTCGAGTTATAACTCAAATTACTTACCGAAGTAGAAAAATGGGCACGCGCCGACCAGCCGTTAAAATTACAGGTAAAAAATAACTCCCTGCTCGTATAATTGTTGGTTAAACCCGCGGCTCCCAGAATTGTTATTAACGGCTCGTTTTATTTGTGAGTTCGCCTTCGATTAGAGAAAGCTACATTATTTTGTGATACAAACATTCATGGGCCCTAGCCATATTACACTATCTACCTACCGTCGCGATCGCTGTGGAACACTTTAAAATGTAAAGGAATTGACGTTCTGACCACGTGACTCATCACCTTTAAACGTCAATTCCTATACATTTTGAAGTGTTCTACAGAGATCGACGATAGATAGTGTAATATGGCTAGGGGGGCAGTAAGAATGTTTTGATCACAAGTGCAATTATTATACTGACTGAATACAGTTGGTAGTAACTCTGCCTGTTGTATAATGGGTTAGGGATTCGATTCACACGATTAACATTGGATGAACATTGATGTTTGTTCTGTTTTATCTCTAGGTAGATAATAAACATGAAATTGAATTCGTTGGAAAGCGCATAACCTGAGAATGCCTGAACTATTCTTTAAGTTCGGGCTCGAGACCGATACAAGAGACCGAGATCCTTGATTGTCTATCTTTGATAGCGACCAAAATCGGTCTCAAACTCTCAAATATGACAGTTCAGTGACCAAGCAAGTCAAAAGTCAAACTCATTTATTCAATCACACAGTGTACTACTTTGAAATGTCTTAAGAGCTAGGTGATTCTACTCCTGTTCCTTCGTGACCAAGACCGTGAAGAACCTCTGTCATTTTCATCTCAACGAGACCGAATGCGACAAAAGGTCCCTACGCGATTGTTTTGACAGTTTGAGACCAATTTGGTTTGAGACAAGTTAGACAATCAGCCTGCAGAGTCAGGCCTTGTAGGAGCGCGCGAAAGTGACACGAGACTGAGGAGAACCGTCAGTTTATATGAAAACGGTCTCCTGTTTCAGTCTCGGGTCTCGGTCTCCTGTGTCGGTCTCGCAAACCGCCATCTTTAGTGGGTTAAGTTGAATCTGCTCCAAGGGCTAACGTATCTAACGAAATGTATAAATTTAGTAGATTGCTTCATTTTTCTCTGTAATCAAAGATACTCTGCAAAACCCAAATATATTTTGACCCAATCAAAGTAGCCAATTTCTTTATGGAGTTGTTTGCAATTTTCCATAGCCCATAAATAGTTTACTCAGCAATTGAGTTTGCTGATTGAAGCATTGATTGTGCATTGTTATTCGTTTGAATTGATTCAATTTCATTCAATTTTCAATTCAAATACAGGTTGATTGGGATTAAATGGATGCAAGAAAGTTTACTTTCTGTTGATTTTTGAAGTCCCGTTGCCAATGGTAACATTGAAACCCGAGGTAGCACTGAGAAAAAAGATTTTGATCAAAGACAACACAATGCAAGGGCAATGAGCAGTGAGTTAACTTAATTAGTAGGTACCTACTTAACATGCAGATAGCGCTCATCGATGCTATAATCGATATATTGGTCTATCATGATTTTCAACTCTGGCGACTAAAGGTTCCGTGGCCGAATGGCAAAGGCACTCCGGCTAAAGGAGGATCGCTTGTATCATTGCGGGTTCGAATCCCGTCGGAATTGAAAATTTTGATAAGATTTTTTATTTTCAAAGACTGTTTGATTTAGGACTTAGTTTTCCATCATGTCGGCGGACGACCGACTCAAATTTTACTTCTCTCAATTTTATTGTTATAAAATGATCTGAAGTTATCAAAGGCATACCAAGCCTTATAAAAGCTTTATGCACACTTAAAACTAATTGTCTTGTACAAAGCAATTATACAAGCAATGTGTGTTAAGTGCAAAACCGCTACCAAATCTGCTACCAACATAAGAAGAGAACTTATTGTTATTATAAACTTTCCTGCAGATTTTCTGTTATAACACAGCAGGGGACTGATGGGGGCGCCGCACAATGGAGGAGATACTTTCTGTTGAAACGAAACAAGACAAAACAGGATCCCTAAGGTGCGGTAGATATTCTCTCAGATTTTTAGGCATTGAAGGTCATTGAAGAAGTCTAAGGGGGTAATCAGATACATATTTGGTACATGCCCTGCCCACCTTTCGCAGAAATTTGTATTTCATATGTGACGGGTTGCAAGCCCATCGCCGCTATTAGAAAGCTAACTGGTTTCCTCACAATTTTTTTCTTCACCGTTTAGACCTAGAGTATAATTTTTTAAAAATGAAAAATCGATTGAGATTCAGATTGATGCACGGCCGGGATTTGAACCTGTTCCGGGTGAACGGGTTCAAATCCCGTTTACCCGTAAACAATTTTGAAAAAGAGTAGTTTCAGATAAGTATTGCCATCTACAGTATGCACGATGGTGAAATTAGCCGTTTCGCTGCGCAGTAGAGAAAATTTTGTATGAAAAACCTACACTGCGCATTGAAACGGCTAACTTCACGAATGCCTAGGATGGGGACGAAGCGTGGGGACGAGCGGGAATAACCCGATCCGTCGTAGTACCTACTGGTAGTACTGTACGTCTAATAGAGTAGAAAATGTTGTGGAGTTAAAACTGAAGTCAATACGCGTCGACTCTTATTTTACTACCGCATCAATAGTAGGTACTTTCCGATGTACAGAATAGCGCAAGGTAAATGTTAAGCCAAACATCCTAATAACGGCATAAACTATTAAAACCATGCACAATACAAAACAATAATATTGAAATACTTAGAGATGGAGTTTGCATAAAAGGGTTTATTTCAACATCTTCATATTAAGTTTTGATTGGTTAGAATAGAATAGAATATAGTTTATTGACAACCCACACAGAAGACAGAGGACAGAGCATAAAAACAACAAGAATTAGTAGCTAAGTATTCAAATAAAATTAAATAAAAATTGCGTGGAAACGATTTTGATAAGTAATTTGTGTTATTTAAATGCACAAAATGGGAAATTAAAATCACATTAAGTTTTACTTAAACTAATAAATTAATTTAGTTAAGTATCTGTTTTGGAAATGATAACTATTTCATCAAAACCGCAGAGTTGGCCTGCCCAGTAAACATCTTATATCAGCCGGGATTCGAACCCACGACCTTTGCATCGAATATCAATCAAGGCACTATCCCACCCACTCGGCCAACATGGCTCTATTTAAAAATCAAAACAGTCGAAGAACCTTTACAAACATAATTTTCGTTACCGATATGTAGGTAAGTAGCTGATGTTTTCATTTACCCAACTTGATAGTGGTCAGGTGTGGTCAACAACCACATTCGGTGTTCCAAGGTAAGTAGTATGACGTCATCATGTCTTTGTCCGCAGTGTGGGTAGACAAAAGCTTCGTGTACATTGAATGGATTTGGTGCTGTCTGCGAATAGTTTGGATGTGGTTGTTGATGGCCTTATTAATTTAAACAATTTTTTTTAATTCTATCATTCTTCGAGCAAGTTACGAGAAAAAAGTAGCTGGGTGTAAGATGGCCCATTCCAAATTTCATCTAAATTATTTAAACCGTTGCGGCGTTAAAACAAATATGATACAATTTGGGACATGTAAGCAAGTAAAAATTAAATTGAATATTAAATATAACTTTAATCCTATTGTAGAGGTGCAAACGGCAAAATTTTTAGGAATTTACCTTGACGAGCATTGCAATTGGAAAGCACATATACAACAGGTATGTGACAAATTAGATAAATTCGTTTATGCTATTAGGAGACTTAGGCTAACTGTATCAAAAGAAGCAGCACTGAACGCCTATCATGGATATGTATCATCAGTTCTAGCTTATGGGATCATTTTATGGGGAAATTCGGTTGCAGTAGACAAGGCCTTCAAAGTACAGAAAAAATGTGTAAGAGCCATTTGTGGTGCATGGAGTATGGACAGTTGCAAGCCACTGTTTAAGGAATTGCATATTCTTCCATTGACCTGTATGTACATCAAGGATATATGTATATTTGTTAAACAATATCCTGGGTACTTTAGAAAAAAGTCAGAAGTTCTCACTAGAAGCACGAGGCACAAAGACAAACTATATATAGCTCCGTGCCGGCTAGAACTTGTTAAACGCAATGTCTGCTATCATGCCATTCCCATTTTTAATAAACTACCTAAAGACATTAAAGACCTGCCTTTGAGTATTTTTAAAAGGACAATAAAAAAATGGTTGTTAGACAAGTGTTTTTACGACATTAATGAATACTTAGATTTTAAGACTTGACATTGTATTAAATTAAATTGATATTTTTATTTATTATTATTTTATCTAAGTACCTTCTAGTAATTTTTATTGTAATATTTTGATTTATGAATTAATTTGATAAATTTTAGTAAACTATTTTTGTATAATTTGCACGCCTTGGACGAGGCAGAGTGTATTGGAGTCACGTAAACTGAAACTTTACTTAACTAACAACATCTATTGTACCTACATTCCTGCGAATAAATGATTATGATTATGATTATGGTTAAAAAGTAACGAACATACAGACTCACAAACTTTCACGTTCATTATTATTAGTGTTACCTATGTCAAAACAGTATTCAGTTTTTAATTAAAAACTAAAATAAAAAAGTTAAATTGGCCGTTTCAGCAGTGCGATACAGACCTTCTCGGAATGTATTCCGAATCCGGAAAGTGACGTTTCTTCGCTAAGAAAAAAAGTCAACTTTCCGAAGAAAATCATCGAATCGGATGCATTTTCGCAAGTCTCAATCTCATTGCTGATCTCTCTTAAAATAAAAACAAGAGACATAATTGCTAATTAGGAACTGCACCCAGCTCACTGAATCTAATGTTAGCCTCACTAACCTCAGCTAAAAGTGTCGCTAATGACGCAAGGCCTTGTCAATGACAGAAGGCTTGACCGAATCTGAATTTAAAATCTGGACTCTGATTGACATCTTCGACAGTAATTTGGCGTCCTGTGAGGTTGATCACGAGTGACCAATTTAACGGAAATACATTAACTTGATTAGGATAATGAGATCTCATGGTGAGTTTTCTTGACCTTTGAAAAGATTTTGGATTAGCTTATGTAACAGAACAGTGACATTTTATGTTTTTTAACCACTTTCGTCCCACTACTGTCCCAAATTCTTCCACCATCCTTAGTCGAAGGGACAAGATCGTCCCACCAATTTTTTCGGCCGATCCGATGCCGCCTTCAGTCGTCTAGATCAGTGACATTTAACGAGATTTTTTTTGTGCTTATCAACTTACAAAAATAAAATCAGGAACAGCCATTTTTAAAATCTGATGGAATGAAGCCCATTCATAGAAGGAACGATTCTTTATTAAGGTCTTCGCTCACTGCGCAGTATCATAAGCGGGCCGAGCCATGACCGAGCCCGTCACGAAAATAGCACCTTACACACTAAGACCGTATCAAACTAGGACCGTCTCATAACCGTTTTGCGAAGCGTAATCCCGAGCCTATACCACAGTAATAGACATTTTGTTGGTTTTATGCTAAATACACATATATTCTGAAAGCCCATTTTAAAACTTATCACCAGTGATCGGAATTAGGCGGGCTAAAATACCTAAAGTTCAAAGAACAGAAGCAAAAAAGGGGAGACTTCCTTACTACAAGAATTTTATTCTTGTAGTAAGTAAGAATTTTATTGAAAGTTGGCACTATTTTCCCAAGTGAGTAAGTACATTTAAAATTAATGTTAATAATATTGTGAACTAATTCAAATAATTTTTCTATTTGACCGACGGAAACAAGTTTTTTATCCTTATAACTTACATTTTAGTTTTTGTTATTAGCTCATGTAAAAAATTGATTCACCTTAATGTTAGATCTTCTTTATTAATGTCCTGGAAACGGAAATAATCGGGTCGAAAAATATTTAGTCCTAAGGCGTCTCCATTTGTCTCTGTTATTTTTCGAACTTTAGGTATTTTAGCCCGCCTCATTCCGATCACTGCTTATCACTCAATCTTTTTTGTAAAATACTATAGTAAATATAGAGCGTTTACAAGCTAAACCACACTAAAATACATATTGCACACATTTTGTCGGGTTTACTAGCAAAGTGCAATATTTCATCATATTTTGTGTAACTTTAAATGGGAGTTTTATCTACAAGGTTTAAAAAAACAGACTTTTAAGAAACCCTTTTAGAAACCCAATTATAATCCATAGTGATGGCATAATTATTATTGCGATCATGATGATGATGATGAAAAGTAGCTTATATCCTTCCTCAAAGCTCCTGAGATTACGTGTTCAAACAAATTAACAAACAAACTTTTCCGCTTTATTACTGGTTGGTTGGTATAGATTAAGTGTACTTTCACTCTACATTCAAGGTTTTATGAATAACCTCTTCTGGATATTTTTTAATTTGTAAGCTTATCTTTTTTTTCGAAATCGTGTTTTTGCTGTTACTACACTTTGATTTCGGAGGGCAGTATGGGATTTTGACGTTTGATAAATGTCACATAACGTACAGAACGCATTCAGTGATGCTAGATGGGGGGTTTTTAATTCAAATTTGGGGTATTTATCGACTCAGGAGGAAATCCTTTGGGGGAATTTTCGTAGGTAAAAATTATAAATTATATACCTACTTGATATTTAGGGGTGATACTTGATAGGTTTTTAGAATGTGTACATGTACATGTGTATAAATGGGGGTACTTGAAAGACTTTGTGAAGTGAGAAAAATAACTGAATTATTATCTAACCAATATTGGAGCGTTTCCTCTTGCTCCTACTCGATTCTCCTACTGCTCCTGCACGAGGACCAATACATCCTTATGCTTCTACCAGTAGGAACATAAGGATAAGCATATCCTAGTGCTCCTACTGTGGATGGACAGTCAAGGTACAATACCCCGAAATAAAACTATCAAATAGGGGCACAACCGCGAAGCCGTATTTTGATTAACTTCAAAACAAGATAACATCTTCATCATCAACAAAATATAAAATCGTTATTGTTATAAATAAATACTTATGCTATGATCAAGATTTACATTTAAAGTGACAACTGTCACCAAATGTACTAATATAGTGTATAAAGTTTACTGATGAATAATATCAGATGTTAAATTGACAGATTATGTCAAAATGACAGATTAGGACAGATTAAATTGACAGGTTGGCCATATCTCGAAAACCACTTATCTCAGACTCTCCGTCCTCAGTTTAAGTGAAAGCTATTGAAGAGATCTACATTTAAAGTGACAGTTGTCAAACTTTAAACAGCCATTATCTCGGAAACTACTCGTCCTAGACTCCTCATTCTCAGTTCAAATGAAAGCTATGACCAAGATCTACATTTAAAGTGACAGCTGTCAAACTTTAAACGGCCATATCTCGGAAACTACTCGTTCTAGACTCCTCATTCTCAGTTCAAATGAAAGCTATGACCAAGATCTACATTTAAAGTGACAGCTGTCAAAATGACATCTGTCATCTGAAATGTAGATCTTAGTCATAGCTTTCATTTAAACTAAGAACGGAGAGTCTAGGACGAGTAGTTTCCAAGATATGGCCTTTTAAAGTTTGACAGCTGTCACTTCAAATGAAGATCTTGGTCATAGCTTTCATTTGAACTAAGAACGGAGAGTCTAGGACGAGTAGTTTCCGTGATATGGCCTTTTAAAGTTTGACAGCTGTCACTTTAAATGTAGATCTTGGTCATAGCTTTCATTTGAACTGAGAATGAGGAGTCTAGGACGAGTAGTTTCCGAGATATGGCCTTTTAAAGTTTGACAGCTGTCACTTTAAATGTAGATCTTGGTCATAGCTTTCATTTGAACTGAGAATGAGGAGTCTAGGACGAGTAGTTTCCGAGATATGGCCGTTTAAAGTTTGACAGCTGTCACTTTAAATGTAGATCTTGGTCATAGCTTTCATTTGAACTGAGAATGAGGAGTCTAGGACGAGTAGTTTCCGAGATATGGCCTTTTAAAGTTTGACAGCTGCCACTCTAAATGTAGATCTTGGTCATAGCTTTCATTTGAACTGAGAATGAGGAGTCTAGGACGAGTAGTTTCCGAGATGTGGCCGTTTAAAGTTTGACAGCTGTCACTTTAAATGTAGATCTCTTCAATAGCTTTCACTTGAAGAGAACGGAGAGTTTGGGATAAGTGGTTTACGAGATATGGCCCATCTGTCATTTTAATATACACCTAATCTGTCTTTTTGACGTAATCTGTCATTTTGACATAATCTCTCATTTTGACATAATCACGGGCAGACTGCCCGCAACCACGGCTATAGTAACAGCCAAAACGTCGCGTCGTGATAAATAAGGTAAATTACGCGATAAAATCCCGTGTACATAAATCAACATCCAGTACCAACAAAACGAACCAACTCGATGGCGCAGTATGCGAAGGTCCAGCTAAAACACAGAAAGTTGCGGGTTCGATTCCCACTGCGACGCAAGTGTTTGTATGATCTGCAAATATATGTATCGGGTCTGGGTGTTTTTCTATGTAATATTATGTATTTACAAAAAAAAAGGATAGGTACCTACAAGTAGTTTATCAGTCATATAGTTTCCATACAAGGTCTATTTACCTTGGAGCTAGATGATGCTGTGAAATATCCAGCATTATTTATTTATAGAAAAAGGCTGAAAAGCTGCCCCTAGGGGCTGACCTGGCTACGCTACTAATATGATGGTTACATGGATTGACAGATGGGCGGGGCTTGTCATTGATTGTCAGCAAAATAATCATGGCGGCCAGAGATTGACAAGACGGCCATGGCACGGGCAGGGCACGCTACGGTGTAGGAACGGTGTGGTGTGGGGCGTCCGGTACATTTCAATACAAAGAATATCATTTTTGCCGGGACGGTGTTGCTACGGTCATGCTATGCGACGGGGTAGAGACGTGATAATGTGACAACACCCTTATTGTTAAAAAAATATCAATCAATTTTAGCTATAACTGTACTCATTTGCTAGTATTTCCGTTACAAATTGTGCTTGTTTTGAACAGCTAATTAATATTTGTGACAGATAATTTTAAAGCAATTTGACAACGTCAATAAAATAGTAAAAACTCGTACCTTGAAACATTTGGAACGGGAGAGTCTGTACACAGATTAAAAAAATGCTAATAATTGGGTAACGTTCTTGAAAATTGTTTTTTGATTGTTCTGATAAAAGGTTTTTTACTTCTAGTGGTTTTTAACACTTTCAGTGCCACCGACACCTATGGCGATCATGACTAATGACGTAGCTGACGGTCCGCCCTCCGGAGGGAACCGTAGGGCATGTTTATGAAAATTCACGAACATTTTAAATGCCACATCCAATTATTATGATTTTCAATCCACACGATTTCTAAGTCCGAACAAACAATAGAAGCTGTGGAGTGTTTACGAAGTAGATATGTTTGCTCACGGCTGACAAAACTAAATTGCGTCATAAGTAGTTAGTTCCGCGATTTGCGAAGACAGCTACGAATCTAAGTAGGATTTGAATAGAATCATCGATTGATTTGATTTGCTTTATCGAATTGTTATTCTTTGATTTTATCTCTTTTTACTTTTTAGTGTAGAAGTACTTACCTCTCTTGAAATTATTGCAGTTCGTTGCGATTTGTTGTGCAATTTAAAATCAGTCTTAAACAAGGGTAAATAGAGTGTGTTTTTCTCTACTTCTAACTCTTATAAAGCACTTTTAAAATATTATCTAGGTAACATTCTAACGCAGTAAGAGAATTAGGTTAAAAAGCTTTTAAAAATAATCTGCTTGATAAAATTCTAATAATCTAACTTAAATGAAATACATTTGTGATGGTCATTATAAAATAACTATTGCACGTATGCCGATCTGAGTACATTTTAAAAGCATTTGCGCATTATTATATTTTAATAGTATGCATTATGACAGTTGCAAATGACAGACATATTGTTACATGGGATTATTATTTCTAACTAGTTTAAGCCGTTGACTTCATTTTAATAGAAACTAGAATGTAAATCAGCATTTAGTTACTGATTTTTTTTTACTTTATTTAACACTAGAAGATTGATTTCGTAATTCACAATTTTTGAGAAAAATTAACTCGTACATGCAAATACTTTTTTCTCATCACTTGGTACATAAAATAAATAAAAGGTAATACTTAGTTAGTTCGTATGAGCAAGTGGCCAACTCTGGTGACGAAGTTTTTAGGCCGCCTAAAGGCCTCCGTCGTGGCTTGACGACTTAAAAGGTAATTTAAAAATACTACGCGGTGTATTACTTACAAACATTTACAAACTGCTTTATAATAGTCGGATAATAGTTTTAATAAGAGCTATTGTATTCGATTTTCTTAGGTATTTATGCGTATTTTCCTTGATATTTACATCAAGATGTCGGTTCATGACATAGATTTATCGTCTAAAGTACATACGAGTAAATTGTATAATAGAATGTGAGTGGTTATTCTTGGATGAATTGGCAGAAACGTGTTCTATTGTCCAGTTCTTGGTAAAGCCTTGGTTTTGTATAAAGCATCAGCCGTTATTATGTTCAGGGTATGGGATTTACAAGAATGCTATAGCGTACTTTGGAACGTATTTAATAGGTATATGACTCAATTCAAAACTGTAAAAACCTTCCCATTTTTTGAACTAATGAATTTTTTTAACAGTTGAGAAAAGGTCTTCCCATGCTTGGTCAAGCGCCGCGACCTACACTTCTTCCAACGGATCTTGGCATTCGTGAAGTTAGCCGTTTCGATGCGCAGTGTGACTTTTTCATACAAAATTTTCTACTGCGCAGCGAAAAGCCTAACTTCACGAATGCCTAGATCCATTGTGACAACTGTACGTTTCCACATTGGGTCTACAAAATGTCGAGATGATTCCACCAAAGTCATGAGATTCTAGAAATGTTTTTTATTTCTGGAAACAGTTGTTTTAGCATGATTAAAATGGATTAAAGTCAACTTCTAAAAATATATTATCAAAAATAATACTATGGTGCACAAAAATACGAGTATATAATAAATTAAATAAAACATATAAGCAGGCTATCCATCCCTTCTAAATGATAATTGATTTTATTTTCGATCACTGTTTGCCAGTAGGAAGTAGACCCTTCCAAGTATCCTTACTAACTGGCCTCTTAGCTCAGTTGATAGTAGCTCTGCCTTCTGCACTGTAGGTCGTGGGTTCGATTCCCATCTAGGACAAACATTTGTGTGATGAACATGGATGTTTGTGCTGTGTCTGGGTGTTATAAAGTATTATAAGTATGTATTTACAAATACATAAGTATTCTATCAGTTATCCGGTTCCCATAGTACAAGCTTTGCTTAGTTTGGGGCTAGATGGCGCTGTGAGAAATGTCCAGCAATATTTATTTATTTATTTATTACTGATACATCCCTTCTGGTAGGGATAGTTGGATTTTTTTCCTTTGCAATAAAGTCCATTGTTGAGGCTAGATTTTAACCTACGTCCTTCGTATCTGAAAGTAGCCACTAGACCACCAGAGATTGAACAACATAACATTTCATCGGACATGTAGTGTCTCTATCTCGACCACTTATCATAAATCTTAATCAAGATAAACGACATTTATGACTCTAATGGGAGCTTTCGATATTAATGCCCTATCGAGATGGTAGGAATGCGAGCTGCCGGTTTTTGGGGTCGTTTGTCATGCCACTGGTTGTTTTTGGTCTATCTTACAACAGCACTATGCAGCTTCTGTTTGTTGGAACTGTTTTGCAACATGTTACTTCGGGTTGAGTTTTTTGTAAGATTTCTTTACTTACCCCGGTTCTTTGACCGTATAAATATAGATACAAAAACCTATACGTTATCAATTGTGTTTGTATTAAATAAATAAAATAAAACATTAATTGCCCTATAATTATACAAAATTATAATTATACTTAGTTTTAATAATATTAGGTACCTATTCACACCTAAAGGCAATGGAATTATGCTTTAGATCTCATTTAACTGAATTTATATTGTATGATTGCTGTGGGTTGCTTTATCACTAGGTTCATTTAGAGTTTTTCAAAACCAAAAATCCGTTGATGTACAGCCAAGATTCGATCTTCGGATCGAAAGTCGAGGTACCCTACTATTCCACTCCAACACGGCTCCTAATTTCGAACACAAGATCTTCAAAAAAGCCTTCACCATCCAACATGGCTGCTAAAATCATCCAGCAAAAGCATAAGTAAACTTTCAAACAAGTCAGTAAATGAATCAATTTACGATATCTCGACGTGTGTCATCTGAAGTCCGTCGCAGGTGCATTGTTGGAGATCTGATGTTTAGATGCGATGCCAGTGACATTTGTTAGTGCGGCCCCCAGGCGATGTTTGTTCTATACTGACAATTATGAGCAACTTTTTCTGTTTTTGGATGGGAGAACTTAAAAAATAGTCTTGAATCAGTGCGATAATTTAGTGATATTGAAAAATGAAAAAAATCGAAAGATATCTGTATCAGAAACTCAGGAATTCAGGATCGTAGCAATCAGTCTCAGAGAGTGGGCACACGACGTTTTCTGAAGCGCGTTCGCATCGCGTTTGTATCGATATAAACGCGCTGCAAAAAAAAACGCAGTGTGCCCACTCCCTAAGGGAAATCGGTGGTGTTTGTCTACCATTATAGAAAGGAAGCGTGATTTATACAGTCAATATCTGTAGGTGTTCATTCAATAAGACAAAAAGTCACATTAAATGAATGAATGAATTTTCATACATGCATATTGAAACATCTGATAACCAATCTAGCTAAGTAACTATACGCATGTGTTTCTGAGACTTATCCCGTTAAAAATGAAGCCACAAACACAATTTGGGTCTTGCTTTCATTTGTTAACCGACTTCAAAAAAAGGAGGTTCTCAATTTGTCGGAATCTTTTTTTTTAGCGTAGCTCTAGTGCGTTACTAATATCTTGACAAACATAAACCATTTTGTAGTAAAGTAGTTAAAGTTGCTTTGAGTTGAGCAATTATATCGCTCGTCTGTCACTATGAAAGTTTATCTCGAGAACAATGCAGGCTTGCCCGTTTAATTATTCATTTGAATAGTATTTGTAGGGAAATGTTATGAGAAACCTAATCCATTGAATTGCAGAACTAAGTACCGTTCATTTTCAAGCTTCTAAGTTCTGGAGTTTAAGAAATAGCTGAAGCAAGTTTGTTAGAAATTTTGGTATTTACTTAAGGCTTTAAGTATCTTGAACGCTTCCGTCAAGGCTTAACGACTTCATAGCTTGGACCGACTTAACGCCACGGTTGCCAGTGCTCTGCAAGGAAGCGCTGCGTTGACAAATGGTGGACCAGTCTTATCCATTGTGTTGTTGGCGCAGTGATTCCTCTTTTAAAGGGTCAGCAGCGCAAGTGTGACTTCTCTGGTGTCACAGGCGTCCATAGGCTACGGTAACCGTTTACCATCAGGTGAGCTGTATGCTTGCTTAGTAGTATAACAGAAAAAACGCTGTTACTGCCACATCTGCGATGACGTTCAGAAAAGAGGGGCCCCAGCACTTGCTTCACCCTTTTTACCGTGAGCTTCGGCGGCACTAAAAGTGTTAATGGACCCTCTGAAGCGTTTAGTTATAATTTTCATCACTACAAGATAGGTGGCTGAGCACTTCTGTGCTTCGGAGGGCACGGTTAATTGTTGGTCCCGGCTTTTATAAGGCCATGACAGAATCCTTCAGGTGGCCTAAAAAACGCCGACACCAGAGTTTGCTTTAGGTAGGTACTCATACGAACATACATAATAGTTTGAGCTTATGATAGGTAGTTCAGAGCTACGATTTGACGCTGTCTAGACAAGAAGCTAGGAATTTTCAGGTGATTCAAGACACTTCTATACAAGTTATAAAAATACGTAGTTTTAAACGATCAAATGATCATAATTGCGAACCAAACTGGTTGTATTTTACATACATTGTTATAGAAAGTTGATAAGTAACATTTTGGTAGCCGATCTCATTTTGTATTCGATCCGATGATTCGATTATCGATGAATTCGATTCAGCTATCGATTCGGATTAATTTTACGTAACGGTAGTTTAATATTCATTGAAAATTAACTGAGGGTTGAATATTGCAGAGTATTTGACCGTCAGACAATTACTGGGATATAGAGATACTGGATCTCTTCTCCTGATCCGAAAGCTTGGATCTCGGCAAAGAATCAAAGGATATGGTGTGCATTTATACTTTGTACTTGCCTTTGACTTCTCTAGAAATTTTAAAATATTTTCTTGATAGGTCATCATCTAGTCCGCATCTAGTAATACAGTCGTAAACTATTTAGCCCTAAAATATGCGGTACTAGATTACTGACATAATATTATATAAATTAGGTATGTACCTACATACATATACATAATACAATATTTATATTTTTTCAAATGTTTACAATGTTATAAAATACCCAGGCACAGAACACATCTATGTTCATCAATGTTTGAGGGCCTCGAACCCACGACCTACAACGTAGAAAGAAAAAACTAATAAAAAATTGAGTTTCAAGTAATATTACGAAAATTAATATGTAAATAAGGTAAATTACGCGATAAAATCCCGTGTCCATATAATTTTCAATATGAATAGTGATCGCAAAAGTATAAAAAAAAAGACTATAAATTACAAGTACTGAATCTATTTTCTATCTCCTTTTTTACGTACTCGCGGAAACACAACTCCACAAATCATTAACAGAATTATAAAAACGACTAAGATATCACAATAAGCTTTCTATTGGACATACGGATTTCACCTTGATTTGGTTATTTAAATTTACTGCGAGCGGACAGGTGCACGCGTGGGTATACAGGCTGGTTTATGTTTCAGTTTTGTTTTGATACCCGGAAATAATGGCTCAATTTTTCTTTCACTTTCAAATTATTATAAAAAAATGTATGAAATGCGTGGATTGATTAAGAGTCCCTTCCTTTTACCCATATTCTCCGGATGAATATAAATATTGTCGGTAAGTAGATATAATTTAATAATGTTAGCAAATCATGGGCTAAGCTCTCAATGTTTTTCACTTTCACTCTGATTTTTCAAGTATTTCACCCTTATTCTAATTCATAGTGGTAAGTAAGTACAACATTTTTCTTATAATTTTATTGAGCTGTAAAGTTCAAAAACTCAAAAAAAAACAATAGCAAAACATACTATATATTTGGGCATACCTCTGACCCCCTTAGGCATCTTCAATGGATCTTAAAAACCTAAAGATACGAGAAAAATGTCTGCCGCGCCCTCGTAAAATCGTGACTATTTAATTTTTTATTTTCCTTACTTATTATAGACTTTAGAGCTATTGTATTTCATGCAAATTTTCCGATTTGAAAAATCGATTGATGCCGTAACAAAAGAGAAAAAAAAACACCATGTATAAAACGCGGCTGTGGTTATAAGGAAAGATATTAATTTGGAATTTGTTACAGCCTATACTTAATCCAGCCGATTGCAGTTAATGCCTCCATGTATGAATACATCACTAAAATCTATTGTTGGGCTCGATTCACACTTGAGTTAGAAATAGTATTGTTTTCGTATAAACAGTTTATGGTATGTAACGGGCTTTTGTAGCTGCAAACAAAACGATGGTGAAGCTATGTGATGGGTAATTTTATTGAAAAACCGGTATAGTAAGAATAGCCTTTATATTACCCTATAGGAAATAATAGTCTATAATTTAACTTTAGTTGTAATCAAGAGACACTCAAACTAGTACCTAACGAAAAGGGGGGAGTAATCCTACTCATGTTATAAAGGCGACAGTCCGTGTGTGTGTGTATAAATGTTTGTTACCACGTATCCTTCTAACTATATAACAGATTTTGATGAAATTCGGAATGTAAGTAGTTTAGGTTCTGGAATAACACATAGACTACTTTTTATCGCGGAGAATGTATGGCTGCCATGGGATAAATAGTAGTCCACGCGGGCGAAGCCGCGGGCGTTCACTAGTTTCTACTAAAACTCATTTGATGTGTAAAACTTCGTAAATTGATATCGATCAAGTATAAGTTAAGTAAATATGATGCTACAGATTAGTTTTATAGTTTAAACTGTGCGTTGCGTTAAACACAATCTTAGACAACCAAAAAAATATTTAAAGCACCTTATTTTGAAAGAAAGAAATAAATTATACTTCTAAAGGTTACAACTGATCAGTCACCGCCGCACTGCATCGCTTTTTCGGCGTTCACTTGGGATTGCGATGCGGCGATCCGGTGACGCTACTATTGACGTAATGAGCGTTGGTCCATAGAAATCCATACAAAAAATACCGAAGTGATTCGGGTGCGGATTCTCAGCTTTATTCTCCCATATTATAGGGTCCATTATTATCTCAAAATCCTCAAGATCGTCCCTCCTATGTTTTTTCTTTATGTAAATGCAGAAGAAAAATATTTTTTATATAAACTGTATAAACACATCCTTACCACCTCTATCAACGTATCCGAACAACAATAGCCAGAGTAAAATATTTCTAATCGATTAGTACTGCTTACTGTTGATTTCGAACCGAAAATATCCGACTTTTTATTTACGACCAACTTTTTGACGTGTTTTATTGCATTTTATGTTCGAACAATTGGTTTAATTTGGATACTAAATTGAGTTTTAGAAGGAAAATTGTTATTTGATACGAGAGATTCTCAGAAATCATGACTAGAAGACGCAATCATCTCTGAGGTATTTTTATTGTTCTCAGTGATCCTTGTTTGTATTTCTCAGAAATTCGTATAATCATTGTGTAAAATACCTATTTGTACGATGTATTTTGTGGTTTTATCATGTTGTCATCAATTAATAGGAGTCACCAAATAATTTATTTTGTCGATTCGCTTTGGAGTAAGATAAAACAATTTATTCAGTGATAATGAAAAAACAAGAATGGTGAAAGGATTATGAGTATTCCCAGACACGGTAGACATCTTACTATTGGTATTTAAAATATATGCTCACACTTTTACAAGAAGTTACGAGTATTATCTGTTAATTATAGTAGTTTTTACAAAGGAAACATCAATTATTAATGGTTAAAAGAACTTACCTGAAGTGAATTTCAACCATAATTATACTAGATGCTGCGTCCGAATAGATTGTATTTATGTGGTAATAAGTTGAACAACGTTAAATCAATTACTTATTAAAAACATTACGTACCTTAATAAGCGACAAAACTTACGTAAAATAGAAGCAAAAGCCTTACATAAAATAAGCTAAAACTTTATAACCGCAGAAAAAACACATCAACTTTCTTAGCATCGCTTAAAGCGAGTAGATTCCTCCCAGGACAGGTTTAGAAGAAAATACCTAGTTAACCGGTGGCGTAACAGCGAAGGAAGCCGGCTACTGTTGGGTAACCTGTCTGTGTTTCTGTGCAAACGGTGCCGCTGTGGAACGATCGTTAATCCACATATTTTTCTGGAATAGAGGATATATCGGTCGGAGCGAAAAAGCAAGCCGTAGCCTTACCATGAACTCTTAGAGCAATGTCAAAACAAGCTTGAAACATTGCGAATGTCATTTCGAAAGCAGTAGGACTGTTTTAAGCTTGTTTTAACATTGCTCTAAGAGTTCATGGTACGGCTCCTGAGCTTGTACAATATGTTACAAGGGAAATTGTTTTCGTTGGTTGTTTTAGTTTTCTCAAGCCGCTACTACATGTTGGCGCAAGCTTACCGAGTGAGTTGGTCTTGCCTTGCCATCCCTCGGTGTCGCTTGCCTAGCTGGCCGAGTGAATACAAGCGCATGGTTTGCATTGGTTTGCATAAACTCGCCAAACGATTTCAGAGAACTGTTATGTGTTATGTTATTTACAATGGACTTAGAGGCTTCTTAGAGCTTAGTTGGCTGCTAAATCTGTTGTCGTCTCCTTTCATTGACATAAAAGTGACAAGAATTAAAAATTCTCTAAAGCCTTGCTAAATTGACAAATTATTTTGAATAGCGGTGTAAATGTTCTAGCTAACAATGCAGTCTAAACTAAAGTTTATTGTGGTGACATGTTAGTAGGATATAAGGTAAGGAGATGATGAAAAAATTGGATCTTTCAATTCGCTATGTAATTCGATTCCAATCCACCGATTAACAGTGTTCATTCACATTAAAAAGTTTTTAATTCATTCAACTTTAGTGACTAATTGAGTTAGTGCTATTACATAGACTTCCTTTCTTTATACAGAAACATATAATTATAGTTTATGTATGTTAATCTCTAAGGTATTTATTTTCGATGGGCCTAATGTATATTACTTTTATGTAGGTACATGTAATTAGTGACGTGCATGAAATAAGTAAGATTAAATTTAATTAATAAATTAATGTTCATGCAATTTCCTTTATGAGTTTTAAGGTTTGTTTTATCAACATCCGTCTGGTAGGTACTCGTAATCGTGCTGTAATGCAATTAATTTGATGAGAGAAACTGAGACCTTTACGTTTTTACTAGAAGATTTATACGATAGGAGGTAATCAATGCATACAATAAACGAACACCTGTAGTGCCTGAAATTCTACACTTTCAATCGAGCTCTAGGTATACATTGAAGGCTCGCGCACATTATGGCGGGCACCGCATCGCATAACAAGTACTTAGCTAAATTAAAAGTTAAAAAAAAACCGACTTCGATGTTAAGCTGAGCTATTTTCTGCACTCTCGAGGTGCCTGTTTGTTCCTGTTCATAACTCTAAAGATTGACAGATTCTCACCAAATTTCTGTGGCACCAATCGAAATGCTGTAGCCGTACTATGAGCTTTTAGAGCAATGTCAAAACAAGGTTAAGGCAGGAATGCAGCAGGACATGCGCATTACACTCTCTCGACGCTCTCTCTGCGCATGTCCTGCTCGATGACACCGAGCAGGACATGCGCAGTCTTGCATCTAGTCGATGTCATGTCCAAGGAAGTTATATACATACAGGAATGCTAACTGCATTCTAACTAGCATTCCTGTATGTATTACTGAAGTGTATTACTGAAGCATTACTGAACCCGTTTGAAAGCCCTTTCAAACAAAATGCTGAACATAAATAATAAATTGTACAAAAAAAAAAAACCGACGAATTGAGAACCTCCTTATTTTGAAGTCGGTTAACAAAAATCACTTTCGAACATTTTTTATGAACTATCGCACAGTACAGGCGGGCAGCACCGGCAGCACCGGGCCGTTATTCATAGAAGAACATTGCGCTGCGGCGCGGTGCGGCCCGTCGCGCTTGTAGTAAGGTTCGCCTTAAAGGAACACATAGTGAAGAAACTACTTCCCCAGAGATGGTCGAAATCCTTTCGGACTGCATAATGGAATTACTATAGGCTTTTTTCCACCCAGAAGCGCTCGTGGCGTATCTTGCTTAGACATTCTTGAAAGATCGTTGAGTTTAAGCGCTAAGCTCCGGGATCGTTAAAGTCCCGGCTTAAGTTCTTAAGCCATGATGACCTTCGGGTATCCTAAAGACTTCGATACCAGAAGCAGCCAGCAATTTTGCTCAAACAAACGTTTTTAACGCTATGAGGGCCCAAGGCCCAACCCATCAATAATAGGATAATGGATATATTATAGATAGAGTATCACTTTATTGTACCTACACCTCAAGAACATTAAAACAAATTATAGACACACAGAACTTAAGGAGCTTATTATGTTAAAGGAGGATATAAACTGAATTCAGAGAGATACGTCCATAACATTTGGCGCATACATTTTGCAAGTGTAAGGACTGACTAATACATTTTTATTCAAGAAATAGATTCAGAATACCTGATCTTGCGTAAACGCGCACCTCGGATGTCGGTTATTACCGCGCCTGCTCTGGGCTTATTTACTGGCTACCGGTAACTCGTTCCAGTTGCTAACCACTTGTAATTATAGCCTATTGTTGGACTGTTTGAATGGGTTTAGTCATGCGGTGGAAAGTGGATAGTGACGCATTGCTTTGTCATTAATTTATTAGGAATATTAGGTTTTACTAAGGTAGCAGAGAAGCATACGGCCCACCTGATGTAAGCGGTTACCGTAGCCTATAGAAGCCTGAGACACCAGAGGACACACTCGCGCGGATAACCATTTAAAAGAGGAATCACTGCGCAAAGAACACAATGCGTAAGGTATGCGATAATCGATCACTGAAGTTTATTTATCTCGAAAGTGGTAAAATATTTTCTGTTGTTTTAAAACATGGAAAAATAACTTTTAATAGTTTTCATCTACGATGAAAGGTTTTTAATTCAAATGCCGTCGATTTTTTACTACTTTTATTTTTATTTATGGAGGTAAGTATTAAATTCTACTGTGTTATCAGTGTGGACTTGGAAGCTTGCTTCTTTTGTCGCCATCAATTTTCATAATTTTTTTAATGTATGATAGGGTAACTGTGGCACTGATACCATTTGTAAATTTAAACATTATAAACTTATCATTTTGCTTTTTCTAGCACTACATCCGTGTCTCGAATAATGCCTACAATGATAACAGATACTAGAATGTAACTACAACAGCTATTTTGCAATTTAAAATACATTTTATAACCCGATCATAAACTCGTAAAATTCCATATAATTGCTACACAGTTAGTAGGTGTAACAAGTTTAATTAAAATCACATTGTATTTTGTTCAAGTCCTTGTTGGGTATTTCCAGAAAATAATAATTTGGGTGTCTTCAAATCGATAGGTTCTTTCTAGGTAAGCGTGTTCCATCTTAGACCACACTGGTGCTTTCACAGTTGCTTTACATCAGGCAGGGTGTGGTCAAACGCAAAAAAAAGGGGTCAGTCGAGTTGAGAGCGCCAGTGATTGGGCTAGTAGACTAGCTGGCGTGTTCAAACGAAGCACTGTGAAAGTTGACTTCTATAGTCTTGTTTGTTGGATAATTTCCATGAAAATGCGATCTTGTTTACAATTGATGCAATATCTGACAAGTGTACTAATCCAATGATACCATAAAATGTAATGGAAGGTTTATTACAAAATGAAACCGGCTCAGAATCTCCAAGCACGGTAAACTCTTATGTCTTTATTAGAAAATATTAATCACTAATGTTATAAATATTGTTATCAACGGGATAATTACCATGATTATTGAGTTTTGTTGTTTAGAACGCCATTACATACCAAGACTGGTTCAAGAGGCGATTGAGATTACCAAACACAAAAATTTCAATCGAGAGGATGGTTTCCAATTATCCGGAGTCTGGAATCCTGTGGTGAGATTGTGTAGGAACCGAAAAAGTGAGGTACCTAGTGTGCGCCCTGATACTGTTAGTGTCGTGTGTCGGAATCGAGTTGTGAGTGAGAATGAATCCGGTGGTAGGGGTGTTCGTAGTAGTAAACGACTGAGAAAGAGGGTAGACCGTTTCGTCTGCACATAACTACCCTCTACCTCGCAAAGACTTCAGTTACCCGTGATCATGGCGCATGCAACTGCGTCGAAATATCGGGAAACAACAAAACTCAATAATCATGGTAATTATCCCGTTGATAACAATATTTATGTTCGTAACTAATGTTATATTCAGCACGGACTTTCTTTTTACAAGATTAATGAAAAAAAATATTTTCGCACAACGAAATTCGAATCTAGCCTGGTAATACTTAAGTACACTTTCCAAATCTTCACCTTATTTAAAATTAAAAGCTAAAAATTATGGCAATATTATTAGAAAACCCAAACATTGTAGAACAAAACCTACACCAATATCTTAATGTTGTCTTTGATTGAATACACAAGTGAAAGAGAATTTAACAGTGTAGGTGCTCGTATGAAAAATATTTGTCCCAAATTAATAATTTCAATACCAAGTAGATACTTATAAAGTACAGCCAGACACAAAAGTTATCACATTGTGATATAAAACTTTGTAGCTCGTGTGCAGGGGGAATTAAAAGTTGATCAACATTGTTATGAACATAGGAAAATTAGAAACTCAGTCTGACAAAATATTGGCTGATCATATTAAAATGGAATTTAAAAGATATAATTAAATATTTTACAACTAAATTATCAATTTCCTTTTATTACTGCTGTAAAAACTGAAACTATTTCCGACTTTAGTTAGCAACTGTACGTACAATAAAAAGTCGTCCGATTTCACATGGCGATACCGTTCGTCGTCTATCGTTAATTTATTATTGGATATGACAATGAAAGACAAAAACTGTGTCCATTCATACAAGGCTAAGTTGGATTGTCCAGTATAACTGAGGGTTCTTTAAAACCCTTTAGTTCTGTAGCGTCTTTTATTGAACGGCGAATTTGACTTATAGATAAATAAATAATTGCAGATCATAAAGAATCGAATCATTTGGTTTTAAAAGATTTTTTTCAAAGAAGCTTATAATAAGTCAAAACAAATAAAACTTTTTTATATCGGTCTTTTAGATTAGGTACCTATATTGTAAAGACACCACAAATTTCATGTTTTAATATTAGTCCTGAACGTCTTTTTTTTTAAAAACGTTGTAGGAGTTAACAATGACATTCCATGAATGTTAATTTTAGTTAAAATACATCTAATAGAACATTTTAACTGGACACCATATTGTTTTCTATTTCAGATTGAACGAAGTATAAGGATTTTATGCACAAACCACGGAACCCTAAAAACACTAGCGGTCCAGATTGACATCTGTCTATCCGTCGGTAACCGGTGATTCTCGGTCGGTTGCACAAAATCAGGTATTACAATTAAATTAAAAATCACTCACAAGTACAATTGATATGTACGGTTGACAAAAAACTAAACAGATATTTTTTAACTCATTTAAATGACAATTTCACGGCTTCCGTCAACGTCTGTCAGTTTTTGAATTTAGAATCATTCGATCTATTAACTAGTTTGTATGTTTTAATTGTGTAGATTCTTATCTATATTTGGAACTAAAAAACAATGTAGTGTCATAATATAAAATTTTTCTTTAGACATAATCTAAAAATACCGACTAAGTCGTTTTGCTGTGACGGAGGTTTTCAAGCAGCCTAAAAAAATCACAAGAACAGACTACTAGATTATAATTACCAATCTGGTCAGATAAAGACAAATCTAATGTCCAAAATGACATGTCTTTTTGACCCAAGCAACATTTATGACATGATGATAATTATTATTACGGGATTTTATCACGGGATGACCACGAACGCTGCAACGTGTTCGAAACGTCGGGAAACAAAATAAATAAAAGGTACGCGATAAAATCCCGTAATAATAATTATCATTATGTTAACAAATCGCGAAAGTTTATGACATGAATTCATAAAATTTCAAAACCATAACCAACCCAATGAACCATCAACTCAAAATACTCTATAATTTTATCCTATAATAACCTACGATTATTAAAAATAATATCATCATTAGCCCGAAATTTATGTAGGTATAAGGATACCTACATAAATTTCGGGCTGATGATGATAAAAATAAAGGTATTTATGCCTTATTTATGCCAATCGTTACGGTCCGGTGATTGTTCTATCCTCAACCTGGTGCGACTAGTTGCCTTGCTAAATCTGTAACTCAAAAATAGCTGAAATAAGCAACAACACAATAGCCTACTTTCTCTGCTATCAGTACAAAACAACATAATTAATAGTCGGCTGATCCAATTGAATCCGCGGCATGCAGGCTCTGTGGTCGCCGCGCAGGTGTCACATTGCCCATCCACCATCCTACCATCGGAACAAAACACTACTGACAGATTTTGTAACAAGAAATAGATAGAGGAAATAATCTAGACCAAATAAATGTAAAAAATGAAAAGTCTTATCATGTGATTCCAACGGGATTCGAACCCAAACGATCTTCCATAAGATTATAATTAAAACTAAAAATGTCTCCTTAAAATTTTTATATGGCTTCAGTTTCAATGAAATAATACCTAAGTGTGGTTTAACACTATTTATAAATTAAAAATTATAAAATAAATATTGCTAAATGCTATATTTTATTTTTCTACAATGTTTCTTTCAGTCACTTTCAATATCGTATCAATCTGTGATTTTGCTTACTGTTTTAGTATTGAGGTAATGCCAAATATCTAACTACATTAAGCTAATGTAGATAAGACATTGAAGCTGGCCGTTAGAAGAATGTAAATATTAAGGTTAAAAAATGATAAGAAAAATGGTTAAAATTCATTTTATTGCTTACCACGAGATTTTTTTTTTAATATAATACTTTCAATTTTAGGTAAGTACCGTATAAGGGTGATGGTATGTATAAGATGGGTAGATACTTTTCTAACCTAAAACTTTTATTGTAATATTTATAATTGCTGTACAAAATAACGAAGTACACGAATATAAAAAAAACTAATTTCAATAAAAATAAGATGTCTGCATCGTAACAACCGACATTTTAATTAAAAGGTGTCTTACTTTAAATTGTTACTATAAACTGTGAGAATTACACAAGTAGCCCTGTTTTAATAGTTTTTTTACTAGAAATCAACATTTAAATTGAATGGGTTCAATACAATTTTCCGAAAGCTCCCAAACTTGTTCTAATTAGACTTTATGAAGGTGTCATCACAATTAACGATGAAACACAAACGAATAACTGGTTTCTATTTTTATTTATTGAACTGTATCGTCATAAACAAGAGCTTTCGATTTTATGACCTCTGCCGACTGCGCAGAAGACATAATAGTAGTGTTGTCGACAAGATTCACATTGGAACTTTAATAAAAAAAAATTTTATACTTTTTATTTTCACTTTAGTAGGTATGTTTATTATAAACAAAAGGCAGTTTATAAAAAAATACTAAAAACCCGATTGCGGTAATTTCGTACTCGCCTTATAGAGTCATTTATTTTGATACCCACTTGAGGGAGGGTATTGAAGAAATTTTTTTTATATTGATAATTCTAAAAATATTAACAAACAATTATTTATCATAATCTTCTGAACTTAATCAGCCGTACAAAATTACCATTTTTTTTTAATATTATCGTTTAATACAAAAGAAATCTTACAGGATCCTGGCACTGTGCAGTGCACTGAATAAATTCTTGTTTATTCTTATTTAGATCTGAATCTTTCCATGGAAAAACGTGCTGAATCCCCTTGTATTAAAGCTCATTTTACGTTGACTTCTACTTCGTAGTGGCGCAAGAGTGCCTTTGATTTGGAATACATCAAAGAATGGATCGTAAAAAACGATTTATGCAATTGTGGTGTCTATTTTGGTAATTAACGAAGTTGTTTTTGACTTTTTAATAGGAAGACGTTTTGGACCGGTGCAGTAAAGTATAGGGCCTGTATGTCTTCGTATTGGTCGATCATTTTGAATTGAAATAATTAATATATCCAAGAAATTAAAAAAAAATCTTGTTGAGCATCTGATGATAGATGAGAGTATATTTTGCCGTCAGTTTTTTTAGACACAGTTTTTTCAGTATTTGTTAAGCTTGTCGGAAAATGAATGTAATACTACGTCTGGACTCTTTTCAAGTGATCTAAAAGGCTATCAGCAGTGCCATTCAGACCCTCTCGGAATGTATTCCGAATTCGGAATGTGACGTTTCTTCGCTGAAAAAACATTAACTATCCGAATAAAATTATCTAATCGTATTCATTTTCGGAAGTTTGAATCGCACTGCAGAGCAAGGTTTTTATAAAAATGTATTTAGATTTATCTTTTAACATCTTTAATGCTTTGTACCGACAAAATTTTTACCGAAAAATAAGGTAAGAAATGTAATATTTTTGAGGACTTTCGAGATACAAAGAAAAATAAAAAACTCTTCCTAAAGTAGCTAGGTCAATAAATCTTTCTTTTCCAATTCAGACTGTTATCGAAAAAACCAGTGCGGTGAAAGGAAAGTGCACCTACGACATACTTTTTGAATATTAACCGAACACGTAATTACTAACACATATGAAGCTATTCACGAGTTGGCCTGCCATTTGCAAAATTACAGCTTTTACGGGCAGAGTGATTAGAAATAACGGTGTTTGCGTATTAGCTGATAGCCTTAAGGAGTGATTTGGAAAGTATGGAATAGATTGACGGAAATACTCGACCACACCTGTAGGCTCATTCTGTAAACTCACTTCGAACGTCGGAGCGCTGAATCCGCTGTGAGATTTCAAATATCGTATTCGAAATTTGAATCTTACTACAAACACTTACAATACATTCTTGCGTATTTAGTGAGCTCGGTCACTTGAGTGAATTCGAAGTGAGTCTTGTACAGAATGACTCTGCTGCTTGGTATTGATACTCTTTGATACTAGCTTTTGCGTCTGTTTTACTTGATAAGACTGGCCACTGGAAGTTTCGTTGATTTCAGTTCAGCAGGCATTATATTCGACTGCATTCGATTCAAAGATTTTCTTTGAAAAGAGACGATTTTTCGAATCAAATGGTTTTTTTGTGATTCATAGCGTAGGATTGGAAACTTTTGAAATTTCAATTCTAAATAACAACTCATTTTTTTTCAGAAAGTTTTCCGACAACTTTTTGTTTGCGGAATGATAGGGTACCGTCAAGATAAAAGAGAAGAGAGACTCGGCCCAGGTTCCAATTGGCGCTACGAATAATATCAAAATATTCCACTACAGATTAGTACAACTTGTAAAGTAAGGCAAAAAATGATGGAATATTATTATTTTGATAGCTACAAATAAATACGGCTAAAAAATGGTAGGTAGGTACACTTACAATTTACAAACACCATAAAAAACTACGAAAAACTATGCGATTGTGGACCGACACAATAGTCAAGTTTTGGAAATAGTATAATTTAAAACAAAATATGTTGTTTTTTAAAACAAACTACTTACTGAAATATTCAGTGATCTGATCAGTGTAAAATGTGTCTGTGTATTTATTTACATCAATTAAAACCGATGTTCAAATCGATGAAACTAGAATAAACTTACCCAACTTTCTCTCACAGAATCATGAATAATATCTAATTAATACGAGACTCACATTTTGCCACCAAATCAAATCAAAACTCCTAAATAATGAACTCCGTAACATAGTATAGGCGGGACCAACGGTATCTATTTAGCTCGGGGGCTTTCCTTATTGATATTTCGTTTTAATATAATAAATAATCGTACAATAGAAAGTTCTAAGTTATGACACCGCGATATAACAATTTGGGCGTAACAAAAAAGTATTAAAATCGGTTTTTTGTAATTGAAACAATAGTATTACAACAATAAATTTAAATAGTGACGTTCGGTATTAGAGTAGGCTTGTTCTGCGTTGGTGGTCAATAAGATTGATCATTTTTGTTCAAATTGTATTTATACTAAACTGTTTTATTTATTACCTTTAATTTCAGAAATATGACAAATGAGTAGCAACGGATTACGCCTGCGGCATTACTAGTGTTCGATATATACCAGTAAAAGTAGGTAAGTTCGTATGAGCTGATAGCTAAGACTGATGACAGAGTTTTTAGGCCTCTTGAAGGCCTCCATTATGGCTTAAAGACATTATAACCAGGACAAACGTGCTCAAAAAAAGCTTAGCAACCGTCTGAACATTTTAAATGGCAGGTTATTACCATCAAGAAATATTAAATTAACAATCAAAATACCTATTTAATATCCGTATTGTTTGCTTACCTTCAACTTTAAACGAACAATAGCAATCATTAATCAATACACACCGTTGTACAATCAATTCTTTAAGTGTCAATGATAAAGTACCGATCAACAGAAAAACAGGATGTTTCTAAATGAGAGTTTAATCCCCAAGCTTTAATGGTTGGTTAAATTTTAGGGTTCCTTATCCATTCTCCGTGCTAATATTATAAATATTATAATAATATTATATAGGTATAATAAATGCATAAGTAATATAACTCTGTCCATCTATCTGTTACCTATTCACGCCTAAACAGCTAAACTAATTTTGATAAATGGTATAGAAATTGGAAAAGGACTTATGCTACTTTTCATCCGGAAAAATGCGTTCCCACACGTACAAAGCCACCCGCGGCTTCTAGTTTGACATAATATTATAATTTAATTGGTTGCTGATACAAAAGTGCAATATTTATAAGATGAAACTGTAATACTTTGTCTTTGCTGTATAGTGGGTTCTATAGGTAAGTATGTAATGAAATAACTGTAAATAAAATGACAAAATTGAACAACAAGCCTCATAAAAGTTACTGGTTTTATGTTAACTTGTATACTAACAATTTAGTTGATTTGGTACCACAACCCGGCTAACAGAAATAAGATATAAACTTTACAAGATCCGCAACTAACAAAGTACCAAAGAGTAGCAAAATCTTCATTAATGCGAGGCAAAAGCTAGTTATGCCATAAAATAACGGAACCCACACCTGCCCGAGCCAACTTACACTTAGTGGTATGTCAGTTGACTTTCTTACCTGACCAGTAGTTGACGCAACGCCAATTTGTGGACTTGATTGATACTAATCCCATAATCCCAGTTACTGGAGGATTGACATGTTGGAAACAGTAGGGGTATCTGTCAGATTTTGTTGTAGAGTCAGGTTTTTTTGGGCTAACTGTTGTGAGGTTTCTGTCACTGTGAAGTAAGATATTTCTGTTTGATTTCGCTGTACAGAGTTAACAGAGACCAAAGTTTGTACGTTTTAAAAAAATATGTATCATTCCAACGTGCCGTACCTATACAGTCTTTCAGATAATATTAGACTTCTTTTAATTAAAACACAAGATATTTAATTTACTATTTGTATATTTTTTTGTCAAAGGCTTAAATTCCCTTTCCCCTTTTTAATAACAGGTGAAAAATATATTAATATTATAATAAGTTATCTTTTTTTTTTAATAAGGTTACTCGGTTTTTTTTAAATTAAAATAAAGTTTTTTATAAAAAAACATATAAGTACAACAATCGTTTTTTTAATCAAGTTTACCAGTAGTGTAGTGTAGTGTAGTAAACTCTCACTGAAAGTGACACAATGATTAAAAGCTTCAAGAATCGAAACCACACTTTGATAATTTAATTCCTTAACATAATCGTTCCATTGTCACTAAAAAGCTCTAAACATCGATCGGTTACGAGAGTCGATGTATTCGATGCTTGTCGTCCGTCTTTGTGTCATCCGACACTTATCTGGAAGATACTTATCTGGAAGATAATCTTGAAGACATTATTTTTATTAAGTCGACAATGCTCTTTGACCTGTGTTCATGATGTTTATAATTTATTGACTCTAATAATTTATTATTTTCCTTTCTATGTCGATTTATGGTGATATTCGTTATTATAGACATTATTATAAAATGTATGTTTAGTTAGAAGTAGATGTTATTGATATTATTAGGTATTTGTTTAATGACTTTCAGAGATCTATGATTTGAACTACAAAGAAAACATTAATTACAATATAATACAAACGATTTAATTTAACTTACTACCCTTCTATAATTGAGGATAAAATGTAGTATTCTGCAATTAGTAATTCTCTTCGTAATTTATTTCCGCTTGGTGTACTTATACCACCTTTTTTGGTAACACCTTTCTTGGTAACACCTTTTTATACTTACACAGTTTTACAATAAATGGTTCTTATTCTTATTCTTATGTCAAAGATCATATTATTGCTTTGAATTAAGGTGGAAAGTCCCAATTCAACAATGATTTTTTCAGCATACATTTTTGCTTACCAGTTTAACTACAAGGTTTCTCCAAAACTCGTCACCGTGTTTCCCACACGTAAACTAAGATTATATAAATACATTCAATAATACACGTCCAACACATAACTTAGAATACGATACAGTACCACTCTATCCCGCGTGACGAAATCAACAAAAACATTCAATTTGGTCTCCAGAAATTGATATAAACATAAAATATGGGCGATACATGGAAAAAATATCGGTTTCAACAATAGAATCGTTGGATAGAGTCATTCTCTTGACTCAGATTACAAATTTGAATTTGAAATTTTACCAAATACATTTTAAATTCTCACGTTTGGATCTTGAGTCCACTTGCACCAACGAGGAAACCCGTAATTATGTCTACACTAGTTTAAATAACCGTAGAGTAGTGACATCATTTAATTTATGTGGGAATATTTGAGATAAATTTTAAAAGTACAATGTCGTGTAGAATCAGCATAATAAATCTCCAAAATTCTAGCTCTCTACTGAACATGAAGGGTAATAAAGTACTCAATCACATTTTTATCGAAAACTCAGCTTGTGATAGCCTAAAGCTTTTGGATTGAGACCTTTTGCCACTAAAGCAACAAGCAAAATATAGATAAAAAATCTAAAAACCACGATTTTATTTTTATTTTAGAATGCATTGTCATCGAGCTATTCTGAAAGTTTGAGTCAGATAGCTAATCGGGAAGCGCCCGAAATTTAAGTTGCAAGATTCCATCTAGAACGGCAGACAGACGGACAAAAAAGAAAGTGACTTAATAAAACCGTAAAATAATAATATTGCCATCACATACTCTACTTAAAATTATTCTAAAAATACCTAAAATACTTTTTTCTCTACCTAAAAACAAAAAAAAAAGAAAATTAAATATGGAAATAGTTGCCCGGTGTTTGCGTTTCCTTTGGAAAACTGTCTGACGACTAGCTTTACCGAGGACTTGCTTTACCGAGGTTTAGCTTTGGTGCAGTTGGGGCTAAGTAAATGTGTGATTTCATACGGTTGTTGTGTGCTAGAGATTGTTTTCGAAAACGTGATGGTCATTTATCAATGTGATCCGATTTGGATTCCATAACTTTAAGCTTGGAAATGATGCTGCTCTGTCAAATGGAGAAAATTAACGTGTGGGAATATTTTTGTGTTTTTATATGGAGAATTTGACCTTATTCGAAGATTACAAAGAATTTACAAAGAAAAATGTTAAGATATCAACTCTGATCAATTTAGGTTGATCTGATCAATTTAGGTTGACAAGAAATCTTGCTAAAATACTTGTTTATTTTGTGTTGACATCATTTCTTGAAGTTTTTTCAAGACTGATGTGTCTGGTCTACGCCAAGACAGAGGTGGGAGCATATTTTGCTCTATAAATCAGGATTGCACTTCTAAGCGGTCTCACCATAAATTTTTTGGGCATGGGTTATCTAACAGCAATAAAAACAGTGATTTATACATAATTATGTAATGTACCTACATAATTTAGTTGTTAAAAAATATAAAATAAACAAAAAAACTGCAAAAAACATAAAGTTAAAAAAATCAAAATTAAAAAAAAAAATACTTAGGTATTAAAATTTTTGTGTGTTCCGGTTGCATCGCCCACACCGCACCAAAAAACCAAGGGTAATCGCCCCAGGAGTTCAAGCCGGGGCAAGGAGCATGGCCCGTATTCCTACTCTGCAAAGGGTAGGAAGAAAACCGGGTTGTTTAGCACTTTGGCAGCAATTCGACTTTGTTGCGTTACTAATAGATCAATTGCCGAAATCCTAAAATAGTCTTACTGGTTTAAATTTAATATGAACTGTTATTAACATACAAATATGTATTTTATGTATAAAATCACGCCTCTTTCCCACAGGGGTAGGCAGAGACCACGGATATCCCTTGCTACGATCCTGACACACCTCTCTCGCCTCATCACCATCACATTTTTCATACAAGCTTGCCAGTTTGGGTACTTTTGACCTGGCCTTTCTCCAAAATATCACCAATCCATACTGTTATATACATTTATTTAAATAAATCAAAAAATAGTCAAGCATTGTAAGCAATTGTCTTTGCACAAATATGAGCATATCCAAGACACGCACTGCAATGAAGGAAGTCAGGCAAATTACACAGTTTACCTACAATGGTAGATTGCAGTTACCATTACCATTACCGATGGTCAGCCACCTGCCGTAAACAAGCCAATTTGGAGCTTTGCATGCATTCGCACAAATTGTTTTTCTTGTTGGCGAGTGCCGGTTTGACGAGGAATGGATGGATGTGGCATTTAAATAGTTCTATTTAAACCAAAACAGAGAGCAGAATACGAGGTAGTCACACGCAACACTATCCTGAATACTGTTGCAGAGAGTAAATACCTCTCCTTTCTGGAGATGCCTTGTGTGGAGGGTATGATTTCTTACTTGTGTGTATAGGTAAGTATACGTAAATATTATTAACCCTAGTTATAAGTGACGACCTCTGTGGCGCAGTGGGTGAAGGCCCGCCTGTGACGCAGAAGGTTGCGGGTTCGATCCCCGCCGCGGGACAAATGTTTGTATGATCTGCAAATATTTGTCTCGGGTCTGGGTGTTTTCTATGTATACTATGTATGTATTTACAAAAAAAAAATGTATTTAAGTAGTATATCAGTCATGTGGTTGCCATAACACAAGCTCTGCTTAGCTTGGGGCTACATGATGCTGTGTGAAATGTCCAGGATTATTTAAAAAAAAAAAATTAAAAAAAAAGTTTTTTCTTTAAGTAGGTAGGTAGAGTCGGCGTCAGCACTGAAGTCCGATAGACGCAGCGCTGCTATTGCAGAACTAGGTAGTTAAAACATTACTAATTGTCCAAATAAGGCTTGAATAATAATTTGTATGCAAGTTTGTATGTTCTTTAATTCTACACACTAGAACAACTGAACGACCGTGACTAAAAGAGCATTTTAAAGTAAATAAAACAATTAGTTCCCGCTTTTGCCGTAGGACTTGAGTGCTGACGCCGACTCTACTAACAGGCTATGGACCACGTAGTTTTCTGAGAATAAACAAATTTTATTTCATTTAAAACAATGACGATTTCGAAGTCGGTAAAAATTTTCATGAATATTCGGAATTTATTATTTTTAAATTTAAGTAGGTAAGTATATCTGATTGTATTTGCTGGGTTTATAAAGTTTTTGGTTCATTTATTATTAACTCAAAATCAGTGCTTAACCATGATTTTTCATTAAACGGTAATTATTTCATAACTGTTTCATAGGTTTTGAGGTACCTTCTCCACTTCGCACATTAACCACATCCATTTCTTGTAAATGAAGATTCAGTTATAAGCTTAGATTTAACGTTACCGCATAACATTACTCCTTGCGGTACATCCACCACTTAGCGCTGGCCTGAATAAACCTTTAATTTCATCTATACTACAGCTCAACTTACGCTGGGCACCTATGAATTACTACCACGCATCAGTGACCCTTGCGATCTTGCAGTTTTGTTTATCTGACAGGTCAACTTATACTGGCTTTTGGAGTAATAGCCTTCGTATATTGTAACTGTAGGAAGCTTAGCGTTAGTTCCACTTGTTCAGTTTTAATAACGCTCTTGGTTGCTATTTAAAGCTCGCTTCGATTATAGAGAATAAATAGTTATTAGATATTTCTTTATGCCTTACATTTACTATGCAGGATCTTTATTATGTACTATGTATTATCTTTCTCATAATAATTCCTTTATGACGTCATTATATAAGGTGTTCATTTAATACTTCTTATTTTTGCACAGAAGGATGTCAGTATTGTTTAGAATATTTGTATCCCCCGACGAAAAAGATAAAAGATAAGAAGAAAGATATGTTTTAGATAGTGTGTCTGTCTTTTTTTATACTTTTAATGTAACAGACACAGACAAGCATACGGCCCACCTGATAGTAAGCGGTTACAGTAGTCTATGGACGCCTGTGACACCATAGGAGTCACACTCGCACTGCTGACCCAAAGAGGAATCACTGCGCTGAAAACACAATGGACAAGACTAGTCCACCAGTTGTCACCGCAGCGCTTCCTCGCAGTGCTCTGGCTTTACTCACCGCAAGAACAACACCACTCGAGATGAATGATGTTATTTGGCTGCGATATTCTGTAAGGCGGAGGTACTTCCCCAGTCGGGCTTCTCGATTATGGAATGAGAAAAACCCACTATGCAAGGGCATGCACCACCATGAAAAGTTTTGGCTTATGGACTCCAAAACTTTCCTTTCCTGCCTTTCTTGTCTGTGGCATCATAGCTCCTGAACGGATGGACCGATTTTAATGCGGTTTTTTTGTTTGTAATCCGACGTGATTAAGATGGTTCTTAGCTTTAATTTATGAAGATCTGTTCAGGCGTTTGAAGATCATCAAATTTTTAGTCAGATGATGATGGGATATACAGGGGGTGTTAATATAATTATTAAAATTTTAACTAAACAGTTAATGTTTAGTTAAAATTTTAATTTAATTTCTTGTAGAAATTAGCTTCTTCAATAACCATCATCGGAATGCGAAAAAAACATGGCGCAACACGTAATTTCCTCCACTCCGAAATTATGATATAGGGGAACCTGTTGAACCTCGGCCACACGATCTTATTTAATTTTTTTTGTCTATAAAGATTGGAATAAAGTTTACCAAATATGGACACATGTAAAGATACACTATTTGACTACATATTTATGAAATAAATTTTGTAATTTTAATGATACTTTAGAAGATAAAGAGATTTGAACAAAAAATGGGAAATTGTCGAAGGTACAACACACCAGATATACCTTGGTCACTGCAAGATGTACCTTGACCTTACTAGTTTTTTTCATGAAAATACCATGTTATCGAATCAAATAACGATTTTTTTTTAAATTAATGGAAAGAACATTTATAAGGGATATACTTTAGATAGAAAAATATATATATTTACATTTTTATCTTAAGTTATGCTAAAATAATCAAAATAACTAAGTTCTTAAAATTTCTGTGATCTTAAGATCATTTTCGCGTCCTATTATAATAATTTATCAACAAAAGTCCAAATACTTAACAGCTTTTAGGACAAGGTAGACTTCTCTCTTTGTTTGAACCTTCGTCGGTGTTTTTTTTTTCTGTTTAATATCTTGATACAAATTTGTACGTTAGCCCATGTCCAAAGTACAAAGCAAAAGTGGTGGCAAAGGTACAACATTGCCTCATTTTAAATTGACGAATTTTTAAAATGCCCTTTGAGTTTGATTTGGGTCAATATATTTATGCCTATCTAAAGTCCATTTCACCTATATTTGATTGCACGAAATGGTTATCTCGTAAGTATGTACTGTTATATATGAACTAACTTAAAGTAAACTTAAAAATACCCTCTTTTTGAGCACATTTTTATATTTTTAATGCGCATGCCTCACTCACTCCACGCTGGTTTTTCGATTCTAGCTTCATGTTGGTGTTGACCAATGACGATTATAATACCACAGACAAAAATAAAAAAACTCGCACAGATTACGAAATAAGCCTTGGTGGCCGAGGGATATCAATGGACGAGGTTCAACAGGTTCCCCTACATATTAAAATTTCAAAAACTTGACCATAAAAAGGACCAGTGTGATGAAAAACAAGCGAAATTAATAATTTCTAAACAATCCTGCCTAGTCAAGCCAGCAATCAATATTCTATTACCAGTTTCCGCTTGTTACTGTATGCTCATTTCCTGTGCCCAGTCCATCTTTATTGTGTACATAAATATGTAGTACATAAATATGTACATTATGTACATAATGATTTATAGAGGATACGCAAACTTTGTTGTTGATGTAGTTATAAAACAATTATTGTTTCACCGTTAGTCTTATAAAATTTCGCCATCGCAATTCTTATTTAAAAATACATAGACACAGACTCACATTGTTCAATTGGCTTGCCACTGGAGCTTGTCTATTTAGAATTTAGATCCAATAAATTAAAAAAATTAAAAAATTGAGTCTCCGGCCCTAACTGCTACTTTAACCGTTTTCTTGAAGAACTCGTGCTTGCTCATAATTTTTTTTATCGAAAAGTTTTCTTGTTGATCTTGTAAAAGCACAATTTTAAAATTGTCCAGCATAAAACTTTTATATACGACATAATATCTTTGCACCATCTTGTGTGTAATTCCCATTAAACGAAGGTTTCAAAAAAGGGCTGCATACCTAAAATTCCATACAAAACCAACTTTCTTAAAACACAGGTGTTACCCCATAAATATAAAGTAATGACCATTTCAAATAACCAGATTATACCAATGAGGTGCTAATCATACGTATTTGTATGGAGATTTGTATGGAAATAGCTACGGTTTTCCAGTACAACCACAGATTATGATACAGTTTGTATAGAAAAACTATTGATTAAGCAATAGTTTGTATGGTTAGTTAAATATAGTATGATAATAAGGTTTATCAGAATGTATGGATTTCTTTGTATGTGATGATTAGTACTGATTATAAGATAGGTGTGGGTGTAATGAGATTATAAATTCGAGATGTAATTTGATACTGTCTTTGTTCTATATCACCTACTGCTGTAATTAAGTGCATATTAAGCAGATAAGTATTTAAATTTTCCGCTTCAATAAATACATTTAAATAAGTAGAAAAGCGTAGCGATGAGACCATTAAGAATTTCATTCATAATAGGTTTTTGATTTTTTTTAAAGATTAAGAATAATTTAATAGGTAGGTACCACACAAACAAGCCTTAAAGTAAACAGGTACAATTGAAAGTGACTTACAAAAGTTACGTTTGAAAATGAATCAAAATCACATGAATTTGTTTTACATCTGTGGTCTCTGCCTACCCCTATGATTAGACACAGACGTGATTTTATGTATGTACGAGTATGTATGTATTTGTTTTACAAAATTAAATTCCTTTGGAATAGTGCTAGTATCTACGTGTGAAGATAATTTTTGCTATTGAATTTTGCATGGTTCCCCAATTCACACGGGATTAAAAAAATATATACTTAATAAAATATTATTCATTAAATTCACATTTCTGTAAAGGGAAGGCATAAATTTCGATTTTCGTTTCCTACGATCTTAACTTATTCTATTCACATTCTTCATGATTTTTCCTACAACTTTTACAACGGTCTTGTCCCAATACATTATTACGGTGACAAATAAAATAAAATAAAAAACCTATCACCGTACGATTTACGCTTGACCAGTTCTGACACCCGTTTGACAAATAAGAAGATGAAGAAAAATAAATAAAAGACTTTGTCATAGATTAAACACGGTAGATGTTGTAGTAGATGTTCAAATATAAAAAATAAGTACGAATACGATTTTATTGCAAACTAGTGAACGCCTGCGGCTTCACCCGTGTGGACTACTATTTTGTATCCCACGGGAACCATACATTTTTCCGGGATAAAAAGTAGCCTATGTGTTATTCCACAACCTAAACTATCTACATTCCAAATTTCATCAAAATCTGTTTAGTAGTTATGGGGATACGCGGTAACAAACATTCACACACACACACGCACACACACGGACTTTCGCCTTTATAATATTAGTAAGATAGTAGGATATAATATTTTAACTGTTAGAAAAATCAAGTTTTCATTCAGTTTTATGTACCTATTCCTCTATGACTCTACTACAGATATTTTCCGATAATATTAGATAAGTACATGAATATGGGAGAATGGATTTAAATAAAACTTCATGGACGAAGAATTTGATTAAAAAATCAAGTCTTTATCTTTATCCATTGATCGAATGTATTCTCAATACTATAAATCTATCGATAACTTTGTAGGTAGTAGCCTGGCTGTGTAGCTGTTCTGTACGTCTACTCTTTACCGGCGGCGTCCCTTTGCGCCTACGCATCTCGTTTGACAGTTGTCGTTTACTAAAGAGGTTTTGTTGTTTTTTTTTAACCGCGCCACTTCTGTAGCATTATAATGGTATAATGCAATACTACTTAATATTATCTGTGATTGACTTTTGGTGTTAGTTATTTTGTAATCTCGTTATAAGACGGGACTAGTCAGGTCTAATAATGGTAACGGTTAGTTCACAAAATGGGTGTTGCATAAGGTTTTTGACACATAGTTCCTGATAATTTTATAACTATATTTCACTACTAATTTAAACCTAATTCTGTCTCGCGCTAATATTTTGGTACTTACATTATTATTATCAATAAGTAATGATAAATTCTCAAAAACTGAAAGTTATTCATTCAACTGAATTTTTGACATGGCAACTTCAGATCTATCCTGCTGATATTTATGTTTCTTTTACTTTCACTTTCATACTAAAGAAGTTCAAAACTATTTAGATTGTTAAAAATAGTTTTTAAAAATAATTTACTGTCATCCTTTTTGCTGATTAGTCGGTTATTTTCTTATTTATTCATGATGTCGTTAAATTTTAAAAATCCTTCTTCACCGTCAAAAAAGCGCGTTGGGGATTTTAAAACTCAAATTCAATTTAATGTCTACCGCCCAGCGCTCAAAATCGAACGTAGCTTGACGCGTTTTAAAAGCGCTGACGTGTGAATAAATACTTAAAAATTCATTTGTTTCAATTCAACGCTTTTAACGGATGTTGGTAAAACTCTCGTCCGAATGAGGCCTAACTGTAACAAGCTATGTCTATGACCATGCATTCTTTCGCATTTTAAAATACTTTATTAAATGTGACAAGTTTAGGTTTCAAAATATTCGATGTATTACATATTCAAACTATTTCCCAACACTGATCCAAATATACAAAAATGTTAAGCCCCAAGAATGCTGTTCATCTACAATTTCCATATTTTGTTCAACAAATCTAACAGATAACAAAACACTTTGAAACTAGACCACACAATAAAGTTAATACTTTACTATCCAACGGTTATATAAATCAACACTTACTTGCACTACGAAATGAAGACGTAAACGAAAACTAAGGCTGCGTCCCCAGTAGGCAAACTGTGAGCGGCCGACTGAGTTTGCGGCGTATCGGTTTAGTACGCCCTTCCATATATTTGAAATGGAGTGCCCACAGTTTGCTAGTTTTGCGCTCACTGTACGCAGTTTGCAGCGTTACGCGCAAAACTAGCAAACTGTGGACACTCCATTTCAAATATATGGAAGGGCGTACTAAACCGATACGCCGCAAACTCAGTCGGCCGCTCACAGTTTGCCTACTGGGGACACAGCCTAAGGCCAATTGGAACGTATAATTTCTATATAAATTACTCGGCTAGATTACTTTATGGCTAATAAAAATCAGAATAAATATTTGTACTGCCCACGCGGTACCGGCGTTTTTGAAACAATGCACGTCATTTTAACTTTTCAAGACGTCTCAAGTGACAATATTTCTTTGTAGTGCAACAAGATTTTCTGTGTAGGTTGAAAAAATTGGACCAAATGAAATGTACTGAGGTAGGTACCTAGTTATTGAATGAACTTAAGAAAGAAGAACGGAACCTATCAGAAGTAATTTATTTGAGGGATTATTTGCGAACAATACATGGTTTATCAACTAGTAATGCTGAGAACAAAAGAGCTAATCAATATTCGTAATTAGCTTGAATTAAGTATTTTATTTATAATTTTTTGTTAGTTTTGTTTTGTTATATTTTTTTATTAATTGAGAAATAAACATACGCACACAAAACATTTGGAAGGTCGCTTCGTTATGACTAAAGGCAGTTAAGCCAACAACTGATAAAATCGTAACTATTTCAAGGTAGTAAATCATTTTTAACAAGCGTAATTACCTATAAAATATCCTTTCTTAAATATTTTTGCGACATGGAAATATTAAAGCGACATATTTTGCCACGAATGCACAAATGAAGCCATTATGTCACCATAAACGTTACGTTATCGGTTACTTAAATTACTCACTGCCCTTTATCGGCGTCCATTTTAAGCCAGGACAAGTTGCCAAAACTTGAACAATGCCACGCCTTCTGTGTCAGAACTAGTTATGTACAAAAATTCCATCCGACTGTACACATTGTTACCGCTTTTAGGGTTCCATTACAGTGAACTGTTTAAGAATTAGGTTCAATTTAAGAATCTTTATGAATTAAAATAAAATTATCGATCAAAAGTCATCTTACTCCAGAGTAACTAGCCGACTTAATTCGAAATACAATTGTTTAGAAAGCGCAACCGAACATTATTATATGCATACCAATTATCCTGGTTATAAGGTGTCAACTTTATGTCAAAATATTCAAACAAACAGTAGTTTACTCTCGAGTAAAATTGGGAACTATGGGAACCAGATAACTGATAGAATACTTATATATTTTTTTGTAAATACATACTTTATAACACCCAGACACAGAACAAACATCTATGTTCATCACACAAATGTTTGTCCTGGGTGGGAATCGAACCCACGACCTACAACTCAGAAGCCAGAGCTACTACAAACTGAGCTAAGAGGCCAGTCATAATTGTGTTATATTATACTTATTACAAAATCTATTCGCACTTGCTTAGAGAAGAAAAAACAAGATTTAAGTTGCAGGATATAATTGTTTTATTATTGAACAGCTTCTACAGACAAACCCGTAAAAACAAAGCTAAATTATACTTAATTATGAAACAAAAAAGACACGTTTTGATCACTTTTTGCACAATGACTGCATAAAAAGCTAAATAATTATATAAAGGGATGATCTATTGGCAAGTAAAACCGCTAGTTCGCTTGAGCTAAATCCTTGATTTATTGTATCGTTAGATACGCTGTGATGCCTAAAAAAAGTGGCATTAATTTTTTGTATGTAGCATTCAACAAAACAGTGTCGTTTTTTTTCTTCCACATCCATTACAAGATTACTTTCTCTTTTACACGTTCGAAAATTTAGGTCTAACGTATATAAGTTCACTTTTTCACGATAATAAAATTTCCGCAATCTCACTTTACGACGATATTATCGATGATTTAAATGTTAATCGAGATTCTTGCTTGCATACCACTTCGAGTAGTGACAGCTGGGGCACGTTAAATCGTCATTTCTGGCTGTTAAGTCGTTAAGCCATGACGGAGGCCTTCAGACGGCCTAAAAGCTCCGTCACCAGAGTTAGCCAGTAGCTCATCAATTACTCTTCTACTTGAATTTAAGGGATTGCCTCTAATCAGCATAACTGATGCCTCTTTCTCCACGAAGCTCTTTCCAGGACAGCCTCCTTGACCTCCTTATACGACATGACAGCAACCTTCTCACTTGGCTCATGTAGCCTATCCTCGGTCTTCCTCTTACAAACACATACGGGTAGTGAAATGATGATGAGATGACCGTCAACGTTTTTACTCTCCAATGGATCACCATAAGACTCAAGTTCGATCAAATGTCAGTTTTGATGCACAAGATAACAATGCAGTTTTATCAAGAACCTTCTATATCGGGACGCGCGACGCTTATAATTCTTCAAACAAAATGGTCAAAATATGTCTGTGACTTGCTGAGGGGGAAGGGACCCAACTGTCACACATGACATTATTTCTGACATATTTCTGCCATACATGAAAACTTATAGTGATACCACTATCATAATTTTATGTTCCCCCATGTGAAAATATTTTGTTGAGACGTGTAGCACACTTTGTCTTTGATCAATAAATCTTAAAATTGTAACGATTTTATTTACAGAAAGTGATCTCTCCCCAATTCTACTAGATGACAACGTCAATCATTCCGCTGCGTTTTGGTTCGATCTCATAAATGTCAGCCATTTGGTGAATAGTAGAATAGCTTTTCAAAAATGTGTTCTGCAAAGTCCAAACTTTAGCTAAAACCTTACCACAACTGAGTCGTTTGTCATTAGTAGAATGGGCGTTTTTCGACTGGCCCGGCACGGCACCGGCACCGGCACCGGCGACGCAAAAATGTATGAAAATGTACTGCTCGTTTTTCCTCTTGCCGGCGCCGGCACCGGCACCGGCAGATTTTCATAAATTTTGCATCCCCACCACCGGCGCCGGTGCCGGTGCCGTGCCGGCTAGTCGAAAAACGCCCATTCTATTAGGTTTTGCTTGAGGTTGATAAAAAGTTTGGTACTAGAATTGCACCCTCCTAATTAGTTAAGTACCTAAGTAGTTAACTTTACAAAGCAGGTACCTACATTAATCGATCCAGTGCCTATCTTCCTATCTTAATGCAATGACAGTGACTTGGACCAGTCCAGCTGTTCCTTTACAACATCTTTAGATTTCTCAACATGTTCTTACATTTATATAATATATAAATATACCTACCTAATATATTTTACTGCCACGCCCTCGCGGCGGCTAGTTTTTGTGTGAGATAAATGATGTTGCCTGTCACAATTTTTACATTATAAACATTTAGTTAATCTTAAAATAAAGCTCTATGTACTTACCTACTCTTAAAATCTGTACCTACCATAAATATTGCGAGAAAATATACTGGTATCACTACTACGAAAAATTGCTTTGACACGACTTTCATAGGGATTGATAAATATCGATATTGAAGATGTCGATGTTTTTTACACTAACAGTAGAAAATGTGTATAAAAGTACTCGTAGGTTACATGTTTTTTTACCATTTCTATCCAAAAAAATACTTGTAATAAAAGACTAGGTAAATGATTTAGGATTATCAATAAATCTTCATTATAATTGTAAAATATATTTATTTACAAAACTAATAATCTAAAGGTACTTACAAATATTTACAACTAGCGACCCGCCCCGGCTTCGCACGGGTCACATCACACATCACACTAGAAACCTCTAAACTTATAAGTGTTTCTCTACTATATTACGCATGTATTGCACATACGAATATAAACCTTCCTCTTGAATCAATCTATCTATTAAAAAAACCGCATCAAAATCAGTTGCGTAGTTTTAAGGATCTAAGCATACATAGAAAGATGATGAAGTATGATTACAAATTTTTATTTTAAAATTTTTTAAAATTACATTCAAACTTTTATGAATGTTATCTTTAAAAGTAAGCTTCTCATTTTTAAAATCGTAATATTATGTGAAAATACTGTGCATTCATACATTTTTTTTAAGAAATATCGTATATTGTTTCATCACTTAGGCCACATGCTTTTTGTATGGAGAGTGCTTACGTTCTGCTGAGTTACCATAAAAAAATCAAAAACGTTACTATAAACTATGAAACTTCCGTGTTAGCAAAGCATCTAATTTTACGTCGACATGTTTTAAACTGAAATGCAGATTATATTGCAACTTTCATGTCTGGGACAAAAAAAGAGTGCCTTAAAAGTTGATCCACCCACTTACATATATTATGTAACTTTTTGGTCCTAGACCCTGTTTTAAAATATAACGAAAATATTTTTATCGATATCGATAAGGAGTAGGTAAGTATTATTTTTCATTACCTCATCCTTATGCATAGTCTCGCCACGCAAATTTTGTACCTTTGTAAACCTAAATTATTCAAAATTCGAACCATTGCTAATCGCAATAAGGCCTAAACATTATTTTAAAAACCGCATTAGTATCGTGGCACTGTCACTCAAGACAGTTGTCATTAGACAGTCGTGCATGAGTGATGTCCAAAACATAGTAATTAAAAGACATTGCTAGGCAATTAAAGACCGTATTCACCGTATCCGTTACGATTGAAAATTAAACAGAGACGTGACGGCAGGCGATGCGATCTTTTTCATTTTAGTCGTAATGTTTTTGAATCGATGTTTTAACCTCAGTTAAAATAAAATAATGTATATTGAAGTAGAAAATCAGCTAAAACACAAAAAAATATATACATAATGAAATGTCACACCATATTTTAAAGATTTGAGGTGAAGTGGTTTTTTATTGCACTGGTATAACACCATAAATTGGCATTTTCATGGAGCACCTTCCACGGTGATAACGATACGGAGACTGATAAGAATCGATTATTAAGGTAGATTTTAGTGACGGTATTGGATTTGATTTTCAAATTAATCTTATACCGTTTCGCTAGAGGGGTAAGATCATAAAGGCTAGTCCCGATATAGAAGGTTCTTGAGTTTTATTGATTGTTGCAGTTTTTTGACTTCAAAAAGGAGGTTGTTTTTTAATCCTTTGTCTGAACGAGGTTATTGTGTTGGGTCAAAAAACCTGAGTTTATTTTTCGATAAATTATTTCTGTGAGTCAGCACTAGCTACAATGATATATCAATTTGTGTTTGAGATGTTTTATCCTTTTTTTAAATCTGATCCATTTGAAACAGAACATAGAAGAATTTTGTTGCGATATTCATTTAGCAAAAATATAACAAATAGGTTTATACATAAAATCGTATCATTAATATTGCTAGAGACGGTTGAAAGAGTTTGAGGAAGACCTTTGCCCAGCAGTGGGATGATATGGGTTAAAGAAAAAATCGACAACAATTTTTTCCAATTTCGAAAATACACCGTAACGACACCGTAAAAAATGATGACACTAAAAGTTTTTTTTTTCAGCATATTTGGCAAACCTGATGATCACAGTTCAACAACTTTCTAATGGATCATACAATTAAGACAATGACAGGTCATCTGTCATTGGCAGTCGATGGCATGGAGTCATGTTGTCTTATTTTAATTTATGTTAATATAAAAAAATGTTTACATCAATAAAACATAGATGAATCCGTCTGTCTTTAGATGTTCTGAAACAAGGCAAAATACGTTTAAATATACCTACCCAAAGCCAACCTAAGGATTGAAATCAAGCTTACCTAACCAACAAAAATCTTTGTTTATTCGTTTTAGGAAACCATTACCAAAACATAAATGCTGAAGCATAGGCACAGAGAAGTCCAGAGAAACAAACTCAAACAACGCGCGATAGTAGGTACTTCACTACATGCGCAGCGTTGTGTGCGTGCGCGTTCACCGACAGGCTCACTTACGAGCGGCGGGCGGCCGCTTCGTGAGCTCTCGGCCAGTCTCGGCAAACTCCGGCGGCCGACCGGCGGCTATGCGGTAAGGGACGCTCGGAGGCCGCGAATGCTACGAGTATTCGGCGGCCGCGCGGGTTCCCTAGTAACTATTAATGAATCTGTGGCGCGATCTTTTTCGGATTCATTTTCATTCAGTCAGTAGGTAAGGTAAGTAGGTGCTAACATCTAGCTATGCAAAGTCGTGCAGAGGAAAATAAAAACTTATCATTTTTCACATAATTATGTACCTACTCAAAAGAACGTGACAGGTAAGTTTACGTACCTACCTACTACCATTTTATTTAAATATTATTGAAGTAATTTTCTGTAAGTACCAAGTAGTAATAAGTAGGTACCTATGTATTAATCTGTAGGTATTTATTAATATTTGAAGTCGATTTTAATCTACTTTCCATTGTCTTATCGATTTGAAAATTTGTATTTGGTAATTCGGATAAACTTACAATAATTTGGTATTGTCAAGCTGATCTGATGATGGAGTTAAGAGCTGTTCAACAGAACTCCTCAGTAAATAAACCGATGGAGTTAAAACTCGGCATGTCTGTCAAGTTCCGACTACACTGTAATAATATGGTGACAACAAGCTGATTTGATGATAGAGTCAGGAGCCGTTCAACAGAACTTACTTACGTGTTTATTTTAACTAAATTAAGCTAACGTATTTATTCTAACAAATACCATCCGTCCGTCAGCAGTACCAGCAGTCCGTTTATTATTTTAACACTACGCGAGTGACACCGCGCGGCGCAGTTAGTTTATTTCCATAAGTGACAGCCCTACAAGAATAGGCTATTATAAAAGTCGATGTTAGACCGCTGTCTCTCTGTATATCATTTCTCTGTGGCATAGGCCAGGCCAATACAAATAGGTAGGTATAAAGTTCAACTTGAACTTTTACTTTTTTCTCAAGAATGATGATCCAGGTGATGAAAGAAGATGATGTAACATTCCACGCAAAAAAAAAAAAAATTCGTGTAATAAAATTATGTGCAATGTCGCGGGCGGCCTCTAGTTTACATTACTTTTTATCAATTGACAAAAACAGAGTACGATGATAGTACATTACTTAAAAGTCGGTCAAATCGCCCACGTCTCAATAATACACAGTTTCTCCTTCTAATTAGTGCAAAAATGACAACGGTGAGTAGTGTTTGTCTTGTCTAGTGTAGTATGTGTCTTGTATGTAGCGTTGAATATGACGTGACTGACGCGGCTCGTTTGTCCCGTACAAAATTCAACTTTGTGTGATCGGCTCATTTTCTAAAAAAGTCATGCTTCAATTCATGTCATGTGACTGTACACAATATGACAAAATCAGCTGATTTTGTCATGCTGATGTTACTCTTTCCTCAAACTTCATTCAATCTTCAATCACACCTCGCTTGACAATGACAAGAAAGAATTTTGAACTGATCGGACAGAATGTTATATGAGAATGAGTGAGTAGTTCGCCAACATAATGAACAGTCAACTGAAAATGACCGGCTCAAACGAACCGGCTCACGGTACCGGCTCAAAATGAAAATGAGCCTACTCTGACAAAAGTCAATCTAAAATCATGTCATACCCAACGCTACTTGTATGTATCTACTCAGCCGTGGTTCTTCAAGATTTTAGTTCACTGTCTTTTTAAACTTTCGCGATCAGCTGGGATATTTTGTTTCACACGTAAAGTCGCTAACCCGGATTCGTTCCAACAAATTGTTTTTTTACGAACAACATTAAAGTTATTTCGTGCAAAATTATTTTACATATTTTATACTTGACAACAAACATGTTTATATCACTTTTTTCAACTCGTACCATTTCAAAGTATTCATCGTAAAAAAACAATTTTTGTTTGAACGAATCCGAGATAGCGACTTACCGTGTGTTACAAAATAGGGGTGCAGAACACAATTTTAAATACCTTATGTATCCGGGTATTTATCACGTAATTTACCTTTTTCTTTAGACGTTTCGGCTGAATTGCACCAGAGCCGTCAGCAGTCTTCCCGCGACCACGGCTGGTGCAATCCAGTCAAAACTTTGGGCTAAATAAAAAGGTAATTCATGTAATAAATACCCGGAAACATTATGTACAGTCAGCGTCATCAATCGGTATCCCCCTATTGATTTTAACAAGGACCTTTTTCATTTCAACTTTGGATTTCAGTCAGATTTGCTAGTATAGGAACTCGAGCGAAATTAGATATCCATAAGTATACTAGCAAATCCGACTGAAATCCAAAGTTGAAATGAAAAGGGTCCTTGTTAAAATCAATAGGGGGATACCGATTGATGACGCTGACTGTACCTATTTATTATAATTTGAGCTCACGTCTAATTTTAATAACTGTATTTTTTTAATTAAAGTTCTCGACTGGAAACCAATTTGAAATTATACTATTGTCCTATTAGGATCAAATGACAGATTCCACTACAGATCCTAATCTTGTGACGTCATTGTATTCAAAATTGACAACTCCTGAGAAATCAAGGAGTTACTTAATAAAGATTGAAATCATATCGAGCGTCGTCGGGAGTAACTAACCCATGCTTAGCATCATAACTACTAATAAATATATATCTTCATACAGACTATAGTTTAATCTGTGCACTATCGTGGGAAACAATAGCTCAATCATAATAATGCGCGCGCGCACCTGTCGACCCATCGCTTGTCTGTCGTGATAGAAACCTCTACTATGTGTTAAGAGTGAGAATAGAGCGAGTTTATTTCGAGATTACCGGTGGAGCTATTTTTACGCTCGCTAGCAACTGTTATCGAATTCTATGCTCTTCGTAGTAAGATAATGCTTCTAACAGTTATCAATACAAGATCCATTGATCGAGATGTGGTATCGTCTTAATATTTAACACAATATTTTGTTATGATACAAAAGTTGTTACAAAAAATAAGTTTCAAACATAAGGCTACTTCTACACACTAAAAAATTTCACCCTGTCTGCGGCAGATAAATGAATAAATGCAGAAAAATAAATGAAACGATACGAATTTTTGCGTAGACCCAGCTACTTTTCTATGAAACGACACGAAGTCTTGCATAGACCCGGCGATTTTTTTTAGCGTGTACAAGAACCCTTAAAGAAAATGGACCAAATTACAACGAGTGCAATCTTAATGCAAGCTTATAACTTTTACTCACAGTCTAATCGAGTTTCTATAGTAAGATTGTCGGTCCATTTGTCTATCATACTCTTCCGTCAGACAGAGCTATGTTCACCACTCATGAAGCCACATATTAATAGCTCCAAACAGCCAACAAGATATAAAACAGTAACTCCTATTACGTTACTTCTTTTTATCATTTTGTCCTCTTATGCAATGTGCAAAGCAATCTAAAATGTTCATCAAATAATTTATTACTTTTTCATGATAAAAATTGACGTCACACGACGCACGACCATCAGATTATCATCATCATCCACAGTCCGTCTTCACCCACTGCTGGGTATAGGCCTCCCTTAGCCATTTGTCACGATCCTGCGCCAGTCCAATCCATCTTTTGCCCGCGACTTTTTCGATGTCGTCTGCAAATCTTGCCGCTGGACGACCAACATTTCTGTATACTTGTCTCAGCCACCATTCAGTTATGGCTTTACTCCACCTGCCATCACCTCGCCTCGCCATGTGTCCCATTAGATACTCAAGATTATTGTTAATCTCTATGGTAGGCAGAGAATCCAAATCCATTTTTAGCAGTGGTGTTACTATAAGCATATAAGTTACGTATTACGTATTACTAGTATTCTGTGCTATAAATGACAGGTTGCAAGCCCATCCCTAGCTAACTACCTCTTCGAAGAACTAATCGGGTAACTCACAACTTTCGCATCAAAAATTGAAACAAAGTCTATAGATAGATAAATAAATGTTTATTGACATAGGAATTTAACAAATATTGTGAGTAGTGTTTTTAATCCTATATTAGGTTTGTATGAATAGCCATAGGTTCTCGTTAATAATACACAAACAAAAACAAACACACAAAAATGACAAAAATAATTTGAGAGTGAGAATAATTTTCTATGATTTTAATAGTGAAATTTTAGAGATCACAGTGTATCAGTAAACAGAGAAGCAAGTATATGGTTCTTCAGTTCGTCCATCACTGCCAGGCTGACTGACGACGCAGTTGGGTGCCAGAACAATTAATATTACTGTAATGTATGACTTTGTCTAACTGTATGTTAACTACTTAACTGGACACGTGATTTTTGTTATGAAATACCGTTAGGCATTTCCTTGGTGTATTCACACGATCTGAAAGTTACCAAATTGTCTGTTTACTAAGATTTGAAGGAGAGAAGAAATTGTAACTAGCTATAATAAGCTTGCCCAGCACTGTTTATGACTCTATAAGCTTTGAAACTCTCATCTATCACAAAACAATCAATTATTTTATTCGTACACTTTCTCATGTATTAAGCGGTAACTTTATAGGTACTCAACCATAATCAATACTTTGAGAGATTGGCTTTGAACTTATGACCCAACATAGATTAATAAAGCAATACCTAATTATTTGAAAGCTTACGAGAACTTCTGATTGTTACATTATTTCTTGAATAAATCCTCTTTAGTCACATCCATATTCTTACAACACATCAAGATAAATAATGGGTTTCGTGGTTTCCAAATATGTCCGACAGCAGTGTATGATTCCACAAAACAGAATGTGACAAAAGTGCATGTTGTTAGCTGCGCAGCTCGCACGCTTTGCAACTAATTTGCTTTTCTTAAAAATGTATTTATTTGCTTGCGATGAAGTTGAAATTGTGAGTGTTTTTATGACCAAACTACTTTTTGTCAATCGTTTTTGTAATGTTATACGATTGTTTCCGATGGCTTCCGAGACGCATAATTTATCTGGAAATACTGTACATGAAAATTACTAAAGGGGTTATAAATACTATCCTCTTTAGTTTTAAAGATTCCGATGAATTGAGAACCTCTTCCTTTTTTGAAGTCGGTTAAGTGCTCTAAATAAGTTTATTTTTTATGCAACACGTGTAAAAAAGTGCCGTGTAGGTTGAGTCGGATAGCGTCTCTTTTAAGGTTGGAATATCGCAAAAAAAATCCTACACATCAGAATTTTACTTTTCATACAAGAAATATAATTTTTTTTTAATTAGATACCAAAAGCTCTTAGGAGCGTCCTCAGGAGACCTTACTAATGTTTCATCACAATCTGATCAATGGTTCAGGAACGCACAGATAACAAACAACAAACATTCATTTTTAGGGTTCCGTACCTTAAAAGGTAAAAAAAGGAACCCTTATAAGATCACTTTCTTGTCCGTCTGTCCGTCTGTCCGTCTGTCCGTCTGTCCGTCTGTCCGTCTGTCCGTCTGTCTGTCCGTCTGTCCGTGTGTCACCATCGATTATCTCAGGAACGGGTAGAGCTAGCAAGTTGAAATTTATACCATATACTAAGGTCTATAGTCCCTACTGTGAGTATAAAAATCAAGGTCCTGAGTCAACACTATAAAAAGATATAGGTAAATTTAGGTTTTCGTGAAAACTTGTGAGTACCAAAACTTACCTTAATTATCAACTTTTTTTATTTTTCGGAATTTTTCCTTTACTTGTGCTGGAAGACCTTGCTTGTAACCAAAATTGACAATTCTAGGTCAACCGGAAGTACCCTAGAGGTTTTGGGTCGAAAACCTAAATGGTAGTTCCCGTTGACCTAGAATAACGAAATTTGGCAAAAAGCAAGGTCTTATAGCACAAATAAAGGAAAAATTCCAAAAAATTAAAAAAGTTGAAAATTAAAGGGTGTTCCCATACATACATAGTTGACGCCAAGTAAAATTGTCCTCCGAGTTGTATGGGCGCTCATACAATTAAGCGGACTAGCTTAATTGGCACCATGGCTAGGCACGGAACCCTCGGCGTACGAGTTCGACTCGCACTTGACCGGTTTTTTTATTTTTATAGATTAACAGATTATAGTATGTTAGTGATGTTTACTTGTACACTAAACATACTATTTGCCTTTATTGCTCGAACAATGGGCCATTATAAGCGATTACCCACACAATCTTTCGATTAATGAATATTTACACACGAACAGTCACGATCCAGGAAAACATAATATTGTTGTAATCCTCTAAATGATGCAATCATTTTAATCTTGTTTTCTATAAAAGCGGCTAACGTATTTTGAATACCATTATTGTAAATAAATAACATTAATATAAAAAAAGGTTCTTAGATTGAAGTGTTAGTTAAAAGGCTGGGGCTTTTAAAGGGCTTGAAAATCATGAACTGTTTAATTACTAATGAAACGCACATCTAACATTTATTTTGACGTTTATTACTCTAGTTGAGCCTAGCTAGACCATAAAGAAACATAAATTACCATATAATATTCAGAATTTACGAACATTCAATAAGAATGAGCCAAGAATTTACCTAGCAATACCTTCTAACCATGTTCATCAGTATTCGATTTCCTGCGCCCCGTAAGGGCTAAACACACGCGCCTTTCGTTTCTACGAACGTCCATCGACAATCGGTCTTGCGAATGCATAGTGGATGCACTGCCTTATAAGGCTGGATCGAAGAGAAGATTGGTACTTTTTATATAGAAAATTAGCAATTTTCATAAAACATTTATAAAAATCGACAGGCCTTCGATTTCCTGGTATGTTGTTTTATTAACTTTTTATTAGTTGTTGAGTATACAAAAAACTATTATATTTTTGTTATCTATTTCAATCTAGATTTCTCGATTCCTAGATAGAGATATGAATTCGATAAATCAAAAAATAAAAATATTTCTGATAAATTAAGTGTCTTATGTCCGTATGACAGAAACTCTATGTTTCAACACAATTTTTTTAACAGTTCTTGTCGAAATTGTGAAACGTAAGATTATCAGTGTCAGTTAGTGTCAAACTGGAGTAGATTTTTGAGATACCGGACTATAAAAACTAATTGAAAACCTCTGTCTATAAATATCATCATCTATCATAAATAATACATAATGTGGTGTAACAATAAAGAGTTAATCTATCTATCTATCAAATCAAAATGTTTTTGAACTACTTATCTATATATCATTTACTACTATCCTTAGATGACTCAACTATGTAGTTCTTATGTATTTTATAAAGCTATGTAAATATAAATAAGCTATGTTTTTTTTACAATAAATCAATCAAAATGATCAATCAGGAATCCAGCCGTCTAGATCTAAAAGCTAACTCTCTGAATGCCTAGTTATCCTAGATATTCTAGATGCGATTGTAGCCTACTGCACTAACAAATACTATTTATTGTCCTGACGTAATTGGTTCCAGCGTTGGTTACATCAGTTAAGCAATCCGCACTATTGTAGAACAGGAGTCAACGGGACGATTAGATGCAACACGTCGTAATCATTGTCAGCACTAGCCTGTTTTAAGCCACAGAAGCGTTTTTAGCGTAGTTTGATTAGACATTCTTGATAGATCCTCGAAGTTAAACTACGTTCTAAGCGGTCACAATTTGGATGGGTGACTGCAAGAGCGTGCGTGTGAGAGCATGTTTAATTATAGTTGCAAGGTTTTAAGCCGTTAAGCCGTGCATTTTAATGAGCTTTTAATGGCGATTAGTTTCAGAGGCCCATGTCAGTTTTTATTAGCTATTTACTTTTACGCAAATAGACAGATAAAAGGTTTTAAGCCGTATCCATAAAACAACCTTAAAAATCATAGTTAAAACCTTGCAAAACAAACCTTAAGGGGCCTGCGACAGGCGAATTTCCATAAACACGTAATATCGAAATTATTTAAAATTTCAGCAAATTTTTAACAGTTTATGTTGTTAGATTAAGGCAGTAGGTATTTATCTAGGTTCCTGTTACACTTTTGTTCCGAAAAAGCTACCTATAAAGAAATGTAAGCAAGTTGAACTGAAATATTTGTAGGTACACCAAAAATGGCATGTTTTCTTTTCTTTTGTTCTATAGTAAGTTTTTTGGAACAAAAGTGTAACAGGAATCTAGATAAATACTGCCTTTATCCTTTAGTGATAAAAATATGGTCAAATTTTAAATTGTTTTGGTATTACTATTTATTATTTGGTATTTATTATTATATAACTTTCACTCGGACGCCCGCGATACCGGCTTTGCCTAGTGCGGGGTTTGTTGTAAATGATTTGACCTATTAATTAATTTTATAATTTGTCCTAAGTATGTAATGTAATCTTAACAATGTTTTATGAAATAAATTATTATTATTACGTTCGTATAAACATTTCGCCTGTCGCCGGTCCCTTAACTCTTGCACTATGGCGTTCATGTTTTGTGTTCATTCTGGTGTTTATTAAGCACCTTTTACTGTTTCGTTTAATTTATATCTGACGTTGTCTGTTATATTTTATGGGTTTAATAAGGCTGTGTTATGTCCGTGTTGCATCAAGTCTATTGTTAATCGAAAACTTACTGGTTTGTTGTATTGTTTGAAAGGGAATGGGAATTCTAGCTTAATTTAAAATTTAATTTTAAGTTCGCAGTGGTAATTGGAAAGTTGAATCAACTGTGAAGAAAACTTAGGGAAGGTATAGTAATTTGAAGATGACAAAACATTTGGGATTTTTCCTCTTACTTATAAAAATGTTTATAGCTGAACACTGGTTAAACAACGTCCTGTCTTTATTCGTCACTATCCATAAACTAGTAGTTCGCCCCGAACTGAGATCTCGCGCACCGTAGATGGCTTACATTTGGACTTTCTTCTGACTACCCCTATAATTTCAAGTGCTACTACTGATACTGCCGAGTATGCCTATTGCGCTAGCTCTTCATGGTAAAAAATACTGGCATGCATGCAATACATAATGTCGCGTCTCATTTTTCATTTAGGTATTTCATATTTATGAATTCTCGTCGTATTTCTAAAAGTATACGTCCTAGAATAAAAATAATAACTATTTTGGAATGTACAAATAAAGACCTTTCATTTGACAGCTCACTCAATATATTTGTTTACTTAACTTTTTTTACCCCAATTATTTTAATTCTTTATCAAAAATTTTTTTATCATGAAAATAAATCAAGTAGCATCTAAAATCATTGCAAACCAAACCGCAACGATGCCACTCTTTTTAAGACCGACCAGTCAATGAGCTACGAAGTCATCGAAACTCTATGCAACGGGAGCTCTTGCAGCTCTGGTTTCGTAGTTTTTGGTCTTTGGTCGTATTTCAAAAACTATACATCCTAGATTAAAAATAAAAACCATTTTGGAATGTACAAAATAAGCCCTTTCGTATGACACCCCACTCAATTTATTTGTGTAACTTTCATAATTTTTTACCCCCTTGGGAACCCAATATCTTCACAACCCCTTCATCGATTAAGCTCATATGCTCCCCCGTAAATTTCCTTACCACAACCTATTGACCTACCAAGTTTCATGCAGATTGGATGAACGGTTCGACAGTTATGCTCGAACAACAATTCGTGAAACATACAAACATACAAAGCAAAATCGCCCAACTTACCACTAAGATCTTCGCTCGCTTCGCTCGCTCGATCGATAAAGACAGGACGTTGTTTAACCAGTTTTCAACTTTAAACATCCAATCAATTTTAAAAATCCAGGAGCCAATGACAGAAAGCTCTAAGTTAACGCACACTAAAACAATTATTTTTGGGTGAAAAAAATATCTTTACTTTAAAAAAGAATTTGTAAAAGAAAACTTTTAAATTGAAAGTAAAAGTCAAAATTGATTAATCCATTAAAATTATTTTGTGGTAATAATAGTGAAAGGTTGTGATTCTTAACAATTCATCATAACTATATAATTTTATTTATCAAAAATGACATTATATAAATGCGAATTTAGTTTCATGTTACATTAATAAATATCCATTCTACTAGGATATCATAAATCCTAAGATTTGTGAAAGTAAATGCGGAAATGAGCTTTTTGGTGTTTATATTTATATACTTTGTCAACGTCACTTTTATTATTACTATCTACTATTTAATATTTCTACTAAGCGGCAAAATAAACGGCGATTTTGCAACGTCAAATGCTACATCTTATATCAACTTTTTTTTTGACAAATGTATTTTTTGGGCTACTAATTGTAGGTTTTTAATTTTAATTTTTTTTTAAAAATCTAAAAATGCAATTTTTTTAAATAAATTTAAATATAGTTTCCTAAGATAAAAACTTTCTAACTGCAAAAAAAAAGGTCCTTAAGTGCCAAAAAATTTGCCACACCCTGTATAGCTTAGTTTTTCCATATTCAAATCAAATCATATTACTTTTTTTATCAAAACTTACAAGTAAGTACATAGTAAATACTATTATTAAATGTAACTGAATTTAGGTACCGTAAACATCCCTAACTTTGCCTAGTGAAGGTAAAGTTTTATTTTAATAAGTATCGTAGGTACCTACCTACTTTACCTCAGCAGGTAAAGTACCTACGATACTTATTAAAATAAATAAGTACCTATCGTTCTTTTTAAAATGTAGGCAAAGATACCTACACAAGGCAAAGTTAGGGATATTTACCGGTAGCAAAAATGTCCTCCACTCAGCTTTTGCTACTAAAACTAAAAACTTTACTTACGCCACAGAACAGATAATAATACTACGTATTAGCTATTTATAATGCCTAGTAAGTAGGTACTCCTGAAAGTTTTGAAACTGAAATAGGTAAAGAAGTTTAAAAACGTATGTGACGTTGCAACACCGAACACCGTGAGTCATGTAATTATAATCCTTAAATTTATGGGAATATGGCGATCGTAACTGGGCTATAAAATATTTGATGGCGGCTACACTTCGACACCGCAGCCGCTAAATAAAATAGCCCGTTAAAAAACTGTCCTTTGTCGATAAACAAAACATTTCATTAACATAAAAGGTGGAACGACTGTGACTCGACTTAACTTGATTCTTTAGAACTTATGTGATCCTAGTACTTCTTAAACTACAGTTGTCACAATGGATCTAGGCATTCGTTATGTTAGTCTTTTCGCTGCGCAGTAGAAAATTTTGTATGAAAAAGTTGCACTGCGCATCGAAACGGCTAACTTCACGAATGCCAAGATTCTTTGTAAGAAGTGTACGAGTATGATGGCAGAAAATTTAAACACTGACAATCATTCTAGTAGCTCGGTTTAAAGCACGATCAGGGTTAGGCTGAAATTGTTCCAGTCCAAGAAGTTTTGGGATTTATTTTAAAATTATTCATTCTAAGACTAGAAACTTATATCTATTTTGCATTTATTGCTTCATTGAATTCAGATGGATCCACTTTTTTTGGTTTGTCTTGGATTGTGTGAAAGATGACGTGAGTAAGAAACGAGTTGACGAGTTAGAAATATCTCTCAATTTACTGGTAAAAAGTATGTACTGTTTTAAAAACGTTTTCAATCAAAAAGTTCTTTGATCAGAAGCTTTTAAAAATCAAATCTCCGTCCAAAAAGGTCAGACAAAAAAAAGATTATTTACAAAGTACACCTTTGTTATTCAAAATAAATAAAACGAAAGGACCAAAACAGGAGCAGAGCTTGCGTGCCGCACTGCGTTCCGTTTCGCACGAAAGGGTTTGATCCATAGAGTATTGTTATACCGACTATAACCAAACATTTTAAACTCTTATTTTTCAGGTTTGCAATGAACTGACTAGAAAGTAGTTCTTAGGAATATACTATTACTGTTCATCTATCGTGTGTTCTAGAAATATAGTTTAATGCGTTCAGTGACACATTGGGCGTTTTTCCACTAGCCGGCACGGCACCGGCACCGGCACCGGCGCCGGTGGTGGGGATGCAAAAATGTATGAAACCGTGCCGGTGCCGGCGCCGGCAAGTGGAAAAACGAGCAGTACATTTTCATACATTTTTGCGTCACCGGCGACGCGCCGGTGCCGGTGCCGGTGCCGGTGCCGTGCCGGGCTAGTGGAAAAACGCCCATTAGTGGCGTGCACTAGCTGTCCTGTGGTGCTTTTTAGGGTTCCGTACCTTAAAAGGTAAAAAAAGGAACCCTTATAAGATCACTTTCTTGTCCGTCTGTCCGTCTGTCCGTCTGTCCGTCTGTCCGTCTGTCTGTCCGTCTGTCCGTGTGTCACCATCGATTATCTCAGGAACGGGTAGAGCTAGCAAGTTGAAATTTATACCATATACTAAGGTCTATAGTCCCTACTGTGAGTATAAAAATCAAGGTCCTGAGTCAACACTATAAAAAGATATAGGCAAATTTAGGTTTTCGTGAAAACTTGTGAGTACCAAAACTTACCTTAATTATCAACTTTTTTTATTTTTCGGAATTTTTCCTTTACTTGTGCTGGAAGACCTTGCTTGTAACCAAAATTGACAATTCTAGGTCAACCGGAAGTACCCTAGAGGTTTTGGGTCGTAAACCTAAATGGTAGTTCCCGTTGACCTAGAATAACGAAATTTGGCAAAAAGCAAGGTCTTATAGCACAAATAAAGGAAAAATTCCAAAAAGTTAAAAAAGTTGAAAATTAAAGGGTGTTCCCATACATACATAGTTGACGCCAATTAAAATTGTCCTCCGAGTTGTATGGGCGCTCATACAATTAAGCGGACTAGCTTAATTGGCACCATGGCTAGGCACGGAACCCTCGGCGTACGAGTTCGACTCGCACTTGACCGGTTTTTTTATTTTATGCCACAGTAAATATTCTTAAGTATACTTAAAATACACGAAAATGAAACAAAAAAAAAATGATCACGACTGAACCATACCATATAAGGAAGTAGTCAGAGGCATGTCCAAATAATACATTATGCCACATTTTTCAGAAGTTTGTATTCTATACGTGACAGGATTTTCTCTTAATATTCTTAAACTATTTCCAGAACACCTTTAGATGACCATTCACATGTTAGACTAATCGACTGATAGACTGAGTTAAACATCTCAAATAATCTACTCTCAATTGTTTATTAATAGCACATAATGCAGTTGCAGTTCATACCTTGGCATTATACTACGACGGTTACATCCTCAAGATCATTATATTTTTGACCATGTAGTTTCACTTCTCAATGTACTAGGGCATCACATAATTTTAGAGTACTGTAAAATCTGTAAAATTAAAGCATTAGTAACAAAATAATGACACTCTGGCATCCCTATCTGGCAACCCACTCGCTCGGCTCGCGCCAACTTCATTCGTTTCTTATGTGCGGGCATCGCAACATCGCAATAATTACGAAATTATTTTTTTCGCTAGAAAGTTATAATTAAAAGTTTATAATTGGTAAAACAACGTAAACGAAGTGGTGATTATAGAATAAGAAAGAAGATTAAACTTTTGGAAAGGAGTTTATGGAAATCATCATCGTCTACGAGAGATGAAGGGAGGTAACAGTTTTTTGTTTACTCAATTTCAATAATCAAAAAATATTACCTATAGATGCATACAACAAATAATACCGTAAAATATTTACGACAAATAATTTTTACATGTCGACAATTCACATTAAAAAAATATGTGACTACCTTCATTTTATTTTTGTCTCGTGTTTATTGTTGTATTGTTTATCGTTGCATTGTGATATTTATCCATCATGATAAACGATTTAGATTACGTTTTAACAATTTTGTCAAAGTGCCAAAAACTGCCGGTGTTTTTTTTCTTTGCACACAGGTCACCAACGATGTTGAAATACCTACCTGCGATATATTACGCGACGAGCTCGCGTTTGATAATTATCGCTCAGTCTCGTTTCGTCACAATGTGACGACCAATGTCACCAATGTCGTCATAATGTCATTATGACGACCAATGACTTTAAAAAAAAAAAAAAAAAAAAAAAGGGCAGACTGCAGATTGGATGGATATGTCTACCTGCCAACACAGGTCAAGGGTGTAAAAAGCCTAGGTCCCCTGCGTTATACTGCGTGACGTGATCACGTTTGATATCGCTTAGTCCGGAATGACTTTAAAATAACAACAAACTGCAAACTGCAGATTGTAAGTATGTCTACCTGTGCATACAAGTCAAGGAGGTGGAAAACCTACCTGCGTTATACTGCGTGACGCGATCACGTTTGATATCGCCCAAATGACTTTAAAAAACAATTAAAACGGCAGACTGCGGATTGGATGTATGTATATGTTTACCTGCCCACACAGGTTAAGGGTGTAAAAAACCTAGGTCCCCTGCGTTATACTGCGTGACGCGATCACGTTTGATATCGCTTAGTCCGTAATGACTTTAAAATAACGACAACTGCAAACTGCAGATTGTAAGTATGTCTACCTGTGCATACAATTCAAGAAGGTGAAAAACCTACCTGTGTGACGCGATCATGTTTGATATCGCTTAGTCCGTAATGACTTTAAAATAACAACAACTGCAAACTACAGATTGTAAGTACCTGTGCATACAAGTCAAGGAGGTGGAAAATCTACCTATACTGGGTGACGCGATCACGTTCAATATCGCTCAGTCTTGTGTCGTCGTGTGATGACGACCAATGACTTTAAAACAATAAAACTGCAAACTGCAGATCGTAAGTATATGATCATAAGTATATGTCTATCTGTGCATAAAGGTCAAGGGTGATATATATCTACCCAGCGTTATAGCGCGATGCGATCACGTTTGATTTCGCTTAGTTTCGTGTCGTCATGTGATGACGACCAATGATTTTAAAATAATAAAAACTGCAAACTGCAGATAGTAAGTTATTATTATGTATACCTGCCCAACACCTACCTATGTGATATTGTGTGACACGATCACGTTTGATATCGTTCAGTCTTGTTTTATTACGTGATGACGATCAATGGTTTTAAAATAATAAAAACTGCAAACTGCAGATTGTAAGTATGTTTACCTGTAAGTATTGTGTCATACTGCGTGACGCAAACAAGTTTCTATCGCTCAGTCTCATGTCGTCACGTGACGACGACCAATGACATTAAATCCAATAACAACTACAGACTGCACATTGTACTGTACAGGTTATATTACCTGACTTTTGTAACTTTGATGAAAGCGTAGTAAGTATGTCTTCTACCACTCTCAGAGTGCGGCTATTATAATACCAGACTCCATCACCGGGAGCTCTACTTTATTTGTCATAGTCAGACCATGACAATCGGTTCATGCATTATGTCTGAATAAAGAAATATATTATTATTATAATTATTATAATTATCTATCTTTATAGGAACTCTCTAAACGTTGGGGTCGGATTCTGGTGGAAGGTGACCGAGACCAAGAAAACCAAAGAGACCTCGTAAAAAAGACTTTAATATTTAAATATTCTATAAATATAAAGGCCTTCAGATTAAAAGGTATGACCTTAGCTTATTCTCTAGATCGAAGCAGGAGCAGGCAAACTGGAAGGCCATTCCAGAACTAAACCACCCAGACCATTCAGGTGGGGTGGACCGAAGAACAGATGCCAAATCTGAGGTAATCGTCTTAAGATGGGTACCCGTTCCAAGGGCGGAGACCACCACCTGCCGCGAGATCTTCCTGCAGCAACACTGAGTTCAGGACCCGCAAAACGCATAAGAGGTAAGTAATACTACTTCATGCTAACAATTTGCGCTATTTTATGCTAATTACTGCGCACTCTGCTGTACCCAATGATCTTCTACTATACCTTATAAACTGAGGTAGATGTGTTGTGTTGTGCCCCGCTCCGCGTGGCGAATTAACTTCGGGCTGGATAGCTTGAGTCAACTCGGTCGCTCGTCACAGGCTGTCATTTGCGACTTGCTGCTCACGTAATTGTGAAAATTATATTTATCTCGTTCTGACAACGAGGTTTTGTATTTCTCTGCTATCTTTTGGTTTCTTGAGTGATGTAATGTAAACGAAGCTGCGAATATTCTACCTACTTAGCTGTAAAACAATTTCGCCGCGTTTGAAAGCTTTTATAATGAGTTTAATTAATATAACATCTCTGTTGGAAAAATATCATTAGCTGTACCTAGCTATATGAATGGATTTAAAATCCCGTTTAATAGTAGGCCTCCTGTACAAATGTTGGAACAAGCTAACCAAAAGTTTAGCAATACGGAGTTACTCGTAGAGCAGTTATGTTCAGCTACTCATAAGTTATAGTCATCAGAATCTGTGATGCTTACATAAAACATATTCCGAACAATTTTCATCTAAAACTTTTTTGACAAATTATTCGTGAAGGCACTTCTAGATTTAGTGTTGAGTCGATTTATCTTTCAGTCAATATTTTACAATAGTAGATACTTGCACCGCTGCTAAATTACTTATTAAAGACTGCTTCATGGCTATGATAGACTTGCAAGATACATATGTTTTTTAGTACCCGGTCCATAAGGGCCTATCATTTCTTATCTAAGAAATACGGACTGATTCTAGTCATTTATTAAAATGAAATTCAGTGCATAAATGATACTTATAATTGCCACGACAGAGTCAAGGAAACCTTCAAGATTGGGTTTTATTATTATTAACCATAAAAAAAAAGTAACCTGATCTCATTTAAAAAAAAAAAAAAAAAAAAAAACTTATTGAGTTTGAATTAGACTCTCGTACCTAACAGGTGCCTGAATTTGGCAGAATTTTAACACAAATAGAACACTTATCTTGTTAAAACTCGTTCACTAACCCTAAGGGATTTCACGAAATTTTTTCGTGTTACTTTGCTCAGCTTGTCCTGCAGTTGCCCGTGAACGGCTATAGGTCCGCTTCGAATCGGCTTGAAATTGAGAAATTTCTAGCTTCTTTGATTTTACGACTATGACTCCTACATGGTACACAACACACATATAACTACGAGTAGCTTATATCCAGATTTGTCTTTGTGGCGAAGTTATATTTTAATTTCAAATAATCCTATTTATGGTATTAGATTTTTATGGATGCGCCTTTAAAGGATTGGGGCGTTTTAATTTTAACGGAGAACATGTAAACGGTTTCTAGGACTGCCGAGCCAGATACACTATCAACCTTTTAGAACTTAAAGCCGCTTCTATAGAATTACAGTGTTTCGCTGGCAAATCGATACAAAATAAATTTTGATCCGTAACGATAAAACGAACGCGATATGTGATTATGATGAGGAGGTGTCCAGTTTAAGTATTTAAACAATTTAAGTAGTAAGATCTAGTAGCGGCTTTATAGTGTAGCATATTCTAAAAATCCAAAATCAAAAAAGAAGCTGGACCAGGGATCCAGATGTTTTAAAATTATTATTGATACATTATGGAGTCTATCTCAAACAAGTTTGAATGATTTATGAAAATTATTTATTTGCCACTAGAATAAATAGTATGTAAATGTCATAAGTTCGTCTCTTGAAACGAGATCCGTCTGCATTCGATATCGATGCGTTTACTCTAGACTGGAGTGTTTATTTCTTTCTACACATTCCCTCCTTTTTTCATTCATTTTAATATACTTAAGTAAACTAAGCAATAATCGTGCTACTAAAATTGGTCGTCCCTTATTGGCCTAGCGGCCTTGGTACCATGGTACCCATTGTTCATAAAAATATATATATTTATATCTCAAGGCAAACTAGTTTACATAATACCACATTAGGTACTCTTTTCAACTTTCAGACTCTGGCAGCGACACCCTAGTGTCATCGCTGTTATTGAGCAAGCCTACTCAAGACAAGCACTGTAAGCAAGTGCTATAAAATTGATATACCTATCATCCTTTTCTAAAAGTTCTTTAAAACAATAATAACTGTGATTCCACAAAATGGTGGCAATTTTTGCACCAAACTTTAAATTGACTTTTTAGAAGTTATATTCTATTTGTAATCGATTTTCTAGTTAGCGAATATAAATCTGGGTCAAATTATTCGACTTTGAATACTTGTCATTCAGCGCTTGCTCTGATATTTGGTAAACGGATGAGTCAAGATGATAGAATAGAACTAAACTTTGTTTTTTTCCAATAATGAAAATAATCTGAAATCTGAATCTTGTAGGTGCTTGATCATCTTTCGAAATTATTTCCTAAACAGATAAATTTTTTCTTACAAAACGATACATAATGCGAGTGTCTCGACAATAAGCCGATAGATAATGCAGATTTTGTCAGTCAAATAGTGGCGTCTATGCGTAACGGAGTCCCACTAGATATCTTATAACGAACCGACTCGTTTGGTCAGAAGTTCTACATTTGACCCAAAATGATGAGCGTGATGTAGGTATTTGGGTTTTTTGTAAAATATTTTAAGTATTCTATCGGTTTCACCAATATTTAAATAATTGAATATTTTGAATTGAATATTTATTTATTTGCAGATTCCATTTTTTGTCAAAACATGCAATCTTAAGTTGATTGTAAGACATCATTAGGTATTAATGTACCTACCTGCTTTTGCGTTTACCGCTTATGTCGTTAAAGGTCGCTAAACATCTACATGGTCAAAAATATAATGATCTTGAGGATGTAACCGTCGTAGTATAATTGATGGTTAAACAAACTTACCAAGTGAAGTTTGGCCATAATTATACGAGACGGTTACATCCGAAGAGATCAAGAAGGTCCCACCCGAACCCATAAAGGCCCTTGCTACTTTAACGACATAAGTGTCTCTGAAGAAATGAAGTTGGCGCGAGCCGAGCGAGTGGGTTGCCAGATAGGGATGCCAGAGTGTCATTATTTTGTTACTAATGCTTTAATTTTACAGATTTTACAGTACTCTAAAATTATGTGATGCCCTAGTACATTGAGAAGTGAAACTACATGGTCAAAAATATAATGATCTCTTCGGATGTAACCGTCTCGTATAATTATGGCCAAACTTCACTTGGTAAGTTTGTTTAACCATCAATTATACGTTCATACTCGCACGCAGTACTTTATTCTTTCTCTCCGGTATTGGACTTTTTGCGTCGATAATCGAACACTCAAATTGAAATGATAATGTTATCGAAATGTTTATTTTGGATGCTATCGGAAGACTTGAGTGGAAGAAACCTTAAGAAAAGGTGTCTGATAAGCTAATGAAGTGAAGTTTTGTTTATTTTTACTCTTATTTAGATGCAGTAGACGTAAATTTCTATTTTTGTGTTCGTAGTTTATTTAAAAGTTATTATTGAATTTCTCATAAAATAGTAATAGCATTTTGTTATTACTTGCAAATCTGACATCTATTAATAGTGTAATAGTAAATTAACACGGAATACTGTGTTTTCATCGCTAGCAGAAATAAAATTCTTAATTTAAATTAAAATGGTTTTGAGTTAATGATGGTCATAAAGTAAATTATAATGGGAGCAGTTTTTTATTTATTGATTTATTTATTTATTTATTTATGTCCACTTACATCTATTCTTACAGGGTAGTCCTAAAACAATAGAGTAGTCTCAATAATTAAAAATTAAAATAAAGTATTATATAAAAATAGATTGAGTGTGTGCAACGTGCGCGTTATTCCATTATCATGGGAAATACAGTCTGATTTAAGTAACTCTTGAGAATTGGCAATAATTTGTCTGTTTTGCTTTATAAAGCCGCTTTTTAATGAAGGAACGCGGATCGCTTCGCTCGCTAAACCGTTTTTTTTTTTTATTTCGCTATGATTTAATTTTTGTATCGGTACTTCATTTATAAAACAATTTCCTGTCTTTGTTTATTATATATTTGCTATTTTTGGTGTTAATAATAAAACAGCATACATCTGATAAAAAAACTCGTTATGTATCGTAAACTAATTTTGTCTAAACTTCAAATTGTAACAAGTCCAATTCTGTAAGTAGATAGAATAAATTTTAAAATATTTTTGGAGCCCTCACTATACCTAACAATAAATTAATAATTTTTAAAACTTTAATTCGATGTAAAATTGTAAATGATAATTTAATTTTTTAATTATTATGAAATAAAATATTTGTTTTAGTTTTACATTTACGTCATAGATACGAAATTAAACACAAAATCTAATAAATGTTATTATATAACATATCAGAAACGTAGCAATTTCGATTAGTTATTTGACATTATGTCGAAAATTATATTTACGGCTGTAATGACGAACAAAACAGGAATAAATTCAAGATCTATTCAAATTTAAGCTTTGAACTTTGACATTCTTTCATTCGTTTGTGAGATATTTTAACTGTTTATAACCACAATAATAACCATAAAAAGAACAAGAAATAAGGTAATTTTTTTTAGGTTTTCTGTGTGAATTATGTAAGTAACGTAGTGGAAAGTAAAGTAACAGTCGATATTGTACTAAAAAGTAAAGTAAGTTCGTATGAGCAAGTGGCCAACTCTGGTGACGGAGTTTTTAGGCCGCCTTAAGGCCTCCGTCATGGTTTAACGACTTAAAAGCCGGGACCGACAATTTAACGTGCCCTCCGAAGCACGGAAGCGCTCAGCTCGTAATACCACTGATATTGTACTAGAAGAAAACTTCAAAGCTCGCGTTGAAATCTTTTGTATGGAACTGACGTACGCCGGCTTATTACAGCTTCTACAAAATAATAATTTAAATAATTTTCATGTATTTCTCAACTGTGGTAATATTTTTCTTTAATTCTACATAAAGGTTTTCAAACTCGATATGAACTGTGATTCTATGCATGGAGAGCAGTTCTTAATCCTGAATTGCCCTCCAAGCAATCACAGTTTATAAGGAAAAGTGTCATTTTAGATCACGAAATGATTAAGTACATTTAGGTGTTTGTTTTTCGTTTACTAATAAATACAATTTATAAATAAAATTGTAATTTTTAATTAATCCGTATGCGTGTTGCTCGTATTTTTTCCTACAATTCTTATATTAAAGAGTTACCTGCGGAGCTAAAAAAGTCGCTATTGCAGATTCACAATAAAGGTATTGAACTATAGCCATCTCTTTTCATTGACTGAGAGTGAAAAGAGATGGCAATAGTTCAATTCCTATATTACGATTCTGCAATAGCAACCTTTTAGCTCCGCTCGATGGTTTTCAAGACATAGTTGGAGCTATTGACGAAATACGTTTTTTTTTATTTAATTTAATTTCAATAAAAAATTATAAGACAGGACTATGATTACCTACCAGCTATTTACTAAAAACAGTACATTACGTTTTACTACATAGACTTTTAAATACCGATAGAGTTATTGCCCGGTTAAGCTCGATAAAAATACAAGATTTATGATAAATTTGTCAAATGTAACCTACAATGTTGTTTATTGATCGACATATTAATTTACTGCACAAAAAGCTTGGGAAATCTTTTGCTAGTACGATGAACAACATAGTTTATTAATGTTTTCATTTAAAGTTAGAATATAAATTACTAATTAAAGTAAAAGTTTCATTTTTGATAGCTTCTAGTGTCTATCTGTCATTCCACGAGAAAATTCACGGGAAAAAGCCTATCCAAGAAACAAACATACATAAAGACTTTTTCGTCAGCGCGATATAGCATTGGGTCATTTTTAGTAGCGCCATCTAGTTTTGATTTTTAAAGCTTTCTTATTTTTTCCTCGGCTTTTAAGTCTTTTTGTGATGTGCCTCTAACCTTCCATAAGAAATAAGCTGTCAAATACTGAAAGAATTTTTTAAATCTGACTGGTATTTCCAGGGATTAGCGCGTTGAAACAAACAAACAAACTTTTCCGCTTTATCGTAATTGGTTTAGTTAGATTAAAAAGACCACAAAATTTATTGATGTGCAATCAAAAATCAACTTAGTAAGTAGGTATTGTGTGTTGTGAAGTTTCAAAACATTTTAAGTTTTAAAACGATTTGTCTACTTTTGTACCTAACTGTACCATCTCAAAAATGCTACAGTACATGTCAAGGTATGTGCTATTGAAATAACTATTGACCAGTAAACCTCCTTGCCAGGTCAGTGACCTAGGCCCTAAGCACTGTTTTATATCGTTCTCGAATCACTAGCGAGTCTTACAATTGAAAAATTGCATTGGTGAAATGATAATCAAGCAATGTGTTCAAAATATTACTTTAGGGACGAAGATTTAAAAAATAAATTTTATTATATTGTGCTTCTAATATAACATCTGCACTATTAGACCGATTTCAAATAGATAGAAAATAGTATAAATACATTTTTGAACCATGCTAGTGATGGACATAGACTAAAGCATATTGAAAATAACATAACACAAGAATTTGCTATGAAATATCTCGGCATAAATAATCGCATAAAATGTATAAAAAAATCTCTCGGCTATACCATCATAATCACATCCCTCAATTATTACGTGAATTGTGAATAAAACAACCACTTTAGTTATCACACTAATCACACTATCACACTTCATTATTATAAATGCGAAATTTTGGATGTTTGGATGGATGGGTGCATCTTTGTTTTTCTATAACTCAACAACCACTAAACCGATTAGCCTGAAATTTAAAATATAGATAAGTAGATTATATATAAAAAAAAAAGATAATGACAGAGCTATTTTTTATTCCGGAAAAATGTACAGTTCCCGTGGGATAAAAAAATGTAGTCCACGCGGGCGAAGCCGCGGGCGTCCGCTGGTCAGAAATCTGTAGCCTATACTGAAAAGCAAGTTAGCAAATGCGTTCTAACCTTCGAAGATCCCAGCATGGTGTCTTAAATTGTTTTAATTGCAATTTCTAACGCATGCGATAATTGTACCCCGTGGTTAGGTGTTCTTGTTGTAATTGCTTTAATTATTTTAAGTGCAATATTACCTATCTATTGTTTACGATCGTGTAAATCTATACCATGAAGCTTAAAAGTATTATTTTCTATACTATATATATCAGCATTGCCATCCAGCGCGGTAATGCTGCCAGTGTCTTGGGCACGCTTCCGTCTGGCAGTGGCTTGGATCAGTTGAGCTACCTATAGATCGTTCCCAACGATCCTTAGGTGGCTTAACTGGTTCTTTTTGTATTTTTTACTTTTATGTAAATATGTAGTAGTTTAGTTTCTGTAAATAAATGTATTTGTAATTGATTAGTAAATCTAATACTTATTTATTAATACTTATATAAGCTTAGGCCTAGCTAAATTGGTGAATAAACTTTTAAACCTATTCAAAACCTTTAAAGCTTAGGCTTTAAAGGTTTTAAGATAGTAACTATGAGATGGCAACAAATTTAAAAAGAATTCAAAGAGCTAAGGAAACTTTATAATAGGGAATTTGCTAAGATCAAAGAAAACACATTCTCTTCTTACGAAATATTTATGTTTATTTACTTGTTATTCAATACTGTAGCTTTTAATTTTCTAATAAAACATTTTAATTTACCGACAGTATAGGTCACATTTATGTATTTAATAACTACTCAGATTAACCTTTAAATTTATTTCTAACGCATATAAATGTTTATAACACCGTAATAGCTATCTAAATCGCAAATCACGTACTTGCAGTTAAATACTAAAAATACCTTTAAAAATTACGTAATTATGTACTTAGTAGTTTAATTTCTGTAAATAAATGCAGTCTTTCAATTATTATAATGTGAGCCGTGTTGGCAAAGGGGCATTAGTACCTTGATTTTCGATCCGAATGTCGTGGGTTCGATCAATCGATCAATGGATTTTCCGTTTTGAAAAATGTATACGCGCATTAACACGAGCTCTGAACGGTGAAGGAAAACATCGTGAGGAAACCCGCGGCTTAGTCAGCGCCACACGTATTGACCATGTCTTTCCTGGGCAAGCCTTCTCCATCTCAACATCGTCCCAGGAACTACAGTGTCCCGATAAGTGTAGGCAAAGCTTGCCTCCTGACACTATATAAATCGTCTAGTAAAGATGTAAAGATTTTTTTCAATTATAAAAACACATATTTTCAAACAATAAGATAGTATTGCCGGTACAAAATGACAGTAGCTTTCATTCGACACCTATCCATGGTTACAGAACCACCTCGCTCCATCGCACATGTACAGGTTGTAACAAAAGCCCTTTATAGAAACTATACTTGCTGTATATGTTTATAGAAATAGTTTCAAGAAACTGTGAACGGCATATAACTTTCAAATGTCATTTTCGGTTACGTGGTTTATTTTGACCTAAGTTTGATGACTTTTGTCTGTTTATCTTCGGTTTTGTGGTTTAGACTGAGTTTGATAGTCTGTGATTTTGCTCGCCAATTTATCTGAATGAACATTACATTTACGGAAACTCGAGAATTCAATATTTTCTATTTAAAAAGTGTTAAAGTTATCTTTCGATCAATAGATTTTTACAATGGGTAAAAGTAAGTTCGTTTGAGCAAGTGGCCAACTCTGGTGACGGCGTTTTTAGGCCGCTTGAAGGGTGGTACAATCGGTGGATCAAATACACACATTGAAGAATTTAGATAATAATGTTTAAGCCCTGTGCTTTTCTTGTTAAAGTATAAATAACCGATCTGCCAAATAATGGGTACAATGATCACCCAACATTAAAGGAATTATTTTTAATAGAAACTTTCCTGGGCTTAACATGTACTCGTTTTGATTCCTCTACTTATTACGTGCGCAACACTACGTCCAACGTTTTTTGAGGTTCTATCAGTATATCTGTGTAAGTGTGTTTATTATAACTGGAAATATGTGATTGTAATGTATTGAGTTACCACTGATGGAGAAAAGTCGCAGGTATTTGCAATCATTGTTTTCAACTTTATCTTTAAGCACGGTAGGTTCATTTATTAGACATTTGATTCTTTGTAGATTAGGTTGAGAGGATGGGTTAGATTCTGGGTAAGCTTACTCCATCTTAAAAAATAACCCTGGATCTACAGCATACCGTTCAGTGAAGGCATATTATTGTCTCCTGAATGATAATCAACAAGTAAAGCTACAAAGGTTTAGTTTTTGATTCTTTATAGCTGGTCTGAGAATTTTTGAAATGTGCCTATATTTTCCAAGTATAAACGTGCGATTGCAAGTCAATTGTTACTTCAAAATCAGTGATAATGCTACGATGATAAAACAAAGGTATAAAACTATGCTCAGAATAAATATCATAGGTATAAATTCAACACCTAGATATTTCAAAAACTGTTGAGAGTTTGATCATAAAAATATTACCTCATTATTGAATATTAAACTGTTAATTTAGCAAGGACTGATTTAGTTTTTTCGTGGCACACATTTGTTAAAGATTTAGCAGCTATTTACAGTACGCACTATGGATCTACATTCGTGAAGTTATACCCGTTTCGCTGCGCAGTATAAAATTTTGTATGAAAATGCTACACTGCGCATCGAAACGGCTAACTTCACGAATGCCTATCTAAGCATTCGTGAAGTTAGTACCATGGTGTGTACTGTAAGCTTTATGGAGCCTATAAAACCGATGGGAATAACTACGTTAGTTTTTCTAATGTCTTTCTAATTAAATGGAAACACTCACTGCTGATTGAAGGTATTTTTCCATTATCAGATTTATTTGTCAGCATAATCCAGTGAGGTACTGTTAACCTCATTTCAACTTTTAACCAATAAAACATAGGCCTTTACATCTTTACTAGATGATTTATACAGTGTCAGGAGGCAATCTTTGCCTATACCTACTTTACTTTTAACCAATAAGAGATACAATAAATATGGTCACAAAATCGAATTAGGCCTATAACTAAAAAAATATGTTTTTTAATGATGTTGAAATTATCATTACATTCAAGATGTTAGGTTACTAATGTATATTATTTATTTATTTTATTATTTTATCGAAAACTGAACAAATTATAGGTACACACACATTTAAATAAAAAATACGCTACGCGCAATGAAACTCCAGTATAGCACTTGTTTTTCTATTTACTAAAATGATTTATCAGTGAAATTCATCAAATAGATTTTCTTTTAAGAGGAAGAAAATAAACCGTTTTTTTCACATGTGATTTATAATAAAATTAGAAAATGGTTTTTATTTACACCTATACTTATCTTAGAACCAGCGCCTAGTTAAAATAATAAAAGAGGTTTGCGGAAGTATTTTTAACTCATATTTACTAATTTATTTCCTTTCGGACTCTGTAAAAAGCCTTTTAGATTCTTTAAGCACGTCCGTGTCAGACTTTTGTAATTTTCTAAGTTTCTAGTAGTAATTCTTACACTAGCAGTAGTTTTCTTGTTTGAAACCACAAACATACGTGTTGGAAAAACAGGTGCACATACCTTGGTGTCCACAGAGAAATCAATACATCTCCAACACTCGCTTACACTTCAAGTTAATCATTGATAACAAACACAGGTCTTACACTCACACAATCATTTTACTAGTACATCCACTTTCAAAAAAGTATCCTTATCAACAACACTGAAATTCAAACTGCAAGCTGGTACAGTCAAAGTCTCTTTTCCAATGTCATTTGCATACGTTACCGTGTGTCATCCCGAAATAACTTTTCACCCCGCTTTTCCCGACATCGCGCGTCAAAAACGCGAATGTGCGTAACAACCTGACTATAAGCTTGCGTAGACGCAACTGAAATCACCTTGCAAGGCCCACTGTTTCCCTCTCGCTCTGAACCTGTAGCTGTCTTGCTCTAGCGGGCATTGTGCTCGGCAGGGACCGGCTTACCAGCTTGACAATAAATTACGTATAGGAATCTAATCAGTTTAATAGACGTGTGATTTTTTTTTTAATTCTAACCGCCTCTTCTTAATAGCGACGGACAATGATCTGTGGCCGGATAAAAACACCAATTATGGTGAAAGACGAAGTCTTGACATAGTTACTGCGTTCGAAATAAGTCGTTGTGTTGGTAACCTGCTTAGGATGCGAAAGTACAGGTACTTGTATGATTTGAAGAATTGATGATTGATTTTAGCTTTTTTAGAGGTGATGTGGCTTAAAATATTCATAATCTGTTTTAAAATAATGCCATTATGTTCATTCGTTGCTCCAAATGAGTGTTCTAGATAATGTTCGATGTATTTTGTGTTTGCTGTTGAGAACTGACACTTGCTTTAAGTCATTCGACAACATAATGCAATAATGTATTTTTATAATTTGATTATATATTAAAAACTGGCGGACGCCCGCGGCTTCGCCCGTGTGGACTACTATTTTTTTATCCCACGGGAAACATGCCTTTTTCGGGATAAAAAGTAGCCTATGTCACTCTCCAGCCCTCCAACTATCTCCATACAAAAAATCACATCAATCCGTCTCTCCGTTTTGACGTGAAAGCAGGACAAATAAACAAACAAACACACTTTCACATTTATAATATGGGTATGGATTTCATTTTTTTTCAACAAATAAGCCTCCTTTACACAATACGCTTTCGCATCTTAGGTATTTTGCTACTAAAATCTACACAATTCTTTGTTTAAATAATATTGCCGGAAGTTGAATGAAGAATGATTGAAATTATTATGACTATGTTACTCGCAAATATTACACCTAATGTAGTACTTCAAATCTTATCATATTACATTATTTAATATGTAAACTAGAATTTACGCAGAAAATGTAATGAAGTGACTTGTGGTACTTAGCTTTCGGACAACCAATAAAATTAGTATGCGCAGGTAGGTAGGTGTTTATGCAAAAGTTATGCGCTGTCATACGCTAATCTTTTGCATAGACGATTGTCTAAAGCTAAACGGGTGATCAAACTATATAAACATGAATCTATATAAGAAAAAATGTTTGTATGTTTGTCTTCTATGCGTCCCTAAACCATTGATCAGATTGTGATGAAACTTTGTTAGGGTTCTCTGAGGACGCCCGCGAGGGTTTTTGGCCTAAAAAACCTAGATAAAAATCAAAACGGCACGAAGTTCGCTAAATGTAAGTCATGAATACGCCTAAATGCCTAAAATTCCTTAGTGTTTACATTGTTTGTTTACAGTGGAATTATCGGGAAACTCTAAAATCCACAAATCATGGTATATCACATTCTCAGTAGGTACCTACTCATAATGTTTACAATCATGATGCTTTCAAAAGTTTTAGTCCTTTAGTATTGATTTTCATGTTACAGTATTGGTTTTCTTTGCTTCCACGGTGATTGATTTTTTTTTTAACTTGTAAGCTTACTTTTTCATGATCATATTTCTAAAACGCTAAAAGCTAGGTGGTGCATCTATGGCCTTACTTACAAACTTGAACACTGGTTAAATAATGCTCAAGATTCGCCCTGTCTCTATTTGACATTATCTAACAGAAAAGGATGGCAATTTTTTAAACGGTGTTTCAATTTTAACATAATTTTATAAGTAGAGGGGCTAGTGTTTTTTTAATAATGACCTTTCGCAACGTTCAAACTTTTAACTATCCTCGTTAGTAGGCTTTCTTCACTATATCTTACTATCGGCCTTATGCTCAGTAGGCTTATTACCTACTCAGTACGCGCCAAATCATCTCGCACGGAAACAAACAAGGCCTTTAGTGGAATATTATAATTTGTTATACCTACAATGCGGATCATGCCTCTGACGACAAAAACTGGATCTTCCCCAGATGGCTCAGTATAAGGATGGGACGAGTCCAATTTACGGAAATGTTCCGTAAATTCTTCGGATTACGGAACTACGATTACTACTACACTGTAATTTTATAAAACCTGAAATTAAAATGTTAAACTGTACCTACATTACAGTTTTTTAACGAATGAAAGATAGTTCTATGGTGTTTTGTTAAGACAAGCTACCTAACCTACTATAAAATTTTCAGAAAATAAGCTAGAATTTGGTACTACTAAACTTTATAATTAAATGAAGTAAAAGTACAATTGAACATTCATCATCATTCAATATCTATAGAGAAGAGAAATCATCAAGCGCCAATCTAAAATTCAAATGCATTGCCCAACAACACAGAATCCGTAACCGGCTAATGCTGCTCAAACACCATTTACGGATGCGCACATCACTAGCATCTCCTCATGCGGTCAACACATCATTACAACAATGTTTTGCTTTGCCTTCTGTTTATTGTAAACTGCCACCGTCATACTTGTAAGTAAAATAGTAAGTAAATAAAAAAGCAAGTTCGTATGAGCTAGTGGCCGACTCTGGTGACAGAGTTTCTAGGCCGCCTAAAGGCTTCCGTCATGGCTTAACGTGCCCTCCGAAGCACGGAAGCGCTCAGCTCGTAATGCCACTTGCGGTCACCTATCCAAATCGTGATCGCGCAAAACGTTGATTGACTTCAACGATCAATCAAGAACGTCTCAGCAAGCTACGCCATGAGCGTTTCGCTTCGCTTCTTAATAAGTAAATAAAACCATGTGAATATCCAGGCGTCTTCGAGTAATCGGTAAACATACACAACATACAAAAAAAAACATATATTCTGACGAATTGAGAACCTCCTCCTTTTTTTGAAGTCGGTTAAAAATAAGTTGTTTATATTAAAAATTATAATGGACATGGGATTTTATCGCCTAATTTACCTTATTTATATATCCCAACGTTTCTGCTATGTACAACAGCCATGGTCGCGGGCAAAAAAAAGAAGTTGGTTATAAAGCGGACAACGTTTTTCAAGAATCCAAAGCTCCGTTTCTTCGGATTTATTGTCAATAAAGGCAAACATGGGCCTGTTGTTTACGGTTACCGTCGGGCGGTCCCATCCCTACAAATTAGTCGAAGAAATTGTTAGTAAAAGCCTCTTTGAAACAACTAAAGAACCTTTAAAACTGACGACCTCTGTGGCGCAGTGGGCGAAGGCCCGCCTGTGACGCAGGAGGTTGCGGGTTCGATCCCCGCCGCGGGACAAATGTTTGTATGATCTGCAAATATTTGTCTCGGGTCTGGGTGTTTTCTATGTATATTATGTATGTATTTACAAAAAAAAATGTAAGTAGTATATCAGTCATGTGGTTGCCATAACACAAGCTCTGCTTAGCTTGGGACTACGTCATGATGCTGTGTGAAATGTCCAGCAATATTTATTTATTTATTTATTTAACTCTTTTAACAGTACCATAAAGTTTAGCCGTGGAACTTTTGTCAAGTGTACTTAAATAATATTAAGTAAGTAAGTACCTACTTATTTCTTTATAATTATAGAAGTATTTTTTAATTTATTTGGCTTTTGTTTATATCTCAAATGTTATGAAATATAACATAAACCATACACACAGTAACATTTAATCTATATTAATATGTAAAAGTTTAATTACCTATAGGCTTCCTTTATAAATAAAAATAAACAATAAAACAACCTTTTGTCTCTTTTATTTTAATAGGCGTATTATTTTTTATTCGGCTATAAACACCTAGCCATCTATACTTAAAAAAAAAGCAAAACCCAATTCTCAATTCAAAAATGCCCGCCGTAATTTACTTAACTGATAATTACATTCCATTTTCAATATTGTAAGTTCATTCATAATTTTTCACCGGACTTTCGCAACCTGCCCATACCGATACACTTGACATTGTGTAAGTCAGCTACTTCACTTCACTTCACAAAATAAAATTATTTTTATCAGCTTTCGGTTTTAGTAATAATTTTATTAGTTACGGATCTAGAGCGCTCTTTTGTTGTTGGAAACAACGCTCTAGTGAGCTTTATCGGTACACTAAGTTTTTTCGCGTAAGATAGTACTTACGTGAACAATTACTTATCGCTACTTTCAAATTTTTTAACCCTTATAACAAAAAAAAAATCCAAAAACTTTTTAAAGATGTCATCGGGAGATTCTTTATCTTTACAAAATCTTTTTTTTCAGTTTTAAAACTGTCTTAATCATAAGGAATTTTACAGGTCCATCAGGTACTTTTAAGTTTGCTCAGAGAAATGTTTTTTAAATTATTTTAGCCATATTGCTTTTTTTTGTATTTTACACAGACATAGTTTTCAATCTCCTTTTATACTTGTTTATTACTTTGAATTATGGTATGATTCCGAACTCCGCTGCAATACTGGTCCCCATAATATTCTATATAGGTTTATAAATGGAGATACATTCCGAGCTAAGCAGCAATGCCGTGGCAGCAATACAGAACAAATGAACCACAGTGCAGTGGCAGCACTGCTTCTGCTGCTGAGATCGGAATCATACCTTTAGGCGAAAATTCATCGACTTTTTGAAAGCAAACAACAAATTTCGCATAACCTAAACCTTTTAAAGTGAGCTAGCTCTCTCCACCCATATAATACTCACCTACACTGGTGAACACGAAACAATGAAATTGCCTCGCTGCCCACCGTCCGATCGTATAAATCATGAAAAACACAATTACACGAAATTACATCGAGAGCTATAATTAAAAGTGATCGTATCTTAAAGTGTCGATCCCGAGCAAATAGGACCACCTACTGTTAATGTTTAATTATTTTTTGGATTTATGTCTAAGTTTTGATCGAAATCGCTTTTCTCGAAACTTGAGATTCGAAGTTCCATTTTAGAAGTAGACGTTGCATGTTACGTATGATCATTATTATTTATTGCAATAGCAAATAAAACAAATTAATAATAATTGAGTACTAAGTAATTACATGGTTTATGTTATAATAGGTACTTATATATCTATTTATTAGTAGGTGTTTATAATAAGTACCTACCTACTTATATTATTTATTTATTTATTTTTATAAGTATTTTATGGCTCCAAGTACTTACAAAGTTTTATTATGGGTATAATGACGCTAACTAAAATCTATTAAGTAATATTTTTATTCATTCTATTTTAAATTAATTAAGACAATTGAACAAACCAAATATTGACTTGACGCTATCACGATCTACTTGAGTAATGATGGTTGCTACGATGACTCCATTTGTAGAAAAAGTCTATTTGGAAACTATCAAGAAGAAAATCATACATCATTATTCTTCGCGGCTAATAAATAGCGCTAGCACTTTGGCTTGACGTGGCTAGTAATATTTTATCGAAAAACAATGGTAGGTATACTTTCTTACAAGCAAAATATTGTGACTTTTGTATGTAGTTAGTTCAATCGCACTGAGTCGATTGATTAAAAAAACTACATTTTAAAATGAAAAATCTTATCAAAATTTTCAATTCCGACGGGATTCGAACTCGTAATGATACAAGCGATCCTCCTTTAGCCGGAGCGCCTTTACCAATTCGGCCACGGAATCATTAGTCGTCAGAATTGAAAATCATGATAGGACCATTTCTATCGATTAAAGCATCGATGAGCGCCATCTACAGGCCAATACCTAACTGTGGTTTAACACTAAAAAAATTAAAAAATTATAAAAATATAAACTTTTATTAAAAATGAACCTTTCATAGTGACTTTGTGACTTCAAAAACAAGTGCTAACAGTTAAAGTTAATATCAACTAAAATAACTCTAAATTCAATATTTTTTATTATACAAAAACTCAACATTATAAATTATTTGCTGCCATAAAATTTTGTCATCCGAAAACATTATTATAACGTCACCTAAAATGTTTCATACAACAGAAGTGACATTTATGGGTATTTTATATACAAGATAACAAAATAAACTGAACTTTATGCATGTAAAACCGTAAATTCTTGTCAAAAGTTATATTTTGTACGTTTCGAACGATTTTAAGTTACTTCATAGGTTCTCAACGTGGGCGATAACGCCCCCTTGTGGGCGTTTGAGACTTTCAGGGGGGCAGTAGAAGACCTAGAGAAAATTGGGGGGCGTTGAGAGAGCAGAAGGGGGCGATAATGTAGTCTAAAATAGGCAAAAAAAAAACACCCTAATCCAGTGGTCGTCAAAGTGTTGCCCGCGGCCGCGGACGGTATTGGTGCAGCCCGCGGCCAAGCAAACAATTTTGATAGATAATAGGTAATAATGATAGATAATGACCACGTTACCACGTTAGAGAAAATGTTGTGCCGACCCAACCTAGTTGGAAAAGGGCAAGGAAATGATGATGATGAATGATACTACCTACGTTGCTACAATAATAATTATAATTGATTATAAAACTTCGAGATAGGGAAGGTCGCTTTTTTTGCTTGGTTTGGAGCTCGCTTTTCTCGCATCTAGCTTCATGAGTAGGTATAATATGAGCAAAGTGAGTTATGTCTGACCACAGAATAGAAACCGGCCAGCAGCGATCCTTTCTATGAGCACCGCAAACAAAATCAAGTGTCACATGTTACATTTGTCTTAAAAAATTTGGCTCGCTAACTTTATAAATAAGGTATATTGTGAATAAAGTGAGTTAAGCCTAACCACAGAATATAAACCGATAAGCAGCGAGTTTTTCCTTTGAACACCGCAAACAAAATTAAGTGTTACATGTTGAATTTGTCTTTAAAAATTCGGCTCGCTTCGCTCGCATTTAACTTCATGAGTAGGTAAAGTATATTGCGAGTAAAGAGCGTAAAGTCTAACCACAGACTAGGAACCAATAAGCAGCGATTTTTTTCTTTGATCACCGCAAACAAAATCAAGTGTCACAATGTTGCATTTGTCTTAAAAAATTCGGCTCGCTTCGCTCGCATTTAACTTCATGGGTAAGGTATATTGTGTGTAATGTAAAGTGAGTAAAGTTTAACCACAGAATAAGAACCGATAAGCAGCGAGCTTTTTTTTTTGATCACCGCAAAAAAAAATCAAGTGTCACACACAATGTTGCATTTGTGTTAAAAAAATTGGGCTCGCTTCGCTCGCATTTCACTTCATAAAGAAGGTATATTGCGAGTAAAGTGAGTAAAGTCTAAACACAGAATATGAACCAATAAGCTAGCTTTTCTTTGAAAACCGCAAAAAAATCAAGTGTCACATATTGTATTTGACTTACAAAAATTCGGCTCGCTTCGCTCGCTTGGTTTGAAGCTCAATTCACTCGCATTTTAACTTCATGAGTAGTTATATTGCGAGCAAAGTGAGTTATGTCAGACCTCAGAATAGGAACTGATAAGCAGCGAGTCTTGAGCCCCGTAAACTTATGATAAGTTTCAAGTTCGTTAGTACCTACTAGGATTTTAACCCCTTTAGGAATTTCGAAAAATCGTCAACTAAATAATTCAAGAATGTGCGGCCTGCAGTGATACCTCACAATGTCCTATGCGGCCCTTGACCTGAAAAAAGTGTGAAAAGTGTGTGTGTAAAGTACCTAAGATAAAAAATTAAAACAGAAAAACCACATACTGTTGGGGAAGATTTAATTTTAACAGCAGTTAAAGAAGAAATAGCCACTGTGCTCCAAAAAGGTGTTTAAAATTCGCGACAAATGGTAAGAAAAATAAAAAATAGGTAAAATAGGGGGGGGGGGGGGGGGGGGGCGCTAGAAAAAAAATTATTTACAAAGTGGGCGGTGGGGAAAATAAGGTTGAGAATCTATGAGTTACTTAATCTAAATTAGACGTTTCGGGTAGTTGCTTGCCGCTAGTCGCAAGATAAGTAAAAGTGACTTAACAGTAAACATTAACACAGGTATATAGATGCAGCTGGTTCACTTTGATACAACACTTATTTGATTTACTTATGTAATCATTATTTTAACACACGGGAATGAGTAATTCGTAATATCGTATAAACGTGAAAATATTGTCGATTTAGATACCGACAATGTTTCGATTCATCCGGAGAATCTTCATCTGGGTAAAAAGGGAGTTGCGGCAAGGTTACTCTTCGCGGTCGCGTCTCATACTCACGTGAGTAATTCCCGTGTGTTAAAATAATGACTTATGTAGTCTTTAAAACTTGAAATGTCTTAATATAAGACGAAGACTAAAGAAAGACAGTCTTGTTTTAAGTAAAATTCTAACTCGATTTAAACCGGGACTATTTTTTTTTTCTTCGTTTTAAAACTAAGTATAAATCAAGTTTAGTTAGTTTTACCAAAAAAAGAAGTGATAGATTTGCAGCCTGTTACGTAGAATGTTAATTTATGGAACTAACACCAGAATACTGAAACGCTACTTAGTTTAAAAGGTGCTTATCATTGACATTAACTGCCATTAACTGTCATTTTTGTATACGATTCTGAAGAGTAAAAACGTCTCAAAGTATGTCTCAAATATTTAACTAGTGTTTTTGTATTCGGGTATAAATGAGCATGTGCTGTAATAATAATGTACACACAAAATTTTCAAAATTTAAGACAGTTTGAAAATTCGGTTTGTACAATGAAGTAAGCTAGTTGTTCACAATTTGCTGTGGCAAAGATTCAAAAAAGCCGCGCTCCAAAACTCAATTATTTATACGACCAATTGTCCGAAGTTCGGGCCAATAAAATTAATCTGAACACAACCGACGCCATTACCTACGGGACTGTATTAATCTCAGGCCGTTGATTAGTAAAACTATAAAAGCGGAAGTATCACAAGAATGCGGTTAATGAGAGACTCAAGCCGAATTTTATGGTTGATCGTTAAAATGGCCGACAATTGTCTAATTGTTGCCTACTAAACAACTAACATCGTGGGAAGACCGAGCCGAAATGACGGAGAAAGTAAAAAACACAGCTTTTATAGCGTCACCAATTCTAAATTCAAATTGTGGTCTTTTACCGTCAACAGCTCTGCTGTGATTGGTGCAGTGAATGGCTTTTAAAGTTTGAAGTTCTAATTTTGAATTGACGATTTGTTTTTATTGTCACGAAGTATTTACGGTAGTACTGAGTTAATCGCTATGATATTACCGATGCTCACATAAAATAGCATTCTTAAAATTTTATCTTGATTTGATTTCTTTAAATTATTTATTTATATAATAATAGTACTAAAATGTCTATTAACTGATCTTTAAACATGTATTCGCTCTAAAGTAAATATTTTAGAAATATCTCCTCGAATATTACATAAAAATTGTACTAGACTAAACTAGAGTTTTGGTGTACACTGTAAGCTTTCTGTTGTTCTGGAAATAAATAAGTAATTCTAATTCTAATAGACACTTCTCAAAAACAGTTTACCAATATTTAAAGTCACTATCATCATCACGTGCAATCCATCTCATCCCACTGATGGACATTGGCCTCTCTTTGCTTGTGCCAACCTATCCCCTATCCTGCGCCAGTTAGACCCATGTACGACCTGATTTGACTATGTCATCGATCCATAGCTTAAAACTCCGTCACCAGAGATGGCCACTAGTCCATACGAACTTACTTACTTATCACTTAAACTTATATTCACCATATTTGAACGCAATTTTTCTTTAAGATTTTTCCGTGATTTTCTAAAACTTCTAAAATAATTATTAGTAAAAACTTAAATAAACTTACATAATATACCTACTTACATTTAATTTTCAATACCTACCAGAAAATTTAAGCAAATAGGTACTGTAGGATACGCATAAAATATGTTTATGTAAGTATATTCAAGTCTCTAATCAGATTCTCATTTGCGTCATCCATATTGAATATCATCCTAGTTCTCATTTAAAATCCTCCCATTCAATTCGCATTTGCTACGTCGTCAATGCTCAATCTAATCTACATGCGTTGTCCAAACAAAAAAAGCGACATAGTTAAATAACATCAGTAGAAGTAGAACGTACTTTGTTTATTAGTAGGTATCTATATTCTGTACCGCTCAGCTTTCATTCTTTTTTTAATTCAAGAAAAAAAAAGGAAATACTTACTGCATTCTTATGCTAATTCATTTAACAGAATTGTAAAAAAGTACTTACTGAGTTACTCAAATCAATTTTATGTTAAAGAGTATAAAAGCTTACACGCTGAAATTGTCTCGGTGACCTCGCTTTTAGATAAATTATTTTTAATTATTAAGCACAGATAATTAAGTCGGTTATACAAAAATAATGTTTTTTCTGAATCCAGATCAACATTTCAGATCGTTGATTTGAATTCAGTCTGAAACAGTCACTTCACGAATAAAAAACACATGTGTCATATAAAATTATATTCAATATATTTTGAATTTAGAATCCGAGTTGTAAGAAACATTGCGATCAATCTATAGTCGTATTGCTCATTATACGGACTAAAAGTGAAGGAAAAAGTGTCATTTTTCCTTCAATTTTGACATAAAACGTATCAAAACTAATCAAAATTGAAGGAAAAATGACATTTTTTCCTTCAATTTTAGTCCGTATAATGAGCAATACGACTATAGTCTAAAAACAACTTATTACTTCTGCGTTATGTACCGATAAACGGTCTAAAATACCTCTATCTGAAAATACCCTATTACCTACTGAGTCTTATTACACTGTGCCCGGCGGCATCATTAAAAGGGTATTTTTCCTCCGACAAGCGACAAGCGACAGCGACAATACGTCGCTCGACGCGACAACGCGACAAGTGCCGCGACTTTCCTGTCGCTAGCTGCCACTTATCGGCTTAATTGGCTGCTTTCCATTCAGGTACAGTACTAATTTTATACAAAGTCTAAGGTCTGTTCGCTTGTGTGAAAAAGTAGTAAGTACCCTTTTGAATAGTGTGTTTAAATTTATTGGTTTTAAGTTAGACTTACAGTTTTTTTTTATCGTAGATAGACCTTTATTTAGCCACAATCTCACCTGATGGTAAGCGACAGTGTGGCTGACGATGGATCACAAAGGTCTAGAACACACCTATTCACTCTTGACTTGAAGAGAGGTTATAGTTTTCGGGTAAAACAGAGGCCGGCAGCGAGTTCCAGACCTTAGCATTGCGGATGATGACGGTGGAGAACTGCGTGGTAGTTTATAATGATGATGAATAAAAGAAGATTAACGAAACTGGTACATAAGGCCTGTGTGAGTGGGACCGTCAGAAGGGGAAGACCTAGGCGCACATTTCTGGACCAAATTGGCGAAACATTATAAAAACACCGGGTACCTTAAACCGACGAGCTTGCAAGAATGTGATGAGAGTGAATGAAGCGAAAGAAGTGTGTCAGGATCGTAGCAAATGGGGATCTGTGGTCTGCATCTTGATACTGTCATGTCCTGTTTTTTTTTTTTTTTCGCCTTTCCTGATAAAATGCTAGAACAAGACTCCGGGATGCATCTATCAGGCAACTTCATTAAAATGTAAAACTTTTGTTTAAAATTTACCTAAAATTGTTTTAATTATACTTATAACATTATAAAAAACAGCGGTACACTAGAATAACGTTTTCCTTACTGTTTTTGTATGCAACATTTTTGGAATTTGAAATTCGTGTTCTTATATTCCAATTTCAAAAATGTAGATTAAAATAAATTCGAACATAATAGAACAATCAAAATTGGCGCCATACATTTCAAAACTACGATATTTATTACCTTGAACTATTACTAGTATCCATTCCATAAATTGGTACGAAATGATTTTTTACCAATTTCATACGGTATATAAATTGATTACGAATATGTTATTATGTGTTGTAAAGGTAATAGGCACCACGTGTCGATGTATTGTGCTGTATAATTATTTATACACATCATAATGTATAATTATATGTATAGGTTGTAATAAAACTACTGCTTTAAATTTAAACAATCCTTCAGAAGATCCTTTTTCGTATTTCTTGTAAACAAAAAGCATCGCTTTTTGAACAACTCATCTAATATTCTAAAGTCTAAAAGATTCCTGAATGAAAAAAATCCATATTTGAATTAGTTAAATATGTGACATTATTTCTTTACGTGTTGACCTATTTGCTAACAAAGCTATGCTCCTAAGCTACAATTTTAAGAGTAGCTTTTAAACAATTGAAAACAAGAAGTAGGTATTATGTTGTAATAAGAATAAAACAATAGTTCATCATTACAAAATCTTAGCTCATGATCAAAATGCAGCGTTGAGCGCATTTCAGACTACGCTATAATAATAATAGCATTAATAGCATAATAGCATTATACTTCACAGCACAACAATATCGCGCACCATACATTATTATAGTAAGCCAATAATAATATCGTACAGTGAAGTGTGAACGTGTCCATAATAATGTATGGTGTGCGATATTGTTGTGCTATGAAATTATGCTATAATGCTATTATATTATAGCGTAGTCTGAAATGCGCGTTAAAGATTTTTATAGTAGTTCCAATACACCCAATACCTAGTGTAAAATTATCTTTGTTATTTGGTGTAAGCTTCGCCTAGGGGTATAATGGTTACTGCCTAAAATTATTGTTTTGAAACAATGGGTTTCGTAAGCTATGTTATTGGAGCAAAAGTTTCTTAAGTATTTTATGTTCTTAGTTGATTAGGCTTCTCCAATAGGTGAAGGAAAACATCAATAGAAACCAGTATTCAGTTTTGAGTGGCAAAAGTTTGTAATGGAAATGGAATACCGACTACTGAAACACTATTAATTGCCAATACATGATAATCGTATAATTCAGATACTTACTAATATATAACAACAAATCTATACACTAACAATAATGAAATGAAAGATTTGTTAGTTTGTTTGTTTGAATGCGCCAATCTTAATCTCTGGAACTAACAGATGGATTTGAAAAAATATTTCTGCATTTAATAGCTTATTTCTCGAAGAATGTTATAAGCTATTAAATGGTGAGTTAAACCGCCGAGTACTGCTAGTTATATGGTGTAAAATAACTTCAAAAACTCCCGTGCAATCTCGTCAAAACAGTTAGCGCTAAAAATTCATACATTCAGGCCCATATTTCACGACACTGCATGCAGCGTGCTAACAGCTTGTTCATTCATAAATTAGTGCTCTGTCTCGCTCTTTGTTCTAAGAATTGCGTATTGTGCATCCTACTCTTACTCTGAGGCTAACTGCGGCTAACTTCAGTCAGTAAGCCTCGTAAGAGTAGGATGCACAATACGCAATTCTAAGGCCAACGAGCGAGACAGAGCACTAACAGTGCACTGAATTCAGCCTGGTGTAATGTCGGCATCAGATACCTCGTACCATTTTGTAAGTTCACGGCTAGTTACCATCTCGGTACCATTGGTACCATTGACCCGTCCCTCAGACGGCCGACAATGGGCGCTATGACCATTTAGTGGTAGATGGATGACGCGCCTGTAATTGGGTGTGAAGTGTTTGTGTGTCTATCTTGTTCACCTTTTACTTGTTTACGTTGGTCAATTAATAGGGGTTGTTTTGGTGAGATTTAATATTTTTCCGTGCAATTTTTCTCTACAAAAGAACCTTCGTCGGACTTCAACGAATATGAAAATAAAAATAACCAAATTGGTACAGCCTCTGTCTAGTTTTGCGTATAATAATAGTAGGTAATATTTGTTCTATTATTTTTTATCATAAGTAAAACTGTTCGAATCAAATTCAGATTTGAAATTATTGGTAACTTACTAAAATTCTCATAACGCAATTCATAATATTGAATAAAAAAAAACGCTTTTTATTTTAAAGTTGCATCCTTTTTGTCCTCCCCTTCCCCGTCTAATATTTGTCTGATCCAATCCATCCTAGGTTGTCTGGCAGAAATCACTTTTAAGCGATAAGTCCGCCAATTGTTTTTACATATGATAACTTATTAAGGTTCTTTCTATGTGTAGATATAAACAATAAAGTGTAAGTATCTATCTTTATCATTACCTACTAGTGCTTTTTACTCCAACATGTAACTTTTTATATGATAAAATGTTCTGTGCACTCATTGACAAAGCACTACAACACTGCATAAAATTACGATGTTACAAGCCACTACACCGTGACCAAACAGTGTAAACACAAACATTTACCTTGTAAATAGTCCAGTTTTTGTTGCGCCAATCATCAGCTATCATACAATTACATGCCCAGTTAACCCTGTAATGGTTACACTACATAAAAACAAGCATTATGTGCAGAAGTAGATTAACACTTATAACTTAGTAACTGTGTACAACTGAAGCATTATGTGTGTATAACTGTGTTATAGCTGTTTGACAGAGCTTATTAAAATTTTTATGAACGACAAAGTGGTTGAAGTTTTGAAATGTTTGTTGAATATATGAATGAATCGTTTTTTTATTTAAAACTAGTGGCTTCGCCCGCGTGGACTACTTTTTTTTTATGCCACGGGAACCGTGCATCTTTTTGGTATAAAAAGTAGCCTATGTCCTATTCCCGTTCATTTGTATCTATATTTTGAATTTCAGGCAAATCGGTTCAGTGGTTGTTGAATTATAGAGGTACAAACATTCATCCATCCATGTAGCCAACCATCCATCCAAACATCCAAACTGTCGCATTTATAATATTATAGTGTGATAGTGTGAAGTGTGATTAAAGAGTTTAAATAAGAGTTCACTATTAATTATGTAAATTCAAAATTCAAATACTTTTTACTTTATTTAGTAGGACCGCTATGACCACTTTAAAACGTCTTAAGAGATAGGTGATTCTACTCCTGTTCTTTCGCGACCAACACCGTGAAGAATCAGGGCAAAAATACGGTATGGGGCCTAGCTTTCTTTTCAGTGATCCATCTGCTTAAATCTAAATAGTCAAGCGCCAGTCGAACAATGTGAGTCTCGTCACTAGAGTCTATCCTAGACTAGCACATACAAAAATACATACATAAAGATTATAATCTCAGCTATAAATACCTAACTAGTTGTAAAGACTATTTTAAACGAAGTGACAATGCAAAAGTCAGTGTAGCGTGACTGTTTTTGTTGTATGTAGGGTGTCGTGTTTAATTGAGCTGAAAATTGTATGAAGTTCGCACCTAATTTACTCATTTGTGAGATGGTCACCAAAGCGTGACCCCCTTTTTATTCAATTTGTAACTTACAAGGTAATTACATGATAATAAATCGTATTCAATGGGTTTTATGAGGTTGTAATTGTAAAATATACATGTTATTTTTTATTAAAGTAAAGACTTTAGAATATACTTAATTTAAAGAAATATTGATAATGTGTGACATCTTTTTACTTGAATTCAAATAAGTTCTTTGGTAAGCGTGCGACTTCTTTTTGAAACATTCGACGAAATCTTTATGCAAAAGTGGCGCCTACATAATTTACACAGACACTACACAATGTTATTTTTGTACACGCGCAATTGTGTGCGTGAAATAAGGTTATCTATCACCGTATGTATAATTACAGTACACTGTGGTCTCGGTCTCGTCGTCGCGTCTGTGCCAATGGCGCGTACCTAGCTCAAAGTCAGCTCCTCGCCAGCTCAAATTCGCTCGCGCGATGAGGGGGGGTGGGGATTGGTGAAGGGGGGGGGGGGGGGGACAGTGGCCATTCTATACGTAGTATTATTGTCTATTCTATGCTAACACATTGAGTGCCACTAAGCTAACGCACATCGGCAAACTGTGGTGTGGCCCCCTTTTTTGGGACATCGCAGTTAATTTTTAATAACTCCAAATGTAAAATCGCAAAATATAAACGATATTTATAATAGTTTGTATTTTCTTTTATAAATTGCGATCGAACTATTCCCAGACAACTTAAAACGCGTCATTTCAATTCAAAATCATTATTTTCTCATTGTTACATTCTCATCAAGCGGCCATGAATAATAAACGCATACATAGTCTCTTGCCCTCCATTACAGGTTGTACAAAAAGTATGTAATGTATTTCTTTTTGTTTATCAATTTGTATTTGTCCTCATATTATCGGCTACACGGGACGGCGGACTTCAGAGGATTGATTTCAGATGTATGTAGAGCTGATACAACAATCACATTTCGTTTTAATGTTTTTGATATCATAAAAGAAACGTGCAAGTGTAAAATAAGTATTCTAATTTTGTATTATCCAATAAAATAATCAATTAAAAATAACTTTCAGAGTACGTTAATAACAGTTATACTTAGTTACATTGCTTATATAATTGGAAATATAAATAAAGTTAGTTATGAAAAATAAAAAAACAGTGATAGTAATAGTGTAAGAACAAGAAATAAAGCTAACGGGTTTTCATTTAATAATTACAAAATGCTACTCGCTTTTAACATTTAATTTTGATCATTAATTAATTAAAGATAAATAATAATGGAAAAGAATGAGTGGAAAGTAGTGAGAGAGGCCTTTTCCCAGCAGTAGGACAGTTTAGGCTAATAAAAAAAACATTAAGGTTACATAGTCACTAATTGTTTTATCTGTTTTATTTTATGTGCTTCTGATTCTTATAAATAAGTAATCTAAATTTCCTTTTTCATTTTAAATAAAAATAATGATTATTCAAAAGTGAATGTCTCAATAATTATCAGGGGTTTTATCAACTCCACACAATTTTTATTAAAACGTGGACATTTCTCGTAGAGGTAACTACCGAGGCGGTTCATCGCACTGTTTATTGAGTCGCGTTTGTTACCGAGATAAAAGCTTTGTAGCTCTTATATCCTATCTGAACTATATTTCAGTCGACTTCTCTTATTAATGATTGAGGAATAAATTTACTTGTTAGATAATGATGAGAGCCGTATTGGCCGAGGGGTATAGTACCTCGATTTTCAATCCGAAGGTCGTGGGTTCAAATCCTGGCCATGCATCAATGGATTTTTCGTTTCGAAAAATTTATATGCGCATTCATACGAGCTGCAAACGGTGAAGGAAAACATCGTGAGAAAACCCGCGGCTTAGTCAGCCCCACACGTATTGACCATGTCTTTCCTGTGGATAAGGCCGGTTAAGCTGAGAAGATGCTTTATGTACTGGGCAAGCCTACTCCATCTCAACAATGTCCCAGGCACTACAGTGTCCCGGTTAGCTCCACATGGATTAACACGTTCAACGTCCAGTGCCCCATATATGGGTCACTATGAACTGGCTCTACACGTCCGTGTCCCACATAATGGGTCACTACGGAACGACCAGGTACGCACTAAGGGTAACACTAGAGCGCACGCGCGCTCTACTAGTACTCTACTAGTAGAGCGCACGCGTGCTACTAGTAGAGTTCTGGGTAGTCAGAGATACTTCTTACTTTTGTTCAGTAGTTCATTTGTGAATCCTGTGTTATTTTTCATAGCTTTATACAAGCCTTTTTAACGTTTAATGGGATGTATGTATCTAGAGTAACAAAATAAAATTTTGAAGAATACCCGCAAAATGATCATTGATGACCAGGCGTAGCTGTAGGCACTTAACTGCTAAAATGGTTATTAATAAAGTGCAACTCAATCGAATTTAATGAACGTCTGAATCACGAAATACAATCAAGAGAAAAATATCCTTCATTCATCTTACATGTATTCTTGTCAACAGTTGAAAGTGCTTTTTGCGTACATAATAATAATTGTACCTACTCAAGAAAAAAATTCAGTAAGTATCACACTAATATTATAAATGCGAAAGTTTGGATGTTTGGATGGATGTTTGGATGGATATTTGGACGTATGTTTGTTCCTCTATGATGCCCGGGTTACACGAGGCTAGTTTTTCAAGCTAGGATAGCAAGCTAGTGTTAGTAAGCTAGCAAGCTAGTACTTCTAGCTTCGTGTAGACACAACTAGCTTCATTTCTAAGCTAGTACACGAAGCTAGAAGTACTAGCTTGCTAGCTTACTAACACTAGCTTGCTATCCTAGCTTGAAAAACTAGCCTCGTGTAACCCGGGCATAACTGACCGACAACCACTGAAGCGATTTGGCTGAAATTTAAAATATGGATAGATAATGATTGGGAATAGGACATAGGTTACTTTTTATCCCGAAAAAAATGCACGTTTCCCGTGGGATAAACCAAATAGTAGTCCACGCGGGCGACACGCCGCGGGTGTCAGCATAATAAAATTGTATTAGATTCTTTCAGGGCGTCTGATCGAAGCGACGCGTGATTCGAGGTCTGGCACTTATTTGGCTCAACGGATCTGCATTGCCATCCAGCGCGTTAATGCTGCCACTGCTGCCAGTGTCTTGGGCACGTTTCCGTCCAGTGGCTTGGATTAGTAGAGCTACCTATAGATAGTTTCCAACGATCCCTTTGTGGCTCAACTGGTTCTTATTGTATTTTATAAAGTTGTGTACGACTAAATTATGCAAGTAGTATTTTAGTTTTTTTATTTATTTTTCTATAGATCGCTCATTAAATTCAAAAGGGTCACATTTCGAAAAAACTCAAAATCGTTTTTATTGCAAAAATCGCATCTAAATTGTATAAATTTTTATATTCGAAGAAGACACCCATTGATTTAGCGTTTAAAATGGTCTAAATATCCGTGGCTCGCGTGAATACGTTGATATGTCGAGATGTCAATTTTTTTTTTTATTGGCTTAAACGATATCTACGCCTATGAAGTATCTATAAAAAAATTGACAGCTCCCTAGCTAGACAAGTTTTGGAGTTATGGCCTTGCCAACTCCTCCATTTTTCGTATTTTAGTTGACATAACTACTTGTCAATTTTTCAAGCCACTAACACACACATGTTTTTGTAGATATTTCGATTTATCAACCTATTCATTCGCCAAAATTATATTTGTTACATGATATCTCGACATATACATATCGCACCTCACAAGTAATATAGTTGCAACTCAAAATTTTGCAATATTGAGCTAAGTATGCCATTAAATACATTTTTTTTTCTCTATCGACTGGTGAGACCCTTACATTTCTACCTCTTTTTATCGCTAAATGGTATCACTAAAACTCTTTATTGACTATCCATCTCGTTCATTAATTTGTCAAGTAGCATAGTTACATCTAAAGTTGAATCCCTGTTGAATAAGTCACCATTCGTGCCAGACGTGTTTTGCCTGTCACATCTCAAAATAAAACATTGGAGTGTTAGTTTGGATACAAAAACATAGTTTATAAGTAATCAATATAGTTGTAATATCTAGTTGTAACTGTATTGCCTGTCAATAAAAATAAGCCATGAGGTTCACATTAAGAGTTGTAACTGTATTGCTTGTTAGTAATTTCCTTTAAATAGACTTTTACGAAAAACATTTCAACTTACAACTATATTACCGCAATTTTGTTTGAGTTAACACTATATGACCTGTTAAGATTATCGCATAAATTCTTCGAGGTATTGCTTATTTCTAAATGTAACTCTATTGCCTGTGCATATTTTTACAAGTTTTTATTTAGCTTCACTTGTTTCAGTGTCTGTCTGTCATTTTCTTGTGGCCGATTGAGCTGAAATTCAGCATACATTACCGATGCAATAAAACAGTGACAGCTAATTGTTTTTTTTTCAAAATAAATTAGGTACATACACACATAAACTCACGCCTGTCTCCCATCATAGGGGTAGGCAGAGACCACAGATCTCCACTTACTACGATCCTGACACACTTCTTTGGCTTCATTCACTCTCATCACATTCTTCATGCAAGCTCGTCGGTTTATGGTACTCTTGACCTGGCCTTTTTCCAATAATTTGCCAAGAAATTAGGTAAGTATTTAAATTTAATAGAAATTTTATAGTAGAAGCTGAGGAGATGAGAAGATGGCAGTGTAGCGTCAAGTAAAGCAGAAGTGTTAAGGAAGTCGAAAGGTTCTAAGAACAGGTCTACGATTCAGTCACTAAACCTGTTTGCAGTGCGGCTAAAGAAGACCCGAGAGCCAAACTGGCCCGACACTAAACTGTACCGAGGATATCCTAGGTGATACACCCGCTTTCAAAACGGGTATCAATTTGATACCCGTACAAGATCAGGGTGGCCCTGAAGCAGCTTAAGAACTGTTGTTCTCAACAAGGCGCCGGGCAAAGACGGAATAACTTCAAGAGCTTTTGAAAGCAGGTGTATCACCGGTAATTAAAGTCCTTCAAAAGCTCGTCTTGCTCGAAGGTATTATGGCAGAAGCATGGAACAAGAGCGTGGTATTGTTGCTTATAAACATTGTTTATAAGCTGTTTTCAAGAATTATCACGAATTGTCTTGATCGCAGGTTTGCAGGATGATTTTCAGCCTCCCAAACACACACACGCTGCGGCAAGTCATACAGGAGACCGAAGAATATAACTTGACGCTTTGTTTCGCGTTTGTGGACTATGAGAAAGCCTTCGATTCAATTGAAACATGGGAGGAGCTCGAGTCTCTCCAGCGATGCCGAATTGACTATCGGTACATCGAAGTTTTGAAGTGTTTGTTTAAAAACGCCAATGACTTTTCATCCAAAATACGTCAATTCATTAAGACAAAAGTCTTCAATCAATACGTGGTTCTTCACTATTGGCCTCAGAGTAGCTCAACGAGCAATGGAGAGGGCTGTGCTTGGGGTTTCACTGCGGAATTGAATCAGAAATGAGGAGATACGTAGAACTCGGGTTACAGCCAAACGGATTGGCACGTTGAAGCGGCAATTGGCAGGCCATATAGCACGCAGAACAGATGGCTGATGGAGCCAAAAAGTTCTCAGGAGGAGGCCACGGACCGGTAAGCGCAGCGTTGAACGTCCACCGATAATATACATACGACCTTGTAAAAACTGCAGATCTGCAGAACTGCAGGTAGTAGTAGATGCAGGCCGCCTCCAACCACAACACATGGAAATCTTTGAAGGAGGCCTATGTCCGACAGTGGACGTCCAACGCCAGAGATGATGATGCTAGTTTAGTAGTTGTATTTTGCTCTTCTACATTTTTGATAATTAGGTACTTAAACTGTGGTAAAGTACTTACTATTTCTCTTCGGTTTCTTATTTTTTGTTTAGCTACTGTTGATTTTTAAAATATAGTATTTTGTTATAACATTTTTTGAATTTAATTTACGAGAAATACAAGTTACCTTCATAAAACGCATTATAACTTCTGAAACACTAGGAAAATGTACATTAAAACGTTAATTATAACCGTCGAAACGCACAAAAGTTAGTTTTTAAACAGGCAATATAGTTATATTTCAAAAAAGTACCTGAATAGATAAGCAATACAGTTGTAACTCTGAGTGTTATTAAAATAATATTCATTTTAAGAAAGCTATTTACTATAAACTTACTAGAATAGGAAATATTCATAGCCAAGCGATATACCTATATATTTGCATTTAAGTTAAGACATTACTGTCAATATTTTAGACGGTACGATTTTTTAAAACTTCAAAACGCGATATCTCAAAATCATTGTTTTTGAGTTGCAACTATATTACTTGTGAGGTGCGATATGATATTTTTGATTAACTTTTAACAAATTAAAATGTCAGGTTATGGCTAACCAAAGTATTCCGTTTAAATTGTGATACATTGAGTTGTTCAGTTATGCCCGCGCGCTCTCGCGCTGGCATAACCGAACATGTCACTCGTATTGGTAAACAAAACGTCAGTTCAGAAATCTTTTTTTTTTAAGTATTGCTTTTACATGGAAAACTGATAGATTTTAATTATTTGTTAAACTATAATGACATTGCTTGATTTTTACAAGCTTTTATTATTAACTTGCGATTTTTGTTCGGGTCTACTTTTGAAAATTAAATTTGACTGACTTTCCAGTGTCTGATTAAGCTGAAATTTGGAATACGTATAGATTCTTGGTGACAATGCAATATTATTTTAACAACGAGCTGATCTGATGATGGAGCCAGGAGCTGTTCAACAGAACTCACTTTTTTTTTAGTGAAATGTTGCAAGTTCAATTTGACCCACTTTCCAGTGTTTGATTGAGCTAAAATTTGGCACACTTATAGATTCTAGATAACAATGTAATATTATGTTAACAATAAGCTGATCTGATGCTGGAGTCAGGAGCTGTTCAACAAACCTCAATATTTGTTTGGATTAAATCTTGCAAATTCAATTTGACCCACTTCCCAGCATCTGATTGAGCTGAAATTTGGCACACTTATAGATTCTCGATGACGATGCAATACTATTGTAACAGCGACCTGATCTGATGATGGAGCCAGGAGCTGTTCAACAGAACTCACTTTTTTTTTAGTGAAATCTTGCAAGTTCAATTTGACCCACTTTCCAGTGTTTGATTGAGCTAAAATTTGGCACACTTATAGATTCTAGATAACAATGTAATATTATGTTAACAGTAAGCTGATCTGATGCTGGTGTCAGGAGCTGTTCAACAAAACTCAATATTGTGTTCGGATCAAATCTTTCAAGTTTAATTTGACCCACTTTCCAGTGTCTGATTAAGCTGAAATTTGGCACACTTATGGATTCTTGGTGACAATGCAATATTATTGTAACAACGAGCTGATCTGATGATGGAGCCAGGACCTGTTCAACAAAACTCATATTTTTTTTAGTGAATTCTTGCAAGTTTAATTTGACCCACTTTCCAGTGTCTCATTGAGCTAAAATTTGGCACACTTATAGACTCTAGATAAGAATGTAATATTATGATAACAACAAGCTGATCTGTTGCTGAAGTCAGGAGTTATTCAACAAAACTCCTCAGTAAATTTTTCGATTGAGGTGAAACTTTGCATTTTTTTCTAGTTCCGAATACATTGTAATAATATGGTGACAATGAGCAGATGTGCTGATAAAATCTGGTTGTATTCCATTCAAATTCTCAGTGATTAACAGTAGAGCATCCGTGTTTGGGCTCATTTAAAATCAGCTTACCCTTACTATGTTAAATCTCATTTCTAAACGTTATGAATGGTTCTGAGTAATAAGTAGGTACTTCAGCAACTCAAAAAACCGGTTTTATAGTCTCTATCTGTTTGCAATCCGATAATATAGCATTGTTTACCTTCCAATATTCCATACATTAAAGGTGAATAAGTTGATATCTTTTGCGGCATAACTGGACATCTCGAGACGTAACCTAAATCTCATCAATTTTTTTGTTGACATGTCTTATATCATGGAAACTATGGGGAATTTTGGTTATTTATTGTCATCATTCGAAAGAGGGCATAAAATAACCATAGAAACAATTAACACAAATACTGTAAACTAATTTACCGAGAAACCAGAAGAGGTCAAACTTTCAAACGGCCGCCCTGAAAAGTTGGTGTTTTATACATGTCAACGTATTCACGCGTGCCACGGATATACAACTGCCCTTTTTGAATTTTAACACATTGACCACTAATTTCAGAACAAAACGGCCATCTTGTCAATTACGACCCGGCGATAAGCGTAATCGCACGTAATCTTTGTTAAAAAGGGCCACATTCCGAAAATCAACTGAATTTGAAGTAGTAAATTATCGTAAAAAGTGCCATATTTTGAAATGTCACCGTATTGAATATAGAAAACACGCGGAGTACAATATTATTTATAAGCAAAGGAGCAATGTTTTGAAATACGTTTCTTTTGAATTAAAATTCATTAAGTTTGGTAATTATTTATTGAAACAAAAAGTACAGTTCTTGGAATATGTCTGTTTTGCGTTTGAACAAAATATGCTATGTTTGTTAAATGGCTGTTTTGATGTTCGTGAACTATGCTATAATGTTTAAAAATTATGTTTATGTAGTATTTTATTTATCATCATGATCATCTCAGCCATTGGACGTCCACTGTTGGACATAGGCAGGCTTCCCTCAATGATTTCATTGTGTTGCGGTTGGAAGCGGCTTGCATCCACCACGACCTGCTTTTTTTTTAAAGGTCGTCTGTTCAGCTTGTTGGTGGACGTCGAACGCTGAACTTGCTGATCCGTGGCCTCCACTCGAGAACTTTTACATTTAGGTTCCATTATGCCATCACGGTAACACACACTGATTGAAGACTTTTGTCTTATGGCACTGATGTAATTCTAGACGAGATGATGTTGTAAAATTTCCCGAATTCTGCCCATCCGAATTGGATTCGACGATTTACCTCTTTCTTAAAGTTGGATCTACCTAATTTGACTGTTTGTTCAAACTACAAAATGATTATAGCAAAATTATTTAAATTGAACAGTTAGTTTATTAAAGGAAAGGGTCTTTGCCTGTTTGTATGTAAGTCAGCTACTACCTAATAGGCATTTTCTTAACTTAGAGTATATAATATACCAAAGTGTGGTTTAACACTATAAAAAATAAAAAAATATTTTCTTAACTTGCTTTTTGTGGTTTAGGTATAGTCACAATTTTAGAATTCACTTAGCGAAAACTTTATAGTCACAGTCTACGACTTACAAGCGGTGATGACTTGCCCACAAGGTGAGGTAAATTTATGTTAGCAATGTACCTACTAATACGCCATAAATGATTTTTTTAAAGTTAAAAGGTATAACCCATAAATTCTTAATCAAATGGCACACACACCCAAAATGAGGGTGACGCTGTGCACTCCATCATACAGAAGAACATCTCAAGAATTCTTAAGCTGCTCAGTAGCTGCGCATTAATAAAAACTGCAAAGAAGAAGGGGGAGGTATTTTAAAAACGTGTTGACTGTTTTTGTCCTCCTCCTTAGTCGATTCCTTATTATTGAGTGAGGATCGTTACTCCTTCCCATAATCCTGTGGATGGTTGATCTTCATTTGGAGCGATCTGTGGCTTAATGCAGTGCTTTGTTCATCAGCAATTCTAGTTGCGCCGATACCTGGTCAGACCAGCGTTTGGGGCTACATTCTCTTGGTGTTTTGCCCTCTATCTTGCCTGTCACAATAAGTATCTCGATACTATCGGTGCTTCTGTGGGCAATGTGGCCAAAGTATTTTAAGATTCTGTACAGGCAAGTGGTTGACAGGCACTTTTGGTGCTTTAGCTTCAGTTGTTTTAAAATTTAAAAATTAGTTTTATAGGCTGTCCATGGGATTCTCAAAAGGCGTTGACAAACCCACATCTCAAACGCGTCTATTCTCTGCCAATCGGTGGCTTTGAGGGTCCAAATAGGGTTTCTTTTCACATTTACCAAAACAATGTTGTAAAACTTATAATTAAACTAATTTTTTGTATGATTTGTGGCCTTTTGTTTAGTAAATTCATTTAACATTGCGACCATTTTTATAAATAAAAGGGTCTTTTGTGACTTTGTACGTTTCTGGATGAAAGTTACAGTAAATGTTATTTTATAGTAAATAGCAGCTCAAAATACGCATCGAATGATATATGACACATGTATATACAAGATACTATTTACAAAATAATACGAAAAAACGACGACCAAAACTTCAATAGGCTCCCCTGTAAAAAATGTAGTTTTTGAAATATGACCCTTTTGAATTTAATGAGCGAGATGTTGATGAGATATTGAAAATTCAAATTAACTATTTACACTTTTCTTCATAGATCGTATCTTATCGCTTCTTATGAAGACAGAAAAAACAATTTTGCCGTTTATAAATTAGTCATGAAATCGTTTCACAAACGTCACCTAATCATTAATCAAAGCAAATCTTAAGTCGTAGCAATAAAGGTTAATTTGCGTTGGATAGTGTGTCATGTGTCGTGGGGTTACCAGTGGCATCATTTTATTCATTTGTCAGTGGCAATCTCTGCCATTACCGGTAATTACCGGCCACGGTCACTTATCGGGCCGTGTAAGGAGTAGGGTCCGTGTTGACACACGAACAGAGCGACAGGCTTAGCGATAAGCGTATAAACAAGAGAATCGATCATAAAGTCTTTAATCTCTATCAAATTGATTAAAGCCCCACTCTTCCGAGTCCTGGGCCGTCCAGGCATAGTCTGATATTGGCATCGTAAAATACTTGCTGAAGAAAAAATCATCATCATCTCAGCCTGGTTGCACCCACTGCTGGGTATCTATAGTCCTCCTCTTTATTTAGCCAATCAGTCTGGCCCTGTGCATGTGCAATCCTGATCCAAGCTTTCTCTGCCATATTCCCAATATTATCTGACCATCGGGCCGGCGCGATTGTCTGCCTCTTGGACGTTCCGCATCTCTGGGAAGAAAAACTAGTCTTAGAAAATTATTTTGATATTCGTGATATACTTAATTTGGTGGTTATGATCGCAATATTATATTAAAAACTGTTACTGACAGTACTTGGACATTATGTAGCTCACGTTTGTGTCAGATCCGGGCATCTAATGTATCCAGAATTTAATGTGCTCAGATGAACAAGGGCTCTATCTCGCTAGGGCACCATGGTGGCGCCACCACAGTCGCGCCACCAACAAAATGTATGTAAATTACACCAGCCCCCAGCTCCTTGAATAGCAGCATTTACACGCAGAGATCGGCCTGCGGATTTTCCCGCGGATCGATCTCTGCCATTCCAACCTTTGACAGTTTTATCCGCGGATATCCGTAAAGATATCTTTACAGATATCTGTACAGTCCAGATCCGTGCTAAAAACTCTACCGTTTAAAGGCCGCTAGTTTTATCCGCGGATATCTTTACAGATATCTGTACAGTCCACACAACGATCTATTATCATTTAATCTTGGTTATAAGGATTGTTGGTCTTGTTGAGAGGCTTTCTTGGTAGCTTTGTCTCTTTCACACTTGTTGTTGGATTAGTAGTGTGCCCATGTCATTTAAATTTCAGGATATTTTTACTTTATCGCGCTCGACAAAATCAGCGCTTGATTTCGATCCATGGTTTCGATCCTTGAATTCGATCCTTGATTTTGATCCTTGATTTTGATTTCGATTTTGATTTCGATCCTTGATTTCGATCCTTGGTTTCGATCTTGGATTTCGATCCTGGATTTCGATCCTTGATTCTTGAATTTTGAACCTTGAATCTGAAATCTTGAATCTTTGAAGTGACAGCTGTCAAACTTCAAACCGCCATATCTCGGAAACTACTCGTCCTAGACTCCCCGTTCCCAGTTCAAATGAAAGCTATGACCAAGATTTTCATTTGAAGTGACAGCTGTCAAACTTCAAACCGCCATATCTCGGAAACTACTCGTCCTAGACTCCCCGTTCCCAGTTCAAATGAAAGCTATGACCAAGATTTTCATTTGAAGTGACAGCTGTCAAACTTCAAATGGCCATATCTCGGGAACTACTCGTCCTAGACTCCCCGTTCTCAGTTCAAATGAAAGCTATAACCAAGATCTACATTTCAGATGTCATTTTGACAGCTGTTATTGAAAATGTAGATCTTGGTCATAGCTTTCATTTGAAGTGAGAACGGGGAGTCTAGGACGAGTAGTTCTCGAGATATGGCCATTTTAAGTTTGACAGCTGTCACTTCAAATGAAGATCTTGGTCATAGCTTTCATTTGAACTGGAAACGGGGAGTCTCGGACGAGTAGTTTCCGAGATATGGCCATTTGAAGTTTGACAGCTGTCACTTCAAAGATTCAAGATTCAAAATTTCAGATTCAAGGTTCAAAATACAAGAATCAAGAAAAAAACTTTGTAAATTTATACCGTTCCACGCGCCAGTCCAAAATCTGCGGTTATCTGTACAGATATCTTTACAGATATCTTTACAGATATCTTTACAGTCCGGATCCGTGGGAAAAACTTTAGCGTTTAAAGGCCGCTAGTTTTATCCGCGGTTATCTTTACAGATATCTTTACAGATATCTTTACAGATATCTTTACAGATATCTTTACAGATATCTCTACAGTCCGGATCCGTGGGATAATCTCTATCGTGTAAATGCCGCTAATGTCTATCTTTGGTAGCGACCAAAATCGGTCTCAAACTCTTAAATATGACAGTTTAGTGACCACGCAAGTAGCTCTGTCACTCTCATCTCAACGATACCGAACGCAAAAGTCAAAAGTCAAAAGTCAAAAGTCAAATTCGTTTATTCAATAAGATCACAAGTGTACCACTTTGAAACGTCTTAAGAGCTAGGTGATTCTACTCCTGTTCAACAAAAGATACCTACGCGATCGTTTTGACAGTTCGAGATCAATTTGAGGTTTGAGACAAGTTAGACATTCAGCCTGCTGGTGTCTGCTTGGTTGCGCAACCAAGTGGACACCAGGTACATTTCGTTTGTGGTGGCCCAACTATGGTGTCCTAGTGAGATGGCCCTTAGAAATTGGGAGATTCTTAGCCAAAAAATTAAAATTAATTGTAAAAACGGTTCTAGGTAGTAAAATCATGAGACAGAAATAACTACTCTTCTGTTTACCAGATCGAATATCAATGCAAAATGTAATAATAGTTTTATAGTAAAAAAAGGAGAAGATTATAACAGTAATACCTCTGTAAACTTAAGTTTATAATCCGTTTATCGCCTTTCAAACGACAGCAGAGGCCTTAGCGACGGTAAGAATAAGTTATGTGCTGAGGCGAATCTTTAAATCGTTGCTACCACTTTAGCAGCGGATGAAATCGATCGCCATTTTATCCCGTTTTATACATGAAACTAGTTAAAACTAAATGAAAACTATTATTCAAAACTGGGTATTTTTTGTCGTCTTTCGAGGTATGAGGAATGAACATGCATCCGAATATCCAAACATCTAAACATTCGCATTTATAATAATTTAGTGTGATATTTATAAGTGTACTAAAGGGTAATTATTGTACTTTATAATATGTACTTGTCTTATCAGCAATCAGTGGAAGAAATTGACATGAGACCGAAGAAAATAAAAATTGTAGAGGAAACACATCATTGGGACATTATAATAGTAGGTACCTATACAAAGAAAACAACTACCCCAACCATTAAAACACGTAAAATTACATTAGACCGATTGACAACACCAATCACGAAACCTGCATTACATTCCTTCATTAATATTTCATAACTTTTTACTTATACTTGTGTTGTCTATAGTAAAGCCGATTGTCCATCTAAGTTGGTACTTGTTCCGCAAAAAGTTGCACATTGACAGAAAAAACAACCTTAATGAGTTGTGTGAAGATAAAAATACCGGGCGGCAAAATACAAAGGCGGCAAATAAAAGTAGCTTGGATGTGGAGGGCTTGTGTACCTATTGTTTTATATTAACTTGAAATAACAATAGGTAGCGCTTTCAATGGGTAATGCCGCCACAACGAGAGAGAGATGGGTTACATGGTGTTTAAATGTGCAACAATATAGATTTGTTAAGAAAGTAATATTCGAGTGTGCGTCAAAGTGAGAGATTTTTTTTTAAAGTCAAAGTTAAAAAGTCATTTTTAGAATATAAATATTTCTTTATTTGAAATCTGAGAGGAAATCATTCGTAGGAATTAAACCTTTCATGGTGAATCAGCAGACTGATGGTTTAACATAGAGACCAATTTGAGGTTTGAGACAAGTTAATTTGACTCTGACTTGTCTCAAATCTTAAATTGGTCTCAATGATCGCGAAGGTTTCTTTTGTCGCGCTCATCTGAGATAAGACGATGCTAGATTCAGTGTGCAAACTGCTTTTTCATTCATAAATTAGCGCTCTATCTCGCTTTTTGACCTAAGAATTGCGTATTGTGCATCCTACTTTTACTGAGGCTAACTGTGGCTAGCTTCAGTTAGTTAGCATCGGTAAAAGTAAGTAGGATGCACAATAAGCAATTCTTAGACCAAATAGCGAGACAAAGCACTAATTTATGAATAAAAAAGCAATTACTGAATTCAGCATGGTGTAATGTCGGCTTTCGATGTCGTTGAGATGAGAGTAAGTAAGTAAGTTCGTATGAGTAAGTGGCCAACTCTGGTGACGGAGTTTTTAGGCCGCCTAAAGGCCTCCGTCATGGCTTAACGACTTAAAAACCAGAGATGAGAGTGACAGAGCTACTTTCGTGGTCACTGAACTGTCATAATTTGACAGTTTGAGATCGATTTTGATCGCTATCAAAGGTCGATCGGGAGTTAGAATCGTAAATGAAGTTTTGAGTGATATTTAATTATTTGTTTATCAAGAAAGCACTGCTATCTTAGAACGCCATATAATCCCAACCATAGTCCAATCCCGAACATAAGTGGACAATAGCCGACAACGTTCACCTTGTGAACATAATGTTAATGTGAAATACAACATCACATTGTGCAGTCACCGCTGTGCTGTCATTACTGTCGATGTAGGTGACAATTGCCTGACATCTTTAGTTTTGACTGTTCTTTTGTTTCTTCAATTGTTTGGAGTTCATTGACATCTTAGGACAAAAGTTAAGTAAAAAAATCTTAGGACTTTATGTTTTACGAGATGATTTTGACAGCGTCAACATTATAATCATGCCTACACAAGTGCCTTGGACACTGTAGAGGAGTAGGCTTGAACAGCACCTAAACCATGTTCTTAGATACATCTACCCCATAAGAAAGAATGTGAGCCGAGCGCTGCGTGTCACTCTAACTCTTTACAAATCATCTAAAAAGTAAAATTTTTAAACCAATTTTCAACTTCAACTCCCCAAGGAGTCATGCAATAAGATATAACAGCTTATCAAAAGTTCACAGTCTCACAATCTGTGGTACTTTACATGCAAATCGCTACCACTTCGCTACTTCAGCACTTACCTTTTGTTACAAAGATTGTCGTTATGGACGAGAGAGATAGGTTGGTGCTATCTTTATTTCTTTTCGATTGTGCCGAGTCACATTTTGTTTGAAACGCCCTGAGATTCTACTACTGTATTTTAGTGTGTTTATATTTTGTCTATCTCATAACAACAAATTAATGCTTTTGTTGTTATTCAATGGCATGAGCTTTGCATGCATGACTTATTTTTCTGGATATTGCCTAAATTAATCGCTATCTAGCTCTAACTAAAATAATTTTGTGCTACATTTAAGGGCTCGGCGAACGTATCTACTTACCTAGGAACGTAATACCAAAATAATTTAAAATTTGAGCATATTTTTTGTCACTTTACGTTATTATTTGGATAAAGGTAGTATTTATCTAGGTTCCTGTTAAACTTTTGTTTCAAAAAACTTACTATAGAACAAATGAAAAGAAAAAATGCCATTTTTGGTGTACCTACAAAGATTTCAATTCAATTGGCTTACATTTCTTTTTAGGTAAGTTTTTCGGAACAAAAGTTTAACAGGAACCTAGATAAATACCTACTCTCCTAATCTAACAACATAAACTGATATACACATGCTTACATTTTAAATGATTTCGGTATTACGTTTTTATGGAAATTCGCCGGTCGCAGCCCTCTTAAGACCAGATTATAAATTATCACTGATTTAATATTTTTTTAAATACACTCAACAAATTGAAACAGTTTGTCACGTAAGTACCTACCTAAATAAAAAGTAACCCACAGTGAAAAGAGTCGGGCAACTTAAAAACTTGTAGGCTTTTTTATTGTGTGTTTTTGTATGAAACAGTACAAAACTTATCAGTTACCACTTTATTATTAAATTCTGTAGGGATACCATTACTGTATTGTTATCGCTCATAAAACTCGAAAAGTTTTCCGAAACCCAGTTTCAAACTTCTAACACAATTGCCAAAATCCTCTTTACATACAAATCGGGTTCTGCGATCCCAATAACTACCGACTGACATTTTTACTGTGAACCAAAATCACTATCAAAATACATTATCATTTTGAAAGTAACATTATTTTTGAACGTTTTTAATAAAACTGTGTAGTGATGTGAATCGTTGTCGGATCCTGGAATCCGATGATGTTTTTTGTTTTTGTTGGTTGTTGTTTAGTGAACTCAATACGCGGCTGTTCATTTAGTGGTTCGGATTTACAATAAAAACGAAATTTGATCATTGTGGCCGCGATGGCTTTTGTTAAGGGCAGTGACTAACATTTTTCAATTAATGCAGCAAGTTTTAACGGGTTAATATGCAAAGAATCTCGATCGACTTAAAACATTTCTATTTAATACAAATTAAAGTCAGAATCGTAATTTAAAACCACTTATTTAAGTGTAATTTGTAGTTAAATTGTGTAGTTTCTTTAAACAAACACATAACATGTTGAAGTTGTTTTGAACAACTTACTTTTTAATATTTTAAATATTTTTATTATCTATCGTAACGGTGAGAAGATTTAATTTATTCTATTCATATTAGTCACTTATTGGCGAACTCTGTTGCTAATTGGTCAAATGACATAAAATTAATTACTAAATTATGCAAACTAGTGGCTTTTATCAATTATACAAAGTCAATAAAGTATATTAATATTTTAATTTATATGAGAATTAAAAATTCACACACTTTAATATACGAATAAATTAATAAAACACCGATGCAGACATCATCACTTCACATAAATTATAAGGTATGAAACTTATAAGCCAAATTAACTGTCAAGTAAGCCTGAAGAAATAAATTATAATAATCAAGATATTTAGTTAGATAACTCAAATTACTTAAAATATGCATAATTCTAAACGTATACCGTTTGAGGAAAGCTTGTGAACAAAATTCTCGCGTACATTAATGATAGGAGATGGGAAATACATTCTTAGCATTAGCATTGAGATCGTATTGGAATCAGCCCAAAACACAGGCCCAAGGCGCAGTAGACATTCTCTAGGCATTCAAGATCCTTACATGTTTGATCATGTTTACATTTTGTAGCAGTTAGCATTCCATATTAAACAGGTTGCACGCCCATCGCCGACTATTTTAACACTGTTTTACCCTCAAAACCCTTTAGGGCGTCTTGCACCACATTCTTAATAGTATTTAAGCTAGCGTTAACTTAATTTTTGTATGTGTTTAATGCATTTAGGTAAGCTAAAAACAATTAAGAATCGTGTTGCAAGACTCCCTTAGAGTTCTTGTTGTTTTACATATTTTTCCAAAATTTAAAGTCCGTTGCACGGCCGGAACTCGATCCCACGTTTTTGGGACCAAAAGTCGAGACACTATCACTCGGTTAATAAGTCATACCTTACTTACTTACTTATTTCACTTACCGATGAAATTCAACATTCCTGCCAGGTGGAGTGACGATCTGCGAAAGGCTGTCGGCACAAGTTGGATGTGTCAAACTGAAGACAGGGCGCAATGGCGCTCATTAGGAGAGGCTTATGTCCAGCAGTGGACTGCTATATGCGGATGATGATGATGATGATATTCAAAATATTTTTTTAAACTAGCAGCCCCTTAACAGGTCATTTGCCGCGTTATCAGATCATCGCCTGCGCTGTCCAGTGTAAATAAATCCAATATTTTACTGCCCCACCATTGTTATGCTCATTAACCTTTGTCTCATTAGATGCCTTCATATCTAAAGTTACTGTTGCCGCCGATGACAGTTCACGATTAGATTCCTTTTTTTGATTTTTTTGTTCTTAATTTTTACTCTTTTTATAAGGATTTTAACCTTTTTGGATAATAGGGTTTTGTTGTGGTCAGTTCTTTGTGACTAGATTGAAATGAACTGCTAGTAATGTTTTTTACTTTAGTTTTAGTTTATTAAAAATGATAAATGATAAATTAATAATTAATTATTTTTCAATGATAAATTTTATTATTCGTATTCTTTTTAACCCCCAATGAAAAAGAGGGGTGTTATAAGTTTGTAGCATGTATCTGTGTGTATGTCTGTGGCATCTTAGTTCCTGAATTAAATTACATTTCTTGGTGTGGTTCTTTTTTTTAAATTGACGTGATCGAAATGGTTCTTAGCAATAATTTATGAAGAATGTTCAGGCGTTTGAAGATCATCAGCTCTTTTCTTAGATGAGGAAAGGATATTATGTCGAGGGTTTTTCATTAAATTTTAATTTAATTGCTTGCTAATTTTTGTTCGTTAAAAATAAAAAATAAAGTAATTTGTTAAGTACATAAAAGTATTTTCCTTTAATTATTTTTGTGTTCGATTGTTTTTTACTGCCCACAATGTGGTCAATAGGTTATAAAAAATCAATTTTATTGTTGAAATGTGATAGCCATTAAGGCCGTTTACGACCATGCGAATTTGTTTAAATGAGTGATTTATTGGTGTTTAAGTTGAAATTGGGGTATGTACTTATCTTAAAATTTTTGTAAAATTGTTTTTTTATGTAAACAAAATTATTGATTGCATGCTTCAAAAATTTTAATGAGTTTTCTGTTAGGGATTGTTATCATCATTAATTTTGAAAGGCAATCCGTCAAAAACCAGATAATAAGAAACGGTAATTATTTAACACGACTACATTGACAATGAGCACAGAACAAAAAACCAATAGGGGCATTATTTTCAATATTAATTCAAGTGCTGCAGATACGTTTGATGATTAAAAAAAAACCACATACGATAAACGTATTTAAGATAATTATGTTTTTAAGACCTGAAGCAAAATAAATTTCTGTCTACTTAAATTAAGTATTGCTACAAAAAGAAAATGAGAAAAAAAAATCTCATTGAAGTAAATAATTAAGTAATTATGATTTGTTTTCTAAGCAATATCTAGAATTGATAAAAAAAGTATTTTTGTGTATTACATTATGTACCTAATCATAAAACAAAGCATCTATTCCTGAGGACAAAACCACAATCTCATCACACTCTTCTCACTTTATAACAAGGTACTTACTCGAAGCGCTCATGGCGTAGCTTGCTTCTTGATAGATAGTTGAAGTTAAGCAACAGTCTGAGCAGTCACAATTTGGATGTGAGACCGCAAATGGCATTAACAACTGAGCGCTTCCGTCTTCGGCGAGTTAAATTGTCGGTCCCGACTTTTAAGTCGTTAAGCCATGACGGAGTTCTTCAGGCAGCTTAAAAATCGTGTCACCAGAATTAGGCACCAGGAGCAGAGCTCATTCAAACTTAATATTCCTACTAACTTTTTGGTAAACTAAAATAGGTTTGCGTATGATTTTTTTTTTAACTCTGCCTGATGTAAAGCAACAGTGTTGTCTAAGATGGAGCACGCTAACCTAGAAGGAACCTATTGACTCTCGATTTGAAGACATCCAAATTATAGGTTCTTTTCTGGAAATAAAGACCCCGGCAGGGAGTTCCACATTTTTGCTGTGCGTATGAAAAATGTAGACTCAAAAAGCTTTTACTACTTATTTTCTAAAATAAATATTCAGTCTTCTCTCGTAGCTGTGTCCATGGACAAGGTTTGACAATCGGTCGGCGAGCGCAAAGGCCTGATGAACAGGTGTTGTCGCGCCCTTCGATAGGGTAGGCCCTTTCTGCGTCCACGACGCCGCTTCGAAGGCGGAGCGAGGTAAGAGAGGTCGCGGGTAATTACAGTTGTGTTATCTACACACATCTACACACAAAATAAAAAAAAATCCTCTTTATAATATTATTAATAGTATAAAGAGGATTTTTTTTTTTTGTTTTTTTTTTGTTTGATTGTAACGAATAGGCTCCGAAACTACAGGACCGATTTCAAAAATTCTTAATGTATGTAATAGCTAAACTCTTGAGGAAGATTAAAGGCTACTTTTCATCATCATCATCATCATTATCACCATCATAAACCTCACTACGAGGACAACACTGCGAGGGCGATGCCAGTAGATAAATAAAACGGGAAATGTCAGCTTAAGGCTGCGTTTCCACCAGAGATGTGCGATGGAAATGTGTCGTGCGAGGATGTCTAGCTGTGCTGTGAAAATGTGTGGGTGTTTCCACCAAAGCTGTGCGATGAAAATGTGCCTACGAGGTTGTGTAGCGGAGCTATGAAAATGCGCATTAATGTGTGGTGCGAGGATGCGTTGCGAAGCTGTGAAATGTGTCGACGGGGGTGCGTTCCTCGCAATACATCCCTCGCAACACATCCCTCGTACACATTTCGAGTTGCTGACGTTTCGGACACAATATCTTGGGACACAGTGTCCCAAACGACACTTTTGATTTTAATATTTTTGTTACTGTCGTTTCGGACACCATTAAAAATAGCTGCATTGGACAGTCGGATAAAAAACAGGTTTTTACTGAGGCGCGACGGCGATACAGCTAGATGACCAAATAGATGCATAGCAAAGTCACACTCTCTCTATCTCTTTATTTTATAGCTCTATTTCGCTCTATTTTGCACCAATCCCGTGCAAAAATCCCAAGGACAACAACAAAACAATTCGTCTTGCGAGTAAGTGAAGGTCAGTGCAGTGCCAACAAGGACACGCATCGTTCAAGTTTAACAGTTAAAAAATTATGTGGCAGTTTTTAGTGTTTTTTATGTTTTTTGGGGGTAAGTTAAATAATGCAACTTAGTTTAATATTCATATAATAATAACGTAAATACAAAAATTAGACGAACCTACCTAATTAATTATGTTTACCTACTACCTGACGAATATTAATTATGTTTATTTCTGTAAGATTTTGGTACTACTTTCAGTAAAAATTAGTACCTACCTACCTACTTAGGACTTAATGCTAAGAGTATGGCTTTATCTCCTGACTAAGACATTTTGTGAGAGTGTGATTTGATTAAGACATTTTTTCACAAACAATAGATATAGGATTCATAAAATCAGTAAACAAAAGATTTGAGATAAGTTTCGTGGAAGAACAGAAGCCGAGCGAATGCACGCAAAATTGATATTTATGTTCTCCTGCTAAGCTTATTATCGTTTGGGTGGGGTAGCGTGAGAATCGATTTAAAAAGCACGGTATTATAGTAATAATAAATCATTTATTCAATAAATAAAGTTTAAATTGCCTTAACTATGTTAGTTAACACCTTGTAAGTATTATAGAACACTAGTGTTAGATGTTTCAGTCTCCCTCGTTATTCTTACAACAAATTACGCGATACATTTTGTTGAAATTTTGTTATAATCTCACAGTAGGTATTACAATCTAAATACCACTAATCAAATACCTAATAGAAAACTGTTAACATATTTATCTAAGTAAGTATATATTTTTTTAGGAGATGGAGAACCAGCAGGCTCTTCTAATCCCAACCGAATTGGATTCGACATAGTAACGTCAAAGCGCGGAAAACCAGTAGTTCTGCGAGCAGGCTACAAATATAACAAAAGACGTACTAATAAAGATAACTCAACCAAATGGCTGTGCACCAAAAGAAGGATATGCAAAGCTGTGCTAGTGATAGCAAGCAACAATTGCATCGTGAAAGAAGACAAGCACAACTGTATCAGTGCGCGTTCCAGTTACGTTAGTATAAAAATTCATTGGTTTAAACTATTGATTATCTGTGATTTTATACATACATATCCTGTCTTAGAATAATAAAAGAAATCTTTGAGATATTTTTAAGTCATCATATTTAGATAGGTACCTAAGTATACAAGATGTTGATTTATATCAAAAATACGCTATGAATGAGACTTGTTGTTTTTTTAACATTAATGTGAGTCACCACACGCTCGCAAAGCAATTTGATTAGCTTTATCATATCATCGATCGAGCGAGCGAAGCGAGCGAAGATCTTAGTGGTAAGTTGGGCGATTTTGCTTTGTATGTTTGTATGTTTGTATGTTTGTATGTTTGTATGTTTGTATGTTTCACGAATTGTTGTTCGAGCATAACTGTCGAACCGTTCATCCAATCTGCATGAAACTTGGTAGGTCAATAGGTTGTGGTAAGGAAATTTACGGTGGAGCATATGAGCTTAATCGATGAAGGGGTTGTGAAGATATTGGGTTCCCAAGGGGGTAAAAAATTATGAAAGTTACACAAATATATTGAGTGGGGTGTCATACGAAAGGGCTTATTTTGTACATTCCAAAATGGTTTTTATTTTTAATCTAGGATGTATAGTTTTTGAAATACGACCAAAGACCAAAAACTACGAAACCAGAGCTGCAAGAGCTCCCGTTTCATAGAGTTTCGATGTCTTCGTAGCTCATTGACTGGTCGGTCTTAAAAAGAGAGTGGCATCGTTGCGGTTTGGTTTGCAATGATTTTAGATGCTACTTGATTTATTTTCATGATAAAAAAAAATTTGATAAAAAATGAAAATAATTGGGGTAAAAAAAGTTAAGTAAACAAAATATTGAGTGCGGTGTCAAATGTCTTTATTTGTACATTCTAAAATAGTTATTATTTTTATTCTAGGACGTATACTTTTAAAAATACGACGAGAATTCATAAATATGAAATAAATGAAAAATTAGACACGACATTATGTATTGCATGCATGCTAGTATTTTTTACCATGAAGAGCTAGCGCAATAGGCATACCCGGCAGTAGTAGCACTTGAAATTATAGGGGTAGTCAGAAGAAAGTCCAAATGTTGGCCATCTACGGTGCGCGAGATCTCAGTTCGGGGCGAACTACTAGTTTATTATATTTTGCTTAATTTTTTTTTACCTGACTGTACTCAACAGCTTCAATAATTTGATGGTGTCCGAAACGACAGTAACAAAAATATTAAAATCAAAAGTGTCGTTTGGGATACTGTGTCCCAAGATATTGTGTCCGAAACGTCAGCAACTCCACATTTCTCGCAACACATCCCTCGCTTGTTTTGTATGCGCAAAAACCTAGCTCCGCTGAGCCGTTTCCACCAGAGCTGTGCTGACCCATTCCCCGCTACGCATTTTCGCACATCTCTGGTGGAAACGCAGCCTAAGAGCGTTTACACATTATCCTATCTGATATCGGTATCGGACACCGATAATATTATCTAGACAAGTAAAATGTATGAAATACTAGCTTCCGCCCGCAGCTTCGCTCGCATGGTACCCAGATAAAAAGTACCCTATTTCCTATTCCCGGTCCTCATCTTATATCTATATTTTAAATTTTAACCAAATCGGTTTTGTGGTTGTTGAGTTATAGAGGAACAAGCATACATCCATTTATCCATCCATCTATCCATCCATCCAAACACCCAAACTTTCGCATTTATAATTTTAATGTGAAATGTGATATTAATGTGATTAGTGTGATGTAGTGTGATAAGCTAGTTTTTGGCTATCTCTGTTAACGTTATAGTTGTAAGATTTCTTTAGATAAACCAAATGATAGTTTCATTTTTGTCTAAACTCATAACTTGGGCTGCACCATTATCGATGCGGCTTTTCAGTTAAATGCCCGCTGACCAATAGTGCCAATTTGTTGCACATTATCTACTAACAGAAGGACAAACTGACGGATTGGCATGTACTAAGTGTATGTGGGAGGCTGAGAAAAATGCTCTTTAATATTAATGGTCAACCTTTAAGGGAAGATAAAGGCTTGTTGATGGATTTTGTACGATTTTAGATATTTGTAAAGTATCTATTTATTTACTCGTAGCTATGTTTTACTAGCAAATCTGCGGGCTTAAAAAGGCCGTTATTGCAAAATCACAATAAGAATTAACTTTATGCCGTCTCTGTTCACTCTCAGTCAGTTAAATGAGACGGCATATACTTAAAGCGGCCATTTTAGCCTCGCTGAGCTATTTTCAATATTTACTTCACTTAAATAGTGCATTTAATAACAGAAACTAATTTACTACATTTTTACATAACTTTACAACGGTCTTATGCATAAAAATTTAGTGCGCCGTCCAGGCGTTGTTAGAGCGCTCTTTTGTTTGTGGAAACAACGCTCTAGTGAGCTTGGTTGGCGCACTAAGTTTTATGCATAAGACAGTAAATCTTTTATTTTCAGCATTGCGAGTCGGTGGAAGCGCTCGTGGCGTATCTTGCTGAGACGTTCGTTTTGGGCGGTCACAATTAGGATGGGTGACCACTATTGGCATTAAAAGTGTTGTTAAAGATAGCCCATATAAAAACATTTTCTATGGCTCTTCAGAACCCAAGATACTTCACCGAAGACGATTCGCCCCAGCGTCCATTTTCCAGTCAATAGGCCACATTCATAACACACTTAGCTCTTGGAATCGATACCGTCCAGTCAGGAGGTCGAAAGCTTTGTGACACGGAATGCGGTGCGACAGCGGTACGACACAGAACAAATAAACGTAGATGTTTCTACGGTTTGGGTGCATACAATGTTTAACTGCCGATTATTATTTAAAAAAAATTTGCTGATGATTACTTATTCGTAATAAACACTTCTACGAACTTCTACGAAACGTAATAGCCCTTCTGAAATAAACCCTGTACTCTTGTAGTTTGTATTTACTTTTAAATTTGTTCATCACTATCATCTCAATCCACAATACTCTTATAACTAATAACTGTTTCACCAGGATCAAACGAATGCGTGACCTCTAGCTAGTAGTATTAACAACTGGACGCCTACCGCGAATTGATGACTTCTTGTACCATCTCAAGCACCGAAGCTGAAGCTGAAACACAGTTTTCAACTAGTTCGGGAGCCTATGGATTCAATATTAACCTGTATCACTTGATTGTGTCAAAAAAAACCAATTTTACTTTAAAAAAAAAAAGCTCTTCGAGAAGATGATTAATTCTATCACATAAATTAATTTCAATCTTAAATAACATTTTAGCTTTTAAAACGCACTCGTACCGCAACCGGTCGAACCTATGTGACACCGACCGTGAGAACATTCAATTAAGCGGGCGAACTTAATTGCAACTTGATAAAGTTAAGTTGGGTCTAAGTGAACTATCTTCGCAACTTAGTTAACTGACCATTATCTTTGGCTTTGTGCCGCGGTAGCGCCGTACGCGCCTAATTGGGGGTGGAGGGTTGTTGGAGTAGTGTGGATGCAAGGTTTTGAAGTTCAGCGGTGTAGTTTGAGCTGCAGAGTCATTCTGTAAACTCACTTCGAACGTCGAAGAGCTGATTCCGCTGTGAGATTTCACTTTTCGTATTTGAATCTTATTCGAAACTAGCTGACCCGGCAAACTTCGCATTGCTTCAAGCATACCTAAATGGAGAGAAAGCATGTATAAAGGGAAGCAGAGAAGCTTGGTAGGAGAGAAGCAGGGAAGCATGGAAGAGAGAAAACCCATACCCATATCCATATCACCAAAAAGTTGAATGAAGGTCCTGACTCCATCATCATATCAGCATTGTGTTTCACTCATCAAGCTCTTTCATTTGATACCCATATCACTAAAAAGTTTGATGGAACAGTAGGGTGGAGTGAAAAATATTTTTTTTTAATTTTACTTTTCCTGTATTACCAATCGACGTTCCATAGCATATGGTGTATAAATGCAAAATTAGAGCTTCCTGAGATAATATCTTCAGGTGGCGCAGAAGGTATGAATTTTTTAATGAAATCAATTTTCGAGGTACAAATGAAGGATGTTTTAAATGGTCATTATTATTTATTTTTTTAAATATTACACTGAATATTACTAAGTTATAATGTAAATAATAAAAAACTTGCAAAACTTTTACAATATTATTGTACAAATTATCCATAATAGGAAACTGAAATAATGAGAAAAACTGAGCTTTGCTTTTGTAAAACGGTAATCTTGCCTCAATTTAATCCAAATGCGAATGAAACTATCTCTTGCATTTGGGTTCACAAACTGAAAGTAAAGCTTCTGTTACAAGCTTGACACACCTTTTACTGCTTGAGTGTGGCAAAGAAACCTCTCAAAATCAAGGGCAGCGTCTGAAATTTTTCGATTTCGGTATGGTCAAATTTCATCGTCATCGGAGGTTCTGTTATGTTTTTTTTTACCCAATCTATCAAATTACAATAAGTTCTGGTTTTCTTGAGCAAATATCATCATCGTCTGATTCCATAAACATTCCAAAAGAACACTATTTTCAATTAAATAGATGCAGAAGTACTTGGACTATCGATCGTTTTTGTAAAAATATAATATCATATTTTCACTATCTAATTTCATAACGTTGGATAAATTTAGTTGCTTCTTTAACCAAAGACCCTATAAATATTTTAATAACACAACTGTAGCCTTTTTAAAGGGTTTCTTCAGCAGCAGGGACTTCATTTACATACATTTCTAGATATACACTTGCAAGTTAAGTTAATCATTACAGCTGAGCGCTACAGTGCTTCGGAGGGCACGTTAAATTGTCGGTCCCGGCTTTTAAGTCGTTAAGCCATGATGGAGGTCTTTAGGCGGCCTAAAAACTCCGTCACCAGAGATGGCCACTAGCTCATATAAACTTACTTACTTTACTCGCAAGTTGCGACGCCAAATAACTTTTTCACAGAATGTTCGTAGAAAAGCTGGTTTTTGCTGTCACTGCGCAATGTTTTCATACTTTTGTACTTCTTTTAGCACAGAATCAGTCTTGCAACAACTGTTGATAACTAATAGTTGGAATTGAGGCTTTTTCGCATAGGTTTTCGATGTCAGAAGCAATAATTTCACATAGGGTTTTTAATTGAAGGACGTCTTCATTATTCAACACAATCAAATCATTTCTCATCCACAAGTAGCACTTTATAACATCACAATACGTTGCCAGGGCAGTCCTAGTTCATTTGAGAGGTTTGCCAAACACAGGACAATGCAAATTTTTTCTTATGTTAGTCATTTTTAAACTTTAGATTTACTTGGTTGCACGCAGTGATTTTAAAGAAAAAGTTGGAAAGTTTAAGGTGTTTTTCTTCGTTTTTTCACGATAAATTGACCTTTATTTATTAATAATACTAAAGTTCACCCTTCTAAAAGGAAATTAAAATGAGCAATATTTACTTATCACGCTAATTGGACATTAAAAACTTCAATTTGCGGATAAGTTACTTTGTGCCACTTTTGTTATTTTGTCACTTAGTGCGCCACCTCTAAACAATATCGTAGAGGATTGGTTTTTTGCATGTATTAAGCTTTCATATAGGGTCATCGATTAATAATACAGGAGATTTAAAAAAAAGTAAAAAAAAATTTTTTGCCCTTTTCACTCCACCCTATGGAACAGGTCCTGACTCCATCATCAAATCAGCTTGCTGTCACCATATTATTGCATTGTAGTCCGAACTATACAGACATGCTGAGTTCCTAGTTTCAACTCAATCGGCCTTTTTATTGAGGAGTTCTGTTGAACAGCTCCTGACTCCATCAGATCATGACCTTGAAATTTTTACGGGACAATATTTAAAGTACCGACTTTTTAACAAAAAAAGAATCAATGAAATCGGACTACGCGTTGATGAATTACAACCAGATACTCATTTTGACTTTCATCCCCTCTCCCTAGGGAACCATGCTAAAGGATTTGGCCGAATACTGCCCCAGAGAACCGAATATCGAATTAGACTATGCGTCTGAACAATATTATTTAAATAAAATATCACAAAATTAACTGGTACATACAGAATACTTAGATATCTCGTGCCATGTGGGAATATAATTATGTTATTTTATTAGTAACTTTAGTCACTTCCGGTACTACAGTCCGTAATGCCTCTCCAGACTCACGGCGAGAAGTTTCACCGAGACTTCTCGAAGAACAAACAAATTATCCACACTCTCAATTTTCTCACTCGTGATCTGTTTGAAATCCTTTGTCTCGGCCAAAAATAGGTACCGACACCGAAGCGCGAGAACAAGAAGGCGAGAAACTCCTCACATTCACGCTTCTCGGGTTTTGTCGGGGTTTCTTGCCGAGAGTCTGGAGGGGCTATTAGGTATCACAGAGAATATTTTTATCAGATAGACCTACCTTCTTTTTCACGGTTGACATGACACTCAAATAGTAAACAAAACAGACGGACAAGAATTTGACAGATGTAAAAGGAATTTCGTTGAGTTTCAGTTGTGTGATTGTGTTGTGATGTGATTTATGAGGATTTATCACATTTTATTTAAAATTACAAAAAGTACTGACGCCTTGGGATATGCATACTGACTAAAATGGAAATGGGCTGGACATGTAGCCCGTCTACACGATGGAAGATGGACTAGGAGAGTTACGAATTGGGAGGGTCCAAGAGGTCGACGTTGCATAGGAAGACCATACGCTCGCTGGGACGACGACATCAAGAAAACTGCTGGACCAAACTGGCTCCGAGTAGCACAAGACAGGGACAGATGGCTGGCTTTGGAGGAGGCCTTCACCTTAGGGGTTCTCTAGTACCTACTTAGATTATAAGCATTAGTGATAAGAAAAAAATGTTAATTATAGAGAATTAAAAGGCTTTTTATTTTATTTATTTATATCATATTTTATTTTAGGTGGTAAGTACAGAATCACTGCACATGAGTGTTGATAATTTTATTGATGAAATTCCCAATTTTTCCTAAGTACTTTTCTTTTTTACTTTAAATTGTAGGTACTGGGAGCAGCTGCGTGCGTCAAGCTGCAACAGCCTCCTTCAGGCGATAGCCGACAGGCCTGACTTTCATCTTATTCAGTCTTGGGAGTCAAGGCATGCCATCTTGGCAACCTATACTTGCCATTGACTGTCCGGTTGTACCTACTTACCACTCAAATGTGCCACCGATTTTTGCCTACCTACTAATACTAACATAATATAAATGAATGATAATATTTTCACGTGAAAATTCCCGTGTGTTAAATAATATATGGATGAAAGTCTGAAATAAAGAATTTTTATTTTATTTATTTTCCATACCCTAGTTCACTTAAAATTCTGCCAGTCCATAATAATACTTAATAAATAATTATTGTTGGACATTACACACAGCGCCATCTATCCCCAAAGTAAGCAAAGCTTTTACTATACGAACCTAAAAAATATAGTTTCCTAGGTTCATCCGTTCATGCTGGGCGTCACAGCCTGCTGCTTTAAATTAGATTATCTTTTAAATCCCACTTTAAAAAGGAAGAAGATGAATGGAGTCTCACTATAAAATAAAAAAACAAACCCAAAAATCCCAATTTGATCATGACGCAAGCATTCTTTCCTGTGGGCATCTGTGGGGCAAAATTGTTCTAGGAATCGGCCATGTCCTTTCGGGATAAAAAGTATTGTATATTAGACCTCGTAGTAAGCACTCAAATAATACCAAGTTTCATTTAAATCCATCCAGTAGTTTCGACGTGATGCGCGGCCAAGACACAGACAGACAGACAGACAGACAGACAGACGGACAGACAGACAGACATGAATGAAAAAAATCACAGTTTTGGCTTCGGTATCGATTATAGAGTGCCCTCGAAAAAAATTTTTCTAAATATCTTCAATGTACAGAATTTGACCTGTTACAGTTTTATTATAAGTATTGATTGATTGATTTGAATCTTACAATACATTCTTGTGTATTTAGTGAACTCGGTCACTTAGAGTGAATTCGAAGTGAGTCTACAGAATGACTCTGCTAAGCGGTGTTGGTAAACTATGGTAAGCCATGGATGACTGCGCAAGTGGAATTAACATTTGAGTGCTTCCGTGTTTCCGACCAAGAAGTCGTCAGGGTATTTCAATATGCCGCACGGCTCATTAAACCTTGGTTGTATTCGGAAAGAAGTGTGTCAGGATCGTAGCAAGTGGAGATCTGTGGTCTACCCCTACGATGGGAAACAGGCGTGAGTTTATGTATGTATGTATTCGGAAAATGAGCAGCGATCAGGATCGACAATTTAACGTGCCCTCCGAAGCACGGAAGCGCTCCGCTCGTAATGCCACTTGTCACCATCCGAATTGACCGCGCACAACGTCGTCGTTTAACTTCAACGACCAATAAAGAACGTACGCAAGCTACGCCACGAGCGGTATAGAGAAGGGTGTATCCACACTATGATATCGGTAGCATGTCCGGTGACCGTCCAGGGTTCTAATCGAGTTATTGTGAGCGGCACAATGTGGCAATCAGCGGTGCAGTCCATGCGGCCACTTCAGGTGCCTGTCTGTGACTTTCAGAACTTCATATTTGCAAAGTTTTGGCAGTAATGTATGATGGAAACTAATGAGAGCAGTTTCCTGTGAAAACCAACTAAGAATATTGTCAATTAGTTGAGCGAACAAGCGGGACATAATATCGCTGATTGTCTAACTTGTCCCAAACCTCAAATTGGTCTCAAACTGTCAAATCTATTGCATAGGTATCTTTTGTTGCGTTCGGTCTCGTTGAGATGAGAGTGACAGAGCTACTTGCGTGGTCAGCAAACTTACATATTTGAAAATGACCAATTTTGGTCGCTATCGAAAATAGACAATCAAGGGTGTCATTTTCGTACATTTTGTTTGTGGTGGCGCAACCATGGTGACCATGGTGGGTGACCTAGAGAGATTTCCATTTCATGAGTAGGCCCTTCGAAACTTTAGAATAATGATTATAAGAGTATCCAGGATGCTTCATTATGATATCACTTCGTAAGTGCCTGTCTCTGACTTTCAGAACTTCACTTATATTTACAAAGTTTCAGAAGTACGATAATTATCAGCGTTATGTGGATAGTTTGCTGTAGGTAAAGATGAATATTGTCAATTGCTTGCTGAGTTCTGGCGATTTTCAGTGTCGGGATATTAAAATATCAGCTAATGTAGTTACATAAATCTGGGAATATTTAACTTCAATAAAAACAAAAACAAATTACAAAGTCAATACCGTAACCGAAAAAATAAACAGCGTTTATTTTCAACCTTTAACAATAAACTCTGAACACCTCACCTACAACTTAATTTAAGATTTAATATTGACCCATAAATAATCCCCAATACAACCTCAATATATTACTGTCAACGAAAAGCAATTTTGAACCGAACTCATATCAGAAACATTGTTTTTAATTGCAAAAAATTGTTTGGATAATAACTCCGTACGGTGGTCGCATTAAGCTGGAGAAATATTACTATAGATACGGCATAGTTGCTTTCAAATGATACCAGAGGTGTCTCTTTATATTATAATTATTGTTAAAAATAAAAAACATAGTTAATTGATTCAGGCGTGACTTTGCGGAAGTCCATATTCAGATTTTTTTGAAAGTTTCAAAATATCTAGTACTCCTCCGCCAATCTATACCAAAAAAGATTCGTCAAAAAATTCACGCTAAAGCCACCCAACCACCCACTTTCCACAGCCTAACCTTACTATGCCAGGTTAGTCAGGGCAAATCCAGGAACAGCACCAGCGCGAAAACAAAAACAAAAACTTGATGGTCTTCGACACATGTTTCACCCCTCCACGGGGCATCCTCAGGAAATAATTGACTCCCTCTGTGTGCTTGCGCAGACGTCTTGTCGCTTCGAGCGCCGAACAGAAAGTGGTTGGCTCACTTTCTGTTCCCGGATTTGCCCTGACTAACCTGGCATAGTAAGGTTAGGCTGTGGAAAGTGGGTGGTTGGGTGGCTTTAGCGTGAAAATTTTGACGAATCTTTTTTGGTACAGATTGGCGGAGGAGTACTAGATATTTTGAAACTTAAAAAAAAATAAAAAAAATAATGAAAAATGAAATATGATTACGACTCCAAGGCGAACTGTATAATAACTGTATCACAAAAAAACCAAGTGAAAAAATTAAAAAAAAAACTGACTTCAATGACAGACATAGACAAGACAAGACAGAGACAGGAAACCGTTCTCATTTAAACTGACGGTTGTCTGTCTCCTGTTTCTTTCTCTCACCACAACAAAGCCTGTCTCTGGTTTCGGTCTCTGACGCGAACCACTCCCTTTAGCCACCTGCAACCCACGGACTTGTGAATGTCGTCAGCCCATTGTGCCAATGGACGTCCTCTATTACCTACCCATTTGAAAATACCCATTTGCAAGTCATGGACGAAAGCTAGTTTAGCAAAAGCTTATCCTTCCTACATACCCGCGCACGCAAACAATACAAAATAAACTTAGCAAAAACGAAAGCCGGTTATACACAATGCGTGCGGAGCGTTGCTTGACGTTTTTATCATTTCGAGCGGAGAACAAAGGGTGAAGGCTTCCTGTTGAGGCTGCATCACCATTCTTGTGAAGCGGCTTGGACACACGGTCAACTCGTTCAGGCAACTGTAACAAACAAACATCAGTCAACATAATAGTTTTAGGATGTTTATATCACGCTGTTGCTTTACATCAGGCAGGGTGTGGTCAAACGCGAACCTACTTCAGTTAAAAAAAAATGTTCATCGGATTCATCTTCCTATACAGGTGAATTTTTGAGATGGGGCAGTAAGGGCAGCTACCTTAACCGTTGTAGCTAGAGGAAAACGTTCTTAGGAGACTGCATTCACAGATTTTGAAAAATATGTACAGTCAGCGAGAAAATGGGCCATTTACACAACAACTTTTTTTGATGCCAATCGATCCTGTTTCATATAAGGATAAAAAGGCTCTTTCAGACCAACTGAGGTTAGAGTACTAGAAAAGTCAGGAATCGCTAAAATGTATTTCTGAGACAAGACAGTAAGGGCTACCTTAACCGTTGTAGCTACAGGAAAACGTATTTAGAAGACTACCCTTAACTTTTGAAGATATTTCAACCTGCATCCACAGATTTTGAAAAAAATGTACAGTCAGCGAGAAAATGGGCAATTTACATAAAAACTTTTTTTGATGCCAGTCGATCCTGTTTCATCTAAGGATTAAAAGACTCTATCGGACCAACTGAGGCAAGAGTACTAGAAAAGTCAGAAAACGCAAATAACTTTGATTATACATTTCGTACGAAATCATTTTGTCATTTGTCATAATTTTTCATCATTTTATCGAAATATCTTCAAAAGTAAGGGTAGTCTCCTAAGAACGTTTTCCTGTAGCTACAACGGTTAAAGTAGCTGCCTTTACTGCTACGTCTAAAAATACATTTTAGCAATTTCTGACTTTTCTAGTACTCTTACCTCAGTTGGTCCAAAAGAGCCTTTTAATCCTTAGATGAAACAGGATCGACTGGCATCAAAAAAAAATTTTATGTAAATTACCCATTTTCTCGCTGACTGTGCATTTTTTTTTCAAAATCTGTGAATGCAGGTTGAAATATCTTCAAAAGTTAAGGGTAGTCTCCTAAATACGTTTTCCTGTAGCTACAACGGTTAAGGTAGCCCTTACTGTCTTGTCTCAGAAATACATTTTAGCGATTCCTGACTTTTCTAGTACTCTAACCTCAGTTGGTCTGAAAGAGCCTTTTTATCCTTATATGAAACAGGATCGAGGATCGATTGGCATCAAAAAAAGTTTTTGTGTAAATGGCCCATTTTCTCGCTGACTGTACATATTTTTCAAAATCTGTGAATGCAGGTCGAAATATTTTCAAAAATTAAGGATGGTCTCCTAAGAACGTTTTCCTCTAGCTACAACGGTTAAGGTAGCTGCCCTTACTGCCCCATCTCAAAAATTCACCCTGTATATTGTGCCCTTAGGCATTTGTTTAAACTGTTTAAACTCGGTCCCAACATGACAGTTTTTAAGATTCCAAACATAGTGCGATTCAGATCCAAGTATCTTTTAAAAATCGTGATTTGCTTTAATTAAGGGAACACTGGGGTTGAGACTCTTTCTGATTTTGTTCTTTTTACACAGCCTAATAAGCCTCCCCTAATACGCAATAAGAATACCTACTTAAATAAAAATACCGACTTCAATGTTATAAGCTGAGCAACTTTCTGCACTCTTCAGGTGCATTTCTGTTCATAACTTCGAAGATCCTCGACAAATCCTCACCAAATTTTTAAGGCACCACATAGAGCCCTTTCAAACAAATAAATAATTTTTCAAATCGGTCTAGGCATCTTCGAGTGATCGGGGAACGAACAAAAAAGACGAGTGTGCTTTAGAGCACACGACTGAACGCTCTCGTCACGCATTCACCAGCTTACTCCCAAAGTCAAGCGTGCGTAAAGAAGTTTTACTTCAAAAAAGAGTAATCGGGGAACAAACATAAAAAAATTGAGAACCTCCTTTTTTTGAAGACGGTTATCAAAGCCTTTTTTTATCGAGGCCAAACGGCCACTGAAATTGGTGCATGTTGGTCGAACGTATAGCTCGTATGAGTGAGATGTCTTGTCCCTTACATTAACTTACAATAGAGGTGGACGGTCTATTCATTGGCGCCACAATACGATCGCGATCGCACGTGATGCCAATGGGAATCGTATGGTAATACGATCATTCTATTTCATGTAATTTAAATCTCCACTTGACTATGAATCCACTTGTCATTGATACCTAAGTCTAAGCTCAAGTCTCGCGAATGATATCGTGATAAATACAGCTCGGTTTATGTTGGTGAACAATAAATTAGAGCATATCACCGACATAGGCTGAACCGCCATAAAATGTCACGGCCTATCTTTTGTTGTATTGCATTCACTTACAAATTGATGGTATGTCACCCAACAAGGCTAATCAAATAAACTACATGATTGTTTAGACTGATAGAGCTAGGTAGTTCCAAGTTTTGGCGATATGTGCTCATTATTTGTAGTTATAGATGAGAAGTTAGCCTTCTGATCAAATTACATATCTTTATTATTTCTCATTATTATATTAACTCGTCTCAAAAATAAAAATTATGATACCTATCTACCTCTACTTCTACTGTATTTGCTCCTTCATCCACAAAAATAAAATATAAAATAAAACTATTTCGCAAAAGACAAATTTCCACAATAGCTGTGCGAACTACAAAATAATAATAATGTAGGTAATTACTACAATTCCCACACCTTTGACCAATTAGCAAACATAAGGTGCGGGACACACCGGGGTCGCGACTGCGATTTGTCGCCGTAACGAGCGACAATGCGCGCGTTTCGGACGCAGGACCCCCGCTATGCCGCATTTGTAAATGGTGAGCGAGTCACACTGAGTATTTGATTTATGTTTGAGAAGTTGAATAATGTTGATGTTGTGTTGGATTTTGATAAGCATTGTTTTAGTATTCATGGGTAATGTGATTTATTCTATTAGTTTTGTTTGATCAGTTTATTTTATTGAAAATGGTAGGCGTAGTTTGTTAACATAGATTATGGAATATTTAATAAGGTGTCTGATTTTAATAGATTTAACATAAATTGTATTTTTTTACTATTTATCATGTATTCGAACTTTGTTATTATATTCAATTTGGCATACTTACTATTCTTTATGTTAAAGAATTAAAACAAAACAACTTTATGACCAATTTTTTAAAATACATGAGACTAAATTTGGAACCCCTACTCATCAACATCGAAGTACTGCGGAATTTTACAAAATAGTGTATTCTGTTATACCCGTTGTGTATCCCAAACTTTTTCAATCCTCCTGAGTTAATATTATAAAATTGTATTTTAAATGTCGTCTATTAATATTACATGGTCTATATACGAAACGATTGGGTCAATGGTTTGAAAGTTATCATCGAACAAACAACATCCAATCCTCCTAAATTTTATCTAGACAAACACCCGTATTTATCGGCTATAGAATAAGATTTTATAATGAAGATCTATATCCTCAAGTAATGACTTCATTGAGAAATTACTTGGCATCAAGTACCTAATGGATTGTTTTGTTTTTTATTTTATTTTTTGTTTTACATAGAAAGTACAGGGATGCAATATGTATTGTACCTTGAAACCTTAATAGGTTTGTCTAGGTACTCACATTCGTTGTCATTCAAATCATCGCTCGGTTATAAACATCTATAAACATTTATAAATACGGGTGTAAGACTTAGACATTGCAACATTCAAATTCAAATTCCTCCCTCAGTGTATCACCAAGCTAACCAGGTTGTATCGTTACGCCTAACTAAGCGCCTAACTATGGTTATATATTACTGTTATTGTGTTTTCTTTTGACAAATGCCTCGACTGTACCTCGTAAGTGTTCGAGTTCCTTAGTCATTGTTTTATTTTTTATTGGATATACATTTATCAACATAGATTTTGAAAGTCTTTGTGAAAATGTATTTGTAGTTTTCTAGACTGACTAGAAGGTCTTGTATTATCTTGTATTGCTATAAAAATCATTAAAAAAGAGCATAGATAGCCTAGAAAGCATGAATGGAACTCCCTTCAAATTCAAGTACTTTAGTTTGGTATATCTCAATCACTTAGGTAATTATTACATAATTTAACAATCAGATATCAGAAAAAAATTAAGTTTATTATGAAAAATATTTAAAACCTATTAAGTACACATCTAAAAACCTGCCAAAGCCTATTTTACAATTACCTTATCTTTATCATCAAATAATGTGGCATTTTTACATTTTGGGTAAATAAAAACCGTATTATTAAACTGACTGATACACTCACCACCTACACGTAAGACTTATAAGAAAAAGTACAAGTAAAATACAAATAAATCAAACGTTTATTTCATTCAGCCTATAATTTTACCGATACACCAATCGCAAACAGCCACAAAACAATGCAAGCAAATTCGCAAAACACCAAAAAAGTCCACCAGAAGGCATTCGGCTTAAAATCGCATTCCAGAAAACAATGTCCGAGCTGACGCGCTCGAGGCTCATGCATTAACGAAGTACACCTTTGATATTAAGCGTATTATTTTTTACCTCCCATTTTTACCTTTTTTACCCTTTCTGTATCACGGCACTGGTAGCTCGCTCAGTCGCCCGGAGCAAATCGCTGTTTATTACCCACCACTGCAATTTGTTGTTGCATTTTTTGTATTATCAATAGCCAGTCTACCTTTTTCAGTTATTAAAATGGCTATTGTTTATGAAAAATCGCCCGGCAGATCGATATCGACGCGCTTCAGGATGAGAGGTTTGTTTGAATTATGTTGTTGGAACACGCTCCTTGAATTGGCCTCTTTTTATTTTTAATGTCCGAGGATAAAATGAATTTTTAATAACCCAAACGAATTTGATCATTGTGGCCGCGGGTGGCGGAACATGACAAAAATGCAACCTGTATTAAAAACAACGCATGACAATAAAATAACCGGTCGCTGTTGCGGCAAGCATATAATTAAGAATCAAACGAACTTACCTTGTGAAGTTTGATATCTAATTATACGAGTGTCTTGACCGAAGATGATTACGATTTACATGCAGCAGTACGCAGATAATGCTGTCCTATCACACTTTTAGATTTATTAATTTTTATAATTAATCTATTCATTTTATTTTTAAAATCCATAGACAGTTTCATATGACTGTCATTGCCTTGTCACTGTCAACCCCGCCGCCGCCATGTTGATTCCTGTCGACCGTCATTTTTAAGAGCACTATTTTTTCGATCGAGTTCGGGGTTTTAGTACCAACTTGGGTGGGCTTGGGAGTGTGTAATCATCTTCGGTCAAGACACTCGTATAATTAGATATCAAACTTCACAAGGTAAGTTCGTTTGATTCTTAATTATACATCGTATCTCTCCCGAAGATGATTACGATTTACATGCAGATGTTTAGAGTATCGAAAAAATACAATAAATACAATAACGATCAGCATGAGTTAGAAAACAATAATATTTTATGTACTTATGTATTAAATAATATTTTGCGACATAAATCGCTTATCATAGAACAGTGTACCTAAGTACCTGTCATACTTGTATAATGTAACTACGATTTTATTCATCATTAATAATAGGTATTACGGTACCTACCTTGATACTTATGAGATAATTATTATAAATAATAGGAAATTTTTGCTTTGAAATAAATTTTACCCAAATTGATTTTTATCAGTTTTGCTTAAATTTTAGTTGTTAATATTTAGTTTTCATGAAAACAATAGACGATTCTTACTATCCCGCAGCTTAACAAATAACCATAAAATTAACACCTGCTCTGTAGGTTGCAGTAGTTGATGCGTGACGCGTGCTATGAGCACAACATATACCTATAAATCGATTTCGCTGTATTTAAGGATTTTAAATCCAATGAGATAAAGTCTGCGGGGTAAACTTTTTTAAACTGATAATTAATGATTCTTCGCTTAGACATAACACAGAGGTCATTTCTAGATTATGAATTGAGACAAGATGCTGGGTAAGCTTTGGGATTTCCTTTATTAGAAAGTAACACAATTAATGGTTGGGGCATTCAGTTTTGATGTTATAATTAATTTTCTTAAATTTTAATCAAAAATTTTATTTTGAATTTTAATGACCCTAAGTGTTTGCATTCTTTGATGATGCCAATGGAAGGAGTGGTATCGTTTTTTGCGATAAGTATTACAATGAAATTAAGTCATTTGTCCAATAAATATTTTAACAATTTATTTCAAAATTTGGGTCCCAAGTTGTATCGTATTTTGGAACTGGAAGGTTTTAATCGATAAACGCCTTTCAGTAATCTTTTAATAGTACTCGTATCATTACAAGTAATCTCCTGGCCAAAATAAAAGATAACGCTGTAGGATACAAATTTAAGGTAGAATACTGTAGGTAGTCTATCAGTCGTACGATGGTGTTAGAATTACCATAATATAAATAATTTGTCTTACAATAGAACCACCATGACTAACATAGTATCGTACATAATTATTGATTTAATGTAGGTATTGGCAGAGAAAAAGCCCTCACTATGGTAAAGACTAATTGAGAGTTCCATGTTTCAGTAGGGACTGTCGGATAATTTCCCTGCCATCAAGGTCAGGTACAGATGAAGAGGATGATGCTTTCTAATGTAACTTTTTTTTTTTTTTTTTTTTTTTTTAACACTATCTGCCAATTTTCATTCGGTGTCGTTGTTAAATAACTGACGAGATTCTACATCTGCAACAACGTTTAATTTGGATAGGATAAACGATGTAAATATGTATGTGTAAGTTCCGTTTTTTGCACCATTATTGCCACATGTTGCAATCTCGTTTAGGTGCGAGAACTTTACTAACATAGGCAATGGCCGTGGTATTATTATAGCCGCAATAGGATGATAATATTATACCTAATAACAATTATCGTGATGCAAGGATTTTGAGGTATTAAAAACTGAAAGTAATTAAAGGGTTTTAATATGTAAGTAATGTTAACTGTGAATGATCCCAGTGACTATTCGCTGTTTCTTCGTTACAAGCAGCGTCTCATCTTATTTTGATGTGTCGCTAAATATTTCCAAAGAGAAATTTTTATCTTGGAAAAAAAAAACTATGATTGAATACTTCTAGTATTTAATCTATACCAACATTATAAAGAGGTAAAGTTTGCTAGAGAGGATCATATTTTTATTATAATTATAACAATATGTGCTCAGAATTTTTTCCTTTCAAATAATAATTCTTATTTATATAATAGTTGACCATGGGACACGCTGATGCTAACAAGCGAACATTCCTAGCGAACTGCCTAATCATGGATTGTTTTGTTTGCATCAATTCATGAGTGAACATTTTTACACTTTCTTTACTTTCTTCTTAACATTAGGTAGTACCTAAAGTTAGTGACATGTCAGTTAAGTCAGAGATAAAATCTAAGAAGGTACATTTTTGACTTGAGATTGTTTGACTTTTGGCTTCATTGATAAAAGAAACTTAATCGGGAAGGTGAGTCTCTGGTCACTTTTACGCTTAGACCTTCTAGGTCATCAATGCAATTCATATGTCAAAAGGGTTTCCCATATATTTTGTTATGTATAACAAATCATCTTAGTGCCTAATTAACAGGTACTACATGTCCCAGTAAACGTAGATGGTATCTATAGAATAGGCTTTAATAATTTTGTAAACACGTATGGTTAATAACAAAGCCTAAAGGTTAAAACATGAATAGGTATGCAGTAATTCATTATCAACTTTCTTAGAATTCCAAGTGAAGCGCAGGGTATCTAGATTCTGTCACATTCCGCCACTGATAATAAAAATTGGGCATCTTTTAAGTCTGAGGTCATGTAACAGTTTTTATCTATTAGTTTAAATGCGGTAGTACAATAATATTCCATTTTAACTTGGTCACCATGAATCAATCTATTCAATTCATTTAATTCAAAATTAATATAAGTAAGTACTTAATGTTTTTCAATAGGCTTCGGAACAGTAGGTGAAGATCGGATGAATTGATTTTCAAATTAAGTAGGCACAAGAGCATACTATAGCCCGACTTTATTAATTTTCTAATACAGTCGTCAATTATATCAGTTTCATCATTAGTGATGTTAGTCCATTCAGGAAGAAAATGGAATAAAATAAAATAAATACTTGAGTCAGCCGGTAATCGGTATAAGTATAAGTACCTATAAGTATTTGTAATTATCGTCAACGAGATGTCTGTTGGTAGTACCTCAGAGTGGGTCGCTGACGGTGTACGGCGAAATTCGCACGACGAGGGTGCGCGCACTGGCGCGGCGCGGCGCGACAATGACGGCGATGTGGGTCACCCCGGTAAAGTGCAGGGTACATACACTCGCGTTTTGGTGGCCAGTGCCAGAGCGCCGCGATGCCCCCCATGCGTTTAAAGCTGGATGGATTATGAGACGTTTGATTCTGCTTGAATTTATCTTAGTTCTGAAGCAGACGCCGATTTGGCTTTGTATTATTTTACATGTTCAGACATGTTGAAGCCGAACAGATGGTAATTTATCTCGGTACTTTTTATAATTTCACGTTTCTGCTTGCTGTTGCTGATTTAATTTACGATGACCTATTTTGAAAGAGATTCTATGAGGTGAGAATCTAACGCACAGTTGACGCCCTGCGGCCGCTCAGCATCTTTATAATTTTTTGTTAAATTATTATCTTTAGATTAATGTCAGCGTCAAGCGCCAAGAAGGTGTTTAATAATCAAACCATGATAATTTTATCTCAGTCAATATGATTTTATATGAAGCAAGCAGATACGATTATTTTTGCATCAACAGATGCGGTCAACACGATTTACGTGTATTTACGTGCAGTAACAACACGTACTCTCGACATCATAATAAAATACATGCATTTGTAGTTCATCGAACTTCACTCGACGCGATCTACGCGGAATGATTGAAAACGTAGGTAGTTACGGTTATTTTGTATCAACAAATACCCTCACTTGGGATTTCGTCTATAAGTAATGACGGAAAGATCAAGTAGGTAGATTATTTACCTAACTATTATGTAGGTAGGTAACTAATATACATAGAATGCAATGAACGTCATATAAATTTTAGACACACACGCATTGTGTGGGGGTTTGCATTAATTGTTATGAATATAGTCGTAATTTTCACATTATATTGGATAAATCGTTCAGGATATTTATGTATATTAACATCCACACATGATATAATACATTGGGATGTTTAATTTCCACACGCAACGCCGGAATATTGGATAAATCGTTCAGCATATTTATGTATACCTATTCACATCCACACATGATATTCATCGGGATGGTTAATTTCCACACGCAAAGCCGGGATAGGTACATTTTTCACACACGATATGTCGGAATATTTGTACCTAGTTAATAAAGTCATATAAGTACATTTTAGACTTCCACATACGCATTACGTCGGGATTTGGTTTAATTATAATAAAATTAGTCGCTGTTATCCCCGTATATTGTATGAAAACGTTCATTAGACTGGGGAATATATTATTATTTTCACATCCACACACGATATAGGTACGTCGGGATGGTTAATTTCCACACGGATAAACCCGGGATTAGGTACATTTTTCCCACACGATATGTCGGAATATTTGTACCTAGATATTAAGGTCATATAATATATTTTTGACTTCCACTCATTGGTCTGAGGGTATAACCAATTTCAATGAAAGGGCTAGCCTTTTAATTGAATGGCTAATTCAACCAGTTGGCTGCGACATACATCCACACACGATACGTCGGGATGGTTGATTTCCACACGGATAAACCCGGGATTAGGTACATTTTTCACACACGATATGTCGGAAATTTGTACCTAGTATTAAATACATAATAAAAATTATTAGTACGAAAGAAAGTTTGAAATACTTAATAGAAAAAATGGAGGGTAATTGTTAAAGGTAAATCACTTTTTCGAGACTGACCTTGAATATCTTGCTTCCAAATCCAGATGTATACGTACGTAGGAATTTTCCTTCTCCTCTCCTCTTCCTTAGACGAATCCTCGGATGATGACGATGATTAAATTATTCTTGAATACTCACTCCACAATACCACTGATCGTTTTCTTTTCCGAATTTTGGTTGGAGGAGGCAATGTTTTTCGAACGTGTGACTCGGACAACACAAAATTGCGTAATGACGGTCGACAGGAATCAACATGGCGGCGGCGGGGTTGACAGTGACAAGGCAATGACAGTCATATGAAACTGTCTATGGATTTTAAAAATAAAATGAATAGATTAATTATAAAAATTAATAAATCTAAAAGTGTGATAGGACAGCATTATCTGCGTACTGCTGCATGTAAATCGTAATCATCTTCGGGAGAGATACGATGTATAATCTATTTAATTTACAGCCTCCCGCGGTACGGTCCAACTAAATGAGATAAGTGCTTATCAATTTGACGAGGTCCCTTTACCTTTACAAAGTGGCCGAAGAAATTAGCAAGTCTCTGGACAATTTTCTCAATTTGCCATAAGAAAAGAGAAATAAAACGTATCGAATTGTTCTCGAGCCGTATACGGTTGGAAGGTTGGACAAAAGATCCCCGACTACTGGTCTTCACTTTAGTGACAAACGCTTGCATGACTTAACTGGCCCAATTTGGCTGGCTGGAGGGAAGAAAAAAATTAAAAAATGCCCGCGAAAAGGCAGTGGCATTGTCCATTCCAAATTTAAATGAGGAAGACGCGGGAATAATGGCGCAGGTTCTTGAAACAGGAACGTCGAGTTTGAAAAAGGAATCGGTTAAACGGGGGCCGTTCGCAGGTAATCACAGGCGACGAGCACCGAACCTAAAGCTGCGTTTACAGCTCACAGGAATTAGATTGCAAGATGTGTTATTTATAGTATCTTATCTTCTGGGCTTTTTTGATAACTTATTTATCTATTAAGAAGTCCTTAGGCTCATATCAGTTTATGCGATAACATTACTAAATCATTTACGGCCCAAACGGCTTAAACTTCTTATAATAATCCAATAAGCACTTCCCAGTGACCTATTGGGATTTTCGACGAATAATTTGATTTCTTAGCTGTGTTCTAAAATATAAATAGTGTTGGAATGTTATATTATAATTTTTCCGGCAAGTCGTGACTTCTAAATCAATACACTGTACTATTATAATATACAGCTATTATGTTTTAGTTTAGTTTTAGGGTTTTAAGTGCGAAGAAGTATGAATGGTTACTTGTAATGTAACGTAAGGTGTTAATTCTTAATTCTGGATAACTGACTGTTTTCCGAACAAAATAAAATAAATAATATTTATTTTATAATTATAAAATAAGTTTTGTAGAACTGGCTTAATTTTTTTTCTCATTTCAGAAAGAATTTTCAAAGTTCAAAAAATAAATTAACGTAAGCTCACACTTTATTATACACTTTTACTTGTCTCAGCATCTTTCAGATAAGCTATTCTTAACTTTGAGAATTAACGTTATTCAACACTTCATTGAAAATGAAAAGTCTTATCAAAATTTTCAACTCCGACGGGATTCGAACCCGCAATGATACAAACGATCCTCCTTAAGCCGGAGTGCCTTTACCAACTCAACTCGGCCACGGAATTCATATTCGTGTGTGGTTTAACACTATAAAAATTATGTTAAGCAACACGTTATCTTAGCATCTCAACAAAATAAACCAGAGTCCAGTGTGAACGAGTCCTACTATCGCGTGCATCGAGATACAGGTGCGTGCCCTGAAGCGACGCGCGGACTTCATTCATTGTTACATGCTCGCATACATTACTGCCTTGTATCTACCCATCTACATCTATCTAGCTACTGACCGATCCATGAGACTAATATTTATTTCATTGGTAAATGAAACGCTCATGGCGTAGCTTGCTTAGACGTTCTTGATTGATCGTTGAAGTTTAGCAACGTTGTGCGCGGTCACAATTTGGATGGGTGACCGCAAGTGGCATGACGCTTCCGTGGTTCGGAGGGCAAGTCCTGGCTTTTAAGGCGTTATGCCATGACGGAGGCCTTTAGGCGGCCTAAAAACTCCGTCACCAGAGTTGGCCACTTGCTCATACGAACTTACTTACTGTTTTGCTAGTGACTGATCCGTGGGACCCTTATTATTACAAATTACGATTATTTACCATTGTAATAATATTATTATTACTAAATAATCGTAATTTGGAAGAGTCGCCTTGGCCGAGAAGAATATTTGGTCTTGTCAATAAAATTAAATTTGAAAATCGTAGTAAAAAGAAAACGTTAAGTACCCGTTTTTCCTTTCACTACCAAAATAATAGCTTTTACTTACCTATTAGTTTTGTATGCAGATTTAACTATCGAATTCTCATTTCTCAAGAGTTATGAATCAAAGGTCATAAGGCTCGATACCTGACCCTTTTAATCAGGATTTAGTGCCCTGAGCACCAGTTACATACTAGCACAATCAGTTTCGAGTTCGTCGCACATCACAACGAAAAATTATTATGATGAAAAATAAGACAATTTCGATAGTTTTGTTTGTCTTGTTGTCCGTTCATGCTTTTAGAATCTAGATGCTGGATTTTTTATTTTCCATGCTTCTGCCCAAAACTTTTGTAAGTATCTGGGATTCCCCATTTTAGACTATTTTTTTTCATCAAGTTTAATAAAGATAAGCGTGTGTAGTTTATTTTTTTATTTAGACAATCACACTGCTCTGCCAAACTCATTACTTTCCATTGTCAAGTAAAACCAGTGCTAAATTTACAACAATTACTGACGTTTCAATTTTAGTACCTATCTGATCATACAAGTACGTGCTTACGTATTCAAAAGATCTCGCAGGTAATCCGTTAGTCCGTTGTAATTAATTATTGTACAAGAGGCTTCAAGTACCATCTACATAATTATAGTACACCTAGGTTTATAGTTGATTTGATCTCTGAACTTATAATTATTTCAAATTGACTAGAAAATTACATGAATTACCCATTAATGCCACCATGACGACAATCACGAGGTATCTCTCGATTGACATTAAAAGGCCTGAGACCGAGACTGGAGACCGAGACCAGAGGCCATGAAACCAGACACAGGCTTTGTAGGGGCTCGCGAAATTGAAACGAGACAAAAAAAAACCGGTCAAGTGCGAGTCGAACTCATACGCCGAGGGTTCCGTACCTAGCCATGGTGCCAATTAAGCTAGTCCGCCTAATTGTATGAGCGCCCATACAACTCGGAGGACAATTTTAACTGGCGTCAACTATGTATGTATGGGAACACCCTTTAATTTTCAACTTTTTTAACTTTTTGGAATTTTTCCTTTATTTGTGCTGTAAGACATTGCTTTTTGCCAAATTTCGTTATTCTAGGTCAACGGGAACTACCATTTAGGTTTTCGACCCAAAACCTCTAGGGTACTTCCGGTTGACCTAGAATTGTCAATTTTGGTTACAAGCAAGGTCTTACAGCACAAGTAAAGGAAAAATTCCGAAAAATAAAAAAAGTTGATAATTAAGGTAAGTTTTGGTACTCACAAGTTTTCACGAAAACCTACATTTGCCTATATCTTTTTATAGTGTTGACTCAGGACCTTGATTCTTATACTCACAATAGGGACTATAGACCTTAGTATATGGTATAAATTTCAACTTGCTAGCTCTACCCGTTCCTGAGATAATCGATGGTGACACACGGACAGACGGACAGACAGACGGACAGACAGACAGACAGACGGACAAGAAAGTGATCTTATAAGGGTTCCTTTTTTTACCTTTTAAGGTACGGAATAGTGTGGGTCAAAAATTTTTTTTTTCGATTTTCAACTTCAACTTCAAAATATTATAAAATTCTTATAAAATTATACTTATAAAATTCTGTTATAATTGAAACACCGTTGAAATATCTGCCATCATTTTTAGATAGAGTGTGAATAGAGTCAAATAAAGACAGGGCGAATCTTGAGCGTTATTTAACCAGTGTTCAAGTTTATAAGTAAGGGCCAATGACTAGGTACCTAGATCGGCGAAGTACGGAAGCGTATACTTATTGCCTCTAGCGGTCTCTTAACTACGTCAATCTGTCAACGACTAGACCAACTGCAAGTCCTTCATTAATATTACATTATTACCGATGCTTATTATATTGTAATTATGTTAAGAGTTATCTTAAGTCTTATTATTTTTACAATTCAATTATAAATATAGATATATACAAATTATTGTTGTACTGTAATTCTAAAATCGACATAAAATATTGTAAAGATTAGTAGGAAATGGCGGGTGATCGCGAATTTTGGAAGAAAATGGAGGAACCTTTGTCTAGCCTAGGAATTAAAAATTTTAGGGTTATTTAAAAAAATATAATTAGAAATTATTTCATCGACTTCGAGAAACGTTTGAAGTCATCTAACTGTCAGTTAAAGTAAAAATATAATTCATGGTGAAGGAAAACATCGTGAAGAAACCCACGTCTTAGTTAGGCCCACATGTACTGAATATAATCTTTCCTGTGGATACCACCGATTAAATCAACGCGGTTCTCATCTTCTTAGTATTTTTCTACCAGTGACTGATGTCTCATCATGAACGTGCCGCGCTGCTATTGGCTAATATCAAAATTGTACCTTTTACCCCAATCCCTGATTTAGGTAAAATGATCCGCCATTACACAAGCCTCGTGAATTCGAAACGATACGCATCTTTTATTTAAAATATCCTCAAAAATCCCAGTAGTTAGGTATTCTGGCATTACAGACAGTATCATCACCGCTAGCAGATGACACATACATACGATTACAATTTAGGAAATAACTAATCAACTTGGAATAAGTGAACGAAGTCATTAGTTTCATTTTGAACATCATCATAATAAGATCATGGAACAGGTAAGTCGACATGTCTGTCTGCTAATCGCTTCAGCTGACCGATCACGGCCGTTCCACACATCCGACCAGGCTGTAATTATTTTATTTATATTACAAATAGCTTCCTTTCAAACCGTGACATTGTAGAAAGCTGTGATATAGCACGAGTTAATTGTATTATATGAAATATATTTCAAAGAATCAGAAATAATGCCAAAGATCAGTCACAATTCTATTAATTTACAACGTCAACCATTACGGTACGACAGTATTTTTTTTTTAAATATCACCACAACAAAGTATTAGGTTACTTTTTTGTGGTGATATTTTCAAAAAAAATATTGGTAGATTACGGTGGAACAAAACGAAATCTTTCGGTTGATAAAAAGTTTGTTAAGTAGTACAAACGGCCTCCTGAAAGTGTATAGTGTCTTGGGAACAGTTGTCATTCATTTTGTTTTAATTTTTGAACAACTGTTTGTTATAAACTAAAAGATGTCTTTAGGAATTTGTTAGACAACTGTATTTTTTTCGAATCAGAAATCTGAATACCGTGTTTAGAACCCAAGACCTTCGGATCGAAAATCAAGGTACTGTCCCATTCTGCAACACGGCCTTAATGATAGATGGGTCCACAAATATGGAAAATACTGTAGATAATAATGATAATGATAATAGTTTGTTGTTTTTGAAACGCCTATTATAAGAGCATTAACGACCCTATTCTTTCACACTTGCATAATGGTTTTTTAGACTAATCAAAAAGTTTATACATTTGCACAGAACCTTTATCGGTGCGATAACGCTGTTAACTAGTGCTTAGGGCACTGATGGAGGTATGATTGCCGCATGTTATGGTAGAACTTATCACATGAGGTAGGTATGTTAAAGACGTCGTATAGGGTACTTAAGAGAAATCTGTAGTGGTTATTTATTGATTAAATGTAGTTTAAACTCTCTCCGGGCTAAGATTCTGTTCATTAATAGTACTTGGTTTAAATCTTTGAATATGTTCCTTCAACAATATAACGTGCCCTCCAAAGCACAAAGCTGATAATGCCATTTGCGGTCACCATATAAATTGTGATCGCTATGAACGTCGCATATCTTCAACGTCTAAGGGTGAAGTCAGACGAGCGTTGTTTTTGAGTTGCGAATCGCGTAATTTCTGCTACATTCATACAAAACTCCTGTTTCGTTCTCACGGTGACGCAAAATTAATTGTCTGTTTTCGTATTTTACGCGACTCACTACTCAAAAAATTACGCTCGTTTGGCCCAACTCTAAGCAAGCTAAGCCACGCACGCGACATTGTCCTGGCTCAAGGACTAAACAGTATTGGCGATCCTGGCTTATTCCTGATCCTGGATTTAACTGGTTATCTGTCGGAGCACAGATCTGGTAGAGACACAATTGATTTTCTATTGTGTCTGGAATCCCGACAGACTAAAGGTTAAAATCAGTTAAGATATTATATCAAACGTTGTTCCATAGATGCCATGATAACTTTACTGATCGTAATCATTACAGGAAGCGAAGACATAACATAGCAAAATATGCAAATCCTACGTCAACAGACAATTGGATATGTGTTCAGCAGCTTCTCCACTCCGACCTAAATCAATACCTTTGACCATCGACAAGAAAGCCCTTGTAAGCCAACAGACACGGAGCCTCTTCGATGTAAGCTTCAGTGCAGCCTTCAGAGTTACCACATCAACTAGCTCAAGGTTGCTCAACCCTATGCCCGCTGGCAACATTGTGGCCCGCGCAAGTCTGAAAATATCCATTCAGCGGACTTAAAAAGGTCGCTAAAACTGAATCACAATATGAAATGAACTATAATGCCGTCTCTTTTCACTCTCAGTCAATAAAAAGAGATGGCAATAGTTCAATTCCTACAATGCGATTCTGCATAGCGACCGTTATAGGCCCGTTAGTTGAGATTCCGTGTACGGTGTTCGGCTTCAGCTTGACGCATCCAGCTTCCGTTGGCGACCTTCCGCACATTATCACTCCACCTAGCTGGAGGGCGTCCATTATTACATAAGTCTTATTAATAAGTAACTAAAATAGTAACCATCAGTGGCCCGCCAGAAATATCTGAATTGTCCGTTTGGCTCGACTGATAAAAAAGTTGAGCATCCTTGAACTGGCTAAATAATACGCCTGTTACTCATTAACAGAGGGCATGCGGTTTAGGGAGAAGTATTAGAGCTATCTTCGGACTTCGAATACTCCGAAAAAATTCTATTATGGCTATTTTCCAACAGCCTCCTGTCAGCGATGGCTGACGACCTGAAGGTTCATCCTGCTGCACTGAGTGTATTCAGTGCTAGCAACCTATACCTGGCACTGAGTGCTGCATACTTGCCTGGTGTAGGAACAAAAGGTTATGGTGTGGTAGTTCTTATTTTTAGTGTTAGATTTTTTACTAAGTATATGTTTCGGTGTATCTTCTCCTATAGACTAATTATTGTCAGAAATTAACGATTTTTATTTAATTTTTTACTTTACAGTAGCCGCATTGAAAAATAAACAAACATGTCTATAGTTTTAAATGTAAGAACTAACTCCGTCACCATAGTTAGCCACTAGCTCAATACGAACATACTACGTTACAGAATGTATGTACAATAATTTAATATTGGTTTTATAATCTAAACATTTTAGGTATTTATATTAGCATTATATAGCAATATTTTGGCGAAATATAACAAATCTCAAGTGGTGGTTTTAATTTTATTAGCTTTTCGTGGAAATAAGGTTCTAATCTTTTGGAAGTATCTAGACTAGACTGATAGTAATGAATAGATTAGTTCGAAATAAGGTGTTTCTTCATTTCATTTCATTTCATAGAGGATCCACGATCGACAATGAGCGAAAGTAAATAAGAGAAGTAACTCCGAAAAGTTGGAACTACTTGAGCTCTAGCACATCCCTAGATCACACCAAGCCGTGTAGAATCGTCGCTAGCTGTCTATTGCCGCCAATATATCATACGAACGATAGACATTAGCATTAGCTGCGCGAACGCAGGTCCGCCATCTTTGATATAAAGTACACTGCCTACTGCAAGCTATACTCAGACGTCATACGTTTTTTGATTTTATAAATACCTACTAAATCCATTCTCGTCAATTCTCAAAGAAAGTACTTAACATGTTTGGTTAGCATAATGTTCCCCGTAATTTAGGACAAAATTTAGTACGGTGGACTTTTAGCTGCTTTTTGAGTTCCAGAAAAATCAGAGAAATGTTTACACTAATATATTTCGTTTAGTTGTGTCACCTAGATTAAGTACTACTTTTTATAAGCCGCGTTTACATCACTCAATAATTCTGCATATAAGGTGCGAGTAAGCCGTGTTGGCCGAGGGGTAGGTATAGTACCTCGACTTTCGATCCGAAGTTCGTGGGTTTGAACACTGGCTGTGCATCAATGGATTTTTCGTTTCGAAAAATTTATATGCGCATTAACACGAGCTCTAAACGGTGAAGGAAAACATCGTGAGGAAAACCGCGGCTTAGTCAGCCTCACACGTATTGACCATGTCTTTCCTGTAGATATGGCCGGAGGATGGTGTAGGTGCTGGGCAAGCCTACTTCATCTCAATATTTTCCCACCCAAGCACTAGTGTCCCGATAAGTGTAGGCAAATGATTGCCTCCTAAAAATCATCTAGTAAAGATAAACCTATGTTTTGTTTTGAGTGACCGAAAAGGAACATGTCCAGCAGTAGTTATAGCGTGCTCTGTTTTTAGTGAGCGCTATCTTTAAGCTCTCTTAGTACCACGTGGGAATATACACGGGAGATTATACGCATGCGTGATTGAACGGTCTTGTCGCAACTGTAGATAAATTAATGGCGTTTAAGAAGCTCTGCACAACAATTACCGACAAAGTAGCTTAGCTTCAGGCTTTTTTACTACCCCTTTAACTGCAGCTTAGTTTAAATTGTGGTTAAATACAGTTTCTAATTTGTAGTTGAGTAGGCAGTAAGTAAGTAGGTACGTATTTATTTTCTAGATTTTCACATTGAATCAATTTATTCGCCGTTCGGACGAGGTGATCTCTTTATAGATGAAACTTTGCATTTATTATCTTCATTTGAAAGAAAAAACTTATTTCTAACATCTTTAGGGTTAAACCGACAAGAAAACTAAGTAACTGCTTTAAAAATTAAAATAGGAGAGTATTGATGATGATGTTTAATAACATAAGTAATTAAAGCATAATTACAATCCAATTTCACCCTTTAATACAATACAATCGTCCATACCTACTGGTCTTGTTCACCTTCATTTGACTTTGATCATACCGATCTAGCAAGAATTGAAAATCTAATGAATTAAACTAAATCATAATTGCCTATTTTGATTTTAAATGCCAAACGTTACTATTAATTGAAAATGAAAAATGGTTAAGTACCTACCTGTTCTTCATAATTAAAAAGAAGGTAATAAGTCAATCATTAACCCAAAAATCATAAACCAATCATAGAAAATGGTTTAATGAACCCAACTTATTAAAACGCAACAATTAAAGAACAGGTTCATGAATAAATCAAGATAGTATAATTTATTCGACAATACATCTTGTCACGCCAATAGACCAGCCATCATTTTGCATTCATTCTGCGTCGACCAATCAGAAGGCCCACCCACCTCCCATACAAATTTCGGCCAATAGCAGCCGCTCATTTGAAAAACAATAGAACATAAAAAAAACCGTCACGCGTTCTGCGCAAGAGTCTACGAAAGGCTCGTACGTGTTAATTCGATGTTCCTCGTAACAGCACGCTATTTGAGGATTTTTATCATTTAAATGGTAATTGTTTGGCTCACGCATGATATAAATAATAAACAGTTACACCTACAAAGTAAATACCTACCTAATGTCGTGTCATTTGAATTGGTACATCGTCTATTCAACAAAGTTGTAAGTATACTACTAAGGGCGGCTTGCACAACATTCTTAATCGTATAACTTGTTAATTGTTAACATAATGATAATTATTATTACGGGATTTTATCGTGACCACGAACGCTGCAACGTGTTCGAAACGTCGGGAAACAAAATAAATAAAAGGTACGCGATAAAATCCCGTAATAATAATTATCATTATATTCTTAATCGTATTTAAGCTAGCCTAAAACGCTTTTTTTGTATGCGTTAAATGCATTTAGGCTAGCTAAATTGAATAAGGATTCGTTGTGCAAGCTACCCTAAAAGTTTATACTGATTAAGAGGGTATGGTCGTTTCAGGGCTTTTAAAGGATCACTGTGATGAAAAGAGGATAATTTATTAGCTATACAGATGTTATGAGGAAGTCTAATGCCTAATAGTTGGTTCCGTATAGACCATAACGTTTTCTGAGGATATAAGGCCTAAGGTACCATTATTGACCGAGTGGTGGCCGAGACAAGGACACCGAAATAGGGGACGTCCAGCCCATCGGCACGATGGGTCGATGACATCCGCAAGACCTTGGGTTGTACGTGGTTGAGGCTAGAGCGGGATCGAGGCGAATGGCAGGCACGAAGGGAGGCATATGCCCAGCAGTGGGTACAGAATGATGATGATGATGATGATGACCGTAGACTATAACTAGGCTGAGCTGGGCTGTCTTCTTTGTCTAGCACAATGACACGTCCCAGGAGTAAGTACCTACCTGTACCCTGTAAGTTGTAGATAAGGTTGCTTTGTGGTGTAAAATTGTATAAAATGTAGTAATATTAATTAATTTTACAGGTAACTTTGATCCATTAAGTTGAAGTTAGAGGTTGCCTGTAGGTATAATGTAAGTTTTTTTGGGGTAGTGGCCAAGTTGAAAACAGAGCTCCCCAAAGTGTCTAATAAAGCTTTTTAGAACTTTAAACATTAAAACTTAAAAAATTTAAAAATAAAACTTTTGACTTTATAGCCGTGTAGAAAAGTCATGAAAAATAATATCCAAGGTTCTTTTGGTCCTTTCTAAAAATAACCCATTATTTTTAGATTTTCAAAGCATTTTAGTAAATTCCCTCAAAGTACAATGAAGTTAATTATTCCGATCCCACAGTAAGGTTATTCCAGTACACGTTCCAGAATAGAAAGGAACAAGGGTTCCGACACCTCAGGACTCCTAATTAGGATTGGGACAACACCTAGGACGCTGGCAACTTGCTGGACGGGTAGGGTAGGCAGACCCTTCCGATTTTCTAAATTTCACAAGTACCTTTCTTTGTTGGGCCTGATTTTGTGCGATTGGCTAACTAAGGATTGACTATTCAAGAGAATTCATCTAATCAAGAGGTTGGATCATCGAAAAGAAAGCTGGCTCCAAATCGCGTTTGTTACCCTGGTTCTCCTCGGTATTGGTCGCGTTTAACTAAATTGATCCTGATCTTTATGACATCCAGGAGGATGTCTTTCATGACTTAGGAATATGAAGGGCTTGGATAAGTGCAACAATACCGAAATTACTGAACCAAAAATCTTACGTGTCCAAAATATCACTATTCCTGAATGCAAGCGTAGCTGCTGGGGGGGGCTAATAGTTAAGTTGATTCCTTTATTTTAGCCAAGTAGGCATGTATGTTCATATTATAAGTTAGAGGCCATGGCCAACTCTGGTGACAGATTTTTCAGCCTGCCTGAAGGCCTCCGTCATAGCTTCACGACTTAAAAACTGGGACCGTCAATTTAACGTGCCCTCCAAAGCACGAAAGCCTAGTTAAGCTTATACTTTTTATATGTGTTGCACTGCAAAAGAAGTAAATTTGCCTGGGCAATATCAATAATCAGAAAGAAAGAGAGGTCCTTAAGGGACCGGCGAACGTACCTACGTACCTACCAAGGAACGTAATACCAAAACAATTTAAAATTTGAGCATATTTTATCACTTTATGTTATTATTTGGATAAAGACAGTATTTATCTAGGTTCCTGTTACACTTTTGTTTGAAAAAACTTCCCACTAATTTCCCACGTTGACCTGCTCCAAATTTGAGTGCGTATAATTACTGAAAACTTTTCTCGTCTGTAAAATAAAACAGTGTTTTTCATGTTTTCTTATCAAAATGTTCAGAAAAATCTTTTGTCGTGTATTTTCAATGTGATTTGTGTGGAGATAGTTGGAGGGCTGGAGAGTAACATAGGCTACTTTTTATCCGGGTACCACGAGAGCAAAGCCGCGGGTAGCAGCCATTATTTAATCAATAATTATCTTACTCATTTTGTAGGTACTCGATTTATTACTTTGTAAGTGCTGCTAATTAGCTAGTTATAGCATCTACCGTCCAATACCGTGAGAGTAGAAAGTGGCTAGCAAAGATCACCGGGGTTTTAGTCAATTTTATTATTTCCTCTCCTGTTATCTCGATGGCAATGCCTAGTTATTGCTTAGATAGCTTTGATTACATTACCCTTTGGTTATTGTGGCAATAATTTTAGTTTGAGATAAGCTTCTAGATGTTACCTAGGTGGTCTAGCCTTAACTGTTACCGCCATATTGTTATTTAGAATTTTGACGATGCGAATCGTCTTTTAAATGACATCATCTTATAGGAAAAATAAAAATGTAGGTATATACCTCTTTCCTGGATCAACTTTTACGTATCAACTAAATAAACAATATTAAAGACTGTGATTTTTTTATTATTATTTTTATTTTTTGTAATATTTGTTTTAGCTCATTTGAATTCATGAATGTGTTTACTCGGAATTATAAACTGTTTCTTTTTTCCTATTTCAATACCAAGCATAAAATCAGATCAAATCAATTTACAAAAAAATAGTTAGACATGGTTGTTTTTATACAAAAGTAACACGTCAGAGCTTAAGCAGTTACAGTTCATACAAACATACATAATAGAGCTTTTGTTCAAAAACTTTATTTAACGAATAGGGATTTAATCACAAGAAAGAAAATCACAAACAGATAAACCTTTTATCTCTGACAGCCCTAGCGATCGAGAAGGCGTTGCGTGTAATTAGAGATTGTATACATTAGCGAATACAAATAAACAATGCGAGCGACGCCCGGCGCGAACATTAGTCTCAGAGGTCGAAGAGTTACCCTGAGAAACGCCGGGGTCGGCTCCTTCTGCGGAGTAGTTAAAGCTTTATGCAAATAGCATAAGGTCTAAGTTCATTTGTAAATGAATTTGTAGGTTTTGCGCAAATGTATCTATATAAACTTAAAAAAAAAAACAATGAATAAAATAAATTCACGTAGGTATATCAAAATTGATCACCTGTTTTAGTTATTGGATGGCCGATAAGGCTAAGATGGGAGAAGTTATTGGGAGGAAATTAATAAAATAAATAAAATAGAACGACGGCAGGGCCGAAACATCAATTAGAAGAATGTTATAAATGCGAAAGTTTGGATGTTTGGATGGATGGATGTTTAGATAGACGGTCATTATCTGTGTATGTTTCAAATTTCAGCCAAATCGGTTCAGTGGTTGTCGAGTTATAGAGACACGAACATACATCCATTCATCCAAACATCCAAACTTTCGCATTTATAATATTAGTATAAGTAATCTAATTAGTGTAATGTGAAATTTGAAGCATTGATGAAACATATTATGGAACACCAAAAGTAGCTAGTTTAGCCCCGCAGCTCAAGTCTTCAGAATTATTTTAACATAGCATAAAGCTCAGTAGAGTAAAATATCCGATTACAGTCATTTAAAAACAAATAACATTCCTAAACCCATCATAAATTATATAAATAGCATAACAAGCGAGCATAAAATGGTTGCTTTAAATAAAACCAGCTCTACACGCGATACATCATGGACGTAGATCATACCTACAAAATAAATGGACACATTTTTCATAAATAAATTTAAATACGCCATTGCGCGTATGTAAATCATGAATGTGCAGTAGCGGTGTTGGGCACGCAAGCTAATTAATATGGAGTAAGCTTCGATTTATTGACTTGGAGGTACTTGTTAGAATGACATAGGGAAGATCAGTTTTACAAGTAAATCTTCTGCAGGGTCAGAACATAGTGGGGTAACAGTTTGCGGGTTTCAAAAGTGAGCTCTTTTCCGTGCTTTAGTTACACACGTTTTGTCCTCGGTCTCGGTTACGAAGGTGTTAAGCCTTGACTGAGCCTTCAGTTGTCACAAAACAAGAGGTCATCTATGTTCAGATTTAACGAGACAATGCAGTCCCTGAGCTATTGTAGAAATAGAGGCTTTCTCAGTAGGTACTTATCAATCTCCACAGCTTGAGTAGTCTGCCTAGAAAATTCGTGATCAAATGCAATAGATAAAATAGACATCCAACTATTTTATCTATTGCATTTATAAATAAATAAATATTAAATAAAACATTTATTTTACGTAACAATAGCAAGTAATAGATGTAAACTACTTAAAACTACGGCCCATTTAAATATATACTTACCGTATAGTCTAACATATTACATAATATATAGGTAATTTTATCTACTAGCACGTAATGTCAGTGACATGTGACACTCGGTGTGTGTTGTGATCGGTAGACGTCCTCGAAGACGCCGGAACAACCATTCTTCGGCCAGAATTCTTCCTTAGTGAAGGTCGAAAGATTATCAGTTGGAATACGTACCACAAAAGATTTAAAATCTCTATGACGCTACTCCAACTGCTCGACCCTCACCACGGTGTTGTTCCTCTTCACATATTCCAAGATCTCTTCTACCTTATTTATAATATAATGTGTCTATCAGAAATATTGTCTTTTATTAGTCAAATTATTTGTCCGTGAGTCCACGCAGTAAGCCATAACTGTATCAAATTACCCTGTTGTCCACAAACACAAGTCGTGGACACAAGACATAGATTTGGCAGATAGCATCGGTCGGTAGTTTTGTACTGAGTAACTGAAACCCAGTGATTTTCAGTACATTTGGTTACGAATTGTTCTCTTGAGCTAAAATAGCGCTTGTGAGTCAAAATGACATTCTAAAGAATACTGTAACAGACAGTTCATAATGTGAATCAGACCTTTAATTACGGGAGCCTAAGATACCTTACATAATTGGTCTTTCAATGTACAGTAAGTAATTAAGTTCGTATGAGCAAGTAGCCAATTCTGGTGACCGAGTTTTTAGGCCGCCTAAAGGCCTCCATCATAGCTTAACGACTTTAAGCCGGGACTTAACGTGCCTCCGAAGCACGGAAGCGCTCAGCTTGTATTGCCATTTGCGGTCACCCATCCAAATTGTGACCGGGCACACCGCTGCTGAACTTCAACGATCATTCAAGAACGTCTGAGCAAGCTACGCCACGAGCGCTTCCTTTCCTTGTACAGTAGGTACGGTGTTTATTTAAATAAATAGACAAAAAGACGTAACACTGAGACGCGACTGTGAGAATTACTTACCCGTATTTTAAATTGTATTACGAATTTCCCAATTAAAAAATGAAAGATATTCTCAAAAAAGATCCCATACAGTGTCGTGTTCAATTGGACATCCCCGTCGGTGTTGCCTCTCAATTTATAGCTCTCCCGAGCTGAATAAGATCACGTAGCTTATTAGCATGGCTTATTCGCAAAAAATACTGTTTCTGAAATCTGATACTATGAATGTTTTCAATAAGATTTGGTACGTTACGATGTGATGTGAAAGAAAGCAAGTTTACTGTTAAATGTTGATCAGATATAAAATTGGTAATTTTTATCATTACCTTATTGAAGACAAATTAATTTTATTTTAATTGACTCCTTGCTTGCTTCCTATTACATTAAGAAGAGTTTATTTTTATGTTTAGCTTATCATATATTTTCATATTCGTTAATCGATCGAGCGAGCGAAGCGAGCGAAGATCTTAGTGGTAAGTTGGGCGATTTTGCTTTGTATGTTTGTATGTTTGTATGTTTGTATGTTTGTATGTTTGTATGTTTCACGAATTGTTGTTCAAGCATAACTGTCGAACCGTTCATCCAATCTGCATGAAACTTGGTAGGTCAATAGGTTGTAGTAAGGAAATTTCCGGTGGAGCATATGAGCTTAATCGATGAAGGGGTTGTGAAGATATTAGGTTCCCAAGGGGGTAATTTTTTTTTAAAGTTACACAAATATATTGAGTGGGGTGTCAAACGAAAGGGCTTATTTTGTACATTCCAAATTGGTTTTTATTTTTAATCTAGGATGTATAGTTTTTGAAATACGACCAAAGAACAAAAACTACGAAACCAGAGCTGCAAGAGCTCCCGTTTCATAGAGTTTCGATGTCTTCGTAGCTCATTGACTGGTCGGTCTTAAAAAGAGAGTGGCGTCGTTGCGGTTTGGTTTGCAATGATTTTAGATGCTACTTGATTTATTTACGTGATAAAAAAAATTTGATAAAGAATGAAAATAATTGGGGTAAAAAAAGTTAAGTAAACAAATATATTGAGTGGGGTGTCAAATGAAAGGTCTTTATTTGTACATTCCAAAATAGTTATTATTTTTATTCTAGGACGTATACTTTTAGAAATACGACGAGAATTCATAAATATGAAATAAATGAAAAATTAGACACGACAATAAGCAATGATTTACTATAGGACTAGATCAGCAGTGACGGTGCCGACTCGCTGCCACATCGCATCGGGCCACAGCCTTATCTGACTTCAGTTGTCAGCTTGATACACAGCACACAACTACTCTCAATTGCTTGGTGATAAAAACAACAAAATGGGAAAAAGTGTTGTCAAAAACTGCACATCACGCACTAAAAAGATCAACAAGTTAAATGGTGTGACTTTTCACAATAAGTTTGTTCAATTTTCTTTAAATTATCCAAAAAAACAAATAAATAATAACAAACATCGTTTTTGCCACCAGTGCTACCAGCAAAAACAATTTTAATTTTCCCAAACAGTTGGGAAATTTTTGAATGACGAATGCATGCAGTTTCTGTCACTAAATTACTAGTAGTTCGCCCCGAACTGAGATCTCGCGCACCGTAGATGGCCAACATTTGGACTTTCTTCTGACTACCCCTATAATTTCAAGTGCTACTACTGCCGGGTATGCCTATTGCGCTAGCTCTTCATGGTAAAAAATACTAGCATGCATGCAATACATAATGTCGTGTCTAATTTTTCATTTATTTCATATTTATGAATTCTCGTCGTATTTTTAAAAGTATAAGTCCTAGAATAAAAATAATAACTATTTTAGAATGTACAAATAAAGACCTTTCATTTGACACCGCACTCAATATATTTGTTTACTTAACTTTTTTTACCCCAATTATTTTCATTTTTTATCAAAATTTTTTTTATCATGAAAATAAATCAAGTAGCATCTAAAATCATTGCAAACCAAACCGCAACGATGCCACTCTCTTTTTAAGACCGACCAGTCAATGAGCTACGAAGACATCGAAACTCTATGAAACGGGAGCTCTTGCAGCTCTGGTTTCGTAGTTTTTGGTCTTTGGTCGTATTTCAAAAACTATACATCCTAAATTAAAAATAGAAACCATTTTGGAATGTACAAAATAAGCCCTTTCGTATGACACCCCACTCAATATATTTGTGTAACTTTCATAATTTTTTACCCCCTTGGGAACCCAATATCTTCACAACCCCTTCATCGATTAAGCTCATATGCTTCACCGTAAATTTCCTTACCACAACCTATTGACCTACCAAGTTTCATGCAGATTGGATGAACGGTTCGACAGTTATGCTCGAACAACAATTCGTGAAACATACAAACATACAAACATACAAACATACAAAGCAAAATCGCCCAACTTACCACTAAGATCTTCGCTCGCTTCGCTCGCTCGATCGATTATTATAATCTGTTTGGTCTAAACCAGTGGTTCTTAACCTATGGTCCGCGGACCACTGATGGTCCCTGGAACCACTTGAAGTGGTCCGCGAAGCTATCAAAAAAAATTAAACAAGCGACAAAGGATCAAAGTTGAAAGAGAAAACTTACTGTTGGTGGTCCGCGGCAAGTCAGAAAGTTTATCAAATGGTCCCTCATCACTAAAAGGTTAAGAACCACTGGTCTAAACATACTGAACGGTACCCAAACACTCACTTAATGGATAAGTAACACATTCATGTGGATTTCCAGGGTTTTACCTTAATATAATCACCACTTTATAAACCTTAAATTTTTTAGCAATAACCTTTTTAAATATTATTCTATTAAACGAGCAATTTTTGTTTGTTTGATGTTTGTTTGATGTTTGTTTGACGTTTGTTTGTACTGACGTTCTCGAAAACGGCTCTAACGATTTCGATGAAATTTGCAGTAGGTATGGGTGTTTACGGGGGTGAAAAGCCGATTTCTCGGCATTTTCACGCAAATGGATTTACCAGTGCAATGTGGTTCGTAATTTCACGGAATTTTTCGAGACCAAAGTGGCTTGGCGGTCAGGACCATTGCCTTACAGCCGAAGGCCGCGAGTTCGAATCTCAGTCAGTGAAAGTTTATTTCTTGTGAGTTTTTTTTTGTTCTTATTTAATTTTTTTCTATTTGCACCCGAGCAAAGCTTGGTCGCCCAGATATTTAAATTTTAAAATGAATCAATATTTTTATTATTTGGGCTTTTCGCAAAAAAAAACACAATATACCTACTACCTACAATGCTTTAACGTATTCCATTGCAAAATCTGTTAGTCACTTAGGATATGTTCTTTTGAAATTTTTTTTTAAATAAAATAACACAACTGGCTTACCGACTAAATTATTTCATTTCTTCACCGACGAGAGAACCTTTCATCACAGATTTCGCTAATTAAAAGACATTGAATCAACGAAATGCCGGTTTTTATCGACAAGTAATGTCGCTAGGTATAAAAAAATATATTTAACTAGTGAACGCCCGCAGCTTCGCCCGAGAAGACTACTTTTCTTTATCCCACGGGACCATACATTTTTCCGGGATAAAAAGTAGCCTTTGTGTTATTCCAGAACATAAACTACCTACATTCCGAACATCAAAATCGGTTTAGTAGTTGCCTATACGGAGATACGTGGTAACAAAAAAAAAAAATGAATGTCTTAAATTATACGAGAAATTTTTTACTATTAGAAATCCTTAGGTACCTAGGTATTCATGATATCCAAAGGAAAATACCGGACTTTAAATTTAAAAACCGATCTAATAGTTTTAACAAGTTACCTAGTTTATAAATCCAAGTTACTATTTAAAAAAAAAATTAAAAAAAAACTTAGTACCTTTCACACAGTAGGTACCCTGATACAGATAGACAAACCTATCGAACTCAGTAGTGAAAACTAACTGTCATTGTAATTTCTATTAAATGTTGTCCTTATTATTTTGTCCTTGTAATTTTTTTTTAATCTTTAGTATAATGAAAGTTGCACTAAACAATCGTTCATAGTTTTAAATTGATTCAATAAATTAATTGAATTATATTTATATCATTCATTACGCATACATCATTCATTTTGGGAAAAATGTTTGTCGTTGGCAACTCTGGCTATTTTCTGGATGACAATGTCTTGTCTCTTTCCAACGCAATTAGTTTGACGGTAGATAAAAAGAGACAAACATAGATTAATTGTACAGATTGACATTTTATCTATCCGTTTCAAAGCTACGTCTTTAAAACTCCTAAGTGGCTACGCTTTTCTCAAATGTTGAGGATGACGTTGCGACTCTAGTTATTAACCTCGTTGACAATAAGTATTGCATGCATGCTAGTATTTTTTACCATGAAAATCTAGCGCAATAGGCATACTCGGCAGTAGTAGCACTTGAAATTATAGGGGTAGTCAGAAGAAAGTCCAAATGTAAGCCATCTACGGTGCGCGAGATCTCAGTTCGGGGCGAACTACTAGTTATTATAGATAATAAATATCTATTGTTGAAGGGATTAACAAAATGCAGCACTCACGATGATAGACGAGACGATCAACTGGCTGATTGACTGATTGTCTAACTTGTCTCAAATGGTCTCATTGAGAGTGACAGAGCTACTTGCGTAGTCACTGAACTGTCGTATTTGGCAGTTTGAGACCGATTTCGGTCGCTATCAAAGATATACCATCAGGGGGAAAGTCAGTCAAGAAAATATTTAAAGGACGGGATCGTCATCGATTTTTTTTGACTATCAACTTAAAAATTAAAATCTAATTAAATCATTTGTCTACTAACTAACTAACTAGCTAACTTTTTAGTATATTAACGAATAATGAAATCAAAACAGATTTTATTTTTACAGCAGTTATTATTAATCTTTGTTTGTACAAGTTAGAGAATGTTTCCATAAACATTCCACTAGCACAAACTCAAAGCAACTCACACACCTGAATAATCAATTTGTACTAGGTGAGGAAATCAAGACATAAAGGAATATTAATGGTTTCCTCTGAGGACCAGACTGGACTGCAGCGTAACTAAGGGCCTCTGACCGCACCTATGCCCTTTAGCCCTTTAAATATTGCGATACCATTTGCCGAGTGAAAAATCGATTTTGTATGACTATTCAGTTTGAATGAATGAATGAAGATTATTTGTTGAAAATCTTGCAACTACAGTACAGAATACTATTATTTGAAAAATTAAAGTTTATAAATTCTTTTGTTTCAATCACGCCATTGGACTGATTTCTGATGGATGAAACTTGGAATGGATGTAGATTGTAGACTTGAATTTTCATTTTCATTGAAATAAAACCTAAGTGTGGTAAAAAATTAAAAAAAAAAAATTGCTTTTTTTTTTGTTTCAATTAAATATCAGAATGAAACAACTAGGTAATCTATTTGGACTGGGCGTTAGGTTAATTAGGATTGAACTTCACTCACAGGTAAGTTCGTTTCACAAATTATTTCAACAAAAATTTGACAAGAAAATTTCTGAAAACGAAGGGTTTCTTCTTTAACACAAATATCCAGACACCACAATCTTTTAGCTTAAAAACACTATCCACCGTTCTATCCGAAGTTATTAGAACCTGGACGGGAGCCATGCTTTGAGCTCAAATCCGAAGGCTGGTATTGAGAGATTTTCTATATCCGCAGCTTTCCTTTATGCTTCGTGCAATTTTATCTGAAGCTACCGTTATGAAGTTGCAATGACAACATTAAGATGGATAAGACATAACACTGTTTATATCAATAGGCACTGAGCGTAACAGACATGTAGAGTGCCAGACATCGACAGACATCGCCGGTCGCGGCCGCTCTCAAACACAAGAGCAAGACAGAGAGAAGAAGCACTGCACGGTCCCGTTACGATTCTTTATTTACATTGACCGGCAGGTAGCGTAACGTAGCTGCACGGACACGGACAGACAAAATTCTTTACGTGAAAACTGTGTCTGTCCGTGTCTGCGTGGCCCGTATCTGTGTTGTTATTTTATTAATTTTAATAGAAGAATATTATTTTGTCTGCCACGCTGCGTGTCCGTTACGCTCAATGTCTGTAAATATAAACAGTTATTTATAAACGCAGTAGGTAGTTTATTTCAATTTACAAAATAAAAATAGCACGTTTCATGTTAAACGCTGTTGAATAGATTTGCAACTGTTTTTTATCACGCAAAGTTCAATGCTGGCCATACTAAGCACTGTTAAAAGTTGGACACAATTTTGGTAAATAGCTTTTTGATAAAATACGTATTAATATTACCTACTTGTGTACTTAATACATATTTTAGTTGGATTTATTGTTTATAATAATATTTCATCGGTATATCCACACTAACCGCGCTGCCTGATCGGACATCATTTTCTTGGCTCCTTTAAGAAAATGCAGCTGACTAGTCTCTCAATAACTTCATCTGTTAAGATACTCTTCTTTATTAATACTTCACGAAGGTTTCCTCTTTGACGTTAGCTTCCTCAGGCAATTATTGTCTATGATTAAAATGCTCTTTAACATCATAGTTTTTAATACATCAGCTAAAGGTTTCAGTAGAAATTGTGAAGACATTTTATTTCTATTCAATATTTTTCTAGAAACATTTTAGTTATGAACAAATAAATTGTAATTATTGTCACAAAATGATTAATAACTACTAAGTATTAATTCAGAATAATGATAAAATGATGTAAAGGGACCAAATTATTATATTGACGTTTATTTTCTCACTCTTTGTTGGATCTTCTTATGCATAAAAATATCGTAATTTCAAACAAAGAAAAAGAAACAGAATTCTCACAAACAATCAATTACAAAGAAAAACTGTCAAACCAAAAAGTCCCCCAAGGAAAACAGGTAAAACACAAATATCGCTCCGTTCACGAACTGAGAACAAAACATTGATTAATGATGAAATGCACTCGGAACAAACTGTCGAACTTCTTCAAATTCCCGATACAAATGCCTTCGCAATAACCCCTCGAAAAATAATGGTTTCCCCTGAACAGCGAATCTGGTCCAAATGAATTACAACCATACCACGCTTACATACAGTTCAACGCTCTGGGGAGACGAAATGTAGGGTAAAGCTCCAAAGTTGACACAGGATTTTCTCGGTTTTGTTGGTTTTTTGTTGTTGTAAGGAAACGGAAGTGGCGTATAGGGACGTGTGTTTCCTCCTTTTTTGTTGAGAAATTGTTTCGGTGCCATTAAGCCGTTGACAGATCGCCTTAGAGTAATGCCTTTGGATTGTTCACGAAAGAGGGTGAATAAGTGACAATGGGGATGTATGGGACGATTAGAGGGCTTAATGTTTCGTAGAAGGAAGGTTTTTGTTTTAATAGATTCGGACATTATTCTTTGAAACACAAACAGCCAGTCATTTGAAATTAGACATTGCACTTGTAACAAACTGAAGTCTTTTGGTATTGTAGTACCAGAAATAAAATATTATTGGAACTTGAGTGATAAATACTATGGTGTTATTACTCGTGTTATCACACCAAAAGATCCACACAGAACATACTTATTACAACCGTTAAACGACACTTAAATAAACACAAATTCTAAATAACAATCACCATATAAACTAACTGGAGTCCACAATTACATACATTTCATCCAACATGGCTATCCTCCATGTTATCTTTAGCTCGTGATTTGAATAATTCACCAATAAAATCGTTTCTCTCACGCTTTTCTTTCTCGAAATACGGAGAGCGTTATTTACAGGCGTTTAAGAGAACTAGCTTCCGCCCGCGGTTTTGCTCGCGTGTTCCCGGATAAAAAGTAGCTTATGTTACTCTCCAGCCCTCCAACTATCTCCACACAAAAACTCACGTCAATCTGTCGCTCTGTTTTGACGTGAAAGCAGGACAAATAAACAAACAAATAAACACACTTTCACATTTATAATATGGGTACCGATACCGATTTACGTAGTCAACGTGTGAATAAACATCTTATACATGCAAAACTCCTTCATTATTTTTATTGTAGTAGATTAAACACTATAGTGTTGTCTTAGCAATCGACGAAAGATCTTGCACCATTTTCGCATAATCTTTGAATAATTATATAACAATCTAAAATACCTACGTATTTTTTACAGTTTTCTTCATGGCATTGTCATAAATAAAAAAATTATAGACACATCGACACAAATTAAACATAGGTAGCTAAAAACACTCTCGGTTAGGTCTTTTTTCAAACAAAAAAAAAGTAATCAAAATTGGGTCATCCGTTCCGGAGCTTTGATGCCACAGACAGGCACACAGATACACAGTAAAAACTTATAACACGCCTATTTTGTCGTCGGGGGTTAAAAACTGTGTGTGATATAAAATCAAAACGAAAACATATTTGAAAAACCAAAAAATGATTTGAAATGTGAGTCCTGTCCAAACATAATGGATACATACCCACTTTTTGTAATATATATTTTTTAATATATGTATTATTACGACCGTTATTATGTGATGGCAGTATTTATAAAACACCGCCATAGTTCGAATAATAACGTCAAATTAATCGTATATCAATGGCAGAGCTGTTCTCTGTCTATATGTTTTCACACAAGTTAGGATATTGTGCTTAGTGAATTCAGTAAATAACGTTTTTAATATTTTTTTGGGTCAGATTATTTAGAGTAAAGGAACAACAGAATTTACATAGAGGATGCAAGGCCTAATAAACCTCATTAACAAATATTTTTGTTAATAAAAATATTTCTATAAATGTTAGTTAAAAATACTACTATTTACTCACCGCAGAGACACAACACCATTCGAGAATAATTATGTTATTTAGCTGCCATACTCTATAAGGCGGAGGTACTTCCCCAGTTATAATATAGAGTAAGATATATATATATCTATATGTAATATAGAGTGAAATATAGAGTACATACAATATAGAGCAGTGATTCCCAAAGTGGTCCAGGTGGACCCCCAGGGGTCCACGGGAGACTCGAAAGGGGTCCACGTTGGTTCTCATTTTCTGACGAGTTTTGGGAATATGGTAGAAAAGTAGCAGCAGGTCCACCGAAACCAGTAAAATTTTGAAAGGGGTCCATGAGAAAAAAAAGTTTGGGAACCACTGATATAGAGTAATAAAAACCCACTATGACACTGCAAAACTTTCTACTTAACGAAACAAAACGTTGATACCTTGATCACTTCTCCAAATATTTTCTCGCTCCGCTCATCACCTCATCATCCGAGGGTCAGGAGTCATCAGATGTTCCGTCAAAAACAATTTTATCACAATTGTTATCTAGTGAGCTAATGCTAAGATATATGACTGTATCGATATCAATTTATGCGTTGCACTTGATTTATGAAATAGCGATCACGACCCTGCTTATGTAAGGTTTAATTAATTGGTTATTGGATAATTAAATTGGTTTATAAATTGTCTATTGATGGTACCTACTGATAATATGTGATCATTCATAGTATGTTTCTTAGTAACAGCAGAGCAGCAATGCAAGTACCTACCGTTCTTATCGATCGCTAAATTTGACATTTAAAATCGAGAAAATTCGATAAAATTTTAAATAAAAAATAAAATTTTATCGAATTTTGTCGATTTTAAATTTCAAATGTGTGAAATGTTTTTGTCATTATTTATAAAAAAAATAAAAAAAAATAGCCATCGATAAGAACGGTACTTGCACTGCAGGTTGGAGAATTGAACCACATAATACTATTACTTCTATTGAACTAATGAAAGCCCTTCTAGATTTTAACAAAATCAAAGTTTTCAAGTCGAAATTCTTTAATCTATTCCAAATTCATTTTAAAAAGAAGGCGTTTGCTACATATTTTTACTTAGGGTTTATGGGATTGATAACTCAAACGCGATTCTTACGTAGTTTTTAATCGTTCTACTGTAAATAGCTCCTAGCAGCATGGATTTATCAAAGAATATTAAATCGCATAGAAAATAGTTAATAGAATAATCTTAAATATCATCTTAATAGAGAAGTAATGTCAAATATCTAACCAAAGTAAGTAAAACCATATAAAGAACATAGAAACTGTCCGTAAGTCTGCTAATAGTAGGTAACTACCCATCGCTTGTGATAACTTAACAGTTACGAAACAAATAGCAATACCTTTCATTCATATTACTTAGAACTAGATAATACTCGACTGATTCTCCGGCAAAAAATCCCGACTCGAAATAGGGTTGCCAACTAAGCCACGCGTGATCGCTTGTAATTGGCGTCGACTGATGGATGAGACGAACCGCTTCTCATTAGAAAATAGCCAACTTTATTTTACACCTACCCATACTACTTTCAACCTAATCCCATCGATGTAAGGTCTAGTTTTTTGTGGTGATAGACCCAGTAAAGTCGGTGATGGTGTAGAAACAGTTGGTAATTATTGGCAACCCTACGAGGAAGGCAATAGGCAAGTATCTATTGCAATGTGAACCCACTTATTTAATAGGTTTCGGAATTCAATACAATTTATAAATCTTTAGAAAGAAAGATTTCTTGCGATTGTGCAATTGTTAGATCTTAACAACTGTGTAGGTACCGTTTTTTTTTCTTAATTAAAAGAAACAGATTGCAGTGATTTTGTTAAGGTTTTTTATTTTTATAATGATAATGATGACAAGCTGTTAACCTGGTCTTAAAATATTAGGAAACATTGGTAAATAATGTAATATCAAAAATCAGTGCTTAAAATAAACAAATATAAAGTTAAATCATTCAATCATTTACCAACATCTATCAGCATAATAAATGCAATTTTCAAATTAAGACCAATTTACACATTGTTATAGGCAATCTCATTCAAAAAACAACCAGTTTGTTCATTTAGAGCGTTGAAAGGAAGCATTGCCCACTTATGCGGGTAATTAGCATTTTTAGTTGGCAATACTAAGCGCGTTCGGTTGGCAATACTGATTTTGGATGGAAACAGGTGCGCTAGGAATTCACTTTCTTGTAACTCTTGGGGAATTTAATTAGTCATGGTTGTAGTGTGTGAATGAATGTGTTTTTTTGGTATTATTTAATCAATTTTTTAATGTACTTAATCGAGTACCTTTTTTTACTAGAACGTAGTAATTACTGGTTTTAATACCTATTTTTAGTTATTATTATATTGAAAATATATGTTTCGCTGCAAATTCTTAACTCGTTCAAAAAAATTGAGAGAAAAATAGAGGATTATACCTAATTTGATACATTACGTGTCTCTTAATAAAATAATAAAAAATCCCACGGTCGTGTTTACACATTCGATAAACTCCCACTAATAAGGCTACCTATTAGATAACCATCAAAACGTATTAACTCAATTATTTATATTCCGAACGGAAACAATTCCGAACAAAGATTTAAATTCAGACAGGCGATTGGTCAGTGCGAAGTGACGCTGGACAAAGTGCGCTGTAATTGGTGATTGACATGTGATGCTTCCTGATTGGTTGCATTTCAAGGGAAATGGCATAGACTTTCCATACAATAGAATTGGTCTTGAAGAAAAGAGACGTTTCAAAGTAACAATTTCAATGAAAATACATACTACTTTTCCAGATTATCCTACTAATATTATAAAGGTGAAAGTCCGTGTGTTTATGTGTGTGTATGTGTGTTACCACGTATCTCCACAACTACTAAACCAATTTTGATGAGATTTGGAATGTAGATATTTTAGGTTCAGGAATAACGCAAGGCTAATTTTTATCCCGGAAAAATGTATGGTTCCCGTGGCTTAAAAAATAGTAGTCCACGCGGTCGAAACCGCGAGCGTTCGCTAGTAATATGATAAAGTATGATTAATGTTAATTAAATTGCTTTGATATAAGTATTTAATCTAAAATTGTGCATTCAAAACTTACTTGTACATTTATTTGTTTACAATTTGTTTCCGTGTTTGTTATTCAACCAGTAAATAGTAAATTCCTAACATACCTACGCGCCCATTTGAATAGGACATCACTACATGCAAAGCATGGCTCAGAACGATATACGATGATAACTCGTGAAATTTGTTATGTAAACAAAGTTGCTTGCGGTCGCGTCATTTGCAAAATTGGTTTGCATAAGCCAGTCAGCATAGCTTCAAACGAATTTATCGGTTACTAGCTTTTACCTGTGGCTTTGTTCGTGTTTTTTCTTGTGCTTATTTTACAAAGCTGGTTCGTATAGTCTCTATACGTCTCTATACCGGATAGACTCTATCTATACTATAGAGCCTGTCCGGTTGTTATTCCATAGTAAAATTATACTTATGGTATTTTATTGTTACTATGAAAGATTTTGAGTAGGTACCTACTCACCAACTAAAGAAATAATTAAAAATCTTTTTATCTTCTTTTTATCCTTTAATAAAGCAGAATGTGTAATGTGTTGACTTCTGAAAATTTAGATCCGCATAGACAGACAGTGCGTCAGTTTATTAGTATTAATACTCTATACATTCGTAACTCGGCAATCAATTCTAAAACAGTTGAATCGTTATATTCAGAGTCCCGGCATCGCGCTTTTTAAGGAAAAATAATGGGAGTTTACCATGAGCTGGCAATAATCAACAACTGGTCTTAAAGTTCACTGTGATGGATAACTTTGTTGGATTCTCTGATTTGGATACAAATAAGGTGTTTTTGAATAACATTTTATGCGTAACTTACGATTAGGTGAAGCTGGGGATCAACATAGGTGAAAAGAAACGGCAGAAGTTTCAATTATTAAGTGGGTGGTTTTGATTATAAACTGTCGCCTATCCTCTGTTATACTCACGACAGTACGTGTACCTATGTGTTATACTCACGGCTGTGTAGTGTGTACACCTGCATAGATTTTCAGCCTTAAACGATCTTTATCTGCATATAAACTTTAGAAACAACAAAATCGATAGATGTAAGATCAAGGCTCTACTCACCTTTGGATTGAAAATCAAATATTATTCGGCTCAATTTCAAATTCAGTTTTTTTTTTATTATTATGCCGTTGTATTTGTTGGTCTGACTGACAGGGTTCTCCTATACTTTCTGTTACAGAGCACTTAGTCTACAAGAAAAGTCTGAATACATTTTGATAATATCTCTAAAGGGGTGATAATCCTCTATGATCCTTATGACATACGGCTAATTTCAAACATTACAATCCAATTAAACTCTCATATCAAATGCCAAAAGACGAGTCATCTTTATGATTTGGTCATTCAAATTGATATCTTACACTCTCTGATACAGAGTCAACTTTTGTGTGATGAGATTAGTTCCCTGGAGTAACATAATGCATTATTAAATAGCTATTCTGTGACCCTATTTCGGAACTTTAGAAAGGGTATTATGTGTAATTTGCTTGTTTTAATTCAGTTTTGATTTAACAAAGTGTACTGATTAATTATTCAATGAAGGACTAGGGGATATTTAAGATTTAAATTGAAACAAATGTGTTCTGCTATTCGATAGAGACTGATAATTAAAACATTAATACCTACGGGAAGCTATTGCGTTATTTACCTTAGGTATATATTTGTACCCCAATATTTTTAATGTGTTACAACTAGCTGTGGTCGTTTAAAGATTGGAGTAGGTACTTACTTATTCTTTTAATTTCAGAGACTTCGGCACTACTAAATATTGTATCTTTCTCCACGAAGTTATCCCAACCAGCCCCCTTCTTTTCTTGGCTTGTATAGCTACTCCTCGGTCTTCCTCTTACTCTCCTTCCTTCCACTTTTCCTTCTCTGAATACCAAAAGATTAAGTACAAGTAGCTGAAAACTAAATGTAAACATTAAATTGTTAGTTGTAAGCTACAATTTGTAATGTTATGTTGCACTTTTTTAAAATTTAAATTAAATTGTCGGTCCCGGCTTTTAAGTCGTTAAGCCATAACGGATGCCTTTAGGCGACCTAAAAACTCCGTCACCAGAGTAGCTCATACGAACTTACTTACTTTTACTTACTATTTAAAAAACTCAAGACAAAAATCAATAACACCTGTCAGTACACCAATAAAAATGCCATCACACCCCCGCTATCATCAAACGTCAAAACAACCCCTATTTAACCCTTCATATCAATTAATCGGCTCAATTTCTGAATTATGGCCTCCAACAACCCCTGCAGAATTTACAATGATGGGTGCATAATGGATGATGGAATGCAAGAGATTTCGTGTTTCATTTAGTACTTACTTTTGATTACTCATTACTTACTCGTTACTCAAAAGTAAATATAATTATCTATCTTTACTATTCATATTCACCTTAACATTTTGTATTTTTAACCTATTTCAAGGTTCTCAATTCGTCGGAATCTTTTTTTATGTATGTTCACCGGTTTTTCCGTCAATTATGTACCGATTTTGAAGGTTTTTTTTGTTTAAAAGATTATACGAGTAGTTACGTATACTTTCATGTGATCCCATAAAAAATTAGTAAGGACCTGTCGAGGATCTTCGGAGTTATGAACAAAAATGCACCTCGAGAGTATAGAAAATTGCTCAGACATTGAAGTCGGTTTTTTTTTTATGTTAGCCACTTGTATGTATGTTATGTTATGTTATGTATATTATATTAATGTTATGGGCAATGTGCGCATGTCTCTGACTTTCCAGCTTAGACATTTTGAAAGGATCTTTAGTATGTAAGTATGTAAGTTTATATGAGCTAGTGGTGACGGAGTTTCGAAGGCCTCCAACATGCTTGCGACGCTTAGCGACTTAAAAGCCGCAACCAAGAATTTATCGTGCTTATCCTTCTTTCTCGATAGATCGGTGATTCATTTTGAGCGGTCATAATTTGGATGGGTGACCGCAAGTGGCATAAACAGCTGAGCGCTTTTGTGCTTCGGAGGGCACATTAAACTGTCGGTCTCAGCTTTGGGCGGCCTTAACATTCCGGTACCAGAGTTGACCACAGTAGCTCATACGAACATAATAACATTGATCTAAGAGTTCATGAACTCTCATATGAACTCTTAGAGCCAGGGGCGGCTCTAGCATATGTAGCGCCCGGGTGCAATCTTTCCCCTGGCGCCTTGTATCAAAATGCGCGGTCAAATTGGAATAGGTAGGTAGGTACTTACATACAACACGATCGACTAAACTTTACTATAGTATTCGAATAAGGTCGAGTTTACATACAAACGGTTATGCGGCCCCATGGGCGTAGATAGCTATAGCTTTTTTATGGGGGGGGGGGAGTCCAAGGGTTCCAAAATGTACAAAGATTTATTCATGATCTGCAAATATTTGTCTCGGGCTTGAAACTTGGTTAGTGTGGTGTCAAAATATTAATGAAGCTTTCATACGAGCGAAGCGAGCCGAATTTTTTAAGACAAATGCTACAAGTGACACTCGATTTTGCTTGCGTGCTTAAAGAAAAGGCTGACTATTTGTCGGTTCCTATTCTGCAGTGAGATATAACTCACGTTGCTCGCAAAACCCTTATGCGAGCGAAGCAAGCCGAGTTTTTTACAACAAATGCAACATAATGACGGTTGATTTTTTTTAAGGTGCTCAATAAAAAGGCTGGCTGCCTGGCGGTACCTATTTTTTAGGCGAGCGAAGCGAGCCGAATTTTTTTTTTTTAACAAATGCAAAGATTTTGCTTACGTGCTATAAGAAAAGGCTGGCTATTTGCAGGTCCCTATTCGTTATACGAGTGAAGCGAGCCGAATTGTTTTTAAACGAATTTACATTCGTTTAAAAACAATTCGGCTCTTATTACTAAGTGACTTATTACTAAGTGACACTTGATTTTGCTTACGTGCTCAAAAAAAGGCTGGCTATTTGTCGGTTCCTATTCTGCAGTCAGATAAAACTCACGTTACTCGCCAAACCCTTTTTTAAGGCACAGGATGTGACACTAAGCAAATGTTTGCCTAATATCGCCTTATTCCCTAAATCCCAATTTATTGTAACAGAAACCATGGCATATGGTTTTTTTAGATTATTAATTTTATGTTGAAAATTGTTGTATTGTTTGACTCTCTCAAACCGGTTTAGATTATTTTTTTAGTAACTCTATGTTACAAGTAAGATTATTTTACAAGAAAAATTCCTGAAAAAGACCTCCCAATTTTTGGAGGAGAGCCTGGGAGCTCGTGAACCACCTGCATGGATACCCCATGACGGATACAAATTGTGCGCTACGCCAGCGCCGAGCCGCCGCCGAGCGCCCGCTCCGTGCGGAGCGCTACAGCGGAGGCTCTATGTCGCGAGCGGCTCTAGGCGCCCCCTTACACCCGGCGCCCGGGTGCACTGCACCCCCTGCACTATAGGTAAAGCCGCCCCTGCTTAGAGCAATGTCAAAGTAAGATTACTCTGATTCCGTGCTAAGATAAGACTAAGGTAAGGTTAAAGTAAGCCTAACGCAGGAATGTTTTGGTAACGTCTCATCGTGGAGTGTCAAGTGTCAAGTCATTGACGCGATGCAGGACTGTTTTCACCTTGTTTTGACATTGCTCTAATAGTTGGTGGTACGCTGGATATCCTAAATGTTATTTGCAGGCAAGATAAACTAATTTAAACAGTTTATGGCTTTTGCATAAACTAGTAAAAAACATAAATCATAGCACAAAGATGCCACCTTGATGAACCATGGCGAAAAACAATAAATAACAAGTGTCTGGGCCTGTGACCTCCCGTTCGATCCCCCGGGTTAATCTTCTAAGGGGTTGTCGTATAAATCATGTTACGTTTGAAAATTTAGGGTTGCCAAATCAGATTATGATTGATGCGGAAATCGGAGGAAATTTCGCGTTTTTATTTGTAAAATTTATATTTTACTGATTTATTTTGAAAATATAAAATAATTTTGCACTCATAAGGCCTACTTAAGCTTTTTTGTTCAAGTTTACTGTTGTGGAAATTTGAAATAATGTTAACAAGTACCTATAATAGCCTAGATTACAACTTACACGTAGTAAATTAAATTACATGCTCTTGCTTCAGAATTAAAAATGTCTATTAAATTAATTGAACAAAATAATATAATGTTTTATTTTTTTATTGTTTCGTTTTTTATCCTCATCTTTATTTATTATCTTAACAAAGAATTATGTAGAAATTAATGTAGCAAAGAGCTAAATCAATTTGAATTCTTTCGAACCCTGATTCCAAATTAAAATTTTGATTTTAAACATTTTTTTTTTAAAGGTACTGGCAGTTACAACCCTGGGTATAATAACTCATCCAGTTGACACAGATGGCGCTGCACGTCAAAATGGCCGCAGATTACTGTCCTGCATGATTTATCCTCATCAACTATTTGTATACAAATGTTTACCGCTCCCGGTATTAGTTAAAACAGTTCCACTGAAGATATTAACATGCACTGTTTTGTTTTGTGCATTTGAATATAAAAATTTTAGTGCTTAGTATTTCTATGTAATTTATTCTTAAATTAGATAATATAGCGCGGGCTATAAAGTGTGAATGAAAATATCGTGAAGAAACTAGTATTTAATAAAAAGCAATGGGCTTTCAAACTGTTATCGTGCTACAGATCGCGTCATGTAAAAAGAACGCTGAAAGAAGGAGGAGGAAAGTGTTTGTATCAGGTTTACTTGTTTACCGTTTAATGTTTACCGGTTTACCGTTTGTGAATGGGGTAACCCATGGCGCAAACATGAGATTTGCATGAGACAAAAAACACCCCCTCAACTTTCTTCCAGCGTTTCTTTTTACATGACGCGGACTATACTAAATTAAATATGTGAAAACTTATATGTATGGATGTTGGTTTCTCAATCACGCCAGAACGGCTGAACGGATTTTAATGAAACTTAGAATATAAATAGATTTGAAGAGAGTGAATGAAGCGAATGAATTGTGTCAGGACCGTAGCAAGTGAAGATCTGTGGTTTCTGCCTTTGGAGGATGTTGGGTTCTCAATCACGCCAGAACGGCTGAACGGATTTTAATGCAACTTAGAATATAAATGGATTTGATGAGAGTGAACGAAGCGAAAGAAGTGTGTCAGGACCGTAGCAAAGGGAGATCTGTGGTCTCTGCCTACCCTATGATGGGAAACAGGCGATTTAAGGCCTGAAGGATGGTTTTGGTGCTGGGCAAGCCTACTACATCTTAAACAATGTCCCAGGCTCTACAATGTCCCGTTGTGTTGGCCAAGATTGCCTCCTGACACTGTATAAGGCTGAGGCCAAACGAGCGTATTTTTTTGAGTTGTGAGTCGCGTAATTTCTGCTGCATTTGTTTTCATATAAAAGTCCTGTTTGATGCACACGGCAAACGCAAAATGAATTGTCTGTTTTTGTTGAAGATTACGTGACTCATTTTTCGCAACTAACAACTCAAAAAATTACGCTCGTTTGGCTTCAGCCTAAATAATGTAGGTACCTAGTAAAGATTTAAAAACCTACGTTTTGTTTTTCTTATTATTTCAGCCACATCAAAAGAAAAACAAACACTTATTACAAGTTCTTGTAATGAAGAGCCTTGATGGAGGACACGACTGCTAGCTGAGAACGCCCGGGGGAGAGTAGGATATATACTTTTAATTACCATTTTCCACCGTGCTACACAAATAGCTAAAATGATTAGAGCTGGTGTACAGATTACAGAAAAAATGCCGGTTGACGAATCTATTATTGTTTAATTTGATATGTTTTATGTCTTTTAATTCGAACCAAACGAAATAATTTTATATTGTTATCAAAACTTACAAGTTCATGTACTTACTACCCTTGATTGTTTTTAGAATTTACAGCGATATTTTCAACTGTTTTTTTACTTTATCTAATAACGGAACACAAAGTAAAAAGATGAAATTGATTGTGGCCGTGTCTATTAAAAAATAATTTCAACTTAATGTATCTGCAATAAACACATTAAAAATATTTTCAACTTTCTTCTTATTAGAGTTTAACCGAAAGCAGCTCAACAGAGCTTTTTAACTCAAAATGGAGATCACGAAAGTGTTCTTAACAAAATTACAATAATGAGTTCAAGTACTTTGCAAACCACAGAGGGAATATTTAAGGCGAAATAATTGAGGCTGTAACGGAAGTTTGCCCTTAAAAGGGTCGCGAAACAATTTACTGAGACTGGGAATTCGTTCAGAGACTTTAGACTTTGATACGTTGCTAATTAGTCGATAATTGTTTGGAAACGGTAGAAAGTAAAACTCTTAGGCACCGTCTGTTGGTAAGCAATTGCTGTAGGTATCCTATCTTCTAATGGCGCTTCTCCGACTAGCAAATGTTAGCAGTCAATATGAATTGTCCCCGATCTTTAGCGAGGCGAAATAGTTCGGCAGCCCTCTCTGATATTCCGCAACCAAGGTTTCTTCCTCCGATCAACACGCCAAGTTAAAACATTCATATTCGAAACAATCAAACCACAATCGAATCAAACAACGATATACCTCTCACTGTGGAAACATTCAGAGTAAAATATTTTTTTATTCCTTTAATTTAAATAAATCACATTTTTCCACCATCCGTACATCATAATGTTGCATTGCCCCAGCGCATCTCAGGTAGCCTGATTTAGTGCCGCCTTAATGAAACCTGTTATATAACTGGTATTATTTATTATTTAGACTAGAACAAGTCTCTGATAGTGTTGGCTTCTGTCTTGGATAATGGCTACGTAATACCAATAGCTAAGCCAATAGCTTTATAAAGATATTGCGTAAGAAATATTTATACAGGGAGATTAGTAATTCAGCTACGCAAAGGCTGAGGCCAAACGAGCGTAATTTTTTGAGTTGTGAGTCGCGAAAAATGAGTCGCGTAATCTACTTTCAACATTTTGCGTCGCCGTGTGAATCAAACAGGACTTTTCTATGAAAACAAATGCAGCAGAAATTACGCAACCGAAATTACCTACGCGACTCACAACTCAAAAAAATAAGCTCGTTTGGCCTCAGCCAAAGAACGATAGAAAATTGTGTACAATAGAATAAGTCTTATTCAATAAGTTGCTGTAGAATTTATTTGACATCATAATGCTGAAATTTGATATCATAAAGAAAATACAACAAAATTATAATTCTTTATATTGCATGATGTTTTTCGTAATTATCTTAAGCATTAAATCATCTGCTTTGTGCAAGTGCAAGACGACAAGTGCAAGTCCAAGTGCAAGACGACAAGTACCTACAGTATTTTAACTTCAATAAATCTGAAAGAAGGTTCAATGTAAGTATAAATTACTTTTGATTAGTTCTAAGGCTAAATTATATGTAATCAGTAGAATCAAACGAAAAAAAAATAAACAAAATTATTTAAAGTAAGTATTCTTTAACTTTTAAAATTTAAAGTAGGTAAGTATACTACTAAGTAGCCAAAGAAGTGTGTCAGTCAGGATCGTAGCAAGTGGAGGTCTGTGATACCCTACCCCAATGATGGGAAACAGGAGTGAGTTTATGTATGTATAGGTACCTACTTTAACTTTAACTACCTTTGTTTTAAAATTTAATACTTATATTTATTTTCTAAAAAACACGAGATGCACCTTTTGTCACCACATATTTCAATTATCAGGATCCAAATCTCAAAGTAATATCTTAATTATGTTATCAAATAGAAAAATGCGTTTCCTATGAACATTTCGTCGGTTCTACCGATAACAGGAGCCATTAAAAACACTTATCTAGATCTTTAACCTATCGCTCTGGTAAAGAGTATAATTAATTTTCTTTGAATTTGAACAAAAAAATCTCTGGCATTCGCAAGTTAGGTTGGATGAGCGGCTGATGGATTGTTGTAGAGATGATAATACCACCACTATTTTATTGTTTTACCTCTTACTGTACCTATTCCTTGGAATTATTAGATATTTTTTATGAGCTTGTGGTAAGGTTTAACTGTATGATTTTAGTGATTTATCAAATTATCATACACAATTTACAATTAATTTCAATTGTTTCACAAAATTAAGAAGTAATTTGGCATTGTGGTCGTGTTATATATTTTTTTCTATCTAGTCGTGCAAAGTTACTTACACGGGAGCTATTGTTTTTTCAGATTTTGTGACCTCTATTTGTTTTTTTTTTAATGTAAGTATTTAGGTACCTATACAGAAATCAACCGCTTCAATAACCAAATCTGTAATTTTCCTTACTCTTAATATATTTTCTAACAAGTTTAGTCAAAACGTTTGTAACTATCATGGTTATAAACATTGTAAACACTAAATATAGTAAACATCGCGTTTATAGTGTTTATAGTGTCAAAGTATTAACATCTCTCAATCTATATTTCACTTCAAGTCACATTGTTTTCGGTTAAGCCATCCGTACAGCGTCTGTAATGATCATTTTTTGTAACAGATTCCATCTCGGATCGGTGTTTATTTATTAAACATTACCTTTACATATTTACGTTTATAAACGGACAATTTATAAATGAAACGATTATTCAGACGCTTATCTTGTCGGCATCGCGAGTGTTTACAGTTTACTTGTTCATCGGAGAGGCAGTGTTTTAATGTTACAAAGAGGTTATACTTGACGGAGAAAAATAATACAACTTGAGTCTAACGGAATTTTATTTACATTATTTTATAGAGTTGGTGATTTTTACCCGACTGTTTTCAGAAAGGAGGGTTATGTTTTAGCGTGTATATTTGTAGGTATGTCTATTTCTTTATAATATATCTATTAAGTATTTATTGATCTATCTACTTATTTAAGTATATTTATTTTAATAAAGAAGTCATCCCGTGACCCTGTAACGTGAAAAAAAAGAAAATAAATAAAAGGTACGCGATAAAATCCCGTAATAATAATTATCATTATAAGTATTAAAGAACTTATTCGACAGTTTGTTTCTATCTCTATCGATTTTCATCAATCACCTTCTTACTTTTGCTAAACCCTTTACAACATGTGATTAAGATATTACAATACTTTTTCCAGTTCAATCCCTAGAAATGCAGAAAAAGAATTCCTAGTTACATATAAGCGAAGATAGGAAATGAGAGGTACAAAGACAGACCAAACTGAGCTTACCACAAAAACTAGACCAGGCCTGACCGCCCTGCCTTATTCAAAACAAGTTGAGAAGACGACGCTGCTGGGGACATTCCCACAAGCCATGTTCTGTTGTCCACTGTCCACGACTTTGATCATTCACGAATTAATTGAATTAACAGCCTTGTTGTAGAGTACTATTATTTAGGCAGTTTTCCCACTGCAACGCACCCCGCAGCGGTGTGCGTGGCTGCAGATTTTAACATTGAATGCAAGTATAGGGCGTTGTATTCGCTCAGCGACAAAGCCCTTGTTTTTAATGTAAATATAAAAAAACATAATCTCAATTCGTATAGAAAACACGCATAGTACAACACACCGACAACACCTTGACGTGCGGGATATACAATGCGTAAATCCCGCACGTACCTAAGCCACGCACACCGCTGTGGGGTGCGTTGCCAGTGGGAGAACCACCTTATTCTGTAGGATTAATTCTCGACTTTCGATCCGAAGGTCGCTGGTTCGAACCCGGGCGTGCATCAATGGATTTTTTGTTTCGAAAAATTTATATGCGCATTAACACGAGCTCTAAACGGTGAAGGAAACATCGTGAGGAAACCAGTTAGCTTTCTAGTAGCGTCGATGGGCTTGCAACCTGTCTCGTTTGGAATGCTAACTTCTGCAAAATGTGGGCATGTACCAAATATGTATTCAGATATACCTCTGACTAGCCCCTTAGACATCTTCAAAGTATCTTAAAGATGCCTAAAAAGATCTGAGAGAATGTCTACTGCACCTGGTGATCATTATATAGACTGGCGGCTTAGCTCAGTTGGTAGTAGCTCTGCCTTCTGCCCTGTGGGTCGTGGGGTCGATTCCCACCCAGGACAAACATTTGTGTGATGAACGTAGATGTTTGTTCTATCTCTGGGTGTTATAAGTACCTATGTATTTCAAACCTATGTATTTCAAAAAGAGTAAATAAGTATTCTATCAGTTATCTGGTTCTCATAGTATAAGCTTTGCTTAGTTTGGGGCTAGATGGCGCTGTGTGAAATGTCCAGCAATATTTATTTATTTAATTTATTCCCAATCAAGCTAAGTCGTGAACAATGGACAAGCACCGTGTCGTGCCCCTTTCCCGGTATCGGCCACGTCGCAGATCGATGTATGTAGATCGAAGCGACATTAACATATGCCACGTCTATTATTCGGATTTAGATTTAGAATGTGGGGTCCGTGGATCGCCTGAATTAGATATCCCAAACTATTTCAATGGACCTTTGTAGCATTATAATTGCTAGGCAACTCTAGATGTCATCCCGACTTCCTAACTATCAAGTGAACGTGTAGGTATATGTTATTTAACCACATTGTCAGGTTCGATAATTATGTATTCATAGACAAGGAAACTAAACTACTACATATTTACATAACATTATAAAATACAATAAGAACCAGTTGAGCCCCTAAGGTTAATTGGAAACGATCTATAGGTAGCTCAACTGATCCAAGCCACTGCCATTCGGAAGCGTGCCCAAGTCACTGGTTGCATTACCACGCTGGATGGCAATGCTGATCCGTTGAACCAAACAAAAAAACAGGTTTGATTATTTTTTTTTTCACTGTGAATGCAGATTATCATTGGTTTGGGGATTCTGATAAATTGATGAGTTCACGGGGATCCCCTAGGGAATCGGGGAATCCTGATGGACAAACTCTATAAGTGAACATGTGTTATTTGCTTAGCTTCACGCACGCCACTACTTAGCCTAACATCATGGAATTTGCATTATAGGTTCAACGAGAAAAAAAGTACCTACCTACTGTACCCGAAGGGCTATATTGGCGCTAACTCTTTAAAAATATGGATCCAAACTTAATAGTCGATTTATTTCACAAGGAAATTTTATATCACAGCAAAGTTCCTGGCGATTATTATCTTGTTGAAGTCTTGAAAAGCTATCATAAATCTGATAGAATATATTCACAAATAAGGATACCAACGCAATTATAATATCTGACACCAGGCCCCTTATTTGCAAAGAAGACAGCATTGTACAGTAGCAATCTCAGTATCATTAACCATTGACGTTGTAATTGTAAGGATTATACATAAAACATGAGTGACTCACACTTTGAACATGCAGTAGATTCTGACGACTTTATTAGCACAACACACACACCCGCTCATATCTACTAAACCATGAGAAATCTAAAGAGTAGTCAAAGGTACGTTCAAAACTGATAAAAATTATACCTACGAACTACTATTAACTTGTTCTGAACTTATTTCGGCCACCTAAAATGTAGACTACGTCTAAGTCTACAGTTTCGGTGGCCATTTGTGGTCCTTCCAAATTAAGTTCAGAACAAGTTATTACTATGCAGTAGGGACTCATTTTTATCAGTTTTGGACGTAAGGACGTAGCTTTGAAGTCGGTTTCTAGTTTTTTGTAAAAAATATTATTAGCAAGAAGTTTACTATCAATGTCTTGCGTAAACTGGATTGACAAAAAGTGTAACGTGTTTGTGAATAAGGGGACTGATCTAGTCTAAAGGAAATCATATCTATCCAACACACTATCGGTCATGTGGAGAGGTGTTTCCTTCGAACGATTGATAGTGTGGTTATGAATTAATATTTATAGATTAATCAATGAGTGAGGTGTTATAGTTTAACGCCGGCGTGAGAGTAGTTTTATAAGATAGTACATCCGTTTTAGCAGTGACTATGACGATCCTACTAATATTATAAAGTCCGTGTGTGTGTGTGTGTGTGTGTGTGTGTGTGTGTGTGTGTGTGTGTGTGTGTGTGTGTGTGTGAATGTTTGTTACCACGTACCTCCATAACCACTAAACCGATTTTGATGAAATTTGGATGTAAATAGTTCAGGTACTGGAATAACACATAGGCTACTTTTTATTCCGGATAAATGTATGGTTCCCTTGGGATAAAAAAGTGGTCCACGAAGGCGAAGCCGCGGGCGTTCACTAGTTATTGAAAGGTGGAGCGGCCTAAAACTATACCTTTTAATAAAATTGTTTGATTATCAAGTAGGTACTAGTTATCAATTTTATAAATCGACTTACTGTGCTCTATGGTTTCACCCATTATTTAATTTAAAAAAAAACTAGCATGTTAGGTAACCTTCCACAAAAAATTAGCTATCAAAAGTCCGTCTGTTACTTCCAGAGATTAGCGCGTTCATACAAACAAACTCTTCTGCTTTATTTTAATTAGAATAGATTTTGATGATAATGATGATGAATAGAAGCAGGAATTACAATTGGAAAATTAATTGCAAACGAGAAGACAAATGAGGCGGGAAAGTTTATCATTTAAATAGAAAACTGGATTATGTGACACCACACAAGCAGGTATGAAGTACAGGCGAAGAAAACATACATTTCATACAATACTAGCAGCGCCGTCGCGGCGTTGTCCCCGTAGTGATGGTATAACAATAATGATGATGAAAAGTAGCCTATAACCTTCCTCAAGAGTTTAGCTATCAAATGCAGAAATATTTTTTTAGAATCAGACTGGTACCTAGTTCATGGGATTAGCGCGTACAGAATAATAGAATTAAAACGACTTGGTGGGAATTATTAATATTATTATATTAAAAATCGCGCGGGAGATCCCCAACTCGATGGACGGACTAGCTCCAAGAGAAGAAAGCCAAGTTCTACGATGTGGTCCAGCTAGCCACTAATAGAACTCGTTGGAGGCAAGCCGTCCACTTTATCACGAAGACGACCAGTGATCACGATCTTCAGGCATGAAGAGCCGACCACAGAGAGATAGAGGTGGGAATTAACTAAGAACTGAGATGGTAAGAGAAGATAAGGAGATATGAGGGAGACCTTTGCCCAGAAGTGTGACGACATAGGCTAATAAAAAAAGAATTAATTTCTCAAATGTCAATTTTTGTGTTGCTTTTTTTCCAAGAGGTACTCGTAAAACGTTTTTCTTGCACTGTACTTGCACTGTGAGAAGTGAAATTTATGCACATATCGCAAACGTTAAATCCTTTTAAATGGTTGCTATATTTTAATGGTTATGTAGAATAGGTGTGACTGAGGGCTGATTTTCCGGCTTGTACATTACATTTTTTGAACGAAAGTTTAGTAGCCGTTGTATGTCCATCCACTGTTGGACATAGGCCTCCCTCAAAGATTTCCATGTGTTGCGGTTGGAAGCGGCCTGCATCCACCGCCTGCAGTTTTTACAAGGTCGTCTGTCCATCATGTCGGTGGACTTCCAACACTGCGCTTTCCGGTTCTATTAATTTTTTTTAATTTACTTAACACATCTGGTTCCCATAGTACAAGCTTTGCTTAGTTTAGGGCTAGATTTCGCTGTGTGAAAAAATGTCCACCAATATTTTTTTATTTATTTATTAATAGGTACTTATTAAATTAAATGAAGTATGATCACAACTGTATCCCAAGGAGCAGTAGACATTCTTTCAGATCTCTAGGCTTTTAAGAAACTTTGAAGCTGTCTAAGGGGGTAGCCAGAGGTATATCCAATTTTAGCGATAATTTAGTTATTCAGTGTGTAATAGAATCATCAGTATTGTTGGCTCATTCAGCACTTGAACAACAGCTTAATCTATCTCGTAACCTTCTTCAATGTACTTACGGACATGGCTCGCAAACAGGGGCCGTATAGTGAACTCTTAGAGCAATGTGAAATGTCCAGCATTATTTATTTATTTATTTATTTAATGTTAAAACAAGCTTAGAACAGTCTTACTGCTATAGAAATGACATCGGTTGTCATGTTTCAAGCTTGTTTAAACATTGCTCAGAGTTCATGGTACGGCTACAGGGGTCACAACACTAAAGCGTTTTTTTCAAAAAAAATTTTTTTTCATTTGCATACATTCACTAATGAACCGCATCACGAGAACCGTGATAAATCCGCATTGACAATACAACTGAACAGACTGAACACGGTGAACAGGACTTACACAATTGTCGGTACTAATTTACCGCGGTACCTTATAAAGAGGGCGTTCGGATTCTCCACTTGATCGGCGTTTGTATAAGTGCGAAGTAAGTGCTTTGACGAACGCGAGTTAAAACCAAATAGGGTTGCGCTGAAAAATTTGCTACTCAACCCTCTTTAATTGGGTGTCGCGTTGTTTTAGTGAGTGACACACGGTTGTCTATTTTGGAGAACATAACAATCCGATGCAATTATAATAAAGGTTCTCTATTAATAAACTCGGATTAACTTCTGTCAAAGTTGCGCCACGGATTAAACTATGGCCATCCTTCTTTGTCACTGTCTAATAAAAAAGGAGGGCTATAGTTTAATCCGTGGCGCAACTTTGACAGAAGTTAATCCGAGTTTATTAATAGAGGCCAGAGTTTTATACCGTTTTAGTGGAAATTGAAATCAATATTATTATTGAAATATTGAAGGAAAAGACTGACTGGACAGGAAACATTCTGCTATTTAAGATTTCATTTATAAAATGTTAAAAATTTAAGTTAATTTTATAGTCAGTATTCAAACATCCTCTGACTGCAACTTCTTCAAACGATTTTAAATATCAAGGATAAGAATTTCGTTTAATATACTTAATTTCAACACAAAGCGATTTATTGATCATTAATTTACACAGGCTCACTCATTCAAAAGGAGAGTTTTAAAAATATCTGTTTATTAGTTACCTATTTTAGAGCGTCGAGTCATGATTAATCATCATATAATTTTTATACCTAGGTACCTGAAATTGCTTCTGTAATCGATTTATTATTAAAATAATATCCTCACACACCTTTACTAACATGCTACGAAAAAGTCTAGCTAAACTTTTCGCCTGTCAGTTACAGCATAGGGTTGTCACTGATTTGTTGTCGAGACGTTTCTTTTAGCGTTGATGTTACGCTGATTGGGATGTATGAGGTGTTTGTGCATGCATTTTTGTATTCTTTTTGTCACTAATGAGTGTTCGTTAGGGCTGTCCGAGAAATGGGAAAGAAATCGAAGTTTATTTTGAACGCGTAGATTGAAAGACAGAGTCTATTTTGTGTGGAGTGTTTTACGAGGATCAGAGAGAGTAAGAAACTTACAATGTTTATTCAGAGACTGGAGTGTGAATGGATTTAAACATACATTCATTGGAATCCAACTTTCAATCCAAGACTACAAAAACTAAATGTAGTTTGAACAAGTCCAAATCGACATGCTTGTTTTTTTTATATTGTAATAAATAGACCTTTGTTTAGCCACAATCTCACCTGATGGTAAGTGACGATGTGGCTGACGATGGATTACAAAGGTATAGAAGACCTATTCACTCTTGACTTTAAAAGAACCATGTTATAGTTTTCGGGGAAAACAGAAGCCGGCAGTGATTTCCAGGCCTTAGCAGTGCGGATGATGAATTCCTTTCAGTATTTCAATTCGCTGAAATTACTCATAAATCAAAAGGCAATGAAGTTATATTACAAGGCGTCATTAGGCAAATAAATCGCATCTCACGGAACAACGGAGCTAATAGATTGGCGTTGATGCGAGCAAATTGACGGGCTGTATCGCACCTATCTATAGCGGCTGACGGGGTTTGATACTTGATTTATTATTTAACGTTTTACTATACAGGGTGTGGCAAATGTTTGGGCCTGCAGATGTTAAGAAGAAAAAGGTAGCTACCCTTAAGTGCCCAAAAAATTTCCACACCTGTAAATAAAATAAGTAAAAATAAAATAAAAATAGCCTTTATTTCTACTACTAAACAAATTTTATATAGATACTAAATTAAAATAACTTATTCTAACACTTCATTAGGCATAATATATATTTTTTTTACTATATATCTATTTAACAATAGCTTAAACTTTATGTAGCAGTCGCCTCCTTGGCGTAGGCCTCCCCCATTTCCTTCCATGATTCTCTATCTCTTGCTTCCACAACTGTATTTGCTATTAATTTCAGCTGATACTTACGGTAGATACTGCTGATACTGCTGATACTACGGCTGATACGGGTTTGATTTTTGAATAACTAAGAGTTAATCTTGGGTTTCTTCTTTAAAACATTAAAGGGGCTTAATAATTTTATTTACCTCGACGTTAAATGAAACGTAAACGCGTTACGCGATAAAGTCTCGATTAGGTTTGTTTTAAAAAGGGGTTCAAGTCGTGAAAATTTAAAAAATATAACCCTGACAACTCAACATCGTACTTTGATTTGATACTCTATTCATGATTTACGTGATACAATACGTGGGTATACTATACATCTTTCATAAGCTTAGGTAGTTGTACGGGTATATTCCAAGTTACAATAAGAATAATAATTCTTACTGTATTGCGACTTCGATTCATTTGCCTGTTCGACTAACTTTTAATCTGTTCATCATCATCATCATTCACCAGCAATTCGATCTCAACTTCTGCTGGTCATAAGCCATCCTATTCGCCATTCACGATTTGGATAAAATATTCTTACGGATGTCACCTGTAACTTTGTATAATGTTGTGATCCATTTTTGTACAAGTATCAAAACCTCTGAATCCTCGGAGGCAATTGCGGAAACAATAGGGGGGATCAAGTTTACCGTCTGCTCAATTGGCCGGTTGTAATTTACTCCCATTGTCTATGTTTGCCCTTGTTCCCGTGGCCCCCTACCGGCACAGTACATAATACATTTTCAGTAGGAACACTATTTACAAAGCTATGTCGCACAATCTTACAAATATCGGTCTTGATTTTAGTTGCCGGATAAATAAACAAAAATGACCCTCTTTTACATGATTTTACATTTTTTATGATGTGAGATAGATAGCCTAAAGTAAGTCCGTTTGTGCTAGTAATAAGTAAGCAAAAATAATGCCCAAAGCGAGTTTTTGTATTTGTGGTATTAAAAATTAATAAAACGCGGGAATTCAGGTTGACAAGTGAAGTTTTATTTTCTATTATCATAAACACAGATAAGTAGGTCATAGACTAATTAAGATTATTGGCATTCTCAATTACATTTTTATAGTGTTGCTATTTTGATATCAATAAATAACACCCCCACTATATCAAAATAACAAGCCATCTGCTCATACATACTTATCTTAGATAATAAAACTATTTCTTAACAATACCAAGTAATTCCATAAACTTGTAATGTTTAGTTGACAAAAGACCTTTGGTCAACAAGTCAGCGGGCATTTCCTGAGTTGAAATGTATTCAATACTAATTAATCTATTTTTTACTGCATCTCTAACATAATGAAATCGAACATCTATATGTTTAGACCTAGTGTGTGCCTGATGACTTGTCGCAAGTTTCAATGCACTTTGATTATCACACATCAATTTAATTGTACATTGTCTACTAGTAATTTCATACAACAAATTTCTTAAGTAAACAGCTTCTCTTGATGCCTCTGAAAGAGCAACATATTCTGCCTCCGTACTAGATAAGGAGACAGTCTTCTGTTTTCTACTTTGCCAGGAAATCACAGAACCGTTCATGACAAAACAGAATCCAGTATAAGACTTGCGATCCAGACTATCGCTCGCCCAATCTGCATCAACAAAACCTGTCAGCTCTACATTTTCCTTATTATATCTTAGACAATAATGTTTTGTTTTCTGTAAGTATTTCAATACTCTTTTGGCATAATTAAAATGAGTCTCGTCATAACAACTATTGAACTGACTTAGATAGCTAAGTGAATATGATAGGTCAGGCCTAGTCAAGACAGCTAAATACATAAGGCTTCCGATCAGTCTTTGATAAGGAACATTTTCTGCACAATTCTCAGCCTTATTTAAGTTCAATTTACTTTCAATAGGAGTATCTATAGTTCTGCAATTAGACATATCATATTTTAATAACAATTGCTCTATATATTCCTGTTGATCTACTGTTATGGTCTTACATTCTTTGTTTACATTAATTCTCATGCCTAAGTAACATCTTACAGGACCTAAATCTTTCAATTTGAATTCAGAACTCAGAACAGATTTCAATTTTTCAGTTTCCATTTTACAATTGGAAAATATCAGAAAATCATCAACATAGATACCAACAATAGTTCTCTTATTATTACTATGGTTTTTTATAAAAACACAAGGCTCTATTTTACTCTTAGTATATCCTAAATTACACAATGTTTCCTCTACCTTTTGATACCAAACAAGTGATGACTGTTTCAAGCCATAGACAGCCTTTTTTAATTTCAATACTTTATTTGAACTTGTGACAGGAAAACCTTCTGGAAAATGCATAAAAATACTCTCTTTAAGGTGACCATTAAGAAAGGCTGTTGTGACGTCTAAGTGGGTAATGTCCATATCTTCCTGTACACTCAGAGCTAATAATAACCGCAAAGTCGAATGTCTGATGACCGGAGAAAATGTTTCCTGATAGTCCACACCGGCTTTCTGCGTATAACCTTTAGCTACTAATCGCGCACGATATCTCACTGTATTGTCACAACTATATTTCTTTTTTAACACCCATTTACACTGCACTACACTCGCGTTGACTGGAGTATCAACAATGTCCCAGACATTGTTGTCTTCGAATGATTGCAGTTCCTCTGCTATTGCCTGCAACCACTGCTGTTTCTCAGGACCATTGATCGCCTCTGCAAATGTCATTCCATCGTCTCCTTCATCGCTGGTGCACATCCATCCATACCTCTGAGGTTCCTTCCTCTGTCGCTTTGGTCTCTCTTCATTGGGATTAACGGATTGTGGTAGTGATTGTGATATATCCTCTGAATGTTGGAGCTCTTGTCTTGCTTCAGTGTCTTGCTCATCTTCAACATCCAGATAATCTGAATCACTTGAGCTCGACTTGTTCAGAGCTTCTCCTTTGACCACAGATTCCTCCATCAATTCCCCCACTGAATCTGTGTTTTCTATAGGGATAGAGACAGTGTTCAGATTCTTTTTCTTTTCTAGAATCACAACATCTCTACTGGTTGTCACTTGGTTCTTTTCTGGATTATAAATCCTATAACCTTTCACGTTTTCTGAAAATCCCACTAGAATGTGTTTCTTGGATTTTCTGTCCCATTTACATCTCTTTTCTTTCGGGACATGTGCCATAACTGTACTGCCGAATATTCTTATGTGCTTTAAATTTGGCTTTGTTCCAGTCCACGTCTCATATGGAGTTTTCTCAATACCTGAAGCAGCTGATCTGTTTTTTAAGTAAACTGCAGTATTGGCTGCTTCCGCCCAAAACTTCTTCTCCAATTTGGCTTCGAAAAGTAGACATCTAGCCCGTTCAACAATTGTTCGGTTAGACCTTTCGCTGAGACCGTTTTGTTCTGGCGTATAACAATTAGTCGTCTGGTGGAGTATGCCTGCCTTCTTCAAAAAATCATCAAAATCATTGTTGCAATATTCACGCCCATTGTCAGTCCTCAAGATTTTGATTTTTTTATTTTGACTATTTTCTACCATCGACTTGAACTCTTTGAAATGACTTAATGCTTCACTCTTTGCCTTCAGGAAATAGATGAAAGTCATTCTGGAAAAATCATCGATGAACAGTAGAAAATATCTGGCACCACCAATTGAATTGCACTCCATGGGACCACATATGTATATCAGAGTGAATGATTTGAAGTGTAGCTGTTGCTCGTGTACCCGTGGGAAAGGATAACCTTGCTTGCTTTCCTTCACAACAAATCTCGCAGTTCGACTTGCTAGTCACAAATGTGTCAGGATAATCTATCCCTTCAACCAATCCATGTTTCATTTTGTTCATGTCATTGCTATTTATATGTCCTAGTCGCCTGTGCCACGTGTCACCATCAACAGCTGACGGAGTGAGTAGACAGCTCTCTGTTGTTTTGAGACACAACTTGTAAACTCCATCAATCAGTACAGCCTCCGCAACCAATTCGCCTGCTCTGTTTCGTATAAGGCATTTGTTGGGCTCGAATACGACGCTGTTTTCGTTCTTTATTAATTCGCTGACTGATAGAAGATTAGTCGTAAGACTGGGCACGCACAACACATTCTTCACGTTTATTTCGTAATTACGACTTGTGGTGAACTCGACGTTTCCCGAACATACGACAGGCACTTTCGTCTGATTAGCAATAACAATTTCGGGTAAATTCCGTGAATACAACGGATTCTTCATCCAATTTTCGTTGGCGGTCATATGCATGCTGGCTCCGGAATCGATGTACCAATCACTTTTCTTGAAATTTCCGCTTAGAAAAACAACGCTAAAAGCATTAGACTGTTTCTTCTTTTCTGCTTTTTCATGTAAAAGAGGACACTGGTTCCGATAATGGCCTGTTTCTTTGCATTTATAACAAGTAATTGTTGTTTTCGTTTTGTTTGAGTTTGACGTTGACTGATGGGAAGTTTGACCATGCTTGCTACTGTTGCCGCCAATTTTGCGTTTGATCCAACTTTTAGCAACCAATGCTGAATTGCGTTCCGTTTCGCTCACGTCGACGGATTCCATATCCAAAAGTTTAGACTAATTAAGATTATTGGCATTCTCAATTACATTTTTATAGTGTTGCTATTTTGATATCAATAAATAACAAAAATATATAGAAATTAAAGGTCTACCAATGAAAGATTGTAAGGATTTTAAAGAATAAATACTAATTTCAGCAATGAAACTGATCGCGATTAATAGTGTCAATTTTTCATTCTCTGACAGCTCTTAAACGCGGTTTAGATGTGCTTATCGCAGTCAGTTTTGTTGGTGATATTGCCACTTAGTATATCAAAAATTACATTTCTGTGTAAAGCCACAGCGTCGAATTTGCAAGCTCATCCTTACCAATCGTGGTCGGATTCAACACCAAAATATAAGTATCACTACTGCCGATTCAGCAATAATACTGTGCATCTGTTCCCCTGGTCCCGGTTCCTCTGGGACGTCGTTATGTCCTTTGTGTTAGCATATTTTATGGAACATGGCGATCATTGCTTTCTGACTCTTTTGGGGACATTTTTCTTACATTTCAGAATAAATCTTGAGATAGTAATAATAAGAGGGTGAGGCTTCTGCTAAGAATGTAAAAAACATAGAAGCTCATCTTTATAGTAATCTATGAAAGGATGAACCAATTTTACTAAGTAAATATATTTCCGAAATCTCCGAATGAAGTTTCTGGAAAGTTTAAACTTAAAATTAGACACGATGATAAAGTCAGGTTTTTTACCATAGAAAATCTTCTCGAACCCCGCAGTATGTTTCATAATTTATAAGATACTAGCTAGCTACTAGATACTAGAATTTATTTGTATCCCCCACGGGAAACAAGCATTTTTTCGGGATAAAAATTAGCCTATGTCACTTTCAAACCCTTCAGCTATCTCCACACAAAAAATCACATCAGTCCGTGTCGCTCTTAACTCTGAAATTGCTATTAACTCTGAATGGAAATCCCAATTCAGAAGTTTAATAGATGATGATGATAAAATTTGCACAAGCCCAAAAGTCCACTTTTGGGCTTGTGTACAAGACAAACGACCCAATTTCCATTCTTAAAATCCTTTAAAAATTCCATTCTTTAAAAATGGAACTCTGTTGAATCTTGGTTTTGAATGAAAATATGGGGCCGTAATTTAGCGTCCCTAAGAAACGTTTTAATTGTTTTTTGAGATAAGTACAAGATTTTTTAGATAAGTACGAGTACCTACAATGAAGTTTTATACAAAAATAAATACTTAAGTATAATAGAGAATATTTCACACAGAAATGTCTCAACACTAACTTAGCAAAGCTTGAGTATGAGAACTAAATAACCGATAGAATAAACTAAAAATACTTATAACACCTTATTTCTAGAAATATCATCATAACACAAATATTTGTCTTGAGTAGGAATCGAACTGACAACTGACAACACGGAAGGCAGTTTCTAAGTACTGAGCTGTAACTGTAAGGCCAGTCATAAGAAGATTTACAGAAGTTCATTAAGATCGTTCGTTCGGACGTGAGTCGGTATGAAACAAGCGGCTAAATTAAATATTTAAAAAACCGACTTCAATGATATCAGCTGCGCAATTTTATGTAATTTTGAGTTGCATTTCTGTTCATAACTACGAAGATCCTAGCTAGACAGATCCTCACCAAATTTTTGAGGCACCAATCGGAAAGTATTTCAAACAAAAAGTAATTTTTCAAATTGGTCGAGGCATCTCCGAGTAATCGGTGAACGTACATAAAAAAGCAAAAAGAAGATTCGTACGAATTGAGAACCTCCTCCTTTTTTTGAAGTCGTCTATAAAACAGTAGGTATAGCTATTTTACTTCCCACGTCGTTTAAAAAAACGGTCATGTTTTCACAACCACCGTTTTCTCAAAACAGCACCGTCAGCCTTCATTAGCAAAGAAAACAACAGCCTTATCCAGTATCTTGTCCAAGTGTTAAATCGAAGCGATTACAGCAGAATGTGTTTAATTGCGCCGAGATCTTCGCGTGATCGGAGCGGCCATTAGCGGTGACGGGAGCTTTGTCTTACTTAGAAATATGCGTTTTTGAGATAGCCGGGATTAAATATGCAAAAATATTCATTCGATATGAAGCTGCATATGTAATAACAAAACTTCATAATAGCCGCCAGAATCGTGCGATATTTTTCGTATTTTAAATTACTTACATTCTTTGATGTAATTGACTAAATGTCGCACCAAAAACGGGATGGTATGCTAGTTATTTACTTTTATTTACGTGTTCATACTAAAAGCATTTTATGTACTTAATCGTGACCTGTTTGACATACAGACATGCATAAAATCACGCTTGTGTCCCATCATAGGGGTAGGCAGAGACCACAGATATCTATTTGCTACGATCCTTACACTTTTTTTGCTTCATTCACCTGTTTGACGTGCATAACAAAACATAACGGTACCATTATCTATTATTTTCACACCTATTGCACATTAAGTTTTCTTTCGCGTTCGAGCACTAATGACGAGTGAGATCACTCTTCAATATTTCTAGCTGAAAAATCGAAGGCTAGTTAGCCTTATCATAAAGCAATAAAATAACTGTAGTACAAGTTACACAACCATAACAAACAACCATAAATTAATATTGACAACCATAATTTATACCGTCAACCAAACAAACACTTTATCGCCCACTGGATTTTGTAATACTATAATCTAGATTCTAGGTCTTCACCAATTAGGCCTAGGTTACCTGAAAACCGGTTACCGCTTCGTAAAGGTCCTACAACTAATACATTTTATAGTTTTTCATTCACTATGGACACCGTCATTTATTACCATATTGTAGTGATTTTTGTGTTTTCGATGTATGTATGTATTATGTATGTGTATGAGCTTGTGGCTAACTCTGATGACGGAGTTTTAACGCCGCCTGAAAGCCTCCGTCATGGCTTAACGACTTATAAGCTGGGACCGTCAACAGTTTAGATGTAGGAGGCATTACTCATTCATAACTGATTGATTAAAAAAAAAACATTTGAAGAAAATCCGAAATTGTCTATGAGTGTCATACGTATAGTATTTGTAGACACTTTGAAAGATTGAAGCCAAGGTAGAAACAGGTTTAAAAAAGTAAGAAAGTTCGTATGAGCAAGTGGCCACTCTGGCAGTTTTGAAAGAAAATGTCATTCTCCATCTAAAATACAAAGATACAACATTGTTGCAGCCGTACCAAAACTGCTGATTTTATCATCATCAAAATGTCGTCTGCATACGAAAACAGACAAAGATTGCCGAATCACCAATAATGTTCGCGCTGAACGATATACCATTTCACGAAGTCATTTTAGTTCATACTTATGAAATTATTCGTAGTATGAAACTTTGAACTTGGACGTGAGGATGGTTTAGATGATGGGCAAATGTCCCGTTAAGTGTAGGCATAGATTGCCCATTGTAAGCTATATAAATCATCTAGTAAAGATATAAACGCCTAAGTACTGGTAGCGAAGTAACGGTATCTAATACCTAGAGAATGCTAGACAGTGTGGCGAAATGTCGCGTTTGGCAATACTGCAGTCAACGACCCCACAACCTGATCTATGCGATGACGGACTGTTTGTTCGTATTGGATGAACAGTGTAAGTTATAAGCAGACGAGAGTTTTCACCGACATCAAAAAAGGAGGAGGTTCTCAATTTACCTACAAAACTGCTTTAGGCCTATCAGGGTCCAAACGGGTATAATGGTTTTATATCCATGAGTTCATGAGGGTTGTTACAATAAAATTGCAAAAATTACCCTGTAACATTACGAATCGTACTTTACGAAAGAGCCAAAAGGCTAGTATCTCAAGAGAGTATGCACATGTGTAAAAATGCCGAACTATGTGGTACTTTTCAGTAGGCAAGTATTTTATTTTATTTTATTTTATTTTATTCGGAAGACAGACAGTTATACAGACTTAAGAATTAACACTTTAAATTACAAATAACCATTTATACGTCTTCGCATGTGACAACTAAATGAACAGAACTAAGCAATGCTTGCTGAAGAAATTGAAAAAGAAGAAAAATAACAACTTTCAACACAATATAAATAATAAAGAAAAATACAATCTATGATTGTAGTACACCAAACCAGTGGTCCGTCAGGACATTTTTGACCTTGTGTGGATTTGAGTCAAAAAGATCAAGGTCGGGGAGGTCCACCAGACTGTTGTACGCAGCCACAGCTCTACTGAAAAAAGAGTTTTGCCTATAGTTACTTGCACAAAAAGGAATATCTAAATGAATAGGGTGTCTAATTGATCTATTGGGTACCTTAATTTTAATTTTCTCTAGGAGTTGAGAAGAATCAATTTTACCTTGGGCAATCTTACATAGGAGTGTAATGTCAGCTATCTTGCGTCTCTCCTTTAGTGGAAGTATATGATGCCTTTTACATCTATCTGAATATTCAGAGTCATAACAGCCACATTTATATTGTAAATATCTAAGAAATCTACGTTGGATGCCTTCAATCCTATCAATGTAAATTTCATATGCCTTTACTCTTTCCACAATTCACATTCCGTCAAAAAAGAATCACCACTCGGTGGCTATCTCCACCCGCCACTCTTTTTAAAGTTCGTCTGTGAAATATGCTCGAGGAATTGAAGTAGTCCTTTATGCTGATCGCGAGCGTTTTTATGCATTACCAGGTTGTAGAATACTACCACCTATTTTATTGCTGGAAAAACCGAAAAAACGCAAAGAAATCTTCTATCAATATATTAATAAGATCACATAGAATCAAGCCATCTTGCATCCGCTTCCTGCAATAATTTAGACCAAAACAGAACCAGTAGCAAATAGCAAACGTTCCACTGCAAAAATAGTTTGATTACATACCATTAAATCAATACGACTAAGGAATTCCAATCGATACTGTAATGACACAGATCGATGGACATATGAAATGAAAGATGCACTCGTGGTATAGCTTTTTTGATTAAGGATATGCGTGATCATAAAATAGATGAGTGACTGCTCGTGACATTAAAGACCTTAGGCGCGGGACACACAGAAAAGACGTAAGACGCAGACGGGGCGCGGACATTTGTCTCTTCCGCATTCCTTTCATACAAAATGTATAGAAGCGTCGCGACGCAAAACATGTAGAAGAGACGGGGCGCGGGCGCAACGCTGTTCACTGTCCTCGTCTTACGTCTCTTCTGTCTGGCCTGCGCTCTACGTATAAACGCCTCTCAACTTAAACACTGGTTAAACAATGCTCAAAATTCGCTCTGTCTCTATTTGTCACTATCTAACCAAAATAGATGGCAATAGTTTAAACGGTGTTTCAATTTTGACAGAAGTTGAGTGTAGTTTATAAGTAGAGCTAACAACTCAGAGTTTCCGAGCTTCAGAAACCATAGTGAAAATAGTGCTTCAAAGAGTATGTTATTTTGTCGATCCTGGCAACTAAACAGCTTTAAAAGCCATAAAGGCCTTGTCAAAACAGGGCAAGAATTGGATTGTCGTTATTCTAACAAAAAATTATGACATTATTGTAAACGGTGATTCACTATTGATGGCCATTGTTTCACTATTGTTCAGATGGCTTCAATCAGATAAACATCATTTTGAACACTTGTTGTTATTGGCAATTCACAATATGAATCAGACAAAGGTATTGCTAAGCGACTATTTTAGCCATTCATAGCTCGTCTATATTTGGATAAAGCTTTTTCATACTTTGTAATCAAATACGTAAAGACATTTTAAAACAATGATTAAGTCAGCTCTATCTTAAAACATTGTTGCGATCTCCAAAAACGAATAAACATTAAGATAAGGCGGCTATAAAAATGGTAGTTATTATCTAAATGAAATATTTTATTACCCAGATAAGGTTTTGTCGCGAAATTAAATAAAATGCATTTTACACGATATTTATGAATACTAATTATCAGAATAATGAAGAGTTATAAAATATCCCAGCTACATCACTTTATAAGACCTTAAAATGCAACAAATATATCTTTGATTTTAATTATCATAAAAAAACCCGAGCCTTTTGTTTCGAAAAAAAATTATAATAGTTTAAAAACTGTTTGTTTGCTGTCAAAAGCTCGCGTGTCTATGGCACTATCCCTTTTTCTCATGGCTAAGACGTAAATTCTCCATCCCATTTAGATTTTTGACAGATTCTTATCAGGGTAGTGAACCCAAAATTAAAGTGCTACTGGTCAAACGATTTATGTTAAGTGGCCATCCTTTTTAGCCATCGTAATTAGCCACGGACCCCGGGCAATATTTACACATTTCAATAAATCATTGCGTTCACTTTCCTAAATTGATATTGTAATGTCTTGCTTTTGTTTTTCATATAAATGAAGACGTCTTTGATGCAGGTTCGTTAAATTGCTATCGGTGGGCTCTGTTCCATAATGGAGTTGTCACTGGCTTGAAATTTTTGGTTGAGTTGAAATGAATCTGTATGACGAAATGATCAGCTAAATGCCATGACGGAGGCCTTTAGGTGGCCTAAAAACTCCGTCACCAGAGTTGGCCACTTGCTCATACGAACTTACTTTCTCATCAGCAAAATTTTTATTCAAGAAATAAATAGATGAGTTTAAGTAACGAACATAGAACCTCCTTTTTTGAGGTCGGTTAAAAAATATCTTGTATCTTATATCCATAATCTTTACCTTCTTGAAGTAGACAGTTCCGAAATAGCACAGTACATTAGTGACTTTTCATTCTAGGAGTTTTGCCCTCTTGGATTATAGCTCATTTTAGATGTTTTTGAAATTGAGATTTATAGTAAGTATGTCACCATGTTTGTTTATCAATCATGGCTAAACGGCTAAACGGATTATAGTTAAAAATGTAACAGCTATAGTTTAAACCTCAAACTCGGTTATAGAATTCCTCTTTCAAACATAGACAATATACAAACGGTTTAGTATCTTCTTCATTCATCTTTATCCACTGATGGAGCACGTTTCGAGACATTTTAGACCCTTCATCCAAGGTTTCTATCAGGATTTTAAAAATCCAAGAACTTAAACAACCGCTCCATTGCACTCCTATTCCCACTTATCTCACATCCCGATACAAAATGGAGAAGCCGGGGCTGACTTACGTCGCAGCCGGTGATATGTTCATCTCAACAATAAATATTGCTCGCCAATTATATTGAGACTGCTACTGGGCTGTATGATGCTGTATAGGATGATCTCTTTTATTTACCGTAAGAGTGGTCAATTATTCACCGAAAGATCAATACCATACAATACCGTGAGAATGGCGGAGTAGAGAGGTGGTCTATACCCAGCAGTGGGTGCATACAAGCTGAATAGATAGAAAGATAGAAGAGTGGTCAGTATACCACCAAATCACCAACAGGCGTTAGGTAAAGTGACGCTTAAGGAATCAGACGGTTCACTTTTCATTCATTTCCGTCGTTCATTTTGCATATTTCACTCAAAGTGACACAACTGACTGAACATTAAATGAAAGAAATTCAAATTCAAAAGTATACTGTCGCTATTTTATTCCCCTAGTCAGTACATTTACTGTATTATTATATGACATGTAGTTTTTATTATCTACAACACCCTGTATGCAGCGGCAACTGCTACTGAAAGCCAGTGGGATGGTCCCCAAGTTGATTTAGTATTTGGAAGACTTCATTTGGTAACGACAGAGCCATCAGCAATAAACCACTCAAACATTGTAGTTTTCATATTATACACGTGTCGACCTCATACTAATTTAGGAAGGAACAATATTAAAGTTATAAAATTAGTAAATAAATATCCTAAGTATTCTGAAAATATTTAAAAAAAAATCCTAAATATATACTGGATGTAAAAAACTACCATCAAAAATTAAAATTGCAAAATAACTACACACAAGTAAGTCTATGGAAATGTTTTCTTAGAAAATCAAACAGTGCAATTAAACCACAATTTACAACAGTAGTGAAATCGTTTAATACTTGTCTACTGTGTCTCTTGAACTGTATGTATTCGGACACACAATAATGATATGCAAACAATAATGATAAATGTAAAACTGATAATGTACCTACATTCCAATGACTATAAACAATTTATGTACTTAAGTATATAACAAAGGTGCTAAGTACTACTATTAATTAGTATACCTACAAACAAAAATTATAATCTATTACGTTTTTTTTTTTTTTAATATTTAAGATAGGTAGGTTAGCTCTTGACTTTGCTCCTTGCCTGGGCATGGATGAAGTCGACGTTCTTGGATTTAGACAATATATTTTTACGATTTTAGTTGGGTGGCTTGAAGCTTTGTTTTGAGTTTTAGAAAGTGATCCTGTTACACCCAATACACTATGAATATTACAAGTTACTAAAACCTGATTTGCATGTGCAACTCGCATGTCTCTCGATGAAATTGTTTTACTGAATCGATTAAAGCGGTCTCGTATCGATTCTAAATCGATTATTTTTTGTTCACTCCCCCTTTCAACTTTACCGCCTTGTGTTATGTCTTTATTAAATGGTTTTTACAAACAAATGTACATCGACGTAAGAATAATAAATTACTTTTGACATACTATTATTATAGATAAACAATTTGGTTCAGAAGTTACTGTTTAATTTTTTAAAAGTGTATTGGTGTTTATAATTATGAAACCTGATGAATAAAATTTCTAGAGTTTTGAAATAGCTGCAGTATAATACACAATTAAAAAGGAAATACCTATCTTAAAAATCATTTGTAGACCTAGGCGAACATACTTGGATCAGATTGGTGATGTTTTGGAGAAAGGCCAGGTCAAAAGTACCCTAAACCGGCAAGCTTGTATGAAAAATGTGATGAGAATGAATGAGGCGTAAGAGGTGTGTCAGGTTCGTAGCAAGTGGAAATACGTGGTCTCTGCCTACCCCTATGGGAAAGAGGCGTGATTTTATGTATATATGATTTTTAGCACGTCTTTACAGATGTTACGTTGTATAAATGTAGTATTTCTTTATCTAAAGGACTATTTGTTTTAACAAAAATTGTATTCCCATCGTTAACAGTAGAATGTTGAAATGTTAACACAGCTGGAACCTCTGACTCCTAACTACAATACATCATTGTCAGCGCTGCTTAAATGCTTAAGGCTGTTGACACATTGCGTCATATCATAAGCGGGCCGAGCCATAACCGAGCCCGTCGCGAAAATAGCACCTTACACACTAAGACCGTATCATACTAGGACCGTCGCATAACCGTTTTGCGAAGCGTAATCTGCCCACCCGAGCCTATACCACAGTAATAGACATTTTGTTGGTTTTATGCTAAATACACAATTATTCTGAAAGCCCATTTTAAAACTTATCACTCAATTTTTTTGTAAATATAGAGCGTTTACAAGCTAAACCACACTAAAATACATATTTCATATAGTTCGTTGTGAAATAAAAAATAAAAAAATAAATTGATTAAAAAAATCCATAGTCGTTATAGGATTTGAAGCCGAACCCGGACACACGCAGGAGCATTTCAACCGGGTGTTGCAACCGCTATTCCATCTGGTCGCACAGCAGAGTGCGTGAAATTACTGTTAAATTATTAATTATTAATTATTTCACATTTAAACTGTAGTATTCTTACAATAATACCACATTTTAGTTAGTAAAATGACAGAAAAAATGATCGAAAACGCAGTAGTAAGAAAATTTACTGCGTTGATAATAATGGGTTTTGAACGGATTTCACAAGAAAACTAATTGCAATAATAGGGGATATATCACTCTACTAGGTAGTACTACAAAATGGCTATAACTGTTATGTTTTGAAGAAAAAATAAAGTAAAAACGTTAAGAAATATAGTTTACTAGCAGTGCCATCGTAGCGTTGCCCCCATAGTGATGGTATATGGTGATCATGATGATGATGATGATAAAAAGTAGCATATATCCTTCTTCACAGAGTTTAGCTATCAAATGCAGGAATAAATTTTCAAATCCGACTGGTAGCTCCTGAGATTAGCGTGTTCAATGTTCAAACAAATTAACAAACAAACTTTTACGCTTTATTATTGGTTGGTACCTATAGATTATGTGTACTTTCACTCCACATTCAAGGTTTTATTAATATGTAACCTCTTCTGAATATTTTTATTGATTGTAGCTTCATCATTTTTCTCGAAATCGTGTTTTTGCTGTTACTACATTTTGATTTCGAGAGGGCAGTATTGTACCCGATGGGATTTTGACGTTTGATAATGTCACATAACGTGCGGAACGCATTAAGTTATGCTAGATGGGGGGGTTTTCCAATTCAAATTTGGGGTAGGTATTTATCGGGTCAAGGAAGAATTATTGGTGGACAAATCCTTTGGGGTGATTTTCGTAGGGAAAAATATTAGGTACTAGCGGCCCGTCCCGGCTTCGCACGGGTGGACATAATTTTTTTTTTACCTTTTATTAATATTTTTTAATTTTTTATATTTTTTTAGGGTTCCGTACCTTAAAAGGTAAAAGGAACCCTTATAAGATCACTTTCTTGTCCGTCTGTCTGTCTGTCCGTCTGTCTGTCCGTGTGTCACCATCGATTATCTCAGGAACGGGTAGAGCTAGCAAGTTGAAATTTATACCAAATACTAAGGTTTATAGTCCGTATTGTGACTATAAAAATCAAGGTCCTGAGTCAACACTATAAAAAGATATAGGCAAATTTAGGTTTTCGTGAAAATTTGTGAGTACCAAAACTTACCTTAATTATCAACTTTTTTTATTTTTCGGAATTTTTCCTTTACTTGTGCTGGAAGACCTTGCTTGTAACCAAAATTGACAATTCTAGGTCAACCGGAAGTACCCTAGAGGTTTTGGGTCGAAAACTTAAATGGTAGTTCCCGTTGACCTAGAATAACGAAATTTGGCACAAAGCAAGGTCTTATAGCACAAATAAAGGAAAAATTCCAAAAAGTTAAAAAAGTTGAAAATTAAAGGGTGTTCCCATACATAGTTGACGCCAATTAAAATTGTCCTCCGAGTTGTATGGGCGCTCATACAATTAAGCGGACTAGCTTAGGTAATTGGCACCATGGCTAGGTACGGAACCCTCGGCGTACGAGTTCGACTCGCACTTGACCGGTTTTTTAAACGCAGTATCTCATTATCTATGTACTTACCTGTACTTACAATCCGAATTTGTTTTTTTGAATTATGATTAGGTAAGTACCTACCTAATAAAAATAGGAAAGGTAACTAGGTGCATATAGGCCGTTTAGGAGCCGCTCCCATCGAAAGGCCGCCTAAGCCTTTCAACGGCCGAAAAGCGGCCCCTAGGGGCTGACCTGGCTACGCTACTAATATGTGTATTGACAGATGGGCGGGGATTAAAATATAAAGGCGTGTCTGCACTCCGTCTCTTACATACTAAAAAAAAATGTACTAGATAGAACGAGTTGGGAAACTCAAAAACAAAATATTTCAGTTCATCAACTAATACTACTTTTTAGGGTTCCGTTGTCCTGACAAGAAACCCTAATAGTTTCGTTATGCCCGTCCGTCTGTATTTTTTAAGTATTTTGTATAAGTATCATAACATAAGTCATCAATATCATAAGTTTTCTTACAATATATCAGTTAAAATTTATCTCAGAGTTTTACTGATATTAGACTATGAACTATCCTTTATCCAGGGTGTGCGGACCGTACAATGTAAGTATTCATAGTAGATGTTAATTTCCAAAAGTACCTATCTAAATTATCGCATTGGATGTTTATCTGCAATGATAATTTAAATCTGTAGTAAATAAATAACTGAATAACTGAACAATACAATAACTTTTTTATTCTCAAAAACTTATTTTTAAATACGTCTCGACAACACTCTTTTCTACTCGTTTCTTTTTAAAAATAAAGGAATGTTTCCTTTAAGTAAAATATTGTATCTTAAGGATTTAAAGTAGTTTCCCTCCGGGGCCCATTCATGTTTTCCACCCTGTATATGGAATTTAAATTTTTCTACTCGTACATCAACTCGTACAAGGTTGTCAATTTTCAATTTTAGAGATGCAATGTGAACTCAGCCTATATTTTTAAAATTGTTATTTGTCAGCGGACGTTAGTCGAGTGTCAACTCGACCTGACATGCATGCGACCGTCTCAGTAGGGTTGCCACTTTTTTTTCGAATAAAGGAGTTTGTAGGAACTTACAAATAAATAGTAGATTTTACTTAATAAAAAATGTGATTGAAAAATAAAAGTTTCCTTGCTTCTGTCTGACTACCCCTACAAGTTTAAGTTTACATTCACATAATTAATATGACAGCTTACCATGGTTTTGTTGAGTCTGCTTTAAGGGCGTTCCCTGAGCCAAACACTGTATTTCCCTGTATAAACCCTCGATAAATAAAGTGGAAAGTAACTGAAAAGCCAACATGCATCTCTAACATTTTATCTTGTAATATACCGTTTAATTTTAGTTTTAATTTTTATTTAACATCATATTTACTTCATAATAAATCAACGAAAATCACTAAAAATAAGATAAATCTTCATTTGCTTTTGAAGTTGGTGTAGGTAATTTATGTTTTTGGTTTGCTCCATCGGATAGGTCATTCAATTAATGACATAAATTCCGTTCACTTTTTCGATTGGTTGTTATTAGGGATGAGAAAGCTCCAAAAAACTGCATTTTTGTCGTGTTTCGGAGCGAGCAGCGCCGATAAGCGCCGCGACCGGACGCATTCTAAATTTATCTTTAGTCTAACAAAGCTAAGACAAATATTTGAAGTTGCACTCATCGATGTGCTAATTTTAGCTCTAGGCTAGGGTATTATTTTTTGCGGCAACTCTAAGAGCAAAATTTGTAAGTCAGAAGAAAGGGTCAAAGCCATCACACTATCACATCACACTAATAGTTTGAATGTTTGGATGGATGGATTGATGTTTGGGTGGTTAGATGGATGTTTGGATGTGTTTGAACCGATTTGGCTGAAATTTAAAATATAGATAGAAAATAACCGTAAATAGGACATATGCTACTTTTTATCCCGGAAAATTTTTTGAAACACATTACTAACAAACAACATAAAATCGCCCAAGTTGCCACTAAGATCTTCGCCTAATATATTTTTTCCCCAAAAATATATTATTTAGGATTCAAATAATATTAGACTTATATTAAATATAATATTAGGTGTTGCAACCCTACGTGTCAGCAAAATAATCATGGCGGCCGGAGATTGACAAGACGGCCATGGCAGGGCAGGACACGCGACGGTGTGGGAACGGTCTGGTGTGGGGCGTCCGGTACATTTCAATACAAAGAATATCATTTTTGCCGGGACGGTGTTGCTACGGTCATGCTATGCGACGGGGTAGAGACGTGATAATGTGGCAGCACCCTAAAGGTGAGCTTACATCGAAGTGATACTGCAGTTCCCAAGCATGTTGTGTTTTTACAGCAAGTTTTTTTAATTGGATTCATAAAAAAAAGACAATCCTTTCTTTAACATTATTTAGTGTTTTTATTTCAAATTTTTTATTTTATTATTTTTCTGATCCTTCTAAATAACTCCACTGACAACTCACGTCATCTCCACTCAATCTAATCTTTTTGTTCCTTTTTAGGTAACATTGTTCTTTTTATAAAATAGTAAATCATTAATAATAAAATAGCGATCTTTACTAAGCGATCAACAATATAATTAAAATAAGTAATTCTTGTTTTACTGTGTACTTGTGTAGGTACTGTTTTAATGTGCGACAACCCTTATTTTCTATTAGTTCATCCAACAGGTTATTTCCCACATTAGAATGAGCCATCATTATTAACGTCTTCGATTGCCTTATATCTTCTATCCCTTTCTTTAGGAAATCTTATTGTGGAGGCTTAACTACGAACTCACATTGGCCTTACAAGCTCTAGTACAGTGGTTCCTAACCTTTTCAACCTTGTTACCCCTATGACATGTCAATGAAACAGATTTTACCCCCGTTTTACTTTCAAACCCCCCTCTACTACCCCCGTCCTTTAAAATATTCCTCGCCTATTACGACTAGGTATTTCAGCGACAGCATAATGTTTTCGAGTGTTTATTTGCTAGGTTACTAAAGATTTCGTTTCGTTGTATTACCCTCCCCCCCCCAAAAAAAGCTATTTTACCCCCGGAGGGGTAATTACCCCCAGGAATGGTCTAGTAGGTATAGTTAAAACGGCAGCAAACTCTTAAGGTGGCGATTCGCGCCAGAGACCGCAACAGGAGACCGCGACCAGAGATAGGCTTTGTAGGGGCACGCGAAAGTGATACGACACAGAAAACCGTCAATTTATATGAAACAGTCTCCTGTCTCGGTTCATCACAACAGGAATTGAACTAAGAATATCCCGTCTCTTTTCATAGACTAGTATAAGAACAGCATTAATACGTATTGCAATTTCTATTTTGATTCTGCTATAGCGGCCGTTTCAGCCCCGTTGGTCTCGGTCACCTGTCTCAGTCTTGGGCACGAAGCTCCACCTTTATACCCATCTCTTTTAATTGAATTATTAAGCTGCCAGGTAAATATAAATAATGGGTTTAGAATCCAAAGAAAATCCAAGCAAAATACTTTTTACCATCGTAAAAATATAATTTCTTCTAGAACTTAACTATCTGAGATTATGAATGTGTGTTCGTGTGAGTTATACTAGCTCTGATGAAGGAGTTTTAGGCCGCCTAGACCTGCGTTATGGCTTAGGGCGCCTTCAATTTATGCGTTTCTTGACGGCCTGCTGCGGCGCCGAAGCGGTGCGTAAGGCCGCTGCCTCGAATTTAGCGGGTAGCGGAGCGGCGGCGGCGGTGGCTCTGGCGCGGTGCGGGGGCGGGCTATCACCGCTTGACTGGAGTACCCGCCACCGCGCCGCGCCAGAGCCGCCACCGCCACCGCTCCGCTACCGCCCCGCTCCCCGCTAAATTCGAGGCAGCGGCCTTAGTCGTACAGCACACGGACGACCGCATTTTTTCATACAAAGAGAACAGTGCGGCAACAGTGCGGTGCCCGTACCGCGAACGCTCAACTCGAGTGCCATAGCCGCACCACACCACTCGCTTTGTATGAAAAAATACGATCGTCCGTACGCTGTATGACTAACGCACCGCTTCGGCGCCGCATCAGGCCGTCAAGAAACGCATAAATTGAAGGCGCCCTTATAGTCCAGTCAGCTTAGCATAAAAATGGTCTAAACCTCGGAATGACAGATAATAAGCTGAATTTTCGTATGTAGCTTCATTTAGGCGTCCTAAAAGTTGTCTCAAAAGTCTCATAAAATCTCGTGTCTGCGTCTTAAGTTATTCAAGGTCAAAGGTAAAAAAAATAGTTTTTCGCGAATATCTCGGTTGCTATTGGTCCAATGATGTTAACATCTATTATAAAGTTGTAGAGCATACAATTTGCGACAAATTTTGTTTAAAACATTTTTTCATGCGCTCAACCGTTTTCGCGATAGAGGAGGGTGAGTGAGCAGCGCTCAACCATACGCGTAGGTACTGTAACGCAAAGTCAAACGTGAATATCTGTGAATACCTTGAATTTTGAATAATTTGTTTTATTTATCAGTTAATTATCGACCAAGCGAGCAAAGCAAACTAAGATCTTACGATTTTGCTTTGTATGTTTGTATGTGTAATTTTTATGTTATCGCATAACTATCGAACCGTTAATCCAATCTGCATGAAACTTGGTAGATAACTAGGTTGTGCTATGGAAATTTGATATATGACATATGAGCGTAATCGATGGAGGGGTTGTAAAGATATTGGGATCTAAAGGGGGTGAAAAAGATAAAAGTTACACAGATATATTGAGTGGGGTGTCATATGAAAGGACTTAATTTGTACATTCCGAAATAGTTTTTATTTTTGTTCTAGGAAGTATAGTTTTTGAAATACACATACTGAACGCTTTGCGCTCACGGCCCTGTATCGCAAAAACGGTTGAGCGCATGGAATTTTTTTTTCAATGAATTGGTCGCAAATTTTAAGCTCTACAACTTCATAATAGATGTTAACATCACTGGACCAATAGCAACCGAGATATTCGCGAAAAACTATTTTTTTTTACCTTTGACCTTGAATAACTTAAGACGCAGACACGAGATTTTATGAGACTTTTGAGACAACTTTTAGGGCGCCTAAATGAAGGTATATACGAAAATTCAGCTTATTATCTCTCATTCCGAGGTTAATTCCTAATTTAACTGGGCTATTAATGACTTAAAAGCCGAGACCGATTAGACATTTTAACGTCCTGATGTACGGAAGCACTCAATTTTTCCGGGATATAAAGTAGCCTATGTTCTTTTACAATGTCTAATCTATCTCTATACCAAAATTCATCAAAATTGGTTCAGTGGTTTAGGGATGAAAAGGTTTTTTTTCGCTTTTTTTCCATTCGCTTTTTTTTAGTATGGATTTATCAGATATGAATTTTGAGATGAAAAGTTATTAGGTTTGACCAAAAACCAACTTTATGCCAATGGTTTTTGGAAAATTGAGTCTCATGAGATAGACAGAAGCCTGTTTTGTTTTTGTTTAGGAAATCTTGGCTTCTATTAAAATAATTATTTTACTGATATTATGTTAACTGTGTTTTTATGACCGTGCAATGAAAGTTTAGTAAATGGTACTTTAGTTCTTAGTTTAGGATTATTAAATGTTTTACAGCTAGATAAACCGTATAAGGAGGCTGACTGGGTTTAATTAAATGAACTATAATTATGATATTGCGAATTAAATAAGAAATTACGGCACTTTTAACTCTTTTAAGGCATAACGAACAAAGTACCTATATTTATTGGTACCTAATTATAATTTACAACATTAGTTTAACAATGAATACTTAGTACAAATTTCCAATTAGTGGATCTTAAGGATGCTTTTTTTATTTAGAGTCAACAATTTCCACAAGTCAAAACAATTTTTTGAAGAATTCAACTCGTCTCAAAATATATTATCCGGTAGTAACTGACACAAACATGATAGTCGCTTTTCAAAACATTCTAGCGATTTTAAAGCGAAAAGCTCGTGAATAACTTGCTTAGATATTTTTGATGGATCGTTCTGAGCAGCCACAATTTGGATGACTGACCGCAAGTGACAGCTGAGAGTTCCCGTGTTTCATCCCGGCCTTTAAGCCTCGAAGGAGGCCTTCGGGCGGCCTAAAAACTTCATCACCTGTATTAGCTACTAGCAGCGCCCTCGCGGCGTTGCCCCCTGATGGTATATATGGTGATGATGATGATGATGAAAAGTAGCTTTTAAGCTTCCTCAAGAGCTTAGCTATCAAAAGCAGAAAGAATTTTTCGAATCCGACTGGTAGTTCCTGAGATTAGCGCGTTCAAAAAAACAAACGCTTCCGCTTTATATAATTAGTATAGAAGTATAGATATATAATTAGTATAGAATAGATATAGATTAGTATAGAATAGATATAGACTAGTATAGATTAGGTAGCTCATACACACGATTTAAAGAAGAGTCTCATTATAGTGTCATGCGCAGCTACAAAGCCTGTCTCTGGTCTCGGTCGCTGACGCGAACCACTGCCTTAACAGAGAAACATAACTATAACAAAGAGTCTATCGATTCTCGCAATTTCTAGAACAATCAAACTCACTCAAAGCAAATAGTCGGGTAATATCTGGAGCGAGCCGGATATTACCGGATAATACGTGCGTCGGGTCGCATTATTCGCGCCTGTGTTGCCGCCGCGGGCGCACGCCACTCTTTATAATTTGATCACATTTGTACTGAACAATGCGCGCCCAAAGCAACGTAAGACGACAGGTGAACAAGAAAACTGTGGAGTTGATTTTACATGTTTTTGTCTAGATTAATGGAATAAATATGAGCTTATGAACGTGAGTAGTAGCGGAAAGGAAAGCATTCAACTTCGGGAATTCAAAAATATGGATATTTGCTCATAAACTAAAATCATTATCTATTTGTCGATTAAGCTAATTTGAAACTATTCAATTTTGTTGGTTTCTTATATTAATGCTACTTTTAATTATTTGTGACAAAACTCATTGTTCGCTTTTTTTTTCAACAAGTACTTTTTTTTGTGTTTGTCTTATTTTTCTCATTTTGTTATTTTGCTTTGTTGTATATTGTATTTGTTGAATAAATGTATTTTCTTTCTTTCTTTCTTTCTTTTCTTGGGCTCAAACGCGTTGATGTCTTTTGTTAGAGTGAAGTATTCAAAACCATCCATAATTACGTCACCATGTCTTCATGTAAGTATATATTCTTTTTCTTTTTGACCTATTTAAAAAGTAACCGATACTTTACATTATAATGTGTTCTGATCGCAAAAGTTTAAAAAAGACAATCGAAAGGTCGGGCTTAATAAAAAGGTAATTTACGTTAAAAATACCCGGATACATATGTATTTATAATGTGTTCTGATCGCAAAAGTTTAAAAAGACAATCTAAAGACTAATCGTAATCCACTCCATTGATCCCCTGTCCAGCCACTGAGACGGCTCCTTCAGTGTCCCGCCGCGGGCCCACAATACCCGCTACTTTTTCCCGTCCATAATAAACATTAGTATTCACGAAGCGTGTGCTGACCTATACATTATATTGTATTACGTGCGCAATTATTGGAAATTTGATTTTAATATTTTTAATACAAGACTTGATGATGCTAGATTGTTGTGTTCGAAGACTTTGTTTTCGCTACAATACTTTGAGTGCGTCATAATAATGAGAAAAGTATAGTGATATAAAGTGTTGTAACGAAAAAAACAAGGGGTGTGATTCAAAACGTATTTGAAATCTTGAATAATCTTTCTTCTTTTTTGCCAACTTTTGTTTTTTGAAGCGCTCGTTGTGAAGGTTGCATTCGTTCTTGATTGATCGTTGAAGTTCAGCAGCGTTGTGCGCGGTCACTATTTGGATGGGTGACCGCAAGTCGCATACGAGCTGAGCGCTTCCGTGCACGTCGGTCTCGGCTTTTAAGTCGTTAAGCCATGACGGAGGCCTTAAGGCGGCCTAAAAACTCCGTCACCAGAGTAGGCCACTTGCTCATACGAACTTACTTTAACCAACTTTTGTATATAATGGGATAGATTTGGGTTTTAGGCTGCGTTTCCATTGACGCGGAGCTGTGCGGAGATAAGCGGAGAATAGCGGTGAAAAGTGGTGAGTGTTTCCACTGAAGCAGAACACCGCTTCGCTCTCCTAGCTACCCTCCGCAACGCACCGCCCCGCTGTCCTCCGCACCGCATCACCTCGCTTATTTTACATGAATATCCGGTCAGCTCTGCCCCGCTCCGCTCGTGCTGTTTCCATTGAAGCGGAGCAGAGATTTCGAGCATAGTGATTGGTCAATTCATGCACCGCTAAGCACCGCTCCGCCCAGCTCCGCGTCAATGGAAACGCAGCCTTAAGCGATTGCTGACAAATGACCTGCTTCTTCAGTTTATGTTTACGCAGAACGCTGTGAGTAGTACCCGGGACATTGTTGAGATGGAATAGGCTTGCCCTACACCTAAGCCTCATCTCAGTTTAATCGTTTTTATCAATTAAAAAGACATAACCCATACATCCTTATAATAAGCATCGTAGGTGCATCAATTACGTTAATTTTATATTTTAGTATGAATCTGCTGAGAAATCACATAAAAAGGTCCATTAAAATATCTGCATCGTTAATATGAGGTTTTATTAAGGGAAATTTTTAAATAGTTATCCTGGATGCCTTTACGACATTAATTACGAAGCCTCATCGGCCAAGTGGGCTTATGATTTATTACTCGACCTATGCCTACGCTTAACGGGACACTGTTGTGTCTGGAACATTGTAAAAATGAAGTAGACTTGCCCAGCAACTAAACTATGCACATTGTTTAATCAGGATTGACAAAGTCAAGCCGTGTAGACTTGTGCTGACAAAGTGTAGTCTTGTGCTGACTAAGTATAGTCTTGTGCTGACTAAGTGTAGTCTTGTGCTGACTAAGTGTAGACTTGTGTTGACTAAGTGTAGTCTTGTGCTGACTAAGTGTAGACTTGTGCTGACTAAGAGTAGTCTTGTGTTGACTAAGTGTAGTCTTGTGCTGACTTAGTGTAGTCTTGTGCTGACTAAGTGTAGTCTTTTGCTGACTAAGTGTAGACTTGTGTTGACTAAGTGTAGTCTCGTGCTGACTACGCAAAAACTACTGACCATTGAGGCACTAAGCCACACGATTACACCAACACGCTGGACCAACTTGATTTTAAATACACCAGCAATAGTCTAAGAAACAGCAGGCCTACTCCCAAAACTAAGAACGATAATATTGTGCCAAATATCGTCGTTCAGCTTTTGTTAGACGAAACTGAATTTGGAAACATACCAACATAAGCTGAATACTATAATTGGCACGATAATATCGTTTTCGATTGTGAGAGTAGGGGCCCAGAGCTTAAATCTACTTTTGAACTAAAATGTAGGAAGCGACGATGATGTAAATCAATAAGTAAGTCAAGCAACTATGCAAATATAAATGGATAAAATATTGAGACATAATTGCAGGTTTACCTAACCAACTTTGTTGCACTGAAGTTACTGTATAATGTAGTATTAAGCTTAGACCTGCTGGTCTTTTATGGTTTCCTACTAAATTTTTATCACGGGGAAAGCTCTTTTTTTAACTAGCCTAAACTGCCCCACTGCTGAGCAAAGGCCTCCCCCGTTACCTTCCACTCCTAATAAGCGCTGGCGTGATGACCTGGACGCCTTTAAAGAAAACTGGAGAGAAACCGCACAAGATCGCGATGAGTGGAAAGCTCTTAGTTACTAAAAATAACCTTTTACAAATCTTCAGTTTTCTCCACATCTAATTGAATTATATATAAGTATCAAATACATACAAGAAAGAGGGAACTTTATTGGTTTTTCTTAATCTTAATTAGATTTACCTATTTGTACCATTGTGTATTTTTTTTTGTTAAGGAAACAAAGAATACCTAACGTACTCTTTGTTTCCTTAACAAAAAAAAACATAAGCTATGACATTTTTCATTATAATTCTAGTAAAATTTTAATTACAGATCCCAAAACTGCATTAATCATAGTAAATTTCTGCTAGAATCGAATGAAGCTCAAAAGCTTAAAATGCTTCAATGTACGTCTTGTATAGGTACCTTTACATCTTGTTAAACCTTTTAAAAAGAAAAGCACAATTATTATGCTTAAAACGGGTCCAGCCACTAAATTTCTCCTCGGACATTATGTAGGTAATGGCATTTTAAAATCGGCCAGTTACCTCTCATTATCGAAAACAAAAGACCGATCACCTGAATAAATTTCGGCAAATTATTGTTATTTTGTAATGGACCGCGGGGCGTGTGCCGAAATTATAACTGTACTGTGTGTGCTGGTATTAAAGAGATTGTAAATTGAGTTGAAATTAAGTTTTACGACTTCGTTTGACTTATATCCTCATAGGTATACCTACACTATGTTTTTTTTTTTTAAGAAAAAGACCAAAGATGGCCAGACCAAAACATTTAATCAGCGCTTACTTATTTGGTACTCATGATTTGATTACCTACCTAAAATTAATATAAATAGATACGCCTCTATGTCAAAATTATGGGTTTTATTTTTTCGAATCTATTGAAGTCGAAGTAAACAAGTGTTCATATTAAAAATTTACAAAAACCAACTTTAATGTTAAATAAGCTGATCAATTTTCTGCACTCTCGAGGTGCATTTCGGTTCATAACTCCGAAGATCCTCAATAGATCCTCACCAAATTTTTGAAGCACCAATTGGAAAGTAGGGTATACTTTCTGATTGGTGCCACAAAAATGTGGTGAGGATTTATTGTGTTCAAACAAAAGAAGAATTTTCAAATCGGTCTAGGCTTCCTCGAGTAATCGGTGAAAATACATTTAAAAAAGCACAAAAAAAAAGATTCCGACGAATTGAGAACCTCCTTCTTTTTCTGAAGTCAGCTAAAAAATAGTAGGTATCGCCGTTTTACTCTCTCACGTCAATTGCAACATTTTGTTTTTCTATTATGCAAGTTCACCCTTTCACGATGACATTTTTAACTTTTTTACAACTTAAAATTTTTAATTTTTTTTTTATCTTTTCAAAATTTTTTAAAAAAATTTACAACTCAAAGTGAGTGGGTGTGTTTTTTACAAAGCCGCTTTAAAGTACGACTTACTCCCAAAATATCCCCTAAATTAGACATGTCTTTATAAGTAAAGCCTTGTTGCAAAATAACCGATATTTCATTATTATACGTTTGCCGGAGGCATGCTCCAAAATAACAGCCGCATGCAATGGAAGCAAGATTGTATATCAAGCGGTTGCTTATATGAGCCTCAATAATAAACTTAGATTGCATTGAATGTAGGATTTTAACTTTAATTTCTCTCACTATTGAGTTCGTCAGCTGTACTAACCTAGACTAGACAGTGGACATATTTTATTATTGAACCCCCATCCTAAAGAAACTTTAATAATAATATAAAGGCCTTGTCAAAAAGACAGCGAACCGATAGCATGGTGAAGCCTTTTTATTCTGTAACTAGCTTCCGCCCGCGGCTTCGCTCGAGTCGTACCGGATAAAAAGTAGCCTATGTCCTATCCCGGTCATTATCTATCCATTTTGGAAATTTCAGGCAAATCGGTTCAGTGGTTGTCAAGTTATAGAGGAACAAACATACATCCAAACATCTATCCATACATCCAAACTTTCGCATTTATAATAGTGATAGTGTGATGTATGGTATCTTTGAATTTAGTCACACAGAAAAGCGAATGAAAAGATATTTAGAAACATTACATTCTCAACGTTTTTGGTTCAGTTCGCTTCATTTTATGTTTGACAAGGCCTTAAAAGACCAGCTTGACAAAATGATAAAATCGTATCTTCAATCAAGATTTATCCAACAATACTGACAGTTGTATTTCAAATCCTAACAAAATCTAACAATCTGAACTGATTTCAAATCCATTTCGCAAGCACTTTGTTAGCACAATCCAGGATATTGCCGGGTCTTGTCTAATTTAAGGTAAGTTTCCTAAAATAATATTTTTGTTATAATAATCACACCATAATCTCGAAAGTCACTGTGACTTCTTTAGAAAATCTTTCACGGGGCAGGCCTTGAACACGCTGGCGTAATGATATGGATGCATTCCCGGCTGACTGGTGGGACAAAACTGGCGATCGCAAGGCATAGAGGGTGATGGGGGAGACCTTTGCCCAGCCGTGGAACAGTACAGGTTGAAGATCAAAAAAAGTACTGAGTGGTGGCCTAGAGAGGGGTACAGGAGTGTAGGTCGTCCTCCGGCAAGATCTATCTATATACTGCCTAAAAAGCTCTATCTGAGAGAATGTCCACCGTACTTTGGGAATATAGTCGTAATTTATGGTTTTTTTAAGTTTAAAAAAAAGTGTCTTTACGTACCTACCTATTCATTTCTGAAGTAGACATTTTCCTATTTAAAAAAGAATGGCACCAATAAAATTTATAACTCAAGAATTCTATAATTAAACTCATAATTTTATTATAGAGTGATACCAGTTGCATTCATGAATGAGCGAGATGATTTAATAGTGTAAAAAGCATCTTAAATCAAACTTCGTTAGGCAGAGTAGCTGGTAGTAAAGCATGCCTTATCTAGATGGTGCGATGGCGAATGATTCCGTGCCATAATGCTACCAGCTCGTAACTTACGCTTCGGATTCTTAAGAATCTGGCACCGTCAAGTTGACTGGCCTCTTATACTCAGTTGGTAGTAGTTCTGCCTTCTGCGCTGTAGGTCGTGGGTTCGATTCCCACCCAGGAAAAACATTAGTGTGATGAACATAGATGTTTGTTATTTCTGGGTGTTTTAAAGTATTATAAGTATTTATTTATATATATTATAAGTAGCTTTGCTTAGTTTGGGAAGTGAAGTAATGTGAAGTACGTTATATGTTAACCTTCTGTTGTTGTTGTTTTTTGTGTGTCAAAGAAACATTTAATTGTTATTATCGTAAAATAATAATAAATAATTAATACTGGACATTTCACACAGCTTCATGTAGCCCCAAGCTAAGCAGAGCTTGTGTTATGGGAACCACATAACTGTTAAACTACTTAAATACATTTTTTTTTGTACATACATACATAGTATACATAGAAAACACCCAGACCCGAGTCAAATATTTGCAGATCATACAAACATGAACTTACACACATACAACATTAAGTAATTCACATTAATCCGTCAAAAGCCGGTCGCCGTTTTATTAGAACCGATGTTTATACTCTGCTTGAGGCTACAAAGTCATTCCGTGCTGATTCCTTTGTACACATAAATCGTTGTAAGTTAGCTTTTGACGGGTAGAGAGATTTTAGCATGAGTTTCTAAGTCTATCGAGTCAACGTTGAGACCTACCTAGTATTATAGGTAATTAATATTTTTTTATAGTGTTAAACGACACTTAGGTATTATTTCATTGAAAATGAAAAGTCTCATCACAATTTTCAGTAGGTATGTAAATTAATGTTTGTTGTTTAAATAAAAAAAAAAAATACAAATTAACTTTCTCCGGGGGCTTCGTTCATGTGGTACCATCATGGTATTTCTCAGGGATTTTGAAGTTTTTCCGTTCATAAAATATTTTTTTATCGTCCCAGTTGTTTAAGAGATAAACCTCTGCATAAAAAAACTCAAATAAACTTTGCCCTTTTAGTTAGCGTAGTTTCACTAATAATTTAGCATGTATTTTGTTAACTTTAGCATTTGTTAATATTTCTACGAATTCTCATTTTGTGTCACTGTTACTTGTTCTGCAGGCTGATGGTCTAACTTGTCTCAAACCTCAAATTGGTCTCAAATTGTCAAAACGATCTCGTAGGTATCCTTTGTCACGTTCGGTCACGTTGAGATGAGAGTGACAGAGCTACTTGCGTGGTCACCGAATTGTCATAATTTGACAGTTTGAGACCGATTTTGGTGGCTATCAAAGAAAGGCAATCAAGGGGCAGATAGTGCGTAGACGTAGTCAGTCCAAGATTGTGTCACTATCAAAATCTTTATAGCCACATTAACTAACTACATCAACAATACTGAACGATACAATCTACTATTCTACCTACCATTTCTCTATCTTCCAATATAAATAAAGATAAACTTGTGCTAAGAAACAGTAGCCTTGAGAACAGAATGACGCTATCGAACAAGTGAATATTGAACTTTATGAAGAGAAATTACTGGCGATAGAAATAGAGCAACTTCAAACAAAAACGGCTTATATGCCTATACTATAAATCAAGCAAAAAACAACTTTATTCTGATCGTTTTAAAAGTGAAATTCTATAAAAAAAATTGTGTATAAGATCATTGAACAGGTTGCTTTAGCCTGTGTATAAAATAAGTGAATTTAATTTTATATAAGAAACTTGATTTACGAAGATTATGAACTTAGAATACAGAAGCAAAACTCAAACAATATTGATATACATAGATTATAACTACTTAACTAACATACATAGGTATTATGTAGTAACGGAATATTTAGGCCACCTGGAGGCCTTTAGAGGTCTTTAGAATTTCAAACATGAACGAAGAGCCAGCGAGCTAAACCGCCGTAGGTACAGGACAGGACGTTGTTTAACCAGTGTTCATCTTTAAACATCTTTCATAAGTAAGGGGGAAAGTAATTAACCAATGCTTTATCCCGGGATGGTAAAACCAGTTCTAATTTAACTAGGGTCTTGTAACTTTTTCTAATATCGCCTGGAATAAAGTTATTGATAATCAAGTGTGTTAAAATAGAACCTACCCAGTGTTGATATTATTATAATCGAAGTGGGATGGTAATATAATAGGTTCTGGCGACGCCACCTAGCGGTGATTACGAGTAGCTTGCTGCTGTTGCTATAATTTGATGGCTACTGCGTATGCCAAGAAAATATAGACATAGACATAGACATAGACATAGACATAGACATAGAAACATTTATTTAGCACACACAAATGATAGGTATAAGAAAAAAACATACAATGAAAGGACTTAAACTAAGGTCACCTTTTGTGACATAAGGTAGGTAGGTACCTATTAGAAAATTAGAAAATATTAGAAAATATACGATCTTAGCTGATCAGGGTAATTAAGAATGTGTTTTATATATTTACTTAAGTATATTATTTTTATATTTGAGGAGTGTCTTTTCTTTCTTTGATATTCGGTTCTAAACAGCTCAATTCCTTTAGAAAATCGACTTCAAAATGAGCCTCCCGATACAAACAGACATTTTTTCCATTTTAATCAAACCATTTAATACGTTCTTTTAGTTTTTTCTGAAACATTTGTTAACGATAAAATAAGCCCTTTTGAAAAGACACTCCTCATTTAAGGGTTTGATATTTTTGATGAACCGAAGCTCGGAAGCGCCAACAGACTAGTTTTGAAAACACCTACTTCCTTTATTTACCAAAAATCAGTGAACGCATATAAACATGGAAGCATTCTTTGCGCTAGAAAATGACCCAACGAAAAGTGTGACACGGTAGGCGGGGCTTGAAAAGTGTGACACGGACGAGTTTAGTTGCGAAGTTGACATTGGCGGCGACGGTCAACTAAATTTATAGGTAGTTTTTTTCATAAAAATGCCTTGTTGTGCTGTAAATTGGTGCGTAAGTAGATCCGATTTACACAACAAGAATAATGGTGTTAGTTTTCACATGTAAGTACATCGCTATTTATCATTTTTCAATAAAAATAATCCTGGTTTTTTTCTATAGGGATGGTGTTATGCCACCCAAACCAAGTACCTAATTTCTACCTAACTGATATTTTTTTATTATTTCATATTAAATTAGGGAATTCACTAGGGAATTCCGATGTTGCGTGTGATTCCGTTGCTCCTTTAGCCTGCAATCTGGTCTGAGGTCTGATACTGTCCAGCGTGTTTTTCCTTTGCAGTAGTAGTCTCGTAATCTTGTGCTTGGACGTTCGTTATCCTTATTAGACTCAGATAGGAGTCATTGTTGCGTGCGTGGCGCCATCTTCGCTGAAGCTCGTAGTAAGCTCGAAGTGCGTAGCATGTTCATGTAGTTCATCTAGCGACAGGTAGATGTCGCTACAGTACCTATACTATAGATACTAATATTATAAAGCGGAGGAGTTTGTTTGTTTGTTTGAACGTGGATATCTCAGGAACTACCAGTCCGATTTGAATACTTACATACTTACTTAGTTCGCCCCGAACTAAGATCTCGCGCACCGTAGATGGCTTATATTTGGACTTACTTCTGACTACCCCTTTACTTTCAAGTGCTACTACTTAATAATCTGTGCTACTTCTGCCGAGTATGTTTATTGCGCTAGCTCGTCATGGTAATGAGTGCATTGGCATGCATGCAATACATAATGTTGTGTCTCAAATTTTACCCGACTACGGCGAAGCAAAAAAGAAGGGTTATGATTTTGACGGATTACGCCAAAAAACAGTTCCAAATGGTCTTGGCTGAACATATAAAACGCCCAGACCCGAAACTAATATTTACAGATCTTATAAACCTTTGTCTCGCGGCAGGGATCAAACCCGCCTTCACCGCTGCACCACCGAGGTCTTCAAAGTGAGTGATATTTTGTAGATAATTTTATTGGATAAAACTTTTTGACTTTGACTGGATATAATTATAGATGTAACCTACCTTAGATAATAGTTTTGTAATTTGTACTAGTTACCTTCTTGTAAATATCAAAATATATATTATTTAGAGTCTAAATAATATATTTGATATTTACAAATAATTCAATGTTCTAAATTTTAGAAGAATTATGTTATTCGATTAGGAATACAAAGTAAATACTTACAAAGTTTTTACTTACTAAACAAACCTACGAGTAATAAGTACCCACCTACTCCTTAAAACCTATTATAATTTCGAACCTTTGAACAACTGCTACCATAGAACTCATAGAAGTTCGTAATACTTATGAAATTGTTATCATAATTCACCATAATAATACGAATTAATTATTTGCATTGCATCTTATTACATAAAATCATCCCGGTTATCAGAGGCGTGGCAGGTAATGACAAGCGTTGGATGGCAATTTTAACCCAAACATCGGGGGAATAAAGTCGACTTTTAACTGTGCGTCCCGAGTCTTAGTAAATTATTGACCAATCAGCAAAGAAATTTTGACGGATTTGAAGTGTCAGGTCGGTTGCAATTTTGTACCATTTCGCAAGAATATTTGCCTCGAAAGAATGCTTCCATGTTTATATGCGTTCACTGCCAAAAATTAGCTCCCCAATGTTATAAATAACTGAATACGCCCTTAGCGAGCGACGGCGTGGAAATGTTGTCATCATGAAAGAGTGAACTCAAACTCAATACCCAAAAAATAAATGCTGCAATTTTGAAACTATAAAAAAATATGAGTGTCCAATAGGGTGACAATAATGTGTTTTTACTTGACTCCAGACAATATTTTGAAGAGAAATACAAAAGAAACAGGTCATAATATTCTCATTGAAAGGGTTTGTAATTTTAGTTCAATTGGTAGATTTGATTGGTTCAAGCTGTTCAATTATTGTCACAAAATTCAAATCACCTTTTTTTTCCAAAAAGTGACATCACTACAACTGTTAAGTCGTGAATCAAATTATGGGTCAGATTATATAAATAATCATTGCAAGCTAAATTACAAGTGTTATATTATAATACATCGTCGCCGTAGAGCGAAAAGTCATTAAGTCGATATTTGGCATTTTGAGATAATCGAGCTTCAGCTGCTTTCCTTAAGCTCGATATCTCAAAATGCCAAATATCGACTTAGTGACTTTTCGCTCTACGGCGACGATGTGCACAAAATAAACCCAATTATTCACCACTCTACACAATTAAAAATAAATAACAAACAAACAAGTAAACAGTCACAAAAACTACCCAGCACATAACAGGGCACTTATGTGCTAATCCAGTGGTTTATACGTAAGTTAATACATACATAATAAGTGCGATTACCTAAGACGGTAGCCTCGGGCAACGGTAGACGAGATGTGCCAATCTTTTCCTTATTGCGCTTGGTTTATATGGAGACAGCTCCTGTTTATAGGTAAGACGAATGGCTAAAAAGTAAGATAGAATTTGATGGCCACCTGAAGGCCAACAAATTCTGTCGATTTAGATGTCAAGTGCCTTTATCCACGGCACGTTTTTTGAACCGTACTGCGTGTTAGCCGTACGGTTGAAAAAACATGTCGCGGACATTATTATGCCCCGTTTTTTCAATCGTATACGGCAACCGAAAAATTCCGTCACCAGAGTCAGCCACTTCTTCTTCTTCTTCGTCGTAAACTTCATTGCTAAAGGTCGTGCCCGTCCTGAAACACCTTGACGGAAACGTTGACAATTTCAGCCACTTTCTCATACGAAAACCTTCGTTTAGTCCACTGTCAAACCGCATATAAACGAACCAACTAATCCGCCTGTACGCAATATACTATTAAAAGGAGTCAACGCACCGCACGTAAGTATGTGGTATGTAATAACAACAGACTACTGTTTAGTTGGTGTGCAACCTAGACGGACTGGGAGATGATAATACCACCATGAACTTTATTAATACTAGGTAATTTGTAAGGCTTTATGGATATTATGCACTGTCGACTAGTCGCCGGCAATTCGGTCGCGACTGTGACTATCTGCAGGTTATAGCTCGGTATACATACGCAATTGGTTGCCAGTTAGTTGGCTATAATTTAATGTCACCGACGACATAATTGACAGCGACTATCGTCAAATTTCTCATTGTACGAACTAAAAATATATGAAAAATGACATTTTGACCGTCAATTTTAGTGCGTATAATTAGAAATACGACTATAGGCAACAATTTGAACGTTAATGACGATATTAGAGTCGTCAATCATGCGTTATAAGAATGCAATCTGACTTGTGTTGGGCAATAAGTTGCTTATAATTTTAGTCACAAGTGATTATGTTGCTGACGATTAGTTGATTGTGCGAAGTAGCTCTTTTTATTGACTATTACGCCTACTCTCAAAGAAACGTTATAGTACCTGCGACATTGTTGATATCAATGAGGTTAACGTCATTGGTTGATATATACTCGTAGTTTGCTTCGCTAACACTTTATTATATCACTTTAATATCCACAGGTAAATCCATTGTTAATACAATAAGTTACGCGTTTTCTCACTGTGCTTTCCTTCAAATATAAGAACTCAATTTGCCGAAACGATAAATCCATTGAACGACTCTAGGATTCTCACACACAATGTGAGTCGGCAGTACCAATACTACTTAATGTCAAAGTACAAATCGTGCTCTGCTCTTGAATAAAATTAAATAGTCTTAACAGCTAAGTGATTTTACTCCAGTTTTTCGCGACATACAAAGAACGAGCTTCAGACCAGGCTACAGAATAAATAATAGTACCTACAAGGCAACAAGCCCGGTTTGGGGACTTTATTTTCGGTGATCCATCCCTTCAAATTCAAATCGTCAAGTTACAGTCAATCGAACAAAGTGAGGTTCGACAAACTAAGAAAATGAACTTGTGGAAGTATACTCAAGGAACGATACACAAACCTGAACAAACCCACGTACAAAAGCCGAAGCTACACCTAATATGACAAGCCAGTAGCGGCGCCAGTCTTCCTGCTGCTAGATAAAATTATTGTGCTCAGCATGCGACAGGTTTGCACGCTCACAATTATACTGAGCTGATAATACCCCCGCATTCCCACCCGTTTATGTAAGGACATAACTGACGAGTTGATCTTACTATTTATAATTTTTACTGCGGATCAAAACTGTATCTTCTGTTCTAATTTAGAATGAGATTAAAAATAGTTTTAGATTAAGCATATTTTGTTGAGAAGAACGAGTTGTTGGACTTTTTGACGGTATTTTTTTTAACACGTATTGCACGCTCACAATTATACTGAACTATTATTACTCCCGCATTCCCTCGTTTATGTCTAGTTGGTCTTGCTATTTTAAATTTTTGCTGCGTATCAAAACTGTATATTTACTGTGTTTTAATTAAAATGAGATTGTAAATAGTTTTAGATTGTATTTATTGAACAAAAAGGGTTAATGAACTTTGTTCTTAGTATTTCTTGGAACGAATGTAGCCAACTCTATTGATAGAGTTTAGTCAGAGTTTTCAAATGTTTAATTTTTAAACTCATCTCATTCAAAACTAATCTCATTCCATCGCAGAATATTGTTAATGCGGAGATCATTTTTACTACGCTCTATTAAAAAATTGATAAACATTGTATTAAGTTTTTTCAACCATAACATTTAGTATTTGGATAAAAACATTAATCAGGATTTTAAATCTTACTACTTACTTGAACAAGTAAGGAATCAATGGTTTTTTTATCTTCATTAATTTGTTTACTACTGAAACTAAAACAAACGAACTAAAACTAAAACAAACCTGCCAAACTAAAATGATGATTTTGAAACACGAGTATGAGTAAGCAAAAGTAAATTTTTTGTAAAAAAAAAGTAAAGAAAGCGACACAAACTAGCAATGAATCGATTACCACGATAGAATAATGTAGGACTGCTAAGATTCTTTCAGCTTTGTCACGCTTCACATGTGACGTCTAAATGTCAGCTGTAAATCATTTTAATGTCATTTCTAGATCATAAATCTGTCAGCTTATTGATTGACTGGCTATTAAATGAAAGCTATTAAGTTAAGCGCTAGCTCCAATTACACTGTTTGATAGAGTACGTTTCAATCAAAATGTAAAATCTCTTGTAGGTAATAGTTACGAAATCTATTGCTTTTTTAAGACTATTATAATATTTTTGGAGTTTGAAAAATGCATCGAAATTATATACAATCAAATGAAAACATTGATGCAAGATCAACAGATCGAAAATTGTACGAATAATTATTTATTAGCCAACAAACCACGATTGTGTTGGAAACACAGTCGCAACGTCAAGAATATCACAAACAGCAAAAAAAAAAAATCCTATGATAGTGTATTTAACGATATTTACTAACAAATACATTAGAAGAAATATTTGTACTGGTTTTTTCTTCAACAAGCGCATTCTCCAACTCGGCCAGTTCAATGACCTACCTCAACTGTGAATCAGTGATAATACCACTAGTATTATCTCCAAGTCAATACACATTTGATTGAAATGACTGGGCTCCCGCAACCGATAATCTTCGAAAGCTACAAGGCTTGCAGACGATAATTTTACTTACACAATAACTAGTAAGATGGAGAATAATAAATTACGTAACAACGGGCAGAGTCCTGTTTATTTGTCAGTTGTCCTGCCGGCGGTAATCGTTGGTTGCGTATATTGTGCACAATTTTGATTCTATGTGGAGCTGATAATACCTCTTACGATAATACCTTAACTTTTTCTCTCAAAGCGCTCGTGGCGTAGCTTGCTTGGACGTGCAGCGTTGTGCGCGGTCACTCTTGGGATGGGTGGTCACGCAAGTGGTATTACGAGCTGAGTGCTTCCGTGCTTCGGAGGGCACGTTAAATGTGGGTCCCAGCTTTAAGCCGTTAAGCCATGACAGAGGCCTTTAGGCGGCCTAAAAACTCCGTTACCAGAGTTGGCCACTTGCTCATACGAAATAATTTAAGTCTTATAAATTCAACAAACATAATGAACGAAATAAGCGTCGATAATTAGACTAAAAGGCCCGTTGGAACTCTTGAATACATGATTGTGTTTTTACTGTTATCATCTGACATACAACATCATCATTCACAACTTCATTTCACCCACTTATAGGCAGCACCTTATCAATTGTTTTTAACAAAATAACTATAAATAACCAAATATACATTTGAGTCAACTTGACTGTGCTATTTTATGTGTGTATGTAAATATCAAATTATTTAGTAGACACACAGGATAGAGTACTAAGGACAATACCAAGTTTACTTTGAATACGATATATATTTTTATTTAATAAACCTACAATCAATACACCTGGCGCTACATTTTATCGTTAACCATTTTTTATCTATTTTTCAGTAGCACTTGGCCTAGCTAGATAAATAAGACATCATTATCACCGCGGAATAAATAAAACACTTTGATCGCTTCAATAAATACACTTTATTGGACCATTTATTTTCTCATTACGCAAAAATCTTGCATTTTTCATCTTAGCCGGATGTAGGTATTATCTACTCTGTGAGCTGAACCGATTGCAATTAGATTGTCAATGGACAAGTGTCGCTGGACCAGTTTCATTCCGATGAAGAAACTTTGTTTCGAGATGGAAATCAAGAATTGTTAAATGTATGGTAATGATTGTGTGAAATGTTTCAAAATTAATATTATTCTAAAACTTCGGAGTTTCGTTTTATTTAGTTATGAAACTTCTGGATTTTAAAAACAGGATTTTTAAGAATGATTTATTGATCTGTTTATTTTTTGTTCTGTTTATAGAACATGTTTGTTTTCTACTAACAGTATAGTACAGGTGCACAGGACAATAGCAGCTCGGTGCGGTCACGCGTTTCCTGCAGCGATTATTGTGTGTGGTCACTGCTCACTTTGTTTACATACCTTTGTCTATCATACGCACTCGATCAACACGACCAAATATATATAGGTAAATTTATATAAATAAATATATATAAATAAATATAGATAGGTAAGAAAACTGTAATAGGTTTGCTTTTGTACCGATTTAATTACACCTGTATTTATTGACTTAATTAGTCACTAACTGTCTCATTTTCTAATGTTTTATTTCTCTTACTTTCCCCTAAACCATAAAATACTCGTGGGCAGTCCGTGGGCGTTCAAAACAAGACTTCAGAAATCGTAACATATGTTTACAATCGCAACTAATCCACTTAACGTATAATTTATTGGCTACTTTCCTAATTATCGGGTAGTTTAACGAGTGCTACCATAAAATTGTACCAAAGTAAGTCAACAAACAAGTGAGCCTGTAATTATTGAGCGCTTGTTGATTACTTACGGTAACTAGCAGTTCTCTACTTACTTTTTTATATTAGACTACTTTTCTTAGAGAATCATCATGTTATATAGCCTTCCTATAGCCATCTCTTTTCAATTAAGTCCATAAAAGGTGACTAGAAAAAAACATAAAAAAATAATTAATAAGTGATATTTTTTTCTTCTTCTTCTAGTGCCTTTGCTGTTATTGAAGGTCGGTGGTCATCCTCTTAAACTCTTCCTATTTGGGCTATCCAAATAGATCTTCAGCTTTTTTATACCTGTCCGTCCACTGTCATATATTCCGGAGCCTGAATAGACTAAAGCCTCCTCACGACAGATCTTTTGCCTTGTACTAAGTATCTTCCACATCATAATAATTTTCAGCAGTTGATTACGGTCATGTCTATTAAAAATGCGAAGGTTAATGACGATAAACCTTTGTTATTCTTTCACGCATTAGCAGCAGAACGATTTTTGAAGAAAAGATACAGTAACTTTGCCTGATTGGACATTGGAATAAAAATTAAAAAATTAAGGTAGCAGGCGTCCACTATAGTTAATGATTGTGATAAAAAAATGGCATTATCTATTAAGTTGCTTAGTGGAAGGAGATTTAAAATATTATCCATGATACTACCAATCGGAGTATTCTAAGTCACATAAACATCACAAAAGTCCTTAAGCTCCCGTGTACATTTATAAAAAGCTCAATTTCAATCTCTATACACATGCAAATGGGAGCCATTGGACGCCAAATCGATTTCATTCGGTCATCCGTTCGGTCATCAATCACTCAGATTGAACGGGTGTCTTCTCCGTGCTATCTATCGTTTATAGTTTTTCTAGGATGGGGTAAATCTATTTTCCAGTTTGGCGTTGCAAATTCGAAAAGCAGCGTGAATATATTTTTATTTCATGCTATTACATTTTTATTCAATTGAAAAGTTTAGTATTTTTGAGTTTTTGTAGTAAAACTATGACGGAGGTCTTTTAGGCGGCTTAAAAACTCCGTCACTAGAGTTGGCCACTAGCTCATAATATATGAACTAACTAACTATTAGGTCTATTAGTAATACGAGTACCTAATATTAGAATTCCTAAAGTTGAATTGAAATTTTGTATTTTTAACCGACTTCCAAAAAGGAGGAGGTTCTATGTTCGGCTGTATATATGTTTATTTTTTTTTATTTTTTTTTTATGTATGTTCATTGATTACTCCGTCAATTGTGGACCGATTTGAAAATTCTTTTTTTGTTACAAAGGGTATACTTCCGAGATGGTCCCATCGTCACCAAATCAGGATCTGATGAGGGGATCCCATGGAAATCGAGGGAAACCCTCAAATTTTATGTGTGTTTGTGGAACTATCGGGCTGAAATTTTGTGCACTTATAGATTCTCGGTGACAATGAAATATTATGGTATCAGCCAGCTGATATTCTGATGATGGAGTCAAGAGTTGTTCAACAGAACTCCTCAGTAAATAGGCCGATTGAGTTGAAACTCGGCATACCTGTCAAGTTCCGATAACAATGTAATAATATAGTGTCAGCAAGCTGATCTGATGATGGAGTCAAGAGCTGCTCAACAGAACTCCTCAATAAATAGTATGATTGAGTTGAAACTCGGAACTCAGCATATTTGTGAAATTTCGACTACAATGTAATAATATGGAAACAGTGATCTGATGATGGAGTCAGGACCTGTTCCATGGAATTTTTTAGTGATATGGGTGTCAAATGAAAGGGCTTGATGAGCGAAACACAATGAGTAAAGTGACGTTTTCTAAATTAAAAAAACAGATATAAAATAACAAATTAAATAAATCTGTAGTCTTATTTTTTGATTTTTAGTGAAAGTATTTTATGAAGTCGGTTATATTTTTTTTTTGATTTTTTTTATTTTTCCATTTTTAGTGTTGTGTTTTTTTAAGTACTTGTTTAGAAACAGTGTTGTGTTTTTTTAAGTACTTGTTTCTAAACAAGTACTTAAAAAAACACAACACTAAAAATGGAAAAATTAAAAAAAATTCAAAAAAATATATAACCGACTTCATAAAATACTTTCACTAAAAATCAAAAAATAAGACTACAGATTTATTTAATTTGTTATTTTATATTTGTTATAATGTTGAAGTCGGTGTTAAGTAAAACAATGACTATATTTTATGCACACCGATTTCAACATTATAACAAATATAAAATAACAAATTAAATAAATCTGTTTGTAGTCTTATTTTTCGATGTTTAGTGAAAGTATTTTTGAAGTGGGTTTTATTTTATTTTTTTGAATTTTTTTTGTTATATTTTGTAAATGAACCTCATCTGTAAGTTTTCTAAAATAATCCTAAATAAAATCAAGTTTTAAATGAAAATAAACCTCACTGAAATCGAAACTTAAAACTTGGGTAACAATTGCGTTACACTACATTATCTAATGCTATAAGTATAAGTACTTAAATACCAGAGACACAAATCAGTGGTTCCCACGTGGACAGATGCATCGATAGGATATAAAGCAGTAATCTGAGTACACTACTTATTATCCTACAGGAAAATAGGAAAATAATGGTAGATCTGTTGGAATAATTTCACATAACCACAACTCTGTTCGATATCCCTGAATATGCAGTCAAGTACCATGACATTATAGATAATGTAAGATTTATTTAGTTAAGGAATATGTAGGTACATTTTCATTACCATACACCAAACTTTCCCAACAATTTTTTTTTAAATTGAAACTTTATTTTTAAAGATCAATATTTTGTTATGAATCGCTGATTTCAAATCGTTCAAAATTTTCAAATCGTAAAATGTTAGTGTACGTGAAATCACTTCATTGATCTTATGTAATATGGCTTGGAAAAAGTAATAGGTAAGAGTCGAGTGAAAACTTTGATGAAATAAACGATACTCGTCGGTAAATGTTAATTCATTAATTCATGACAAACGTATTAGAGCACATTAAGCGTTCTAGCATCGAAATGATAATATCGACATTAAGCGGCGGCTACCGGAAGCGAGATAATATTTAATTGGCGTGAAAACTCAATAATTGGAGATAAAAATCAGATGGTACAGAGCAAACCAATTACTGGACTAGCGCTGTGCCGCACGCATCCGACCGCCGCAGAGGGTAGTGACGGGACAGTGTCGATGAAAGTTATCGATAATTGCATCATCGATAACAGACAAATAGCACTCCACTGTTCATGACTTCCGGTATAAAATATTTGGTACACAACATAACTTACCTTGTAATGCCCTACGTATATATTACACAAACTTCTATTACACAGAGTAGGTACATATTCAACTTTATGAAAAACTCTATTGATAAATAATAAAAACAGAATAATGCTTTAACTATGAGTTTAACTTTATGATATGTGAGGTCATACGGAGGTTAAGTCGAACACAAGTTCAAATAGGCCAGGGTAGCAAGTAAAATAGATGGCACAGAACACAGTTTGGTGCTATCGTACCCCGCGAATCTAACGGGGTGTCAGTTTTTATAAATGAATAATAACAAACTGGTGCTTACATCTACAAAACTTTAGCATGTGTATTTTTGTTCCTTTTTTAATGTGCAATACAACTTTTGAAAATAAACATAGAGTTCAATCTAAGAGTAGAGGTAGACCAAAGAAAAGATGGATGGATTGTATGAAAATGAGTAAGAAAGGGGTGAGTGGTGAGGGTGGTGGTGGCTGATAAATGGAAATAGAAAAAGTTAATACATGTTGTGCTGACCCTGCGTAACGTAGGACAAGGGCACAAAGATGTTGATGAGTTCAATCAAAGTCTGAAACAACTATGTCATCGATAATTGCATGTCGCATCACTGCCTCGCATGCGGTTTTTCGTCCGGCACTGCGGCTCTAGCAACTCATTAGTCGGTCTGCTATCGTTGCCTTTTTGTGGCGAGCACTGGTCGCGGGTTAATTGTTTTAGTATGACCTCTTACGTTTTCTCTGTTGCTTCTGGTATATTGTGCTACTTTTGACTGCAATGGCTGAATTTATTTTTGTTCCTCCTTGTCTTTGTTTTTATGGCTTTTATTTTACTTCTTCTGGACTCTGTTCTTCATAATGTGTTTTCTGCACATAACTTGTTGAACGATCATTAACGATCATTTAGAGCATTGAGCAATCTTTAGATTTTTTTTAGTTCCAATTTTCGATTTCAATGTATTTTGGAATTGTAATTGATATTAGGTATATTGGTGACGAAGATTTTTTAAGAAAAAAAGTCGATCGATCGACATCAGTCGGTGAGATGGATGTGTGGAGTGACGCGAATGGGGAATGAGTGCATAAGAGGAAGTCTGAAAGTGGTGCCAATAAATAAAAAGATGAGGTAGGCATAGGCATGGTATGGGCATTGGGCATGTCATGAGAAGGGATGAATGTCATGTTACGAGAAGAGTGCTTGATATGAAAGTGGATGGATATATGAGTAGAGGTAGACCATAGAAAAAATGGATGGATTGTGTGAAAGTTGATATGAGTAAGCAAGGGATGAATGCTGAGATTACGGCTGATAGAGGGAAATGGAAGAAGAATACAGTCATATGATGAAGCAAAGTAAAGATAAGGATAAAGAATAAGTTTCCTGACCTCTTACATAATAACACTCGTGAACTCGTCTCTATATTATCCTCTGTTTATAAATAAATGTAAGTGGTAGGCTAGATCTAAAAGATACTGCGTGGCGTTAATGTGTGCCTGTATAACTGTTTATGTTGTTGTCCCTGGTAGCTTTATCTTATTAAATGACTGTACCTTTGTATTTTTCTTTTAATGGCTTTATGTCTTGAGAACTAGGTTTCAGCTAAAAGCAGTTTTTTAAATTGAACTTATACTCATTGTTTTTCATTATTTTAGACTCGAAAATGCCTTTGTCGTGTTGTCATTGATTTCCATAGCTTTAGTTATCAAAATAATATCATCACTATTTTTGCTGTTATGTAAAAAACATTTAAGCTAATTAAAATCGATAGCGCATGGTGGAACAATAAAAAATATGTTAACAAAAAAAAATAGCATGCGCCACATCAGAACCTTCTCAGAATTGTTTCTTTTCAAATATGCAATGTTTCAGAATAAGGTATCGAAAATTTATTACAATAATCTTTTAGGCATGATATTGGTCTTTCCCCAAAAACGAGAAGAACAAAGAAAGATCCGGAACAAAGATGTCCAGTAGTAACTACCAAATGAAAACCACAGTGAATTCTTCAGTACATTTACACACCGATCCAATCTAATCAATTCAAATACAAATGTTCCTAAACAATGGGGCATTCACATAAAATTGTTATTTTATCGGAGGCCCTCCGCAGGTGACACGATTCTCTCAAAACCCGGACAAAATATTCAGCTTCGTGGGCCGATACCATCGCGTGAATATTACAAATATCGAGCGCGAATCTGCCGCATTACTACGAATTCTCGATTTTCAAATGTATATATTTTTAAAGAAAAAAGAGGAACAACACTATTGTCTCATCGATCAAAATATAGATAAAAGGACGAGTTTTCGATCGAGCGAGCGAAGCGAGCGAAGATCTTAGTGGTAAGTTGGGCGATTTTGCTTTGTATGTTTGTATGTTTGTATGTTTGTATGTTTCACGAATTGTTGTTCGAGCATAACTGTCGAACCGTTCATCCAATCTGCATGAAACTTGGTAGGTCAATAGGTTGTGGTAAGGAAATTTACGGTGGAGCATATGAGCTTAATCGATGAAGGGGTTGTGAAGATATTGGGTTCCCAAGGGGGTAAAAAATTATGAAAGTTACACAAATATATTGAATGGGGTGTCATACGAAAGGGCTTATTTTGTACATTCCAAAATGGTTTTTATTTTTAATCTAGGATGTATAGTTTTTGAAATACGACCAAAGACCAAAAACTACGAAACCAGAGCTGCAAGAGCTCCCGTTTCATAGAGTTTCGATGTCTTCGTAGCTCATTGACTGGTCGGTCTTAAAAAGAGAGTGGCATCGTTGCGGTTTGGTTTGCAATGATTTTAGATGCTACTTGATTTATTTTCATGATAAAAAAATTTTGATAAAAAATGAAAATAATTGGGGTAAAAAAAGTTAAGTAAACAAATATATTCAGTGCGGTGTCAAATGAAAGGTCTTTATTTGTACATTCTAAAATAGTTATTATTTTTATTCTAGGACGTATACTTTTAAAAATACGACGAGAATTCATAAATATGAAATAAATGAAAAATTAGACACGACATTATGTATTGCATGCATGCTAGTATTTTTTACCATGAAGAGCTAGCGCAATAGGCATACCCGGCAGTAGTAGCACTTGAAATTATAGGGGTAGTCAGAAGAAAGTCCAAATGTTGGCCATCTACGGTGCGCGAGATCTCAGTTCGGGGCGAACTACTAGTTTGGCTATTCGATGTTGACGCTAAGTACGATTTGTATGGAAAAAGGCAATGACATCTGACAACAGTATTTCATAACTAATAAAAAACTTGCATGATGGCATCATCGTAACTAATATAAATTTTCAGAGAAAAAGAAAGATAGAGAATAGAAAAAATATATGTTCAGGCTGCTCCACTGAGGTTGCAATGAGTTTTTGAAGCTCATCTTACCTCAATGCTTGCTATATGCTACATGTATGTGTGTTTGTAAGGTAACTTTAAATGCACTATAAGTCTCCAGTTACCTTTTTTATTATTAATACTCAGAACCTAAGAGATTGAAAAACAGTATAGCGTTTTAATAAATAGGCATTTAAATCTTGCTAATAATAACCCTATAAACTTTACATCAACACCATTTTTATTACGATAGGTTGTAGTAAAATAAGAAACATAGGAACCATAAACGTGTCTCGATCTGGTATTCAATTTTGCCAGTAACCATCCTATGTTCGAGGTTAGACCCGTCTTTTTTGGCTATGTGACCGAAAAACTCCAGTACCCGGTAAGTAAGTAAGTTCATATGAGTAAGTGGCCAACTCTGGTGACGAAGTTTTTAGGCCGCCTAAAGGCCTCCGTCATGGCTTAACGACTTAAAAGCCGGGACCGACAATTGAACGTGCCCTCCGAAGCACGGAAAGCTCGTAATACCACTTGCGGTCACCCATCCTAAGAGTACCCGGTGCAAGCTTTAAGCCGGAAATCCTTAGAATTAGCCTATATCGAAGAACAAGCTGTAGAGGAAGCAAATGCACCAATAGTCAACGATAAGTGAAATTAATTCAATTTTTTGAAAACATTTGTTACTTACAGCAATAAAGGCTAATTTACTTTTCATGAAGTTATCCGCGATCCCAGTTTCAGAGCGGTCCAGTCGCCTGAGTAGGTACTCGATATAAGAGATAGCTCTGAAATTATAATAAATAAATAAATAAATTCATTTATTTCAGACAACTTATAGATAGTTATAATGTAATATATAACTATATAACTTATAAATTGTAGTTATATTCAAGCTGGTTCAATTTGCAATCGAGTTACACAAGTAGCGATAAGACGTTAGAACATTCGAAGCTCGCGTGAACGATGCCATCGTCCGGAATCGAATACATTATCGAGTTTAAGAATCCACGGCTGCATAATTTGTACCAATAATCCGGGGAAGCAAGCTAGAAGCCAGAACTAAGTTTACAAACTTTTTACAGAATAAGTCTCAATTTTATTTTTATTTGCAATAGGGTGAACTAGTTGATAAAAAGATTGTTAGTAGAATCGGCCCCCCTTAATGTTTGGATAAAATTAATTCCAAGAACAATCACAGAACATGCAGGTAAGTAGGTAAGTATAATATTGTCCCACGCCGCAGGCATCAAACCCACCTAATGTAGGTATTTCGTCCTTTCCATCATAGAGAATGACTATTGTCTACCATACCTGATGATACCTTTGTGAACCTGTTTACATTTATTTACTGTATCATAAAGGTCCGTGAAAGGAGCCGTGTTGGCCGAGTGGGTTAGTTCTTCGACTTTCATCCGAAAGTCGGAGGGTCGGACCCAGGCGTGCAACAACGGATTTTTCGTTTCGAAAAATTTATATGCGAATTAACACGAGTTCTAACCGGTGAAGGAAAACATCGTGAGGAAACCGTGGACATTTACCAAATAAATGTATTTGGACTTCATTTCATTTGATTGTATGCAATTTATTTATTTATTTAGGCACACATAGTCTTTTCTGTGGATATGGCCGGTTAAGCTGAGAGGATGGTGTAGGTGTGGGCAAGTCTACTCCATCTCAACAATGTCCCAGGCACTACAGTGTCCCGATGAGTGTAGGCAAAGATTGCCTCCTGACACTGTATAAATCATCTAGTAAAGATGTAAAAGTTTTTTTTTGGCACACATTACACTTTACGAACAATAATACATTTACATAACTAGAATACTGTTTTAAATTGGTTTGGAACATTTTATGAGCGCTCAGTAAAACGAAATAATAGTTGAGCAAACAAAGTTTGAGGACCTAATTATAAAATAAAAACAATAATGAAAAATAATATTGTATCTACCAATTCTACATGAAAAGCGAACATTGGGCTCAAGACGCGATTCGTTGAGTCATAAAAAAGGCATATTAAAAAATCCGAATGAACTCTTTATTGCTATAACAATAATAATTTCCATTAAACTATGCCCTCTCCCTATTCAAGAGGGTCTTAATGCTTAGCGATTTCAATACGGACTCATCGTACTTGTGAGAATCGATTCATGTTTACGATTATGCTTTTGATATTCAATCAATAGCTGGACAAAGGGTATCTACGGGTGGCACTAAGATTTCCAGCCACCATTTGCTGTTCACAATATGAATTTTCTATCTTAGACGGTTGTCATAAAAGCGGGTTTTGTTTGTGGTATTGGCAGGGTGACAAAGTTTATAATACTTACCATAAACCTTGTCAATAGAGTGAGTTCGTGTTAGATGCGTTTGGTTCTTTGAAGTCTGTTAGCAACAATACGTATACATTTAATTGCAAATAACTCTATTGTGCGGTGAGATAGACCGTTCTTTTCGCAATCATACGAGAATATTGCATCCCTTTCACATCAGTAACAAGTTTTGTTACTACTAATATTTTAGTGCTTAGGTTCTTTTTGTTATGGTATAATAATAACTAATGCTTTCTCTTTTACATGCTATCTCTCTGTAGTCGGCCCCTCATGACTGAGGATCGTGGTCATATCGGGTGATCTTCACCTAGATCGTATGATCTGTCTCCATCGGCTTCTGTTCATCGCATCTCTCACAACGTTGTTTAAACTGGCTAATGTTCTACAGTTGTCAATATCATTTTATAAAGAAAATAAAAGTGTTGTTTTGTCAATTTTTTAACATGGGAGTCGAACTGGCATTTCTTGTCTCTCACTTCTATTCACCACTCGCATGATATAACGGACGAAAAAGGAAAAAAATATTATCGTAACCGAATAAATACCTACTACTTAATACTTTAAGTTTTTCAAATGGTAAACAAATATGGACATAAAATTAAACTGTACAAACTTCTCGTTTTTTTTTGTTTCGGTCGATAAAATTCCAACACATCTTTTTCACATGTAACATGAAAAATGATTACGATATTTCTAATGTGTGTCAGTAAAAAGAAACTTTCTCACCTATTTTGTAACTCACCTACTGAGTTCTTTATAGCGGTGACTATCCACATCACACACACATAGTTCTGACACCACAAAATAAACTACTCTAAAAAATTCACGCCATAAAACTCGTATCGCCACAAACCACATTGTACTTATTCAGAATTCATTTTATATCCACACCTTTACATTGAAACTCAATCTGTTATCAATAAAAACAACGATTCGATCTTAACGGATTCAGACAATCTAAATTTCAATCGAGATGAATTAAAAACACTTCGTAAAGCACGCATTTTATCGACAAAGTATCGATATATCGTTCCCCATCACTATAGAGTAGTTGCTCATAAAACAACGGAGAATTAGGACGTCATAAAATTAAAAAAGTTAAATATTTGAATACAAATTATTTACAATTAAAAAGCCTTAAAATCCGTGAAAATATTTGAAACTAAACTAAAGAAGAATGTCTTATTAGGTAGGTATCAAAAACCCAAATTTATGTTTTGGTATAAAATAATTTTTACGGATCATGAAGACAATTTTCAAAATGTGGCATGTTGCACATTAGGTACTTAAAATTTTTGTTTATTTTTCTGCAATTATACAGCTATTTATTCTCAATTTTTTTAGACAAAGAACTGCTTACACTAAACTTACTCATAAACCGCCACCATCTTTTATTAATCTAACCTTTCAAAACATTGTAAATTCAACAACCTTTGGTTTTAACTGTATTTACAAGAAAGATTTCTAGCTTGTTAGGTCCTCTGAGTACTTACAACGCGCATACTATTATTAAAACCTAAGATGATCGGACATTTCTTGGATATAACACTAAAGGTTAACTTTCCAACGATTAGCTGGTAGAACAAACTTGTTACAGTGTGGTGCTACTTACATTACTGAGTGTGAGGACACAGACAAACGAGATAGTAGCTGAATCAGCTATGATAATAAAACACCGTGTGAAAATCAATCTTACATTATGATATACATCTTATAATTAAAATGTATATAAGTAGTATATCAATCATGTGGTTGCCATAACACAAGCTCTGCTTAGCTTGGGACTACATGATGCTGTGTGAAACGTCCAGCAATATTTATCGATCGAGCGAGCGAAGCGAGCGAAGATCTTAGTGGCAAGTTAGGCGATTTTGCTTTGTATGTTTGTATGTTTGTATGTTTGTATGTTTCATTTTTATGTTCTCGCATAACTATCGAACCGCTTATCCAATAACTTGATAGGTCAATAGGTTGTGCTATGGAAATTTGCTGTGGAGCGTATGAGCGTAATCGATGAAGAGGTTGTAAAGATATGGGGTTCCCAAGGGGGTAAATTTTTTTCAAAGTTACCCAAATATATTGAGTGGGGTGTCATATGAAAGTACTCAATTTATACATTCCAAAATGGTTTTTAGTTTTCTTCTAGGTTCTATAGTTTTTGAAATACAGAGAAAAAGAAAAATGATGAAAACCAATTAACGGATGTATGGAGAGAGCTCCCGTTTCATAGAGTTTCGATGTATTCGGAGGTCTGGTTAACAGACAAAGTGTGTGGCATCGTTGTGGTTTGGTTTGCAATGATGTTAGTTGCTTCTTGATATTTTTCCTTGAGATTGAAAATAAAAGCCGTGTTGGCCGAGTGGAAGAGTGCTCGATTTTCGATTCATAGGTCGTAAGTTCGAACCCTGGCCGTGCTCATCAATGGATTTTTCGATTAGAAAAATTTAAATGCGCAATTACACGAGCTCTAAACGGTGAAATAAAACATCGTGAGGAAACCAGTTAACGTTCTAATAGCGGCGATGGGCTTGCAACCTGTCACGTATGCAAATGCTAACTCCTGCAAATAGTGGGCTGGGCATGTACCAAAATTATAGAGGGAGTCGGAGGGGGAGGGGGAGGGGGAGGGGGAGGGGGAGGGGGAGGGGGAGGGGGAGGGGGAGGGGGAGGGGGAGGGGGAGGGGGAGGGGGAGGGGGAGGGGGAGGGGGAGGGGGAGGGGGAGGGGGAGGGGGAGGGGGAGGGGAGGTGGAGGGGAGGGGGAGGGGTGGGGGAGAAGGAGGGTCGGGGGAGGGGAGGGGAGGGAGGCGGAGAGGGAGGGGGAGGGGGAGGGAATTGATTTTCTTATACATTTTGTATTGAACTGCTATTTTAATAATTTCTCGAACTAAGAGGCCTTCCCTGAGGCGCGGTACGAAGTTCGCGGGGTCAACTATTGAATATTTAAACACGACACGACTTAATGTATTGCATGCATGCCTATAATCTTTACCAAACTGAGGTAGTGCATTAGATATCATTGTGTGGTAAACACTAGAAGGAACACTTAACGTAGGTATAGGGGTAGTCAGAAACAAGTCCAAATCTAGGCTATCAACACAACGGTGCGCGAGATCTCAGTTCGGGGCGAACTACTAGTTATTTATTATTATTATAATTATGTAATGACATACAAAGCTGAGACGGGACACTCAGCGAGCTATGGAGCGAGCTATGCTCGGAGTTTCTCTGAAAGATAGGATCCACAAGACTATTTGGCAGAGAACCAAAGTCATTGACATAGCTCAAAGAATTAGCAAGCTGAAGTGGAAGTGGGCCAACCATATCTGCTGAAGAACTGACAACCGCCTGGGGTAAACGAGTTCTCGAGTGGAGACAACGACTTGGCAAACGTAGTGTAGGACACCCTCCTGCCAGGTGGAGTGATAATCTACGAAAGGCTGCCGGCACAAGTTGGATGCATCAAGCTGAAAACAGGCCCGATGGCGCTCATTAGGGGAGGCCTATATCCAACAGTGGACAGCTATAGGCTAATGATGATGATGATGATGAATTATTATATAAACTTTTAAAGAAAATCATTCATTTTGGGACCAAAAGCCATCGTTTATAAAATAATCAAGTGGCCAACAAGTAGTCACGTGATATAGTGATTTAAAATTTGTTATGGTTAGCCACTTGGCTAATCTTTAAGTACCCCACAACTACTACCACCATTTTCATACGATTAATTCTTGGACTGAATTTTATTGTACTTTGTGGAACATTCAAGCTATTGTTATTGGGCTGTGTAATGTATGTATCGTGTCAATACAGGCCAAGTTACACTTGAAGTGGAGTGACGCCATTTTATTAACAACAGATTACCCACTTACAATAAGGTGAAAGTAGGAACGATCTTTGATGAAATATAAATTAAAACTTTATTGTTTCTAGGTGTAAAATGGGAGTAAAAATAGTAAAATAACTTGGTACTAAAAGAAATAACGTAAATATTTAATCTATTTTTATTTTTATTTTATGTTTGTTGCTTTGGTTTTTTTTATTTTCAATGCAAGAATTCATTTTGGAGCCTAGCTTAACTTTTGGTGATCCATCTTTTTAAATACATTTAGTCAAGACTAGCTGTGCCCGCGACTTCGTTCGCGTATGCTAATTCTACTAATTTGCGAAATGTGAAAGTTTGTGAGGATGGATGTATCGATGGATGTTTGTTACTCTTTCACACCAAAACTACTAAACGGATTTTATTGAAACTTGGAATAATTACTTACATAGATTATGACCTGGAATAACACATAGGCTAGGTTCTTTTTATTCAAATTTTTTAAAACTCATTAGGTAGGTATTGCACTGGTAAATCTTTTTGCATGAAAATGTTGAGAAAACGAATTTTCCCAGATAAAAGACCTAGCTAGATCGGCTTTTCGCCTCCGTAAGCCCCCGTACCTACCGCAAATTTCATCAAAATCGCATAGCTTGTACTATGGGAACCAGATAACTGATAGAATAGGTACTTACCTACTTCTATATTTTTTTGTAAATACTTTAGGTAGGTAGGGACTTAATACTTGAATATCTGGGCGACCGAACTATGCTCGGGTGCAAATAGATAAAAATTAAAAAAGAAAAAGAAATAAAACTTACAAAAAGTAAACTTTTACTGGCTGAGATTCGAACTCGAAGCCATCGGTTGAGTTGAGAGGCGGACACCTATTTCACTTGGCCACTTTAGTTTCAACAGAAATTGTAAAATTACGAACCACATTGCACTGGTAGGTAAACCTTTTTGCGTAAAAATGTCGAGAAAACGAATTTTCCCAGATATGAGACCTAGCCTAGGTAGATCGATTTTTCGTCCCCTTTAACCCCCGTACCGCAAATTTCATGGTCCCAACGTATGGTGCCGGCGTATACGTTGGGACCAACGTTGGTCCCAACGTTGGGGCCAAGATTTCGTGAACCATCCACACGTTGGCGATTACACCAGTCTTGTTCCGTGACGGAACTTCCGTCAGAGCCAACGCAACGTGAGGACGTCTGATGTCTGCGCGTCCGATACAGAAATTGAAATTTTTGTATCGGATGTATATGAAATAGATTTTTGAAGACTTCTATGTTCAAATTACGATTTAAATACTTGGCTATAATTTACTTTGGCGCTGCGCTGAATTGGGGAATTTGTTTTCTAAAATATTGAATTCATTTAAAGCTCTGATTTTTATATTTTCGAAAATTTAAGGAAGATTAATATTCAATTGAGGTTTTAATTATATAACATTTACAGATTTAAGTCTATTGCGCTGAAACAACATACGGTTTTGAAACGCAAAAATTTGTATATTCCTGCTTGTTTTCTAATAGCAAATCGCAAGAAGCTATTTCTGTTTCGTAAAAATAGCTTAGGCGTGCTATCTAGTTACCTATTTTTCCTATTTACAACTATCTACTTGGGGTTTGGGTGTTTTAATTTCTAATCTATCGTGATAAATACTTTTTAAATAAATACATAGGTATTTAACATAATAAATACACGGATAGAAAATTTGAATAAGTACTTGGAAATAATTTACTTTGGCGCTGCGCTGATTTGGGGAATTTGTTTTCTAAAATATTGAATTCATTTAAAGCTCTGATTTTTATATTTTCGACAATTTAAGGAAGATTAATATTCAATTGAGGTTTTAATTATATAACATTTACAGATTTGAGTCTATTGCGCTGAAACAACAAACGGTTTTGAAACGCTAAAATTTGTATATTCCTGCGTGTTTTCTAATAGCAAATCGCAAGAAGCTATCTCTGTTTCGTAAAAATAGCTTGGGCGTGCTATCTAGTTACCTATTTTTCCTATTTACAACTATCTACTTGGGGTTTGGGTGTTTTAATTTCTAATCTATCGTGATAAATACTTTTTAAATAAATACATAGGTATTTAACATAATAAATACACGGATAGAAAATTTGAATACTTGGAAATAATTTACTTTGGCGCTGCGCTGATTTGGGGAATTTGTTTTCTAAAATATTGAATTCATTTAAAGCTCTGATTTTTATATTTTCAACAATTTAAGGAAGATTAATATTCAATTGAGGTTTTAATTATATAACATTTACAGATTTGAGTCTATTGCGCTGAAACAACATACGGTTTTAAAACGCTAAAATTTGTATATTCCTGCGTGTTTTCTAATAGCAAATCGCAAGAAGCTATCTCTGTTTCGTAAAAATAGCTTAGGCGTGCTATCTAGTTACCTATTTTTCCTATTTACAACTATCTACTTGGGGTTTGGGTGTTTTAATTTCTAATCTATTGTGATAAATACTTTTTAAATAAATACATAGGTATTTAACATAATAAATACACGGATAGAAAATTTGAATACTTGGAAATAATTTACTTTGGCGCTGCGCTGATTTGGGGAATTTGTTTTCTAAAATATTGAATTCATTTAAAGCTCTGATTTTTATATTTTCAACAATTTAAGGAAGATTAATATTCAATTGAGGTTTTAATTATATAACATTTACAGATTTGAGTCTATTGCGCTGAAACAACAAACGGTTTTGAAACGCTAAAATTTGTATATTCCTGCGTGTTTTCTAATAGCAAATCGCAAGAAGCTATCTCTGTTCCGTAGAAATAGCTTAGGCGTGCTTTCTACTTACCCACTTTACCTATTTACAACTACTACTTCATGGTCATCACCTACCTAAAACCAATTTAAGTAATTATCATTAAGTAATTTTGAAATTCGTAGGTAATAAAAAAATGTTTAAAAATTTCCATGAGTGCAAAAAGAGGAGGTCAGACGGTCACCCATCCCAACATTTTGTTCCCCATACAAACTTTCAACCCTTATTTTTTTATCTCAACCATGATAACATATGAAAAAAAGTAGCCTACGTCCTTTCCTGGGATATAATCTATATCCATGCCAAATTTTATCGTAATCTTTTCTTTAGAAAACAAAGTGTTTAGAAATTTAGATTGAATTCTTTAAATGTACATATCTTTTTTATTTGTGAACGGATTTTGATAAAAAAACTTCTATTTTTTAATCCCAACTTACCATAATACAACAGTCAAAACTACATCCAATTCAGTAGAGCCGTTTTTGAGATTAGCAGCAATAAACACACAGAGAAACTAAAGTCACAGTAGAATTCTTTAAATAGATATATCTTTTTTATTTGTGAACGGATTTTGATAAAACAACCCCTATCTTTTAATCCCGGCTTACCATAATACAACAATGAAAACTGCAACCAAATCAGTTCAGTAGTTTCAGAGATCTTAGTGCTCAAACACACAGAGAAACGAAAATTTCAAAGTCACAGATTACCAACAGTTACTATGAAGTGTTTGCGTTCAAGGTCAACGTAGATCGCGCTTATGACATTTTTGGACGTGAAAAGGTTATATGGATCAAAAACTGACATCACTTAATTGAAAACTTATAAGTTTGTTCTTAGACTTCATTCTTATTATATGTATAGATTCTGTGAGGAACCAATTGAACAGAGAGAGACTTGTCAAAATAGTAAATGCCTTGTATGCAAAACAATAACCTTAGCATATTCCATACCTATAAAACAATGAAGGCAAGTTTCATTAACGTCTTGGCATATGGTACTGAGCAGTTTAATAAATAAAGTTTTATCAGTAATAATAAGTTGGCTTACCTGAACAATACTTGGGTATGTGTGGGAGGCGGATTCTATCTAGTTTATTAAAACGTCTAGAGTTGTTCCTGCGAAAATTTGTATTAATTTTATCTAGGTGATGCCTAAATATAGAGGTGAGAATGATGGTGAAAAGTAGCCTATAACCTTTCTCAAGAATTAAGCTGTTGAAGTCGTGAAAGTATAAAAATATGTAACTCGACTAGATAACGTGACCTTTACTCTCCTATGTTGTATGAGTTAGTGGCTAACTCCGATGACGGTGTTTTAGGCCACCTAAAGGCTTTCCATCACTACTTAAAAGCTGGTGCCGACATTAAACGTGTCCTCCAAAGCACGAAAGCGCTTAGCTGTTAATGCTATCTTGTGGACATTCCATCCACTCGTACCACGCGGTTCGTCTCCACCTTCATCATCCGCACTGCTAAGGTTTGGAACTCGCCGCCGGCTTCTGTTTTCCCCGAAAATTATAACCTGGGTCTTTTCAAGTCAAGAGTGAATAAGTGTCTTCTAGACCAGTGGTTCTTAACCGGTGGTCCGTGGACCACAGGTGGTCCCTGGAGCCACCCGAAGTGGTCCGCGAAGCTATCCGAAAAAATTAAGCAAGTGACAACGGATCAAAGTTAAAAGAGAAAACTTTCTGTTTTTGATACCTATTGAATCAAATTATTGGCTGATTGTGTGTTGAGCAGGTGCGATCCCATAGAGAAGGACATGGAGGTCATGTATGATGTTGCATTTGTCTTAAAAAAATCGGCTCGTCTCGTATTTTGCGAACAAAATGAGTTATGTTATGTCTGTCCGCAGACTAGAATCAGCAGCAGCTAGCCTTTTAAAATAAATCGCCACATGCTGCATTTGCCCTTAAAAAATTCGGCTCGCTTCGCTCGCATTTGTTTTAGCTTTAGCTTCATGCGTATTTTGCGAGCAAAGTGAGCTATGTCTGACCGCAAAATAGGAATCGACCAGCAGCCAGCCTTTTCTTTGAGCACCGTAAGCAAAATAAAGAAGAATAAGAGGCACGCATTGCATTTGTCTTAAAAAAATTCGGCTCGCTTCGCTCGCATTTTAGCTTCATGGGTATTTTGCGAACAAATTGAGTTATGTCTGATCGCAGAATAGAAACTGATGAGCAGCCAGCTTTTCTTTGTAAACCGTAAGCAAAATAAAGTGTAAATGTTGCATTTGTTTCGCTTCGCGGATTAGGGGATTAGGGAGCTCGCTTCGGTCGCTAGATTTTAAGCTCACTCACTTTGCTAGCATATTAGCTTCATGAGTATTTTGCGACCATAGTGAGCTACGTTGAATTTGACTTAAAAAAAATCGGCTCGCTTCGCTCGCATATTCATGAGTAGATATTTTGCGAGAGTGCAAAGTATTATGTAATTCCCTTCTGATTTGCCCGATTTGAAATACAACACTATAGAACTTGAAAGATACACCCCCCCCCCCCCCCGCCCCCCTCCCATAAAACGGGTCCTACGGATTGGTGGTCCGCGGCAAGAAAAAAGTTTACTAAATGGTCCCCCATCGCTAAAAGGTTAAGAACCACTGTTCTAGACCTTTGTGATCCATCGTCAGCCACATCGTCACTTACCATCAGGTGAGATTGTGGCTAAACAAAGGTCTAGATTAAAAAAATAATGCAAAATAACACGGGCACTTTGTCTGTATTATCATCTCTATAGAACTCTTCCAGCTCAGTCTCACGACAGCTCGTCTGATTTAATTGTGTGCCGCGCTAATTGGCCATTGTCCGTATTGCTGCCCTCAGCTGCCCTATAGTTAACCGGCCCTTTGTTTTTTGCATCCCCTTTGTTGGTGTATTAATATTGCTGTCTTGTAACAAGTAGGCAATCATTGTAGGAGTTATCTTAGCTTGGATCCAATAAGGATAAATTAAATATTTTTTCTTTTGTTTTTTTAGAATATTCTGTAGTATGGATAGAAAATTATCAAGATGATTTCCATGAGATTCTCATGTCTAAAAACGATGACAGGTCTTCTAGGAAATATTGATTGTACAAATAATAATTATAAATTCAGTAATAGTTTTGTAACTTGTAACAAAACAACTAGCTAGTCATATTGAACCAAATTGTAAAATAATGATATTTACGGGAGTTTATCGCGTACCGTTTATTTATTTTCTTTTCCCAACGTTTCGAACACGTTACAGCGTTCATGGTCACGGGATGACGTAATACTAATTATCATTATATTAACAAATCGCGGAAGATTAACAAATTGTAAAATTCAGTCACCACGTTTACAATTTGGTCCGTTTAGTGGAGCAAAAATGGGATTATTCAGGTGACTAGGGACCTCGAGAGTAATGCAGGGCGTGAAATAAGGATGATGATGATGATAGACAGTCAAACCAAACCCCATTATTGTCAAATGTCAATTTAGCAAAGCTTGGAGAATATTTCTTTCTTTTCAGCCTCATATGATTGGAAAGAGATGACAACAAAAGCAGTAATTGTAGCTATAACAAGCTTATAGGCCATTATTGACGGAGGCCATTAGGCGGCCGAAAAACTCCGTCACTAGAGTTGGCCACTTGCTCATACGAACTTACTTAAGTTACGTTATGAATAACAGGGTAAGTTTACACCAGAGAAAGTTTGCTTTACTTAAAACGAGTGGACAATACCTAGGCCTATTCCGCTACTTTCTCACAGAAACTAAGTAAAGGACAAACCAGAAGCCTAAACAACTTACCGGCAGCTCGACAGGCTACAAGTAACTTAGTGTTATTATACTCACCTACATTGCCGACTCTTCCGAGATCTGCGATATAAAACTACAGGGTGTCCAGGAAGTGATATCCTTTCCTACAAGGAAAGCTCTCTTTTCTCTCTTCTTGGTTTCTGAAGGTTTATTTCGAGAAGCATATTAACCTATACCTAGCACTTAGAAGGTCTATAGTATGTTATTAACACTTTTTTACATTATACCAACTCACGGGAATTACTCACGTAGATTTAGATATCGACTATGTTTCGATTCGATCATTAAAACGTCAAATACAACTCACGAATGTTTTTATAACTTTTTTATTCAAAAAAAAACAAACACTAATTTCGACTTACCTATAGGCACATTTTTAGAGATTATGAACACATTCAGATGAGTCTTTTATGGCAGAAAATCTAAAACAAGCTATTTCCGGCATTCTTCTCCTGCAATATTGCTATAAAATTGAATATTTGACTCAAAGCTCAAAATCGGTTAAAAGTAATGTTATTTCAATAATTTATTTTCCATTTTGCTTTTTAGGATACTTTTTTGCGCGCCCTGTATAATAAACCAACAATAAGGAAGCCATAATGTTATCTTGTGAGAACAAAATATAATAGCTTCCAAGTTCGCTGACTTTTATGCTAAACTTAGACATAATCATTATGACTAAGATTTAACATAATCATTATTAATTAAATTCTTTATCGCATGCGGGGTTGAAACCCTGTGTGCTTAGTGAAAAGTGATAAAATCGAAGCAAAGCCACTTCAGTAACCATTGCTGTATATTCACCAATTTAAAAAATATAAGATTCTCATTTGACACTTTGGTTGGAATAAGCAATATTAAAAACAAAAATAATAATCTGCTAAAGTTAATTGCGCGACTCCACCTTCGTTTATTTGGTACATTTTTCAAAATACACTTAACGTATTATTTAATTGAAAATGAAAAGTCTTATCAAAATTTGCGATTCCGACGGGATTCGAACCCGCACTGATACAAGCGATCCTCCTTAAACCGGAGTGCCTTTACCAACTCGACCACGGAATCCATATTCATTGGGTCTAAAACCGTATATTTATCGGTTAAAGTATGCGTAAGTATTTGACAATAATTTTAACAGTTTCAACAATTACTTAACTAAATTTTTGGTCTTCCTGTAAATAACTAAACTCCAACAAATCCGTCATTAGTCACGGCACATTTTTAAATCATCTCAAGCCGTGGTTATGTAAAGTGTTGGACCTTAGAACCAGTTAGGCAAATTACCAGCTTACAGCATCCACCTGCCTTTAAAGCGTCGCGAGAGATGCATTGTCGTGTATGATTCATGAGTACGAAGAATTTTATACATTAAGTTTCAGAGATAAATTTTCTTACAAGCAAGCAAGTATGATCAAGTGGCCAAGTCTGGTGACGAAGTTTTAAGACCTGAAGCCTCCATCATGGCTTAACGACTTAAAAGTCTGGACCGACAATTTAATGTGCCTTCCGAAGCATGGAAGCGCTCAGCTCGTAATGCCACTTGCGGTCACCCATCCAAATTGTGATCGCGCACAACGCTGCTTAATTTCATTTGGGTTCTGGAACCCTTGGGTCCTGAGATTTCGGCTTTAAAGGCGGTACTACCCGACGGAGGCGGTCATTCAAGCTGTTGTCCAGCGTTCTGAGAACGTTTTGGGCATACAGTGAATGAGGCTAATATAGAGAAGGGGACGAGGTGAGATCAAATAGAAGCCTATACCCAGTAGTGGGTGAAGTCGGACTAAGCATGATAATGATGAAATTTGGCTGTGTTTGGTTCGTCTAATATGAGCCCATACACATATTACAAAAATTATAAAAATGAGATAAAAAAAGTCACAGCCACACACACATACGCACACACACACATACAATATTTTCTTCTTTACTTACGTCATCCATATAAAAATCAAGATCTGCATGTAAACGTGTTCTTCATCATGGTGTTGTATCATATCGATGATGGAATTATACCCCGTGTGTATAGGTACAGAATAAGACACGTAAATTATTTATACGAAACCAGCTGTTTGCATTTACCCACAACAATATCTTGTAGTGTCATAAAAGCAATTTTGCACAAATCCTTCCATAACAAGTAAGTAGGTAATTTGATTAGGCTGTGTACACGCAAGACACAAATCTCGGACATTGTTGCCGCTTCAATATGTAAATGTTAATCTGATGTATCTAGGTTTACAACTAGTATTGTGCCCCTAAGTGTAAACCTGAATAAAAGGCATTATCTGCCAAGTGGGAGCCATCGAGGCAGTACTAAGGAAAACATGTAGGGCTGTATTTGTTCATTGATTTTTTCCACCCTGTATATCTGTGTGATTGTTTGAAGCATCAATGGATCACCATCGTGAACTAAAGGTGTAATCTTTTACTTTCGTTTAGGTTATTATTATTACAGGAGTCAATTCAATAGTTTTATTACTGACGTTTGAAAAGAAAGTCTTGGGGGAACCAGGGACACCTACAAACATAAAAAATAACAAAAATCGAAAACGGCTTAGTTAAATGTATCTACTGGATTCTCAGATTGTAAAAAAAAATTTTTTTTTTATCGTCCAAGAACTCAATGATAATCACTTATCGTAAGAGTGTAGGTAGTCTAAATCTATACTTATCTATAGGTACTATAGTCGTATTGCTCATTATACGGACTAAAAGTGAAGGAAATAATGTCATTTTTCCTTCAATTTTGACATAAAACGTATCAAAACTAATCAAAATTGAAGGAAAAATGACATTTTTTGCGTCAATTTTAGTCCGTATAATGAGCAATACGACTATAATACCTATATGAAGCATTGTTTGTTTGAACGCGAAAATCTCAGGAACTACCAATCGGATTTGAAAATATTTTTCTGCATGTGATAGCTAACCTCTTAAGGAAGGTTATAAGTTAATTTTTATCATCATCATCACCGCAAGCCATCACTACGGGGCAAAACCGCGAGGGCGCTGCTAGTTACAGTACAATGGTGGGTATCCACTTTGCTCGCGCACTAACTGTTCTCCGCGCATCTACAACCGCTCTAGTAATAGCTACTTGCAGCGTGTAACGTTGCGCACTCGTGGTGAGCGCTCCAATCAGTGGCGCTTTTAGGCTTGTTTCACTCTTCAGCGTTTCGCCACATTCACAGCACGGAGAAATTATTTTTGACCATTCACAGCAAAGAGAAATGTGCTGTGAATGGTCAACTCGCGGACGCGACCGGCGACACGCTAAAGAATGAAACAAGCCTTAGTGCGAACACAAAGGGGAGCTTAGTTTGTTATTGGACGCAAGCAGTTGCAGATGCGCAGAGTAGGTGCGTGAACATAATGGACACCCACCTAAGGTTACCAAATGCATCCCTGGATACTTCTATCTAGTATTAACATAATAATCAGCCGTTATTTTTATCGTCCAGCCAGAGCGCATTCTCGTCTTCAAACCCATCTTTTATTAGATGTATCTGGATAGAATAGGTTCTGAAACGATCGTGTATTTGTATGCAAAGACAGGCAAATACTGGCTAACAGCCTCTTGTAAAGGTGATCAAAATCGCGATTGTTTGAGTTCTAGAGTTACCAGGTAAACGATGTTGTTGTGGGTTAAGCACATTTTAAAGAACAGCAGGGCCCTTTTAAGATTCGATTTCAAGTTGTCCAATGAGTTTAAAGTCGTTTCAGTGACGTGTTGAGCGAAGAAAAAAAAATAATGCTGGACATTTCACTCAGCATCATCCAGCCCCAGAGTAAGCAGAGCTTGTGTTATGGGAACTACAATATGACTGATATACTACTTACTTTTTTTTGTAAATACATACATACGTATTATACATAGAAAAACACGATGTTGAATGAGTTGAATATGTCAGGAATGTAATACGAGGAAATTTGCATTCTCCGCTTACAGGAAAGAGGCAAACTTTTATGTGTTTTTGTAAAAGTAGATATTATATTTATAATGTGGAAGGATACATAGAGGACGGCCAAAGAAAAGATGGATTGTGTGAGAGAGGACATGCGTGTCAAATGAGTGACTACTGAGATGACGAGTGATAGGAGGGAATGAAAGAGGTGAACATGGTGCCGACCCCACCTAGTGGGAAAAGGGCAAAGAAATGATGATGATGATGATGATATAGATATTTTATAACATATTATATATCACAGATTACCAACGGTTTCCCATTGGTAGTGCAGTCATCTTTCTCAATCAAAACAAAGGATTAATTAATAGATGATCGGCCCTTCTCCATATACATTTTCAATTGAAAGCTAACTCCAAAGAGAGTAAAGTTCAAACCTTAATTATTAGTATTACGTTGTCGTGAATATAACTTAGCAAGGTTTAATAAGGCATTTGCAGGGACTTATACCAATCAATGGATTAATCGAATTGACTATTGAAAATCGAAGGTATGGTTAAGAAATAAGTTCTTAGACCTTCTTGAACCTTATGTCATAAAACCATTCAAAAAAGTAACAAGTAGGTAGAATCTTTCCTATCTTATCCTACTAATATTATAAATGTGAAAGTTTAGATGTTTGGATGTCTGTTCCAAGAAGTTGACGATGTTTGGATGTTTGTACCAATACTTAGTTCTCAATCACGCCAGAAAGGCTAAATGGATTGTAATGACACTTTGAATAGGTATACATAGTTCATAACCTGTATTAACACATAGGCTTGCTAATGGTTAAATAGAATATTATGACCAAGAAAGAACCAATGACACAATCAAGACCCACCGACATAACGGCGCGGCGGCGTCACAAAAGCCACCGGTATAATGCAACTAACTCCGGTGTTAATTCGCTAAGGCCTGCAGTATGACAGCTCGCGGGATGCGATACTACAAAAGATACAGGCGGTGCGACGATGGATTTGTGTGGATAAGACACAGAACTATATTGAGATAGAAGCAAAAAGTTCTTTGATTTGTATGGAAACCGACTGTGTAACATTTTGAGTAGGTTCTTTGACGAACGCAGTTGACAGTTTGGATTACATTGCTGGTTTTCAATGCTCGCCAAGACTGGGGCGTCAAATTAAAGCCGCAGTGGAATGAATTCGATAACTGAAAGGACAACGATTAGACAGCATTTTTCCTTGACTTGGCATCGCTCGCCTAGCTGGCCGAGTGAATACAAGCGCATGGTTTGCGTTGGTTTGCATAGACTTGCCAACGTCTAGAACGGTAGCACTAGCCTTGAATCAATTTTCCTTCGCTCGCGTTGGCCAAGGCTCGCCGAACATGTACAGGCGGCTTTAAAGGCATATCCACACTATACCCCAAGACAGAGCGACGTGCGTGCGACGGGCTATAATAGTCTTGATATTTTCTTTATCTCCACTCTGTTCCCACTGCCCGTATAGTATTACCTGTTTGCGGATTATTTAATGGTTAAAAGAACTTACCTGAAGTGAATTTCAACCATAATTATACTAGATGCTGCGTCCGAATAGATTTAAAGAAAACCATGTAGTCCGCCTTCCATGTATAGCATCGCAACACTGTTTAGCGCTATTTTTTAGGCTAATTTTGAAGATCTGAAAAATATTCAAACAGAAAAAATGAGAGTGTAACACTCGTTTCTGTTACTATCGGCTACCGTCGGCGCGCGCGTCATTCTTTTCAGAGCACGTTCAGCACGATCAGCATTCTGCAACATTCATTTATTTATTTGGGTTTGGCACAATAACCGCGAAGCACGCATAATTGTTGTGCCTTTCAGGGTGGGCGGGAGTTTAAATCTATTCGGACGCAGCATCTAGTATAATTATGGTTGAAATTCACTTCAGGTAAGTTCTTTTAACCATTAATTATACGTCGATGCTGCGTCCTCTAGATTTAAAGAAAACCATGTAGATGTTTAGCGTCTGTTGCAGAATGAACATAAAAAAATCACAAATATAAGTTCATATACTTACTTAAGTATATTCAATATTTATAAGCATCATACGTAAGTATACTCTTATTAGTAGGTACTTATCAGTACTTCATTGATACAGTCTTAGAAAAGGGCGTGTCTTCAGTAGAAAGAAAGAAAACAAAATTATTTAAAAAATTTTGCGAAACAGAGAAAGCGTCCTGTCCACCTGACCGTACTTTTAATAGTGTTTGTCAAGTGTCGATGGAGAACCCAGCCCGGCTGGTGGCGGAGGTGACCGAGAAGAAACAAATAAACACGGACACGTTCACTCCGCTCTCATGCAACGTATTTGTTTGATCCATCGAATAATTATTTGAAAGGTTGCGTTGTGGACAGGTTATTTCACAGTTAATATCAAATGATTTGTGTACGGAGGAGAATTCGACAATTTCTTTCTAAATAATGATATACCTACTAAGGTAGAATAGAGAATATATATATATAACAATACGTAGAATAAAGTCAGGGTCTAATAGTAATATTTGTAGATAAATTGATATAAAATATGGCAGATAAAGTCTGCGAGCGTTGTCTTGTTAACAACGTAGAAAAGGTACCAATTTTCTCGACAGTACATCCAGTGAGGTACCTAGAATGGTTGGATATTTCGATAATTGATTTGATATAATAAGTATATTCCAAGGCAATGCTCCTGCCAAGTCGAATGATATTTCGAAAAAAGTGGGTTTTCTTTTTTAAAAAATACCTGTAAAGAATCTACTATTGGTACATACCGTATTTTTCACTGGTGTGCACGAGTGTTCTTACCAATAACATTTATGATAACGCTGACCGTTACTAATTAAGTTCCTTCAACAGCTCCTTTTGAACTTTTCTGTCGAAAAAAGTATTTCCCTAACAGCTAGATAGATGTAACAATCTAAATTATTTGATTGACAAAAGATATACCACTGCTTTAAAGTTAGATTAAAATAAATTCAAAACGTTTTTTGATAAGGAATTATAAATTTTGTCAACGGAGTCACTAGGAATATGCCGTGTTTTAGATAGGTAGGTAGGTACGCCTGCTGCATAAATATGGCGCACGCCTGGGCAAGGTTGCGCCAAAACGCTTGATGTTCCCTTGGTTGACTAGGAAGAATAAGTATACCAGGAGCTTCGTCTTCTACAATTTAACAAAAAACATTTCAGTACCAATGCATATCGAGGAAATGCGTAAAAGCAGTAGGTACTTTTCCTAATTTATAGCAAAAGCCGTATCAATTACATTTTTCAATTTAACCTAGACGCAAATAAATTGGTATTTGGTTGAATATAGAACATAAATAGTATTAAAAAAATAAAGTTATTATAACTACTCCAGATTACCTAGATGGCAAGTAAGTATTGCTTAGGATCCCGGTCTGAATCACTAATATTGCGGGATTATAATGTAAGAAGCAGAAATAGATAAGTATATTTATGGCTTGACAATTTTAAATAATAAAATAAATATTGGTGGACATTTTTCACACAGCGCCATCAATCCCCAAACTAAGCAAAGGTAGTATCAGATAACTGATAGAATACTATTTGTATATTTTTTGTAAATACATAACATACTTATTGTACTTTAATGCCAATACATTTTATTTTTGAAATTGATTGAGATGTGGAAATTATAGGTATTCCATCCATTGTATTTATATATGACAGCGGTACCTGTTATTGATTTTAAATACCTATGAAAAAATTACTATGATAATAGTAGGTGATAATAACAACAATAATTTATTTAAAATACATTGTATGTAAAGATTACTGCAGTAGGTATAGCAGTAATTTTGACGAAATGATGTTTAAACCTAAAAAGGCGGCTATGGTAAGCCATTTCGGTTGCAGATCAGCGGTTGACCTCTAGCCATATATATCATCAATCACCCCATTATGACACCCCAACCATTAACTGATGGATCAGCACTTTATAGTTTGTAAATTGTAGATGTTGAAGAAGACATCTATTTTGGGCTTTATGTGCGATACTTAATCACCAGTAAAGTCTTCGAGCAGATATTTTTTAAACACTTTCAGTGATTATAACTAACCTTTAATATCTAATACATTATTAACAATGAAATATTTTTGACATAATTAAGTCTGATTTGTCTTTTTCTTTGTTGAAATACCTTTTATTTTTCGCGTTCAAAACGCTTTGTGTACAGTAGTTACACCGAGCCGTATGCTCTGTACAGGACAAAATTCAGTGATTGTACATACTTATAAATTTAGCAAAATCACGGAAGGTTCTAGAATCTTCGGTAATTGCAGTGACATAAAATATATATACATATATATATCATTATGTTGTGTTGATTTGAGCCTCATTTTTAAATATTTACGCAATTGAGTGGTTATCAAATAACGCTCCTAAATGAGTTTACTTTATGTTATGTTTTTCATTCTATGTAGGTTGGTTGAGCTGATATAACATATCATCCAGATAAGCTACTAGTCTGCGACTTTGGCTCTTAGAAATGATAATTATGATGTAATTATAAGCAATTAAAAGAAAAATATGCCTTTTTAAGATCAGTAGTAGTCATGTAGGTAGATACGCCCATTATTTACCTACTAGCTTTTACAGTATAAAAAATATCCTCCATACTAAAATGGGGCGCAATGGTAATTACCATTATCAGTATTTGTTAATGTTTTGACACAATATAAATCGCAGTATAGAAGGTGTCCTATTTTTGTTTATATAACAATCAAAACTAGTGAAACAAGCTGACCCGCCTACTCAGTACATGCTGATTTGCAACTAAAAGTCACCGTTGTAAAACTTAGGTACAAGTTTTGATACGGTGTTGCTCATTTCAACTTTAGGAAATGGTGGGTCACAGGCTTCAATATACTGTGGTAAGTATAAAATTTTTAAAGAGAAGTTTGAAGGCCCTGCAATACAACTGGGTCATCAGTAATTGATAATCAGTTTTTGTATGGTAAAACTAAATTTTACCAGCGTGAGGTACCTCTATTGTCGTCGACGGTTGCGGGACTTGTTCGGCGGCGGCTCGCGATGTAGCGGCGGCGGCGGAAGGTCTGACGGCCGGGTTGAACTCGAACTCCTCATCGTCGACGTGGACGGCTGCTGCTCGTAGTAGGTACCGGTTCTGGACTGCAGTTGTCTTCGCGGTGTTTTGACGACGTGGGAATCGCAAAGTTTCCGATCCAGAAAATTTAAGTTGGGATCTGTTCTACGAGGTACTGGATTTATTAATTTGTCAGCTTGACCTTTCGATGACCTTTGTCATGGTGAGACACTAATAACATTTATGGCACTTCCGACAATTTCTTGATGATCTCAAGTTTGGCAACGTCATACCTACATACAGTGTCGGGTAGGTATTTTGTGAGGTTAACTGGACCAGGTATATATTCGTGGTCCCAGTGACTTTTGGGAATCTCTTATCGGTTCACAATAAGTAAAAAATAATTAAGTAAGACAGCACTTACCTAAGGGATGCCTTTCGGAGTACGTACTAGCAACAAATCTCAGGAATCAGCAACTTTTCTTTCGGGGCGTCCCTCCAGCTCCTCTTCCCGTCGAGACCGTCCAACAGTATCTTCCCCAACGTTTGGAGATTTTAGTGGGGTTTTTTCACCCCATTTTTTAACATAACATTTCCAAGATTTCATCTGGTACTGGCACCGCATGGGAGCCAACAAACTGCCGTGCAGTTGGCACGCTCTTGCGAACTGAGACTGATGAAGCCTCACCCATCACGTGGACGTCGTACTTTGCTCTGGCTAATCTTCCTCTAGAAGGCCATCATCCGATCGGCATGTCGGAATATCGGACGAGTTTATCTCGTCACTTAGGCACATTTTAGACGGACACCGGAATTTGTATAGAAAAAATTATAATCATATAATAATGTAGGTACATTATATTTTTCTATATTCCTTACATCGGCATTGCGTAGATACCCGCGCGTTAAGAAAATAAAATTAATTATTCTATTGTAAATCTCGAATCGCCACGTTATGTCATCAGGTTATTACCTGTGTATATTATGTTCAGGTAGCATTTGTGAATAGTCAAATTGTGCTTAGTAGTAACCACACCGGAGTTTCTGATCTATGATTATGATCTGTAGGTATAGAAGAAATAAATCCTCTAAGCTCCTTACTTTCTGGATGGCATCGCGTACCACCACGTTAAGAAAGTAAAATGTATTATTCCAGGGTAATATCACGTATCACCACGCTAAGGAATAAAAAATGTATTATTCCAGGATAATATCACGTATTACCACGCTAAGGAATAAAAATTTTGTAACCATCAGGATAATATCTCGTATTATCACATTAAGAGGTACGTAAGTGTGGGTAGTTGTGCATTGCTAACCTTTATTTTTCTTTCTTCGAATCATAGAATTCTTTGGACGAATATCACTATCACTCCATAACAACTTTTTTACTCTCCATAAACTCCATAAACTCCATAAACTCCATAAACTCCATAATAACAACATTCACTTTGAATAATCGAGTCGATGTTGACGATGCGGAACACGAAAAACGAATGACGCGCGCGCCGACGGTAGCCGATAGTAACAGAAACGAGTGTTACACTCTCATTTTTTCTGTTTGAATATTTTTCAGATCTTCAAAATTAGCCTAAAAAATAGCGCTAAACAGTGTTGCGATGCTATACATGGAAGGCGGACTACATGGTTTTCTTTAAATCTAGAGGACGCAGCATCGACGTATAATTGCAAATGTTACTGCACAACGCTTGTTCTGGGCTTTTATAATAAAGGAGAGTGTTGACTAAGATTAAAGTGCACTAAGTGTTTCCTGTAGATGGTGCTAATCGGGGTTTTAACCGATATATGAGCTTATCAAGATTTTCGAACCGACGAATATGGATTCCATGGCCGAGTTGGTAAGGTCACTCCGGCTTAAGGAGGATCGCTAGTAAGTAAACGAAAAAAATGAAACGTTTGGTAAGGCTAAGTGAGCTAAGTATTGGCCGATTTACGTTTGTGCTGTGTAATCTGAGAATCTAATCAAAATAGTGTTCTGTGGCGCAGTGGGTGAAGGCCCGCCTGAGGCTAAGAGGTTGCGGATTTGGTCCCCATAGCAGGACAAATGTTTGTATGATCTGCAAATATTTGTCTGGGGTTTGGTTGTTTTTCTAAAATGCATAATAATATATGTATTTTATATGACAGATGATGATGAAAATGTATAATATTTAATCAATAAAGGCTAGAAGTAATTGGTGACTTACCTACGATTCTATGCTTACTATATTTTATACTAAACTTGGCTCTACTTGATAACGTCGAAACAGGTGCCAAGTGCACTTATAAACTAACAGTAGTTCGATTGTTTTATCTGAACCTTTCATTCATCGTAAAGATCCTTACTCACTTCAAATTTTTTATTATTATTTTTTCATTATTAATAATAATTATTATTAATTTTTAAAATTATGTTTATTTTTAATAAAAGTTTTGTAAAGCTAAAAACAAATTTACACCCACGAAAGTTTCAAAAAAAATATTCTCTCTTAAAACATGTTTTTGCTATAAGTAATTTACTCATTAAAAAGGTATCTTAGAATTATTGTTAATTAAAATAAGCAAAAATTAGATTTCAATATTGCAGTAATATTATTACACAAAAGCTACTAAGTATAATTAAATAGACTTCATAAAATAGAATTGTCGTAGACTATCAACCATTTGCGTAACAAATATACCTACGGAGCTTTATTTTGATTGCTATTTGTGCTTTGTTGTTATTATTGTTTGGTCTCACCAGCCAGCACTAGTGCTGTGAATAGGAAACAGAAAACGAACACAGGATTTTTTATGTGAAACGCCACAGAGGGTGGCGTCACCACAGCGATGATACTCGTAGTATGAAACATATTGATGATGGATGATATCATCATGTGCACAAAATAATTTCGATCTTTCACATCTGCCAGCCGTCCCGCGACGGCTCACTTTCTCTAACAAGTAAATTCGTATTTGCATGTGGCCAACTCTGGTGACGGAGTTTTTAGGCCGCCTAAAGGCCTCTGTCGTCATGGCTTAACGTCTTAAAAGCCGGGACCGAGAATTTAACGTGCCCTCCGAAGCACGGAAGCGCTCAGCTCGTAACGCCACTTGCGGTCAACCATCCAATTTGTGACCGCGCACAACGCTGCTTAACTTCAACGATTAATCAAGAACGTCTGAGCAAGCTACGCCACGAGCGCTTTGATTTTGGAATAACGTGTAACTTTACTCATAAATACAATTCTCTGACAACTTGATAGGGTAAAATTACACCACGTCATTTAAATATTTTGACACTACTCAAAATAAATTTACTTTTTCCTTCTTTTGATATGCATTTGTAGATTATTTGTTCACTAACTTAATTCGCAACGGGTGCTCAGGGTATTGGATGGTGTTATGCATTTGAGCACATTAGAAAGGAAAGGATGCGTTTAGTTAGCTTTGTTTACGGTTATGGTTGCTGGAAGTCGGTAGAAGTCGGTACATTAGTTTTATTGGATTAAGTACAGTTAATTCATTAAAACATCTGTTGTGAAATTTGTTATAATAATTTAGTGAAAAATTCAATGAAATATAATCACGGCTGACCGAAATCTCTACCACGCCTTGGGGTTGTATTTGTATCCCCAATGGAGATTTTCTTATTCAAGATTTTTTGGAGATGTCTAAGAGAGTGATAGGATAGGAGAGTGATAGGCACATTTTGCAGAAGTTAGCGTTCCATACGTGACAGGCAAGACCTTCGCCGCTATTTCAATAACACAATGTTGCAAACACAAAATGAAATAATGATTATCATTTTATTTTAAGAAAATTGTCCTCTTAGCCAACAGCATCAACTTCTAACTCTGGTGATGGAGTATTTAGGCCGCCTGAAGGCCTCCGTCATGGCTTATGACTGAAAAACCGGAACCGACAATAAAACGTGCCCTCCGAAGCACTAAAGCGTTCAGCTGTTACTAACACTTGTTGGATGACCCCATCCAAATTATGACCATTCAAAACGTCGTTTAACTTTAACAATACTATATCAAGAAGCTATACCACGAGCGACTAACCACTCTACTTATAAACTCCTCTCAGCTTCTGTCAAAATTGAAACACCGTTTAAACTATTGCCGTCCTTTTTTGTTCATTTGTTTCATAATTAATAAGTAAAATGTAGTACCTACCCATACACAGGTGTAGAGTTATTAGATTAAGTATTAAACTGTTTTTTTTGTCAAACTTAAATTGTATTTTATGACATTATCTAAGTGGTTGTAATAAGTTTATAGAGGAAATAAATGATTGATTGATTGTTAGATAGTGAGGACGAATCTTGAGCATTGTTTCACCAGTGTTCAAGTTGAGAGGCGTTTATACGTAAGGCCTCTAGTGTATAAACTCCCTTACATTCTCACTTTGTCCGGCGCATCACGTATGGGTAGAGCGCGATTTCATTTGCGCCTTTTATTGCATATTCAAATGGACCTGCCTTTGCTCTTTTTAATTATTAAACCGCTTTTCTTGTTCAGCTATTTTTGTACTAGATTATGTGCATTGTTGACAGGTTTTTGTCCTCACTATATATTTTCTAGTTTATTTTCATCGGAAAGTAATATAGGTACTTAACTTTTTAAAGCGATAATTGAGAAATTAGGGTATCTTTTTGATTTATTTATTAGAATTCTCATAAAAGTTCTCACTGTGTTAGATTGGCTCTCCACTGGAGCATGACTGTTTATATTTAAAAGAGGATAGATCGCTGGACCTTAAACCTTGTTTATTGCTCTGATTCTTCAAAACATAGAAAGTTAGAAAGGATTAGCCTTAGCCTCCAAGGTTCAATCTGTCTCTATACCAAAATTCATCAAAATTGGTTCAGTGGTTTAGGCGTGAAAAGTTGACAGACAGATAGACAGTCAGAGTTACTTTAGCATTTATAAAATTAGTATGGATAAACACATTTTAGATTCGTATGTTTTAATTCCATTTAAAAATGTAACACATCAATTTACATAATCAATTATATTGTAAAAGTTTTAATTGAATTTTAAATTAAGAACTCTAAATTCATCCGGTTACAGCGATAGTGTTGTAAGTGCAAACTCTCGAATAAATTTTAGGAAGTAATTATGACCACTCTTATTTTAAACGTCACTTTTAATCACGATTTAGAGATGGAATTAATTATTAAATTGCGTTAGTAGTTGTTAGTAAATCACTCGTATAACCCTAACAGCTGACAGGTAATGTTCTTTTGAATTTACTTAACATTTTACAGCTCCTATATTATGATATATTTACGATATTATAATATCATAATATTATTGTAAGTAATAAAAACGCTATTTGATCCTTGCTGGTATTATTAGTATCGAGGTCCAATTTCGTTTATGTGATGTAATATAAAATAGCAAATAACAATACTTATAAATAACAATTGTAATGTTAAATACTAATTTACTTTTACTTATTAATACTAATTTACTTATTAACACGAATTTGTATAGATCAAAATTCCATAGATTAGTGTGTTAAAATAGACATTAGCATTTTAGACGTTTCCGATTTAATTTCACGTTAGTAAGACAAGTCTCTATAATACACTAGAATTAATATATGAAGCTTGTCTATAAATTAATTGTGCTTCATTTAAATTGCCTAAAATACATAATTACGTTAATTTAAAACCCATAATTAATTTAATATAATCAGTTTAAGCCAATAAAACTGATTCACAACTTCCTTTAAACAATACAAATAATTAAGAAAAACCAATACCTTTTTCTTAATTAGGTATGTATTATTCAGTTCATTATAAGGTACTTTTTTAAAGTATTCGATTAAAATGGAACGTATCGAGTTCGTTAGATATACATTTAATTAGGCTTCATGCTGTGCAGTTGATTGAAAAATCTCCAAAGAGACTTGAGTAACTAGCTTAAAATTATTGTTTGTTTTTGAAATGTATGCTTAAGCTCGATTATTGTTCCGGTGTATTTGTTATTGTCTGGATATAATTGTATTCAGGTTTTATTGGTTTTGAAATGAGAAAATTAGTTTTGACGCTTACGACCTTTTGCGTCTGGAACGGTAATTAGGTTTTTGTCGATCAAATAAAGTTTCTAAATAGCTGTGCTGCGATAAGGGAGTGTTTGTGGATACGGCCGGTTAAACTGAAGAACGGGAAAACGGGAAAGCCTACCCCATCACTGTATTAGGTACCATGTCCTAATAGGCACTAAACAAAATAACCCCACCCATAAAGCCGCCCCGTTACATGTCTTCAAAAGAAAAGAAAAGAAAAGAAAGAAAATACTCTCACAATAGGTACTCTCTACACTCGTAGCGTAGCTTGCTTAGACGTTCTTGATTGATCATTGAAGTTAAGCAACGCAAGTGGCATTACGAGCTAAGCGTCATATTTTGGAGGGCACGTTAAATTCTCGGTCCCGGCTTTTAAGTCGTTAAGCCATGACGGAGGCTTTTAGGCGACCTAAAAACTCCGACACCAGAGTTGGCCACTAGCTCATACGGACTTACTTCCTTCTAATATTATGAATGCGAAAAGTGAGAATGTTTGGATATCTGAATGTATAGATGTATGTTTGTTACTCTTTCACACAAAAACTACTGAACGAATTTTAATGAAACTTGGACTGTATTTTATTGTAGTTAACCTATATTGTCCCACTGCTGGGCAAAGGTCTCCCCTCGAGCTTTCCACCCTTTTCGATCCAAAGCCTCGAAACTTGGACTATACATAGTTTTTTTTTAAACTCCGTCACCAGAGTTAGCCACTTACTCATACGAACTTACTTACTTACTTTTACATAGTTTATGACTGGAATAAGACGTAAGCTACTTTTTATCCAGGTAGGTAAGGGTCGCGTCATGTAAAAAAGTCGCTGGTAACAAGTGGAAGGGGGGTTGTTTTGAATTTACCCATTCGCAAATATGAGACAATCACACCCCCTCCACTTTCTACCAGCATTCTTTTTACATGACGCGACCTATGTATCAAACGAGCGAAGCCGCGGCCGGAAGCTAGTACCCGATAATTACAGTGCTGTAGCATGATTTCTCGTTTGAAGGCACCCTGACGCGGAACCAATTGCAACAAACGGTGAAGCAGGTCCGGGCTACCACAATGCACCGCGCGTCCTATAAAAATATCAAGCGCTCTTCGCCTTATATGCACCACAATGGCGACGTGCTTGCGGGACAGGTGAAGTAGAACGTTGCTAGATGGGAAAACTTACAAGAACTAAATAAAAAAAAAACTTCAATGTAAGCTGAGCAATTTTCTGCACTCTCAAGGTGCATTTCTGTTCATAACTCCGAAGATCTTTCGAAAGATCCTTACCAAATTTCTGTGGCACCAATCGGAAAATATACCCTTTCAAACAGAGTAGGTATAACCTCATTTTTTTAAATCAAAGAAAGATTTGTACACCCTTGCTTGTTAGTATAAATATTTGTACACATTCTTCCTTCACTCTTACTTCACCTTCAATCCTTATGTTTCTTTCAATCCAGAGGTCGTTTGGGAGAAATCGCTTCTAAACGATAAGACCATCCACTGTTCCATTGAACCTATATTTCGTTCATAAGTTACTATGAGACATTTGCAATTAAAAGTTCATTCATTTATTAACGAGATCATTAAAGTACTTAATAAGTTAATACTAAACAGGTTCAGATCTGTATCTCTAATCTTTGTGGGAATTCAGATATTCAAGATTATTTGGGGAGTGAAATTAGACGGAAAAACTTGAACATGGCAGACCATATCCCCAATACCTACTTATTTAAAATAATTTCTCACCGTTGGAACTAACAGCCATTTGGAACCGGTCATAACCATTGATGGCCGCTTAGATCTCGGTTCTGCGGCTAAAACTTTGTCTAGCCGTTTACGTTCTCAAGCATTGCGTGTTGCGCAGAGAAACGCGAAAATCACTATTTATTGTCTAAGTGACGAGTCATAAATCTAAAGGACAGGCGACGGAGTATTGTCTCGCTTTGTCCAGGTTTATTGCGCAAGTATTGAATAACGCCTCCTCAATTGTACTTGCATTATGTGTTTAAAATTCAATTTGTTCGTGCTAAAGTTTTGTTATGTACTTGTTAGTATGTTATGCTCTGCAGGCTGGTTGTCTTACTTGTCGCAAACCTCAAATTGGTCTCAAACTGTCAAAACAATCGCGTACGCCAACGCCGCGAGGGCGCTGCTAGTATTAAAGGGTCAATCTTCAGAATCAGCGTGTTTTGTTGATCGCTATGGTTCTTTTTAAATATCGATATTATTGCTTTTCTGTATTTTTATTTTGAGAAGGAGGTGTCTAAATAAGCATATTTTCATATTGGCCTCTGAAAGGGGAAGAAAAGCAATAATATCGATATTAAGGGGCGCCATATCGATCAACCAGGTGCGCTGATTCTGAAGATTGACTGATTGACTCATTAAATAAAAGTATGGATTAGTTTCTAACTTTATCATAATTTTTAGTACTTTAAGCTACTTATTAGTTTTAATTAAATATATGGTCAGCCATTTCCTCACGTTTGCCAATGTGTACAAAGCTACCTGTTTCAATTAAACACACGGCACAGGCGATCGCTCAGCGTTATCATCTCACGGATTAAATTCCAGGGTTAAGGTGACTTCTCTTAAGTTTACCAATGTTTTACTAAAGGACTGTTTATATCTAAAGACATCGAGTGTAACAGACACGTAGCGTGCCACAGAAATTTTGTATTGTAGGTATAGGTAGGTACATATTAAAGATACCAAAATAAAAAAATCTTAAACGTAATTAGTTTCAGAAACGTTAGTTTCACTGGAAAATTTTATATAAGGTGCAGCGGGGCAATTCTGGCAGCGGGGTAATTATGGCACATGGTTATATCTCTCGTTCTATGACTTATACCTCGAAGAGACATCTATGTACGCGTAGAGAAATGTTTTGTTCATTCATAAACGAGAGATGGCATTTCTAGCGCAAAAACTGACTGATTGACAGCATCATTTTGACAGTCACCTATTTTTCGGAGGGTGTAAAAATATTAGCTCCTCGAGTTTTTGTAATAATTAAGTGGTTTTCGCGGTTTAATTGAAAATTGAACAAGCTAAGGAGGTGTATTTTAGACTGGAGATTATTTTATTCGTACTAGTTCGTTTCTACTCATTGTTTCTTCTGTGTTATTGCATCCGCTATAATTACCCCACAAAGTGTTGATTTTATGTAATTTTATCAAAATCGGTTGCCATAATTGCCCCACCGATTTTGTATAAAGTTGCCAAAAACCAGTGATGTCCACAGCATTGAAGTAAACGTCGATAAATATAATACTTAACTAATCGAACGAGTGAGGATCTCAAGGTTAACTAATGCGATTTTGCTTTGTATCAGTATTTGTTTGTGGCCTTGTTTGAGCTTAGTTAAACCATAGTCAACACGCATTAAATTTTTGATCGAGGAGCGAAGCAAACAAAGATCTTAGTGGCAAGTATGGCGATTTTACTTTGTATGTTTGGATGTTTCATGAATTCTTGTTCTCGCATAATTGTCGAACCGTTCATCCAATCTGCATGAAACTTGGTAGGTCAATAGGTTGTGCTATGGAAATGTATGGTGGAGCATATAAGCTTAATCGATAAAGGGGTTGTCAAAATATTGGGTTCCCAAGGGGGTAAAAAAACTAACAAATTTATTGAGTGGGGTGTCATTTATGAAAAGTCTTTATTTGTAAATTCCAAAATAGTTATTATTTTTATTCTAGGATGTATACTTTTTAAAATACGACGAGAATTCATGAAAAATTAGACACAACATTATGTATTGCATGCATGCCAGTATTATTTACCATGACGACCTAGCGCAATAGACATACTTGGCAGTGGTAGCACTTGAAAGTATAAGGGTAGTCAGAAGAAAGTCCAAATGTAAGCCATCTACGGTTCGCGAGATCTCAGTTCGGGGCGAACTACTTCTCATACAACATCATTTTTGCGCGAGATTTTTGCGTATACTTACTCCGTTTATCGATCGTCAGTGTCCCAACACTAGCATGTATGGGCGACTAAAGAGTGATGCCAGAATTACCCCACAAAAATTTTAACAGGTTTTTTATAGAAACTGGACCATCGTAGGAGATTAGAATGTTGAAATTCGCGTGTATTGTGTTGTCTAGTTAGTAAAGCTTCTGGATTTAGTATCATAGCATCATTGGTTCGAATAATATCACCACCTGACGGAATTACCCCGCTGAGGGGCTATTCTGGCATTTTCCAGTTTTTAGTCAAAATTGTGTTATTTCACCAATTAGATATGCTTTTTCTTTAACAAAAATACAATAAAGAAAAAGGCAGATAAAGGTTACATAACACCAATTTGTCAGAATTAGCGTAACTCAACAAGGAACGAGAGCATTGCAGTTTTAAATTTTGACTAAAATTTTTCGGCCAGAATTGCCCCGCTGCACCTTAGTAAATAAATTTAAAAAAATGTTTTTAAGGTTTTTGCGTGACTACAATAACCCTGTTTTTCATAGTTTGGAAGCTTTTTAGGGTTCCGTACCTTAAAAGGTAAAAAAAAGAACCCTTATAAGATCACTTTCTTGTCCGTCTGTCTGTCTGTCTGTCCGTCTGTCCGTGTGTCACCATCGATTATCTCAGGAACAGGTAGAGCTAGCAAGTTGAAATTTATACCATATACTAAGGTGTATAGTCCCTATTGTAAGTATAAAAATCAAGGTCCTGAGTCAACACTATAAAAAGATATAGGCAAATTTAGATTTTCGTGAAAACTTGTGAGTACCAAAACTTACCTTAATTATCAACTTTTTTTATTTTTCGGTATTTTTCCTTTACTTGTGCTGGAAGACCTTGCTTGTAACCAAAATTGACAATTCTAGGTCAACCGGAAGTACCCTAGAGGTTTTGGGTCGAAAACCTAAATGGTAGTTCCCGTTGACATAGAATAACGAAATTTGGCAAAAAGCAAGGTCTTATAGCACAAATAAAGGAAAAATTCCAAAAAGTTAAAAAAGCTGAAAATTAAAGGGTGTTCCCATACATACATACCTAGTTGACGCCAATTAAAATTGTCCTCCGAGTTGTATGGGCGCTTATACAATTAAGCGGACTAGCTTAATTGGCACCATGGCTAGGTACAGAACCCTCGGCGTACGAGTTCGACTCGCACTTGACCGGTTTTTATTTTATACAGGAGTAGAATTTACCTTTATAGGTTCCAAAAACATAGGGATACAATAAAAAAATCATTATGAAAATATTTAAGCAAAATCCTAGCTTCAGTCCAATGGACAAGCAGCCTAAGTGACAGAGTGACCTTAACAAAACCGCCGATCTTCACTCCCTCTAATATTTCATTGTTTGTTTTAGCCGAAGGATGGATGAGGCGCGTCATCTTGAAAAATGTCCGCTTAAAGTTACACGTTAGTCGCATAAATTAAACGCTTCCTTTTGTCTGTAAACTGTATTTACTGCAATCGCTTTAAAATTTAATGGCGGTCGGCATTTTGTTTTATTTCTTATAGGGAATTTTTAATGCCAATTTGTGAACTTTATTAATCGTTGATGATTAGATACTGTCTGTTTTTATCTATTCAGACTTATTAAAATGCTACCGGATAAAAGTAGCCTGTCCTGTCGTTCATTACCTATCTTTATTTTAAATTTCAGCCAAATCGGTTCAGTGGTTGTCGAGTTAGAGGAACAAATATACATCCATCCATCAAAACATCTAAACTTTCGCATTTTATAAAGATAATACGTTAAAGAAATTGGAGGTCCATCTTATATTATCTTGGCTAAGATGACACTTGTTGATAGCCGTGTTGGCCGAGAGGGATGGTACCTCGACTTTAGGTCGTGGGTTTGAATCCTGGACGTGCATCAATCGATTTTTCGTTTCGAAAAATTTATATGCGATAAAACGGTGAAGGAAAACATCGTCAGGAAACCCGCGGCTTAGTTAGCCCAACACGTATGACCATGTCTTTCCTGTGGATAGGCCGATCAAGCTGAGAAGATGATTTAGGTGCTGGACTGGACAAGCCTACTCCATCGCAAACAATGTCCCAGGCACTTCAGTGTCCAGTTAAGTGTAAGCAAAGATTGCCTCTTGACACTGTATAGATCAAAATCAAATCAAATCAAATCATCTAGTAAAGATGTAAAGGCCTAAGTTTTCTTTATGATTCTGCTATACGCCTATACCATGTGACATTATACGTTCACTCATCTAAACAAATCGTTTGGTTATAGAGCTCTTCTAACCATTAAACTAAAAATAGTGCAATGCGGTACTTTAAGTGCATCCCCGCTTTAATCGCCCTATGAAAGGTATAACTGTCCCGGGACAAATAAAGTGAGTTTTTTATACCGCCCTCTGTCGGCGAATTTTAATTTTATTCGCATTGTAATTTCATCTTGGTCTGTTCAATGTTCATTCTTAGTTTTATGGTCTGTGCGATGGTATCTTTAGAATTGTGGTGACATTGTTTTTAAGTATTATTAGGGTCATTTTTAAGTAAATTTAGTGTGGTGTTCGGTAGCGAATGCTTAAGTATTAATTGAAGAAGCTTGACTTCCATTTTATTGTTTTTGTACCTAAATAGGCTTTGTTTCCAAGGTAAAACTAGTAAAACCCGAATAAGTACCTAGTTAATGAGAAACAATACATCTAAGTATATTGTTTTTTTTTTTTGAAATAAAAGTTTTTAAAGTAAAGATATTTGAAATACTTAAAATCTGTGTTGTGATCAAGGCATCAAGGTATAATTTTATTAACCCAACTCAAAACTAAAAAGTATGAAATCAAGTTATAGGTATTTAATATACTTACATAATTTTGAAAATATAATAAAAATACTCGTTATCTAATTTATAGCTATTTAGGTACTTATACAGGTGAGAATCCGATAGTTTATTGCATAAAGTTTAAACCATTTATGCTTCTTACATTATTGTTTAATTAATATTGGCAATGTTTTTGTTTTATTCGATATAATAAAGATAATAATTATAACGCATATTATCTCATGAACAATTAATGTCTATCACGGCTATTCCTTCAGGCAAGTTCGGATGCATTCGGAATCGCTCGGCCTTTCTCGACAATTACCGACCGCCGCCGGCGACGCTCGACGCTACCGTAGCATCTTGGAAACAATTTGTTTGTACAAATAGATAAAATGATTGTATTTATTATTGTATTAGTAAATGAGTGACAGTAATCATGTTAGGCAATTACTCAACAAATACTTACACATAAAGGATGCAAACAGTGCTGCGCAAATCCGAATCAAAACCGATTATGCATGACACACGCAAACAATGCGTACGGCGAGAGGACTAGGTACTACCTTATTTAGTTCGTCGTCTAAGCACCCTACAAACCTCAGTGGTTTTTCTTTTAAGTGCTATGTATGTTTTAATGTTATTGGCAATTAAGTGCTATGTATGTTTAAATGATAAATAAATTTAAAAAAAAACGTTGACACTTTATTCCCGAAGCAAAAAATAGCTAGATAATGACGGAATGTAGGCAACTTCTACAAGTCTAATCAATTCAAAATTTGTTATTATGAAACTTAATTATGTTGGAAGAATATGACCTGCAGGCTGTCAACTTGTCTCAAACTCTCAAATTGGTCTCAAACTGTCAAAACGATAATACGTAGTATTTAATTAATAAATTGCTAATTTATCTAATTCTTATTCTAGAAACTTAGTAAGGACAGCCATAATTTAATGTGATTGTTGAAAAAAATACCAAGCTCCTATCATGAGAAAGTCAACTAATTTCCATACAGAAGCAAACTAATTTATTCATAGAGTTTCCTGTGTAGTAGGAGTTTTAGGATAGTTGAAACCCTACCACAGTTTGTAAAGAAAGCTAGCTCACTGCCTCTCTCTCTCTTCTCGGCTATTCATCCGCATGGTGGTGGGGTCAGCCAGGTTTTTCTTCATGCCTCTTCATACGCCCCAAGTATTCAACGTCTAGCCGGCTAGATTGCAAATGATTTATCAATGTACACAATTAAATTGAAAAGTTTCAATTATACTGAGAGAGGTCTGAGAGAGGTCAGTAAAATTGTCAACAAAATGCATTTTTTTGTTGCCAGTTTGCAGGCCTTTTGAATTAAATACTTGTCAAAAAACTTACGCATTTACATCAATAGGTAATAAGCACTATTTAAAATTTCAGAATGCAACCTAAGTAAGTATAATATCTCAACAGAAACAACCTGCACATAAACCATCCTATCAGATTACTTCAGTTTACTCAGGAAAGACATGACAGTATATTATAATGTTGTAAGGGAATTGCGTTACTTAGTTTTATAATTTACTGGCTGACCCGACGAACTCCGTATTGTCTCTTTGTTTTTTATTAATATAGTTTTTTTGGGACCGACATTTTTTGGCTTCCTCACAAGACCCTACCAAACATCACAATCTGATCAATGGCTTAGGAACGCATAGAGGACAAACATACAAACATTCATTTTGATTTGTGAGATCTTATTTTGATTTCCGTTTATTGATGTACCAGGATTTGAACCCACAATGGATCGAAAGTCGAGGCACTTTCCCACTTGGCCAACACGTTTCTTACGGGGTAAAGTGAACCATTTATTCTATATTAACTTTGACTTTGGTGTCTGCTGCGCTGCAAGCAACTCTTACCCAATTACGTCACAACACGTCAGATGTATGATTTGTCGAGAATCTTAATGAAGCTTTATGTATTTTCTTGTTATTCAAATCAAGATTATTACATAATAGGAGGTAAAGATCCTTGTCTTCTATAGTGTTTATAGAACATTATGTTCGTTAATGTTAACGTTAATAAGAACCTCTTTCTTCATTCAGTGATTTTTCATTTATACTGAATTGTCATATTAAAAAGTAAAAATGCTTTTTTTTTTGTCTTAATAAATTGTTTGCTGGAATAATCAACTCGATCTTAACAATATCTCAGTTACTACAGCGTCCAATTCAGGCATTGCCCGACTTTTATCATTTATGTAGGTACTAGGTTTTGGTTAACTTTACTTTTTTTTAACGTTACTTGAGAAGTATAATTACGAACCTCCAAAAAATCATTGCACACGTTCTACCTTTCTTTTTTTTTCTACTTTCGTTCCGGGACAATCGTGAGTCGAAAATAAGAGGTACAACGTTAACTTGTAGGTTACTACCACTTTTCTCTCAAGATAAGGCCCCTGATACATTGGAGGCAAAATGTATCCTATTCTATTAAACGAGCAATATTTGTTTGTTTGTCTGTACTCAAGTTCTCGAAAACGGCTCTAATGATTTCGATGAAACTTGCGGTACGGGGGTCTAATCGATCTAGCTAGGTCTCATATCTGGGAAAATTCGTTTTCTCGGCATTTTCACGCAAAAAGATTTACCAGTGCAATATGGTTCGTAATTTCACAGTATTTGTTGAGACCAAAGTAGCTGAGTGAATTGGGTGTCCTCCTTTCAGCCGAAGGCTTCAAGTTCGAATCTCAGCCAGTGAATTTTTTTTTTCTTTTTCTTTTTTTAATTTTTCTCTATTCGTCGTCCAGATTAATGGACTAAGTGAGACAAGTGCATCATTTTAGTATTCGTTATCTCAAGTCTCAACAAATTCCCCCTTACTTATGAAAGATGTTTAAAGTTGAACACTGGTTAAACAACATCCCGTTTCTATCAGTCACTATCCACAAATAAAGACAGGACGTTGTTTAACCAGTGTTCAACTTTAAACATCTTTCATAAGTAAGACCTAGAAAGTCTGAGCAATCAAAACCAAATGTCTGATGTAGTATGCAAATAATTCACCACGACTATATCACGTCCTTATTGTTGTAAGTTCAAACAAACAAGCGGTGTAACAGTACCTTATTACTTTCCTGTATTATTAAGTTCAGCGGCCAAATTCCCATGAGTCGAGCCAAAATGTTAATTAAACACAAAGCTTTTATTCTGGCGGGAACAATGAATGTAACAATTACAACAACTTGGAGCTTTTGCTTCTGTTTTTTGAAAACGGTGACCGCAAGATGACGGCTGCGACTATCTTGAAAATAAATGTTGGGATAAATCGGTACTTGGTTGGACCAAAGATTTCACACTGCTGTATGTCTGTATGTGGAAAAAGTTTGGAGTGGATTAAAAAAAGGTGAAGATTGAAATGCCGCCTCGTAAATTAAAAACTGATATAAATTTGCCTTGATATGTAGTGGCTATAGTTGTATTACGTTTAAAGCTAATCTTCCAAACTATTCTACAACACGATGAGAAGAATTTTTAGTTGCCAAAAACTACCTAATTCTTGAATGTTACGTTTCGTACTTTTGGCTATTTGACACGGAAAAAAAATGCTATTTGCCTGTAAGAAATCTCTGATCGAGGTACCTACGTTCCCCTCTAGATTGATATAAAGAACAGTTACAATGCAGGCAAACAATACCATCGATCCTTGTTCCAGTCATATTGTTATATGATGATCCCGTCATCCTAGGAACAAACTTTACGGGACTTATGAAGCAAAAAGGCCGAAAACGTGGCCCAAATTGCTCTTTTTGCGGCCTACCGAGCCGATAATGGTCGAAATTTGCCGAAAGCAGACATTTTTTGGGTCAATTTGATTTATTCTCGGTTTGATACAGTTCCGCGTCAGGTTTTTGTTTCGGCAGAATTGATGAGGCTTGGGAAAGGGTTATTGGTGTCCTTATTGTAATGTAATAAGTACTTAATTTGTACATACCACCTACAAAGTAGTTTCTTCAGGGATTTTAACTGGCTTTCTACATTCGAAGGTTTTCCTTATATCATTATCATGAATAGGTACCTACTCGTAGCTGAAAGGCAATTTGAAATATGTACCTGCTTATAAAATATAAGTAAATCTATTTTGAATTAAAAAAAACTCTTATCTTAATAAATTCAAGATCCTTTGATGATTTTTAAAGAGGTAGTCAGAGACACATTTTTTCCACATTTTGCAGAACAGGTCTTAAGAGAAACAAAACGAACTGAATTACAACTGTGACAACAGGAAGATTAAAACCTAATTAATATTCATAAATAATTCATTTTATCAACATCTGCCGCAACTTGATATTATTATCACCTCGCGTGCAAGCAATCAACTCTGACGATAAGCTCACCATCAAAATAATTAACTAAAAACATTTTACTCGATGTATTACACCAAGTAAAAATATATTTTGTTAATTTGTAGTTTTCTGAAAAACAGTGGCCGCCATTTGACATAATAATAAAGAAACCTCTACTGTTATTATATTACATAACCATTCTGCTATTTTCAGCAAGGTCGTTTTAAAATACAACAATAAAAGATGGCAATAGTTGCAGAAAGGTGCGCTATAAAAATCCTATAAATCCGTGATAAATAGTTTCTATTAACAACTAAGTCTGATTGTAAAAGCACATCTGGAGCAAGATATAAGTACAATTACTTAATTAATATAAAACGATCAGAACTCAAGTTATTTTAATCTTTTTATTTCATGTAAATGTAGCGTTAGTTGTATCAGCACTTTTATTTGACTCTCAAAAACATATTTTCCATTTTTTTCTTTGCCTTTTTTTCAATTTTTTGTGAGGTTTTCACGAGACAGTTGCGAGCCCTTTGCTGCTAATCGGGTTTCCAAACAATAGTTTCACTAAAATGTTACATTTACAAGTAACTGAACATTTTTCTATCGTATTAAATCAACCCACGAAAATGTCTTCATGGATACGCTTTAAAATCTTTTTTAAGCTTTAATATTAAACATCATTAGATACGCACTGACTTCAGGACATCTAAATCACAAGCAGTTTAGGTTTAAGTATTCCTATTTATTGCAATTTGTCAGCTAAACGAGATTTTAAGCCCATTTTAATTGCCTTGAAATCTTTAACAGGGTTGAACGGAACGGAATCCTCGACAGATATCCTGATTATCAATGAGGCGTCCATTAATATTTTTAATTTGTTCGAATAAAAACTGATTTCATCTACAGATAGAAGGTTTATGTAAAAGACAACATTCATGAGAACCAACACAATAGTCACTACATTGTCTCCAAACATTGTAGAACTTGTTACATAATTTGAAAGTAAAATCCTTAGTAAATTAGCTATCAATAAAATTTAGAGTGTCAGTGAAGAGTCACCACGTACACTGCTTTTACCATCGCTAGGCCACTTGCTCATACGAACTTACTTACCATCGCTAGATCAACCAGCTGTCATTTATAGGAGTAACTGGTTACTTCTACTTGCACAGTAGGTAACGTTAATTTGTAACCAGTAACTTTACTTAATGGTAAGAGATAAAAGAGAGAACAAGCCCTTATTCTCGCTCAGAATCAAAAATCAAAGAAGATAAAATCAAAGAAAAAGATTGAAGAAGATCGTTCATGCTGTTGTTTTATATAATTTAACTGGTAATCTCTCGGAGCACAGACCTGGTTGAGACACAATTGATTTTCTATTGTGCCTGGAATCCCGACAGACAGATTATATTTTCAAGTAGCTGGTAACCCTAATCTGTCGCTTCATAGCCGCCATTTTGTTTTTGTTACCGCGCGAATATTAATGAATGTGGTCGAAGCCATCAATACCGACCATTGATAAATAGCAGGCGATCTTGAGACGGTACGATAAGACACGCAACTAGCTTCTGTATTCTTTACTCTTGAAACTCTAAACGATATATCGTGTCAGCCCTGGTTCAACTTATAATGGTGAAGTGTATTGAGCTAAGTTTGATTGACCAATGTAAGCTGCACCACCATAATTGCCCGATATATCGATTGTACCATGTGAACCATATAAAAACATTTTATCACAGATTCTTGAGCCTTCAATGGTCGTAAATTGGTCACTATTGGTTTCTTATCCCAGTAATATAGACTTCTAGAGTAGGTATATTTTGGTAAGCATTTTACAAATGTCTACTAAAAATGTACTGATGTATCGGAATGAAAACACTTAGGTAAGTATCAAAATTTTCGATTTTGACGGGATTCGAACCTGCATTGATCAATCCGATCCGCATCTCCGGCTTTAGCCGGATATGCTTTTAACTAACTTTGCAATCGAACCCTATGGCGTCGGCCCGAAAACCTTGAAAAGATTAATAATTAAAGGTCAAATCCGTTTTTGTACTGGCTTAGCAGTTCTCTCTTAGCGCTTGATAACTTAATAACTTAAACAACTAGTTTTTGCAATTAACCGCTTCCTCCTTTCTGATAAACTTGCCCTGCATCTTTAAATCTTCAGCTTCCAAATCAAAACACACTAAACCAAACTCAATCGAAGCTAAATTGAAAACTCATTTGTAAATTGTTTCCCTTCAAGCCGCCCCTAAATACCTCGATTGTGACTTGTCAAGTGGCAATTGGAGTCATTTCCTCTGTGTTGCCACAATCAACCTTCTATGAGGGAATTTCCGGGATTTCCGACGCTGATTCATGATTGACAGGAGAATTCATCAGAACACCTTGATAAAGAATGTTTCGGATTGAATACACTGGAATTCTGTGTATTGTTAATTGTTAAACATAGTTGTATTTTTGAACAATTAGCTTTTTTGTGTTTTGCCGACGCGGCGATCTACTAGGAATGTGACCTAAGATTATTACCTAATGTAAATCTAATTAAAAGGTCAATAAAAAACCGGTCAAGTGCGAGTTGAACTCGTACGCCGAGGGTTCCGTACCTAGCCATGGTGCCCATTAAGCTAGTCCGCTTAATTGTATGAGCACCCATACAACTCGGAGGACAATTTTAATTGGCGTCAACTATGTATGTATGGGAACACCCTTTAATTTTCAACTTTTTTAATTTTTGGAATTTTTCCTTTATTTGTGCTATAAGATCTTGCTTTTTGCCAAATTTCGTTATTCTAGGTCAACGGGAACTACCATTTAGGTTTTCGACCCAAAACCTCTAGGGTACTTCCGGTTGACCTAGAATTGTCAATTTTGGTTACAAGCAAGGTCTTACAGCACAAGTAAAGGAAAAATTCCGAAAAATAAAAAAAGTTGATAATTAAGGTAAGTTTTGGTACTCACAAGTTTCCACGAAAACCTAAATTTGCCTATATCTTTTTATAGTGTTGACTCAGGACCTTGATTTTTATACTCACAATAGGGAAGGACTATAGACCTTAGTATATGGTATAAATTTCAACTTGCTAGCTCTACCCGTTCCTGAGATAATCGATGGTGACACACGGACAGACGGACAGACAGACAGACAGACAGACAGACGGACAAGAAAGTGATCTTATAAGGGTTCCTTTTTTACCTTTTAAGGTACGGAACCCTAAAAATTGTCAAAATTGCGGATTTTATGGGTAATAATATCGCAGTATAGCGCAAGTTGGTATAAACGAAGAGAGACCTATGCCTTAGAATAAATTGTAATAAGACAGACTGCACACGATGATGATGATGGTGTAGTAATTTGTAAGTACCTAATTTAGTTACCTAGTTATAAACGTATTGGCAAATGCATTTATCAAACAAAAATGTTTTTAGGAGGTACACTACACACACAAGTGTGTGTGTGTCTGTGGTACCGTAGCTCTAACTAATGAACCGATTTTAATGTAGTTTTTTTATTAGAAACCTGATTTTCTAGCGATGATTCATAAGCATTTCATCAAAATCGGTTCAGCAGTTTGAAGATCATCAGCTCTTTTTCTAGTTTATGAAGGAATATGTCGGGGGTTTTTAAACATGTGTAATGTTTTTAATTTCATTCAAAAACTATGTTTTATGATTAAATACAGTACTAAGTGTTCTCATTGTAGACATATCCTAAGGCTCTGTTCATCATCATTTGCAGTAACGGTCAGCTCAAACGAATGCACCGGCCACACGTCAAACCTGTCCGTAACAGGTTGGTGCTGGCACAATGCAGTGAGTCAGGACGTGCATTAGCCAACAATGACTTGTGCCTCATCAGCTGAGTTGTGCCGCGTTTAGTACGGACGAGTTCAAGAGAAGAGTAAAAAACAACGAGGACATGGATAAACAAATAAAAATGAAAATGAAATGTCTTATCAAAATTTTCATTTTCAATGAATTATACCTAAGTGTGGTTCAACACTATAAAATTAAAGAAGAAACAGTCTAATAGAGAACCTCCTCGTTTTTGTGACGTAGGTTAAAAAGGATCAATTTTAATCTATCAAAAGCTTACACTAAAATTGGCTTATTCTTTCTGATGACGGAGTTTTTAGGCCGCTGAAAGGCCTCTTTTATAGTTTAACGACTTACAAGCCGGGACCAACAATTTAACGTGCCCTCTGAAGCATGAAATGGCTCAGCTGTTAACACTGGCAGTGACTGCTGAAAATAAAATTTATTTTGTAATTTGTAACTTTAGAAGATGAAGATTTATCTTTTTTTAGTGTTTTTTTTTTGTAGATTTATTATGAAGCCAATATGACGTTCAATAAAATTGTCAAACGGCAAATTACAAGATAAATGTTAAAGTATTAAAAAAAAACTCAAACTGTGACCGCTCAGAACGTCGCTTCACTTCAACGATCTATCAAGAATGTTCAAGATACGCTACAAGCGCTTAATATCGATGTCGGAAAAAGTGAGTAAGTAAATGTGGATTCACGTTACACCGGGCCAGGCCCCGGCCGGGCCCCGGCCCGGTGTAACGTGAATCCACCTTTAGTAATCTCGTGTGAACAGAGCACTTCCACAACCGTTAGTCCATTGACAGCCAGCTCTACTGATTTATCCGGGCTACGGGCATTATGCGTCAGGTTAAACTTATTATTGTTACCTTGTAGACGAGGCTTTATTTCTGATGAGCTAAATTACAACTAGCATTTATTGTAAAACTTTACTTTTACCTCGATTTTTGTCTTTACTAAAAATGAAACGAGTCAAAACTTAAGATTACGAAACTTCATGACTATCTTCAAGATGCGGTAGATGATAGATATAAAATACTTTACTGCCAAAAACAAGGTAAAATCAATGATACGAGTATTTATGTGAAGTAACTATTTTTACACAAGTCTTTACTCTATGAAATAATAGACTGATATAAAGTGGGTGTTTCTACACATTCTATATCAACAATCCATTCCCGTAGCATCCGGGACCAAAGTGGCGAAGCGAGGGATTTCTATGGCGTTCAATCCGTGTTGTCATTTGCGACAACACGGATTGAAAGAAAGAAAGAATCGTTTATTTGGCACATACAGAAAAAAAAAACCTTGACTAGGCAGGTTAGGTACTTAGGTATACACTAAAATATGACAACTTATAGATAGGTCTAAGTACTAATAAGGTAAGTCTAAATACTTACTCGTACCTATCTAACATAAATAAATTAATGCCAAAAAGGCGTCCAGCTCAGCATGAGTTGGAAGTAAGTAAACCTTACACCCAACGCTGATTTTCAGCTGTAACCTAGGTAGGGAATGTAGGATTGAGCACGGATTGAGGAATTTTACAATTCAATAACTAAAAATTTTAACAAAACTACTCTTTTGGGTCTAAAGTTCGACTTTACATCTGAACGTAGTGGGTTCGAATCATGTCTGAGCATCAAAGGTTTATTCGTTTAGCAAAAATGTATAAGCGCACACGAGCTCTAAACAGTGAACTCTAATCGGCTATCCACAGGAAAGACATGGCCAATCTGACTAAGCTGCGGATTTCTTCACAATATTTTCCGTCACCATTTGTTCGCGCATCATCATCATCATCATCACGCGCAGCCTATCTCATCTCACTGCTGGGCATAAGCCTCTCTTCGCAAAGTCAAAGCGCATACCTATGATTTTTTGAACATGAACCTTTCAATCGAAAGGCTAGGTACTATCCCATTGCGCTCACAGCTCTCATCATCATCATCATCCACAGCCTGATTTTACCCACTTAAAAATATCATTTCACAGAGTAGGAACTTTCTGAGCGGCTTTTGTCATCTCAAACTGGACAGACAGCTTGAGAAATCAAAGCTACACCATGAAGAAGCTTTAATAGCCAATAATTTGTAAACAATACCATCTACGAATAACTCTGTACGACTGCAATATTTTAGTGCTTTAGAACATAAGGCCAATGTGTTAGTGAATTGTGAAGTTAACCCTAACTGTTTTTGTACATAACACTACAATGTTTTGTGGGAAAGCGTGTGAAGTATTTGTGATGCATAGTTTCAAAAGAATCAAGAATCACCGTCTTACGGTTTTTGGTCTTATGGTTTTAAGAATGCGTTTAAAACGTTATTCTTCTTTATTCTATAGGATAATTATTACAACTTCTAAAAGCACTCTTAAAACCATAATGATGGTAAGCTCAGAGTTGCTCAACGAGCTATGGACAGGGCTATGCTCGGATTTTCTCTACGAGATCAAATCAGTTACGAAGAGATACGTAGAGGAACTCAGGTCATTAACATAGCCAAAAGGATTAGCACGTTGAAGTGGAAATGAGCAGACCTTATAGCACGCAGAACAGATGGCCGATGGGACCTAAAAGTTCTTGAGTGGTGGCCACGGAACAGCAAGCGCAGTGTTGAATATCCACCAACAAGATGGACAGACGACCTTGTAAAAACTGCAGGTTGGCGGTAGATACAGGCCACTTCCAACCGCAACACATGGATATCTTTGAGAGAGGCTTATGTCCAACAGTGGACGTCCAACGGCTGAGATGATGTTGAACCATTACACGTTATTATGACCCATATTTTCACGGATCTTGAAGAATACGAAAGAAAATTATAAATTACTAGTTAGTTCTCAAATTCGTTTTTGAAACACTTATTTACTTCTTGAATACTTTTTTTTTATCCAGAAATTGAACGTTGTGAGTTGAAAAATTATTATTTTGCCTGCAAGATCCGTCGATAAACAATTTTAATGTTTTTAAAGAACATAACAATGAAGTTGGGAGGATTTGTGTGTCTCTCGTGTCATAAGTATCTTTCATTCAGCTGTAATCATTTGCATACAACGCTCTGGTCTATAGACTTCGTAATGAATAGAATGGGCAGAAAGTAATGTAAAATACAGCAGGATGCAGCGGGGCTAGAAAGACCGTTGTAGCGGAATCATAATGTGAAACATAGTATGATTCGTATTAGAAATTTCAAAATTTACAATTCACTTCGTCTAGTGATTTGTATTGGCAATTCATCTTTTTGGCAGTTTTGTGATGCTTCACAAAAGGTAGGGGAATTGCTAAAGTGTTTCAGCTAACATTTTAAGGAAATAAAGAGAAATTGCTATGGACACTTTAGCAGAATCATAACCCGAATCATATTATATTTCTGCTAAAATGTTTCTGGTATAACAGCCTTCTTGGCAATCGGTTTTGAGCTTTTGCGCTTGATTTCACTCCCAAAACTTCCTAATCTTCTTCGCCTCGTCTAGTACCGTGCGCCACCAGCGGGCTTAAAAAGGTAACCATAGCAGAATCACAATAGGAATTGAACTATTTGCCGTCTCTTTTCACTCTCAGTCAACGAAAAGAGACGGCATATACACCGTTTATTTTTGGTTAGTTTAAAGCCGGCGCCTACGTAATCTATATCGATAACCTTACTCAAAAATAATAATAAATATGAGATCAATTTTTTTGCAATTAATAATATCACGAAACATAGGCAGGATAAATCACGGAGATACGTGCTCTGTGCTCAGCTGTTGCTACGGCATAGAGTCTATGCTACGTCGTAGTCATACATAACATACATACCTAGGTCATTAGCTCTGCGCGCCTACGACACCATAACAAGTGTTTTACTCACTTTTGTTAATCTTTTCAACTATTTAGTTTCATATGAAATACTTATCAAATTCAAAAACTAAACCAACGACACGAATACGATTAAGCAATACAAGCAGTGGGTGCTGGCTTTAAACTGACCCAGAATTAACGGTGTATATAGTTCAATTCTTACCGTGATTCTGCTATAGTGACCTTTTAAAGCCCGCTGGTACGTTTGGGTATTTTTTATTTTCGCAGTGTCTAAAAGTTCGTAAGCCAAATAAATGTTGATTTAAGTTTGGTGTGAGCCAACAACAGTCTTATTGTAATTGTGACTTGTAACCAGCCTTGTTACGGTTATTTATAAAGTTTAAAAGTATCCTAAGAATCAGTTACCGCCATATTACAAATTGATTATGTAAGGTGCAGTGGGGCAATTCTGGCAGCGGGGTAATTATGGCACATGGTTATATCTCTCGTTCTATGACTTATACCTCGAAGAGACATCTATGTATGCGTAGAGAAATGTTTTGTTTCTTTCATAAACGATAGATGGCATTTCTAGCGCAAAAACTGACTGGTTGACAGCATCATTTTGACAGTCACCTATTTTTCGGAGGGTGTAAAAATATTAGCTCCTCGAGTTTTTGTAATAATTAAGTGGTTTTCACGGTTTAATTGAAAATTGAACAAGCTAAGGAGGTGTATTTTAGACTGGAGATTATTTTAATCGTACTAGTTCGTTTCTACTCATTGTTTTTTCTGAGTTAATTCATCCGCTATAATTACCCCACTAAGTGTTGATTTTATGTAATTTTATCGAAATCGGTTGCCATAATTGCCCCACCGATTTTGTATGAAGTTGCCAAAAACCAGTGATGTCCACAGCATTGAAGTAAACGTCGATAAAAATAATACTAAACTAATCGAGCGAGTGAAGATCTCAGGGTTAACTAATGCGATTTTGCTTTGTATAAGTATTTGTTTGTGGCCTTGTTTGAGCTTAATTAAACCATAGTCAACACGCATTAAATTTTCGATCGAGCGAGCGAAGCGAACGAAGATCTTAGTGGCAAGTATGGCGATTTTGCTTTGTATGTTTGTATGTTTTTACGAATTCTTGTTCTCGCATAATTGTCGAACCGTTCATCCAATCTGCATGAAACTTGGTAGGTCAATAGGTTGTGCTATGGAAATGTATGATGGAGCATATGAGCTTAATCGATAAAGGGGTTGTCAAAATATTGGGTTCCCAAGGGGGTAAAAAAACTAACAAATTTATTGAGTGGGGTGTCATTTATGAAAAGTCTTTATTTGTACATTCCAAAATGGTTATTATTTTTATTCTAGGATGTATACTTTTTAAAATACGACGAGAATTCATGAATAATTAGACACAACATTATGTATTGCATACATGCCAGTATTATTTACCATGACGACCTAGCGCAATAGACATACTTGACAGTGGTAGCACTTGAAAGTATAGGGGTAGTCAGAAGAAAGTCAAAATGTAAGCCATCTACGGTTCGCGAGATCTCAGTTTGGGGCGAACTATAAGTTTTAATTTTTATAGTGTTAAACTACACTTTTCATTTCTAATGGGGCGAACTACTTCTCATACAACATCATTTTTGCGCGAGATTTTTGCGTATACTTACTCCGTTTATCGATAGTCAGCGTCCCAACACTAGCATGTATGGGAGACTAAAGAGTGATGCCAGAATTACCCCACAAAAATTTCAACAGGTTTTTTATAGAAACTGGACCATCGTAGGAGATTAGAATGTTAAAATTCGCGTGTATTGTGCTGTCTAGTTTGTAAAGCTTCTGGATTTAGTATCATAGCATCATTGGTTCGAATAATATCACCAGCTGACGGAATTACCCCGCTGAGGGGCTATTCTGGCATTTTCCAGTTTTTAGTTAAAATTGTGTTATTTCACCATTTACATATGCTTTTTCTTTAACAAAAATACAATAAAGAAAAAGGCAGATAAAGGTTTCATAACACCAATTCGTCAGAATTAGCGTAACTCAACGAGGAACGAGAGCATTGAAGTTTTAAATTTCGACTAAAATTTTTCGGCCAGAATTGCCCCGCTGCACCTTACTAGCTTCCGCCCGCGGCTTTCTTATCGTGATTTCAACATTCATACTGAAAAAGAATGCAGTTTAGTATTTACTTATTCAACGAGGAAATAATCTTTAAAATTGGTGCAGTAAGTAGGTAGTACATGAGGATAGTTTTTTCATTCAAACTCAATAACCTTTTTATGAATGTATTAATGTTCAAATACAACTGAATTCCAAGCAAATCTCTCAGAGTCAAAATCAAAAAACTATTTTTTTTTAATCTCTGAAATAACTTTGAATCATCATCATGTCGTCATCGTCGGTCGTGATGATCTACTTCGATTCTTTTGATCTATCCTTTTTTCTATTGTAAAATCTAAATAGCCAAGTTCCATTTTATGGCGTCAATCTAAAAAAGTGAGGCAATTCAAAGTAGAATAACCTAGAAAATCATCAGATACTTTAACCCTTAATGCTTGGTTAAAAGATTTGATTGCTATTTGACAATTTATTGCCCCGATTTTCTCATTCTCACCATCTATCTCGGTCGTCATCTACCGGTGACCGTCACTCAGAAGACCAAGGGGTTATTTATAAAGGCTAAACAAATATGCAAGTAGTAGGTGATTGTGGTGAAGTGTTTATAGGTCCTTGCGGCACTTTAGCTCGTCCTTTTTTAAGCAGGTAGGTGGTAATGTAGAGTCAACAAACGCGAACAAGACAGGCCTTGTGATCTTTTGATTAGGAGTACACCAGACCTCTCTCATTGTTTTCTTATGAAAGAGAGGGACAGCACGATGGTCACGCGAGGTCTTGATAATAAAAAAACTGTTTTTATACTATTACAAATGTACCTATTAATGGATAAGTTAACGTAAAATTTAAGAAAATCAAATGAAAATATTTATATGGCATCCGCTAGTCCTACTTAAATTATAAAGGCGAAAGTCCGTGTGTGTGTGAATGTTTGTTACCACGTATCCCCATAACTACTTAACAAATTTTGATGAAATTTGGAATGTAGATAGTTTAGGTTCTGTAATAACACATAGGCTAATTTTTATCTCGTAAAAATGTATGATTCCTGTGGTATAAAAAAATAGTAATCCATGCGGGCGAAGCCGCGGGCGTTCGCTAGTAATATCATAATACTTGCAATACTTAGTTTTAATTAAGCGATAAAACCGCACGGAAATACCTTTTTTCATTAAACTCTTAGTTATTTAAACTCAAAAAAAAAAAGAGACTCCTTCATGTGAACGTCAATTAAAACATCTGAGATGTAAAGATAAGGTAACTTCCTGATTTTGTCTTTAAATATGATCCGAACACCATCGCTCAGCAATGTTGAACGAAAAGCAATCTCGCCATCGTTTATGGAGGCTGTAGTTAGTGGGCTCTAAATTAACACCACCTGCGGATGCAGCTTGTGGTGCAATGAAAGCTATGCTATAAAAATAAAGTAAAATAAATATCGGTGGACATTTTCATACAGCGCTATCTAGCTCCAACTAAGCAAAGCTTGTACTACGGGAACCAGGTAAATGATAGAATTCTAATTTGTTCGTTGTTTAAGTTTCCGGGCAAATGTTATCCATTTTAAGCACCATTTATGTTTTAACATTTAATTTAATATAAAACAAACATTCTAAAATGTAAGATATTATACACCGTTAATTCTGGGTCAGTTTAAAGCCAGCACCCACTGCTTGTATTGCTTAATCGTATTCGTGTCGTTGGTTTAGTTTTTGAATTTGATAAGTATTTCATACGACACTAAATAGTTGAAAAGATTAACAAAAGTGAGTAAAACACTTGTTATGGTGTCGTAGGTGCGCAGAGCTAATGACCTAGGTATGTATGTATGACTACGACGTAGCATAGACTTTATGCCGTAGCAACAGCTGAGCACAGAGCACGTATCTCCGTGATTTATCCTGCCTATGTTTCGTGATAATATTAATTGCAAAAAAATAGATCTCATATTTATTATTATTTTTGAGTAAGGTTATCGATATAGATTACGTAGGCGCCGGCTTTAAACTGACCAAAAATAAACGGTGTATATTTTAGATTTTTTTTAGGAAGTAAACACCTAGTAAAAGATTCCATGACTTTCATAGTATAGCTACCATTGGATCAAATCCCAAACTGACCACCCGATTGTGTTGCTTCATAAATATCATTCGAGAGATGATTTATTCGCGAAGCCGGTCTAATTATTTGGGTCATGCTTTGAAATCGACTTTTTATTCCAACTTTATTTCACGTCTCGATTCTTGATTCGCGACTTATTGTTTGCGGGAGGCTTTATTTTGGAACTCGTTTGGCGATGCCCTAATTTACTGCGTCCAAAATTCTTGCCGGTTTTAATCAAGTATTGTTTGAGTTCATTACTCTTTTGGACTTTTGAATTTTATTTTATTTTAATTATTGAAACCTTGAAAATGGAGAGCTTAATGTAGACTATAAGAGGATTAATTAGTTGAAGTGGAAATGAGTAGGACATTTTTTAAGGTGGAAAGAACGGTTAAATCCACGAAAAAATGTTGATCTCTTTCCATCCAAATGTTGTCTGGAAAAGATCGCTTCTAAGCGATAATACCACTCAGTGTACAAAACTCATTAGGTTAAAAAAATCTTATGTTATTTTAAGTTGTGTTTAAGAGTTTATATTATTTCTTACTTTTTTTTTTAAAATCGAGCCTAACATGACTACTAAATAACATGACTATTCGATAACTGTCACGGTTTCAGACTTCCCCTAAGTGGCCCTGAAAAATCTCACCCTGTATACGTCTTGTTATCTCAGTGAGTTCTGCGTCTATTTGCTTCCTACTAAAACAAGCAGAAGGCAGAACCCAATAACGAAAGCATCCATTGTAGTGCAGTTCTCATGTACAAGATAATATGCGTAGAGGCAAGCTATTATAGGATGGTTCACGTCTCAATCCAAAGGTTAACTGTGTGTCTGTTACTGTCAGAGATCGCGCCCCGCTGAGTTTTCGTACGCGCATCTCCTAAGAGTGGTGTATGCTGTGAACTGATGGGGGAATTCCTTGGATTCTTTACAAGGATCACTAATTGTTATTTCATCATAACAATTAGTGATCCTTTTGAAGAATGGTTCGTGTAAAAATCTGGATCTGAAAATCTTTTTCTGGGTTTCCGGAGAACCAGAAACCTATTTTTGCTAGTTTTATAGGTACTAAAAAAGTAAGTCTATTATGGTTAGTCTGATCACGGCGGCGCGGCGGTAAAAAAATAATTTTCTATTTTAATATTAATTTTTAACATCTAAATCAATTCTGATATTAACTTTTCCATGTGCAGGTGTTCTGATAGTTACCTACTCAAATAAGCTGCCTGAGTAATATTATAAACATTTCTTCATTCAAGTTATTATAAACTTGAACAAAAATGACCAAAAAAACCATGATTCTCTATCCAACTTTAACGGTTCAAGGGAAAGTGACAAAAAAAATTACCTCTTTCCACAAAACTCAAACTTAAATTAATTTATTCAATAGGATCATAGGTATATCAATTTGGAGCTAGATGATTCTAGTCCTATACACAAAACTCTATCGTCTCCTAACATAACCCACCAGCTTATAATTTGTTCAACTAAATTGTAAAACCTGCGCTTAGAACATAATGTTTAATAACTTGTGCCATGGGAGGTTGATTTGTAATTGTGAGCTCTCCGATTGGCTAGAACAAATAATATTAATAGCTGGTAAAATATTTATTAAATTCGTGTTTTTGTTTCGTGAGAAGAGGTAATCGATTCGTAAAGAGTAATGGTGGTTTAGAATTTTAATATTATTGGTTTATGTATGCTGGTTAATTGTGTAAGCTAGTGGGTCCGGATTTCAAGGTCCTCCGTAATCTCTTCTGTAAGTGCGAAATTTTATAAGTTTTTGTTACAGACGATCGTGTTATCGTAAGCTGATAATTATTGTATTGTTGCATTTTATCTAAGAAATAGGTACCTACCATCAAAAGATGATTCTTGCTCTTTTTTCATAAAAATCGAATCGGTTAGAAAGAACTCACACTTACTAATAATGGCTGCGTGGTTTATGATGTAAACTATTTATTTATTGTTCGATATTCGATACAAATCATTTTTACCGCCGTGATACTAACCAGAATTTATAAGTAGGTACCTACCTACTTATTTTTTATTTGTATAAAACTAGCAAAAAGAGGTTTCTACCGAGTTTCCGGAGAACCGAAAACCTATTTTTGCTAGTTTTATACAAAAGAAAAAGTCTACCTATAAATTCTGATCAAGGCGGTAAAAAATGATTTAGGTAATTTTTTTTACTTAAGTACCTAGGTACATTTATTTTTTATCATTAGTACCTACCTAAGGTACTTAAATAGTTACTAAAAGTAAAGAGCTTCATATTCAATGTAATGAATAAAATTTGTCCATTTAACTATCTAAGAGAAATACTTGAAAGTTTTCCCACAAAATAACAAGCGCAGAGAAATCTACGCAGAAATGGCAGATGCCATTACACAAGATAGGGTAAGTGGTCACAATAACACATACGTATCTAAACAATTACGATACAAAATAACCCACGTAGCTTATTTCTTATGATTGTCGTCGTTTCTATAATCATGTGTTATGGGCATGCTATGGGACATTAGGACATTATCCGAAGTGGGAATGACAAGGGTATTATGACAATCATTTCAGTAACTAGATCAGATTGGATGGGGTTATGCAAAGGTGATGCAGTTTTCACTAAACCAGGTTGAGCTTCTTTTCTATAAGGTTTTATAACTTCACTTGATTCACCAAAAAAAACTAGTTATATTGTTGATTAATAGTTTGAGGTAAACCTTGGAACTGAATTTAAAGACTGTATTCATTATAGGATTACTGGAATCAGGCGTCCACATGATAAAGGCGCTAATGCAATATAAAAAGTAACAAAAAGCTAATCTGACGATGCGCAGTTGTTCAATGAAACACGTTAGAAAAGTAATCTAATTAGCCGACTGCATTCGTCTACCATTCGTCCCGGCAACGTGTCGCTAGCCATGGAAGGTATTTTATAAAAACACATAGAAACCAGTAGTATCGCCGGCGATACGTCGCCTGCTGCTGCTGTCTGCAGTCGGCTACGGAATTTTACTGAACTTGACATCCCCATCATGTCAAATTAAGAAGCTAATAATGCAGTCAAGAGCAGTTCAATAGAACTCTATAATATAACTTGCTACATAAGAAGCATCACTGTCCTAAAAACTTTAAAAGTTTCAATGACCGCAAAATAATTGTAGGTAGTAACTAATATGAAGTGATGTTTTAAAATATTCTATGATACTTTCTTAGACAAAACGCCCCAAATATGAGTGAGAAGAACCTCACTGTATTATCTCTCCAAATAAGAGATGTGCAGAACACAAATTGGCTACACAGATGTTGCATAAGCACATCCTATGACGAGATGACAAGTCTAGAAAATTGCATCTGCAAATCAAGAATAGAACGTCATTTGGCGCATCCCCATAGATCTCATGTATGTATGTACAATAGATTACAATTCAGTGCAAAATAACGTTAAAGTACTTTTCAGAGATGGTAATTCTAATTTAAAATAAGAATCATATTCAGTAGGACCACTAGAATCACTGGTGATTCTTCCTGTTCTTTTGCGACCAACACCGTGAAGAATCAGGGCAACAAACACGGTATGGAGCCTAGCTTTCTTTTCGGTGATCTAAATATCGCTCTAGTGGGGTCGCTATAATCGCCAGTCGAACAAAGTGAGGCTCGTCAACGTTTTCAAAACAAGGATTAATAACTCAGCAAAAATGAATACCTACTTACCTACCTACTTCTTTTTTGGGGGATTTTAAGACTTTTTGACTGACACGACTGTAAAATAATTTCTTGACGTGCACTTTTTTGCAAGGCAGTGTACGTACATGTCATGTGGAACTGAATGTCACGTGCGAACCAATCACGGGTATTATAGACGCGTGACGTCATCAACGACCAAAGCCTCCGCTGATTTGTCATTCGTAGAGAAATGGAGATTGTTGCGGAAATAAGATTGAATTTGTGAATTAAATAATACGAATAATATTGAAATAGGTACTTATATATTTAAATACGCCGTTAGCTTGAGACGATCGCACGGAATTCGGCATCATGGAAGAGCATAAGATTGAATTTGTGAATCTTACTAATAATATTGAAATACTTACTAAATCTTTAAATACGCCGCTAGCTTTGGACGATCACACGAAATTCGACATCATGGAAGAGTGAGCTCACACGTCAGAGAAAGAAAGGAATGTTGCAATTGATGAACGACACTGTTTTCTTAACTGTCACATACAGTTGGGCCGACGGATCTAGGCGTTCGTGAAGTCAGGCTTTTCGCTGCGCAGTAGAAAATTTTGTATGAAAAAGTTGCACTGCGCATCGAAACGGCTAACTTCACGAACGCCGAGATCCGTTGGCCCTACTGTACGTAACAACAAAGCCACGGATTTTATATAAGTATTACTAGCAGAGCCCTTGCGGCGTTGCCCCCGTAGTAATGGTTTGTGGTGATGATGATGATAATGAAAAGTTGCCTATAACCTTCCTCAAGAGTGTAGCTATCACATTGCAGAAATCATTTTTCAAATCCGACTGCTATTTCCTGAGATTAGCGCGTTCAAACAAACAAACAAACTCTTCCGCTTTATGATATTAGTACCTTTAGATGACGTAGGTAGGTATCTAGCAATTTAATTAATATTCTTAGTTTCGACTGGCCTCTCAGCTCAGTTGGTAGTAGCTCTGCCTTCTGCTCTGTAGGTCGTGGGTGCGATTCCGCTATTAGTGTGATGAACTTTATTAGATGTTTGTTCTGTGTCTGGGTGTTATAAATTAAGTACCTTTAGGAATGTATTTACTTACATAAAAATATAATTTTATTCTGTATTCTATCAGTTATCTGGTTCCATAATACAAACTTTGCTTAGTTTGGAGCTAGTTGGCGCTGAAATCTCCACCAATATTTATTTAAGTAAGTATTTACTTTTAATTTGACACGAATTCAATTTTATCTAACGGCTTGAATAGGTCAATAAGTCTTTGGTCAATTGGTTAGAACCAAATCGGTACAATAGAGTGTATTTTGTAAAGTACGTAAATACGCTGTACAATCTAGATCAGTATTTGTAAATAAAACCTGGTGTAAACTAAGAACTTCTTTTGAATAGCAAAAAAAAAACTACACATTATTCTCCGGCTGTTTTACTCTAAAATAAAGCCATCTTATTTTTACAGCGTTTAATGATTGCAATCTATGCCATTTGAATGTATTTTAAATGTCTTCATTAGGTAAGTATAGGATTCTATTTCTCATTGATAATCATCATCTCCCTGTCCTTATCCCTCTTTCATGCAGGCACAACAGATTTTCTTCAATATTTTGAATGTTACAATAAAATGTTGCATCAAAATAACACAAAAAAGACAAGTAGTTCTATCTTCTGCCTTGTGCTTTATTCTCGTCGATTATTATCTATTTGACAGCGAAGTAATAACGCCAATCCATTGTAAACATGCAAATAGTGCATGAATCTGCATTTTACATTATCTGTGGATCAGCTTCTCTATCTGGCGTCCTGTCAGCCGGACTAAGATCGAGCACCGCGGTTTAATAAGCGCCGTGTGAACGGGCCTTTATCTCTAGCACAGTCTCTAGTATGTATTAGACCTTACATAGTAACATCCCTTCATAATATTTGACTTTGTACTTTTTGTTATAAGTAGGTAACTCTAGTGTTGGTAGGTACGAAGATTGAGAATAATATAAAATACCTAGGTCTAAATCTAAATCTTGAAGCAATCAGCTTGTTATTAAGTAGGTAGGTAGGTGCTTGTTCTTGTACCTAAAAGGCGACAAACAACCTGCCAATTATATAGGTGCCATTAAATATTTAATTTTCAGTGTATAACGCGACGCGACGAGCAAAAAAGAAAGAGAGATTTACTTTTGCATTGCAACGCATGCCGGGTACAGCCTGCTAGTTCATATTAAAATAAAAAACCTAAAAAATAATTGCTGCCCTCTATGTAAATACAAACTAACTAAATTATCCCATCATTCTTTGGGATTGAACACCATGTCATAGTTCACTATCGTCGCTCCAGTTGTCACTACCTGCATAGGTTAATAGCGCCATCTATCTTGTCTTTACTAAACTACGTTAGTAAGAGCTTTAAAGCTTCGCGGTCTGTCCCTGAGTTTTGTCGAAGCTCACCTCTTCACTTAGTTCAGTAAAAAGTCAAGAGATGGCGTTGAATATTTTTTGTTGATGATAGGTTTTTTAAAATGAATGAGGAAGCATTGTTTCTATAAAATTAAATTACAAACTTACTTAAACTTACAAAGTTCATAAAAAAATAAACTTCTATTTTTCCGATAATAAATTACTTATAAGTAGGTAAGTAAATAAGTAAGTACTTACTTAAGCCACTGTGGTTACTTACAAAGTAACTAGATAAGTACCTACTCGTATTTAGTAGTAGGTAATCATCGATCCGACAGCAGATACTTAACACTTTTTTCCAAGCAGACTTTTTTATCTGTTCACGTCCTTGGGAGAGGTAGGTAAGGTACCTATCTAAAAGGTCTGACTCACAGATAAAATACTTACCTACTTACTTACTAGATAATTACTATTATGTAAGAGTAATTTACTTATTATTTATAAGTACTTACCTACACAAGTACCCACTTAAAATGTCTGTATTTGTAGGTATTACTTGCTAACTCCAAAGTAAACAACCTCTAAAAAAGAAAATAATATTTTGCAAGCTTGTCTGCTGCCGAAGTGGGCCCTTCAGGAGTTCAACAACGAAATGAACAGTCCACTTAGACTTACTAGAGTGTACCCAAGTGAATTTTATAAGAATAAATTGTAAGGAAATATTTTATCTCGGAGAATCTAAGCTCTATGCAAATATTTTAAAACGATATAGGTACTTAAGTAGTTAGAAAACGGTATAATCTAATTTAGTAGGTCGTTATTTTAATTTTGAGCACCTAATAATTTGAACAATAATACATGAGTAAAATAAATCTAGTGGGACGTTGCACAATAATTATACCTACCAACTTACTTTTCTATAAGTACTTAGATCTACATTATTTGAACCCAAGGACTTTATCATAAATATACCTAATAAAGTCCTTGTTTGAACCTTTTACAGTCTAAAAAGACGTTGACCTCTTTCAAAGTTCAAAAGAGGTCACACACTTACCAAACTCAATACGAAACGTGCAACATTAAAAAACAAAACAATTCAAAATTCGAACGTGAAATTGTCATAGAAACAAAAGTAACGAAAGAAGACGTCTCGCAATTTTTTGACGTTTTTTTGTTAAAATAATTGATGGTGAAAATAAAATCATGTTTTCCGATGAGGAAATAAAAGTAATACCAGAAAGCAGTTACATGAAGCCGGGGGACGAGATTATAAGGTATTTTTTTCAACGTTTTGAATACTGATCTTCGATTTTTGTTGTTTGGCGCGATTTTTTGTTGTTTTTGTGAAACAAAAGTTCGTTGGCTAGGTTTGGATATTGTTTCAGTATTCGAGAAGTGTGCCTGGCTGACAAGTTTGACAGGAGGGACTTGGGACTTCACTTGATGCCAACTTCAAGCCAGAATGACGTGAGTTTTTCTGTCTTGCCTTTGTTACTTGCCAACAAGTTGCGAACTATTTTGCATACAACCATGCAAACAACTTTATTCAATTTCATTGAATATTTTAGTAAAATAAATATTGAAGGAGGAAATACAATTTTAGATAGGTTTCTTTAAATTCTATCAATAATTTTTTAATAATTGTCATCACGTTGCCTCGATCTAATCTACACAAAGGTTTGTTAAACATTTTCAATTCAAGAGCCGCGTGTTGTCCGAGGGAGAAAGTACCTACGTCGCCTTTGGATCCGATGGTCGTGGGATCGAATCCTGGCAGAAAAGAAAATGAAAATCTCGCAGCTGACGTTTTTCAAATGATTTGTACAACACCCAAATTTACAAATTATCAGACAAATTATCCTGTTATTTTGACCTACTAGAAGAAAGATGAATTCCACGTGTCAATGAATATAATGGGTATTAAACTATTATATAGCATCCAAGACATTCATCTGCTTGACTACTCAGGTTATCATACAACTATTAGCCTCACCAATAAAACAAACCTTCATAATAACATTGTACATTTTATTCCTTTGTACATGTAACAATTACTTATCGTACACCGGTACTGACTTATTACTATGGTCAATGACTCTAAAAATGAGACGTCTTTACAGTACATAGCAATGTCTACAAGAATGCCTGCGCTTCTCGAGTTTTTTCTTCTTCTATATCGTTGACAATCTACCCTCAATAAGCTAAGCAAAATGATTAAAAGTAAGACACAGTGTAGTAAGACACAGTAAACCAAGTAAAGCAAGACACAGTAAAATAAGACATCTTACAGTTCAAATTAAATACCTAATAACTTAAGCTTGATATTTTACATCTAAAAACAGAAAATATTAATAAATTTAGTAAAATGCTAACAGACGGCCGTCCTGTAAACGGAATGACCCTATTCCGTCTCGGCCATTCGAGAAGAGAAGACTAAAAAAAATATTGGTACATAAATACGCGTCAGCAGTAATCATAGACAACACAAAAATAAAGAATGCAAAAAAAATTGTAAAAATAAACAAAAATAACAAACGATAGCCTGGTTCTAACTTTTCGGTAGGTACATATTACAAATAAATGTAGGTAGGTACTATCTGTACTTCTTGATCGCATACTAGGAGTTTTGCAGAGCTGTGCGAGTGTTTTGCTGCAAAACTGAAGACTAGATAATGCCGGTTACAAGGAGATCTGCAAAATTCGAGAGTAATATTATTTCAATGCTTAACATAGACTATTTAAATAGAGGTTGTGTTTTATTTTCACAAATAATAAAACAGATAAATTAAATTATTATCCAAACGCGTTTTGTATCAAAGAAATTAGGTACTTAATACCAAATCGATCTGATTCAGGAATAATGATTCACACTAATAATAATATTGAAAAGTGTGTTAATATATCTGCATTTCAATAAAATTTTAAAACAAATAATTATGTTGTAGCTGTTCAACATTTTATATTTTGATGATCACTGTAAATAAGTAACAGAATGTCTCATTCTCGTATTTTCATGATGCTATATTTAATTTGCTAAATATGATAGGGTTATATGATGCAATTTTATATTTATAATGCACTTTAGATCAGTGATCACCGCAATCATAGCAGCATATTTCACTTTAATAAAAGATACTTATGTTAAATTGATCACCGCAATCATAGCAGCATATTTCACTTGAATAAAAGACATTTATGTTTAGTGATCACCGCAATCCTAGCAGCATATTTCACTTGAATAAAAGATCTTCATCTTCTTCTTCTTCAGCATATATTCGCCCACTGCAGGGCATACACTTCTCCAATATTCTTCCACACTGCTCTATCACTGGTCTTCCTGGTCTAGTCTGTCCCGGCATATTATGCTTTTATGTCGTCGGACCATCGGGCGGATGGACTATCAACGCTCCTCTTTCCGAGCCGTGGTCTCCATTCCATGATGCATTTGGTCCATCTTACTATATATTTAGGTTGAGTAATATCTTATTTGAACTTAGGTCCAGTGTTCATCACAATAGTTATAGCAGCAGGTGTATCTCACTTGTACATGCTTATCAGCCAAATTATTTTTGTTCTCCAAAAGAGAGCATTTACAGACATTGAGCCAAGGGAAAACCTTTAAAATACATTCAAAGAGATTAATATCAGACTGCCATCATTGTAATAATATTCATGTTAATTTAATGTACATTCAAAGATATAATTAAATGGATTCTCAAAAAAATGTGTCATTCATAACTATGAGACAAGAAATAGATTTTAAACTGTCTTTGCCAAGTATAAGACTAGCAAAAGTAGATAAATAAATTCTTAGGAGCTGTACATATAACTAAAGGCATCACTATTTTAAGGATAACATTATGAAACTTTTGTCAAATAAAACGTAATTATGAGAAATAAATCGCCTGCCAATTTAAATTATAAACAAATTAATGGCACCATAACTTGCGTTCCATGTAAGCGGTTCTTTGGCGCAAAAATAGGTAAATATCAGACATTATTGCGGGCTTAACACCCAAGCCCGTAGATGAGTATATTATGTAAACAAATAAATTACTAAGCCAAACGCCTCGATAGTAGAAATAGGCCAGAAAGATTATATAGGTAATTATGAATATTATGAAATTAAGGTTTTTTCTCTTAGACTGCGAGAAGATTAAAAATAATGACTAAGTATCTAAGATACTTATTATCAAATATAATATTTTATCATTTTTGTTATGTATGGTATGAGTATGAGTAATATTAATAGTTAATACTGTGTTCATTGTTTAATAAATGATATTGGTTTGAATTAGATTTGGAAGGTATAATATTACTTAATTCAAAATTAATTTAATTTACTCTCTTTGTTTGTTTATAAGTATAAAACTAAGCGAGTGTGACTGTCTTAATGTGAACCGAATCAAAGTACACATCAAAGTGCAGTCACAACGAATGTTCGTCCCTCTGAGGCTAGGTGCAAGAAATAGTGCATACACACACATACTGCTTAGAGTAAGGGAGATAGAGCATAATAACAGTCAACTTCAGAGAGACAAAGGCCCGCCGCGACCAACGCAGCATTTTTCACATCATAGAGTGAGACCGACATCAAAACGGCACTTCTGTACAAAATGTAACAAGGATAAAACTTGTGTTCACCACAATATTGTAGCATATCTCACCTAAATAATTTAATAGTGATAAAATTTATTCATCATCTTAGTCAATTGTGTTTAAATTATTATCATCGTTGTATCTATCATAATACTTATAGGTATCATGTATAATATTATCATGTACCTATAGGTAATCATATCTTGTTGTATCGAAAACGTTATGCATCTTTTTATTATTTATTATTTTTTTATATGTATTTTTGGAGAATAGTCAATATCAATTTATAGTAGTAGGTATGTAGGTACCTACAGTATAGTAGTTTTGTATGCATCAGCAGGATAAACATTTCTTTCTTTTTTTTTTATTTTGCGTTTCGAATGCCCGCTAATAATAGAAAACTTCGTAGTGATCCTTATCGCTTATCCCAAAAAGTCCGCTAAACTTAGGACATAACTTTTTGCTCTTAATTACATAAAAACGGGCTTGCTTTAACCATTTATGATCCCCAGTCTATAAGAATTATTCTTCTTTCTATCTTGCAATGTGAGAAATATAGGTACTAACAGGAATGTACGGAATGTTAACCTCTGCCAAATGTGGGAATGCACTAAATGTGCCTGGAAACACCTCTGACCACCCCCATAGACATCCTCAAAGGATCCAAAAATGCCTAAATATCCGAAATAATATATCCGCCGCACCCCGGGAACACAATTGCGATTATATTACATTTACATCAGGAAAAGGTGTTAAAACATTTATATTATCTCTTCTTTATAAAATATAATGACGCCAATTGGGGCCGTATATGACTCGGGTATACGTGATAGATAACCTTAAACAGTCATTTAAGCCCTATTTCAGTACATGATACCTCAATAATTGTGACTATTCAGTCATATGCTAGCTCACGATTATAATTTTTGGTAAAGCTGACTTTAATTCACTGTAATTAAGTTATTCACCACTGACTGGTAGTAGATGACATAGTATATACTATGTCTTAGCTCAATAGAATAGGTATAGATTCTACTTTACTTATAAGTTACTAGTTTATAAGAATATGTATCAAAATCCTGTGCCGACCATTAGGTACGCTTAGGTATTCTCGTAAAACCATCAGTATAATAGTAAGTATTATATGGTTTACACAAGAATAATAATTATGAAGTAAACTAAAATCTAATATTTTCATTTGCTCAAATATAAAGAACTAGGTTTGCAATTTGACCATGAAGTATTTAAATAGTTACTACCTAAATAAGACATTATTAAAGAGTTGTTTTGGTAAACAATAATATACATTACGGTTACATGGCCATTGTCGGGTCTAATATTAGTCGCGATCCGGCACAATTTTGGAAATTTGTTATGGATAGGTGTAAAAACAGATCAGGTTAACAATTAAGGTCGATGGGCAGCCAGTAAATAGGCTGCTGCTGCATTTGCCAAATACTATAATCTTAATCATACTAGTTCGAAAACCGATATAGCTGAGCTTAAGCTCCGCCAACGCACGCTTAGTACTAGTAACGAATGTTTCATCAGAAAATCTACATTAAGCAGAGTTACGACATCTTAAACCTTCTACAGGCTGTAGTTAAAGATTATCTGCCTTCGAAGAGCCACTCTTTTACCACTTCAATCTCTCTTATCAAGCATGATGTCGCTACAGAATTGGGCGCTCGCCGGCGCATTGACACTATGTTTCTCGATTTTAGTAAAATATTTAACATTGTAAATAATGACTGCTGAACTTTTTTTTTTTTTTTCAAAGCAATCAAACGTTAGGTACTTAAATGACTGGAGACAGTAAGTATGTCTAACTCAAAAAGTTTCAGACCAGAGTACTACACTATACCAGGTTTGCAATTCTACTAGATGACAACGTCAATCATTCCGCTGGGTTTTGTTTCGATCTCCCAAATGTCAGCCATTTGGTGTATAATAAAATGGCTTTAAAAAAATATGTTCTGCCAAAGTCCACAATTCAGCTAAATCGTCACCACAACTGAGTCGCTTGTCATCAGTAGAATAAGAAACAGTCGAAAATGTAAAGTTTAGTCGAGGTTTTGCTTGTGGTTCACAAAAAGTTCTGTAGTAGAACTACCACCTAGGTCACTACTACTACACACTAATACAGTAGGTTAGGTGTCAGTCAGGGCAAGAGGTACACTTAGGCCAACTCAAATCAATGCCTGCATACACGAGGTTCAGATCCATTGTTTAGATTTATTTAACGACAGCATGCGTGCCATCATTTCCACGACAAGAGTTTATCTTAGTTTAATTTGAAACAGTTTGATTTTAATTTAAACGTTTCGGTGTAAACCGTTAACTTATACCGTACTAAATAATTAAGGTTTTCTTTAAGTAAGTAAGTATATAATTATTTATAAATATTTTTTTTTAGTGTTACTTTATTTCAGTTGGTTGGTCTCAGCATAAACAATACAAAGACAAGGTATTGGTAGTGTGTAGATCGAATACGCTGACTCGTTTCATCGATCTCAAAAATCTAGATTTTGTAGATGAGTTTGTTTCTTGGTTCTCTTATCAATAAAGAGACAAGAGATTCAGCCGATGAATTCAAATATCCAAAGCCGCTATGACGAAGCTCACCAAATTAAAGAAAGACCGAAATATATCCCGAAAGGCTTAGGTCAGGCTGGTAAGAAAGTTGGTATTCTCGATATTCCTGTGCAGAACCAAAATCGTCTCCGCTATATGCTTCCAATGCATACCCAGTTATTTCGGACACGTTGCTCGCAGAGACCCTGACAACTTTGAAAAACTGTTGGTAGGTAGTGGATAAAATCGACGGGAAAAGAGCTCGCGGTCGCTCACCCACCCGTTGGTCACAACAAACCCCAAGCTTTGAAGACCGCCAAAGACATAAAAATGTGGGGTAACACAATACAGCGAGTGATCAATCCAGTTTTCTGACTAGAGTAGGTACCTACTTCAGTACTAATGAAGATGCCGACTTAGGAGAAGACATCAGTATTAAATTTTATCAATTTCAAATTACAGCATTTTGAATTGTGTAGGTAAGTATATAAATCATAAAATTAGGTAAGTAAGTACTTATGTCAATTAAACATTAAACAAAATAAACAGTAGAATTAACACTGAACTGAGTTAAATATTTTCTAGCAAATAAAGTATGTTTCAAATTAATCCAAATTGCAATTTATTTTACTTAGGAGTCTATAATCGTACCATAGCATAAATTAGCACATTAATAAGTGCAATTTCTAATATCGGTCTTAGCTTCGTTAAAATAAAGATTAATTTAGAATGCGAGCGGCCGCGTCGCTTGCGACTACTGCTCGTTCCGAAATGCGACGAAAATTCAGTTTTTTTTTTTAAATATAGATAGGTAGGTAGGTTAGGTATTAAAAAGCTAATTAAACCACCAATCAAACAAAAATAAAAAAACAGAACTGAAGAAATACTTCTAGGGTTCTTGACAAAACAAAAACCGAACAAAATGCTGGATGCTGATTTATCTCGGGATAAATAGCAAAATGTGTGCAAAATAGGTATTTTTCAAAAAATAATTTATCAAGTGGGTAAATTTTCATCAATCGTGTTTTCAAAGGACAGAATCCAAGATAAAAGTTCGAAGTATCTTTGCCCGAAATATAAACGTGATAACTTTCACAGTTTCTGAGATTGAACTAGGTAGGTACAAATTGCATAATGCATAGGTACTCCTAAATACCTCAGCATAAACAGAACATAAATGCACGGTAGGTAATTGTTTGCTTTACAGTGAAACCAGAAAATAATGCGTTTCGGAAAACATCGGAAAAAATCGCACAAAATTACAAAAATGATTGACGAAATTTGGAAATGAAAATCACTCTTAAGTAAGTACTTCATTTCAACTTTATCGCACATAAATAAATATCAATGTCAACTTTAAAAACAAAAAAAAAACAAATTAGTTGCAATTGCAAGTCATGCCGTAGGTATTCTGTTTTGTGGAATCACACACCGCTGCCGGACACATTCGAAAAACACGAAAACAATCGATGTCCATTATATTTATAAGGCTTGAAGTAGATACTGTAATAGGTATAAATCATAGTAGTCTAAGATCCGACTAAACACGACCCTCTACTATAGAGGAGATAACCAAGCAATGTGTTGGTACATACCTAAGTCTTCTGCTACCTTGGTTACACCTGGACTAGGTATGAACTCTCTACGTACTTAGGTAAATTGTTGATCGAAGAGGATCTCCACAAACACAACTGTAGGTACGTCGTACTGATTTCCTAGCCTGTGTCGTGAGTGTTGGGTATGACGTGACTGAGGCGGTTCTTTTGTCCCGTACAAAATTAAACTTTGTAAAATCGGCTCAACTTTTACAAATGTCATACTTCAATTCAAATGTCATATGACCGTACACAATAATGACAAAATCTGAAATCATGACGTTACACTTTCCTCAAGCTTCATTCAATCTTCAATCACTCCTCACTTGACAATGACAATAAAGAATGATCTGACGGAACAGATTGTCCTAAATAATATGAGAATGAGTGAGTAGTCCGCCAATAATTTCCAGGCCGATCGGTTGTTGGTCACCCATCGGCATGCTCACAATATAATAAACCATCAATTAAAAATGACCGGCTCAAATGAACCGGCTCAAAATGAAAATGAACCTACTTTTACAAAAGTCAATCTAAAGTCATGTCATAACATAACTCATACCCAACCACGAGTGCCGTGAAAGGATGGGAGACCAGATTAAGGTCGATCCATGGAAACTCACACGGTAGTTTACTTGCATAATGAATACACAATACAGTATGGAGTATAAAAATATAGGTTAGACAACAACATCCACAACTTTCGGTTATTTTTATTTTATTTTACCTGTGTAATAATTAGACAGCAGCAGTACCCAAATAATAGTAGGTAAACATAGAAAGGAGGTAGGTACCTAGATAAAAATAGTTAAGTAGGTACCTACGTAAAATACAGTGTGATACCTAGTCACATTGTATTCAACAAAAACCGCTAATTACTCCAGACTTCAGTATTGCGGTACTAGGTACTTATAAAACAAAAAAAAAATGTAATATGCAATGGTAAGTAATTACCATTTTTCTGCAAAATTCGGGTGAGTACAAATATAATACTATACACGACAAATAGAAATAGAATATTATACACGAATCAGCTCCGAGAGCCGCCTGTGTATTACAAATAATAATAATCATAATAAGTAGGGGGGGTACCATGGTTTGGTACTATCTATTCAGACTTTTCAATAAAGTAATAGTTGTAGGCCATAGCTCATTTTTCAGTCCTCAGACGCATTTACGAGTGAAGTAATATTACAAATTACATACCAATGCAGGCCGAAGTTCTTCATCCCACTTCTGATTTATTAGCCTCACCAATAAAACAAACCTTCATAATAACATTGTACATTTTATTCCTTTGTACATGTAACAATTACTTATCGTACACCGGTACTGACTTATTACTATGGTCAATGACTCTAAAAATGAGACGTCTTTACAGTACATAGCAATGTCTACAAGAATGCCTGCGCTTCTCGAGTTTTTTCTTCTTCTATATCGTTGACAATCTACCCTCAATAAGCTAAGCAAAATGATTAAAAGTAAGACACAGTGTAGTAAGACACAGTAAACCAAGTAAAGCAAGACACAGTAAAATAAGACATCTTACAGTTCAAATTAAATACCTAATAACTTAAGCTTGATATTTTACATCTAAAAACAGAAAATATTAATAAATTTAGTAAAATGCTAACACAACGTTGTTTTCCATCACCAGCTCGACACTCGCTCACTTTTCCGTGACAACTTCTTCAATGATGGCCTGGAGCCAACACAGGCTCGCTTCGCGTGGACAGAGGAGGATGGTAACATCGTGGCTCTGGTCTCCGAGCCAGGGTTTGGTACCACGGGGCAGACGACTTTCGGAAAGCAGATTGATGCCGCATTGAAGAGTGAAATGAAGGTAGGTATTAAGTATTATCTATCTAATCATGATGGGTAGCAGGAGAGGGTAGTCCGGACAAATCAAAACGTTATGTTTAGCACATGCCTTCTCAGAGTAGGCGTGGTAGAGTGCGCCGCAAACTTTATGGCGGCTGAAGTGCGCGGCATATTCGACTTTGCGCAGGTACAGTCAACGCAATAGAATAGAGTAAACTTTATTTACATAGCCCGCCTAGCCCCGTCCCTCACCGCCTTCACCTCCCCGCAATTGCATTGACTGTACCTGCGCAAAGTTGAATCTGCCGCGCACTTCAGCCGCCATAAAGTTTGCGGCGCACTATAGGTAGGTAGGTATAGCTTTTTTTTTATATGATGCGGTCTTCGCGTGATCTTAGTTCGGGGAGAATCACTAATAAATTAAATCAATTTACCTAGGTACAGGATAAAAAGTTATGCGTATTGGTCATTCTGCGAATTAAATATTTCGCGTTTAATGTTTGATCTAATAAGAATCCTGAATTATTGGTCATTATGCAACAGAACCCTAGGTCTGTTTATCCTACTTATCACATAATAAAGATGTAAATTCCAAGTTTTTTTAATTACTTTGCAGGAAGCAGACACATCCAGTTCAGTAGTGCCCACAAACCGGAGTATTTCTTGCAAATCCTTTAGCGATCTGGTCTCCTCAACTTCTTCCGGAAAGCCAAGCTTAGGTGAACCATATTTTCTTTCCACGCCTGTTACTATGAACTGGGCTTAGTTCATAGTAGGTAGTACCTACTGCTTAGTCTAAGCAGTATCATTTCGAGTAATTCAGTGGCTGAAAGAAGGCTTTCTGATTCAAACTCTTCTCGTTAATCATTTCGTGAATCAGAAGGTGCTCTGTATTAAAATTCTAACATAATTATCATCATCACCATTTTTACAGTGAAAACCCATCCTATAGGTATAATAATACAAAATGAGTTCTTCAGATATTATCTGAAGAAACTTTCGTCATTCACTAATACTTGGTCTACTCGTGACCACGGTGACTGCTATGTCATTTAAAACTTCAAGATAAATAAACAAAATGATTAGTTACAGAAAGCGTCATCAATCGGTATCCCCCTATTGATTTAAACAAAGACCCTTTTCATTTCAACCTTGGATTTCAGTCGGGTATTATATCAGCTATTGCATCGGCTCGTTTAGGAACTCGAGCGAAATTAGATATCCATAAGTAAGCAAGGAAGTTTTTACAAAAGTTGAGATCAACGGCTTGCAAACCAACCTCTTACTAGGGGGATACCAATTAATGACGCTTTCTGTACATAAAATACCAAAAAAAAAAATTAGAAGTTCATTTTAATACTAATATTATAAATGTGAAAGTTTGGTTTGTTATGTTTGTTCCTCTATAACTCGATAACCACTAAACCGATTTGGTTGAAATTTTACATCGGTAATTATAGATAGATATGACCGGGAATAGGACATCCTACTTTTTATTTGGGTACCGCGCGAGCGAAGCCGCGGGTGGATGCTAGTAATACATATTTTAAATCAATAGAACTTGATTTTTAGGCTTGGAAAGATCTAAAAGCAGTACCGGTGCATGCAAAGTGGACAAGGCAGACCCTCGCTCGAGACACCACTTCGTGAAGTATGTCAAACGGCATGGACGCACTGTAAAACTGTGGGAATGTGGAATTTGTAAGTATTTCGAACTAAACTTAGTAGTACCTAGATACCTATACAATATATTCATATAAGCGTTGGTAAATCGACTTTTGTTTTAACTTTTTATGCCAACATAAAGCTCCAACTAAGGAACTTTAATATAATCTTCAATTTCGTTGCATCAATCTCATTGCTTCAACTACTACAACTCAAATCACATAACCTAATGCAAGTGTACCTACTCGTGTAGTGAAACAAAATGTTAAACACAAAAATGTTATAAAATTCATTTTGTGATTTCGTAGTATTCAACTTTGATGAAACCATGATCCTTGTAATGTTTTTCAATACTTACCTGTTTACATTTTTCTTCCTCTATAAGCCTCGGCTTATTATGAATTTTAATTATACCTACTTGTACCTACTGCACTGACTACAAAGGAGACTGTTTTTTTTTATATGGGGAGTGGTCTATGAACCAATAGCGATACTGTAGTGGTATTTCTGTGGGGATACCTCAACTACATCCTTGTGCAAGGGGGCATCAAAATCCAACCCGGCAGTTTTGAGAAAAATAATACTTTAGAATTCACATTTCTTGCAAAAATGTTTTTATTTTAGAAACGTTTTGAACGGTTATTGTGGTTAGTGTCTGTAAAGTTCAGACTACAATGTAATAATATGGTGACAGCGACATGATCTGATGATGGAGTCAGGAGCTATTCAACAGAACTCCTCAATAAATAAGCCGATTGAGTTGAAACTTGGCATGTCTATCAAGTTTCAACTACAATGTAATAATATGGTAACAACGAGCTAATTTGATGATGAAGTCAGGAGCTGTTCAACAGAACTCCTCAATAAATAAGCCGATTGAGTTGAAACTCGGCATGTCTGTCAAGTTTCAACTACAATGTAATAATATGGTAACAACGAGCTGATCTGATGATGGAGTCAGGAGATTTTCAACAGAACTCCTCAATAAATAAGCCGATTGAGTTGAAACTCGGCATGTCTGTCAAGTTTCAACTACAATGTTATAATATGGTGACAACGAACTGATCTGATCATGGAGTCAGGAGCTGTCCAACAGAACTCCTCAATAAATAAGCCGATTGAGTTGAAACTTGGCATGTCTGTCAAGTTTCAACTACAATGTAATAATATGGTGACAACGAGCTGATCTGATGATGGAGTCAGGAGCTGTTCAACAGAACTCCTAAATAAATAAGCCGATTGAGTTGAAACTCGGCATGTCTGTCAAGTTGCAACTACAATTTACATTGTGTCACCTGTCCGTTTATTATTTTTAACACTACACCGCGGGGCGCAGTTTCTTTATTTCCATAAGTGAAAGTATAGGCTTTTATAAAAGTCAATGTTAGACGGCTGTTTTTCTGTAGTTATCTATTAGGTGGTACGGACGAGAAACGACCAACAACTGTGCCCATATGTATGGATGTATGTATGTGGACTCCCTTTTCCGCATTTAGACTCAAAGGATTATTATAAAGATATAATTCAGCACCCCCAATATTTCAAATAATCACAAACATTCATCTATGCAATACAATAATTCTACACAATAGTTAAATTAAATTAAATAAATAATAATAAAAATATTAATTTGTTAAATTCCATAGCAGACTTATTCTTCTCGAAAAGCCGTTGTCATCAAATAATTGCTGTAGTTTTTTCCACAATTCTTTCGCAGTTGTTACATTTTTTACATGCATGTACAATGGCTGATCACTATCAATTGTCATTATCAATTTTGCTCTCGTTTTCTGATCATCATAAAAGTTAGGCTATTATAAAAGTCTATGTTAGACGACTGTTTCTCTGTAGTTGTCTACTCATTTAAGTACACTAGCATTATTATTTTTATAGTTTTCGAGTTTGCAGTCCCTATTAGTTGCAGTTTCGCGTTGTCACCATATTATTACATTGTAGTTGAAACTTGACAGGCATGCCGAGTTTCAACTCAATCGGCTTATTTATTGAGGAGTTCTGTTGAAAATCTCCTGACTCCATCATCAGATCAGCTCGTTGTCACCATATTATTACATTGTAGTTAAAACTTAACAGGCATGTCGAGTTTCAACTCAATCGGCTTATTTATTGAGGAGTTCTGTTGAACAGCTCCTGACTCCATCATCAGATCAGCTCGTTGTCACCATACTATTACATTGTAGTTGAAACTTAACAGGCAAGCCGAGTTTCAACTCAATCGGCTTATTTATTGAGGAGTTCTGTTGAACAGCTCCTGACTCCATCATCAGATCAGGTCGCTGTCACCATATTATTACATTGTAGTCCGAACTTTACAGACACTAACCACAATAATCTTTCAAAACGTTTCTAAAATAAAAACATTTTTGCAAGAAATGTGAATTCTAAAGTATTATTTTTCTCAAAACTGCCGGGTTGGATTTTGATGCCCCTTTGCACAAGGATGTAGTTGAGGTATCCCCACAGAAATACCATAGCAGTATGGCTATTGGTTCATAGACCACTTAAAAACAGTCTCCTTTAAGTAAACTAGCTTTTCTGTCCGGCGAATTTTCTTTAATAGAAACCTTGTCTTGCCTGACAATTGCCAACATATCTAAAAAAGTACTCAGATTTTTATGTAATTTGATTTCTTTGCATATATTTTTGCAGGTAGCCGTGAGTTCCAGCATCAATATACTCTGATGCGGCACCTGCCCACTCATACAGATGAGAGGAACTTCCATTGTGATTCGTGCGGCAAGAGCTTTCGCCAGCTTTCCACCCTTAGTCAGCACCGCGCCATACATTCTGCTGAACGGCCTTACGCTTGCGAGGTATTGGTTTAAAATCTTCTATTTCTAATAATCTAAAAGTGACTCTACATAACATCACAGATACGTTAGGAGGAATAGAGAATGCTGGTGTAAAGCGAATCATAGCTTTGTGAGGGACCTGCGGAGCTAAAATGGCCTTTATAGCAGAATCATAATCTGAATTGCACTATATTTCGTCTCTCATAGACATGAGAGTAACAAGAACAAAGACACAAAACAGAACAAAAGAATCAGTTTTTTTATAGAATTTCCGCTAAATCGTTTACCTTTCAGACCGGTATTAAATTATTCAGTTTCTGCCCTCGTAGATCAGCGTTTAGCAACGTTTATTTCGTGACTTGTTACTTCTCCATTTTCCTGCTAACATTCCTTCCCATCTCATCCCAGTTGTGCAAAAAGACATTCAACCGCGTGTCGACCCTCATCTCCCACCGGAAGACCCACTCCAACGAGAAACCTTACAAGTGCCACATCTGTCCCAAAGGATTCCATCAGAAAGGTTCCCTATCCTTAGCCTATTCCTGAAGCTTTTGTGGAGTAGCTTGCTTAAGGCTGGATTACACCGGGGCAACACTGTGCGGCATTGCGGCATGCCACAAGGCCGCATGCTACAGAATAAAAAATGTCGCACATTGTGGCAAGAACCGTGCGACATGGCAACACCTTGCATCATGTGGCAGACTGACCCAAGCACGATGTTGCCTCGGCGTAAAATAGGCTGCTGCATGCCACAAATGCTTTCTATTTGTAGCATGCCACAAGATGTCACATGTCACAATATGCAGCATGCGGCACTGTCGCACGTTGTTACCCTGGTGTAATTCAGCCTTTAGGCTGGATTCAACCAAACTGGAATAAATAAACTACTGTTTGTTCGAATATTTTGACATTGTAAAGGTGACAACTTATAACCAAGATAATTTGTATGCACATAATATTGTTCGGTTGCGCTTTCTAAACAATTGTATTTCGAATTATGTCGGCTAGTTACTCTGGAGTAAGATGACTTTTGGTCGAATCCAGCCTTAGAAGTTCTCGATTGATCGTTGAAGTTAAGCAGCGTTGTGCGCGGTCACAATTTGAATGGATGACAACAAATGGTGTTATGATCTGAGCGCTTCCGTGCTTTGGTGGGCACGTTAGATTATCAGTCCCGACTTTTAAGTCGTTAAGCCATGACGGAGGCCCTTAGGTGGTCTAAAAACTCCGTCACTAGAGTGGACCACTTGCTCATACGAACTTAGGTACATTTTTTATTGGACCTATTCCTGGGATCCATGACCTAGTTATTTTAATGGAAGCCATGTCCACGTTCCTGGAGAAAGAAACTATCACTATCATAAATATAATTTTTACATACAACACAATCCTTTACTTGTCTTGCCATCAAACAACTTATGACATTGACAATTATATCACTAATATTTCTAACAAATTATGGAAGTAAAAGACAAATCTTCATCACAATTTGTTTAATCCAGGTAACCTTCGGAACCACCTCTTCACCCACACGAACGAGCGTCCATACCGCTGCAACATCTGTTTTAAAGGTTTCAATCAGCAGTCGAACCTAGTCTGTCATAAAAACAAGGTATTTATTAGTAGGTACCTAAATTCATCTTATTTTAAAGAGAACAATTCAAAGGAACTATTTATTACAGTGATAATAAACTTAATGAAATGTGTAGGTACATCTTCTGAATTTTGTAAGTCTTCTTCTATTGTGTCGTTCTTATTTGTTGAATGTGTAGTAGCCTCTTTTCCATGATTCCTGAATTAGTTCCTCTTGGGTGCAGTGGGTTATTCAGATTAGCATAATACAAAACTTTCACCACCTTTAACATAATAAACCTTGTTATTAAACCTAACAGCCCGTATTGGAGCAGACGTTTTTAATAAATTTGAGTAGTGCTTCCAGTCGCACACTGAAGATGGACCGACGCCAATGCGAAGGAATGTTCTGCCACCAAGAGTCCCACAACCTGCGATGGAACCTAAACCAGAAACCAGGTAAAATAACAAATTAGAGTACCTCTAGTTACTTGAAAGGGTTCTTTATATAACATTATCTTTATGTCTTAATCTAACTGCTGAATTACTTTTTGTAGTAAAATCTGCGGGCTTAAAAAGGTCGCTATTGCAGAATCACGTTAAAGGAATTGAACTATTGCCATCTCTTTTCATTGACTGAGAGTGAAAAGAGACGGCATTATAGTTCATTTCATATTGTGATTCAGCTTTAGCGACCTTTTTAAGTCCGCTGGTTTAAACTTAGTTACGCCTGATTTAGTTAAGGCCTATCTTTAGTCTTCATTTTATGATGAAACCGGTAGTGTCCTAACTTACTTCTACTTTAACAGACCTCCAGTCGAACACTGTGAAGTATCCTCATCAGTAGGTCCTTGTCTATCCACCGAAGGGTCTTCTTGGCAGGGTCCTCTCGACTCATCTGACTGGAGTCTCACTAATGGTGTTATAGTGGACCCCATCAAGACTTACCATATGGAAGTGGCTATGACAACTAAGCAGACTCCATTTGCTTTGCTGAAACCGGATAAAGGAAGCCCAGTGTTGGTGAAGGTCGTTGATACTTCTTTACCTGGTGGAAAGCAGGTTAGTTAAAGTAGAATGATATTATGAGTTTAAAATAATCCTAACATAATCTTACTTAGGCTGGATTCGACCAAACTGGATAAGGTTCAGTCTCGAGAGAAACTTCTGTTTGTCTGAATATTTTGACATTGTAAAGTGGACACCTTATAACCAGGATGATTTGTATGGACATAATAATGTTCGGTTGCGCTTTCTCAAAAATTGTATTTCGAATTATGTCGGCTATTTACTCTGGAGTAAGATGACTTTTGGACGAATCCAGCCTTAGTTGTTTTTTCCAGTTTTAAAAAAGTAATTCAGTTATTGGAGAGAAAACAGTTTAATAGGAAACATAATTTTTAACAGCGATAAATTATTTTAACTCCAAAATTAATAATATTAAAAATACATGTTTGACATATACATTTCAATAATAAAGACTATGTAGTTCGAAGAATCTTGATTGAACTATTTGCTCAATTAACAGATGCTGGTGCCAGCAACTGCTGAAGATTTAAGATCAGGTGGAAAAATTGTAATGAAGAACGAAGACAATGAATCTCAGGTTATTTTTCTATTCATGATCTCTTTGATTTCTGTAGAGATTCCATATCATACTGTTTTTAATTGTATTTTGTTTCACTTTTCCAAAAACTTCTCTTTCTGGAATGTGAACAGCATTACAATGAAACAACTTCTCTTTTACTACTTACATTAAACTTTACTTTACCTTACCTTACCTTGCCTTGCCTTGCCTTGCCTTGCCTTGCCTTGCCTCGCCTCGCCTCGCCTCGCCTCGCCTCGCCTCACCTTACCTCACCTTACCTTACCTTACCTTACTTTCTTCACTTTACTTTCATCATTTCATTTTACAGGATGTGGACGTAGAGTCGTGTGGTGATGTATTGGTAGAAGGAGCAGTTCAGATCCGAGTGCCGGTGGTGGCCACAGTGGTGCCGAAGATCAACGCCGGAGGAAGACTGCACCTTTCAGTGGAGGAGCCGCATCGAGCTTATCATACTACTTTGTCAGCTGATGGTAAGAGTAAGAGTTATTAATTGTTGAAAAACAAGTGGTTTTTCAAGACTTTCAAATCATCATTTGATGTTTTTGTGTGACTTTGCAGTTACTAGAATAGTATTAGGTATTTTATCTGACATGAAGTCGTACTGCATGCATGGTAGCAGTACCATACAATTGGCCAATCAAGTTAGTTAAATATTAGTGGAGCACGATAAACAGTCAAATAGACTGATGAAACAGAAATATTGTAAGATGGAGTGTCAAAATCAGGTGCTGAGTTTTTTTAGCACTACAAATCAACAGACACTTGATCGTTTGATGACTACATTGAAAGTTATCTAGATCTGCAATGGTTAAGGACGAGTAGGCAAGCTGTTACGAAACATGTTTGAATGCAAAAAAATATTAGCAAACACTAATCATCACATATTTTGTGTATGCACATGTTTGAGCGCGTGAAGAGTGCAATGATATACCTAAACCTGTTTTTAGTTGGTGAAGTGAAGATAGAGCCACTCGAGACGGTGGAATCACAACCAGTTCCGTCACAGCGAGAGCCGCGGTACATCGAGCTTAACACCAGCTACAATAAAAGTAATGGGTTGTCTACAGCTACGTATTGTTCAAAACTTAGGGGTCAAAATGCGTATAACTCGTTGCTCATTATGCGTTTCAGTCGTTTGGCGTATGCGTCATTCCGCGTATTTAACTTAATATGTCATTATGCGTATTGGTCATTCTGAGAATTGGACATTTCGCGTTTCACATAAACGCGAAATGTCCAATTCTCAGAATGGTCAATATGAGAATTCTGAATTATTGGTCATTATGCGTCAGAACGTCACGCTCACTGTCAGCGCTGATAGGCGAGTGATCTTTATTACAATGAAATAAGGATACTGATTGTACGGCACTGACGAGAGCAATCAGTTTAGCTAAACAATCATCCTTATTTCATTGTAATAAAGATCACTCGCCTATCAGCGCTGATGGTGAGCGTGAGACTAAAATCAGCCTCAGACTTATGAAAATAAATCAGATTCTATGATTTCCTTTGAAAAGTTGACGTTTTTTTTCAGCGAAGAAACATCACTTTCTGAATTCGGCATATCTACATTCCGAGAATGTCTGAATTGCACTGCTAGTTAGGTATCGTTAGGCGCGGGACATACAGAAAAGACGTAAGACGAGGACGCGTCGCAGACATAATGTCTCTTCCGCGTCCCTTTCATAGAAAATCTATAGAAGCATCGCGTGCGCCGCAAAACATACAGAAGAGACGGAGCGCCGTCACATTTTGTATGAAAGGAACGCGGAAGAGACAAATGTCTGCGCCCCGTCTCTTCTATCTGGCCTGCGCCTTAGATATCGAAAGTCTCTATATTTTGATCTATAATTCAGGTAGTTTATAATATTATTTGAGTTTTGACTCTAACTAAATATGGTAGCAAATCTTTTGTTTTGTTACCGACACACGATCATTTTCATAGAAACCGATTTATTTACCGGTCGCTTGAGCTACGGGGCAATAGTCGTCACATCTTACAAATTAAAAGTACCTACCACTAGACGTCACGATTGCCCAGTAGCTCAATTGGACTAGACTAGAGCATGGCTACTGTATAGCCAGGTTGTAGATTCAAAACCCGCCAGGGTGCAATTTTTGGGATGCAATATCTCAAAATATTTAATAATACCCGCGGCTTCGCCCGCGTGGACTACTACTTTTTATCCCACGGGAAACATGCATTTTTCCGGTATAAAAAATAGCCTATGTCACTCTCCAACCCTTCCAACTATCTCCACACAAAAAATCACGTCAATCTGTCTCTCTGTTTTGACGTAAAAGCAGTACAAACAAACACACTTTCACTTTTCAATATGGGTATGGATTTTAATCATGGTATTGTCTAGTCTAGGTGAAGGAAAACATCGTGAGGAAACCAGTTAGCTTTCTAACAGCGTCGATGGGCTTGCAACCTGTCACATATGGAAAGCTAACTTCTGCAAAATGTGGGCATGTACCAAATATGTATTTGGACATACCTCTGACAACCCCCTTAGACATCTTCAAAGGACCTTTATATGCATAAAAAAGATCTGAGAGAATGTCTACCGTGCCTTGGGGATACATTCGTGATCATATTTTAGTTTTTCATTGTGTAGGTTCTACAATATCGTCTTGCACCACAACGCCTCCGCCGGCGTTGTCGCCTCCTCTCGACCTGATCGCAATGGATCTCTTCGAGCCCATGGAATGCATGCCTTTGGGTAAGCTTGTTGTTTTCTTCTTATTAGGGTTTCGTACTCAAAGGGTTTCAGCAAACGAGACTCTCAGTCAGTCAGTTCGTATGAGCAAGTGGCCAACTCTGGTGATGAAGTTTTTAGGCTGCCTCCACTAACTAACCGCTGATGTCTGTCCGTCCGCCCGTCTGTCAGTCTGTCACAAGGCTGTATCTTTTGAACCGTAATAGTTAGACACTTGAAACATTCAGGGTAGGAATTCCCTTTCATTATAAAAATATTATTATTTTATAAGATGTTTTTCGCCCAAATTTTTTTCTGTCTTTTCGGTGGTAGGTCTGCAGTAGGTAAGTACCTATTAAAAATATTACGGTAATTATAACGTGTACAAGTCCGACTCGCTATTTGCCGGTTTTCTGTTTCTGCTGGATTTAGATATTCTGAAACAACTAAGTAGGTAGGTACTTAGTTATTAAATTGAACCAATCTTCAGGGCCTCAAATAACTGCAGTTGACAACATCGATCAGTCACCGCCGTCTGATGATTCTGACATCTTCATCGGAGAATTTAACGTGAGTTTCAAAATCACTACAAAGCAAGAGAGCGCGAATTTCATGAGTTGTGTGTATAAGGTAGGTAACCTCTGAAAACAATGCTCCTATTTGTGAAAAATTTTCACTTGAAGGTACCTACATTATTAAAGGTGGACGGACACAACCTTTGATAATGATTGACCCTGGACGAAGTCGAGGCAGGACACGCACGAGTCTAAAATGATTCTATTTTGTATTATGGAATATAGTTTGATTTAGTAAGTATGCGGTATTCTCCAAAACTACTAAGCTAATTTGAAAAATTATATTGAAAAGTTTTATAGACACGGGATTTTATCGCGTAATTTACCTTATTTTTCCCGACGTTTCGGCTATGTTGCAATAGCCGTGGTCGCGGGCAGACTGGAGTATGTTTTCAAGGTCCATTGTGAATCGGCGGTATTATCCAAAACTACCCTCACTGATCTTCAGATTCTATTTATTTCGGCTATTGCAACATAGCCGAAACGTCGGGAAAAATAAGGTAAATTACGCGATAAAATCCCGTGTCTATAAAACTTTTCAATATGAATAGTGATCGCGAAAGTTTAAAAAAGACTATTGAAAAATTATTTCACGGTCAGAGAACTACAGGCTTACAACTAATTTGCTTTTCTTAAAATTACATGAATAAAAGAAGAACGAACATTTTGGCATACCTACTCTTCCGCCATTTTGAAAAAACCTCGATCTTGTAGCCAGTGATAAAACATGTGTCAATCGATAGGGGAAGTAATTACAAACAAAATATATTCTGTAATAAAATCTCGTAATCTTTATACTTTCCGAGATATTTGAGTTTGAAAATGTAAAAATTAAAACTTGAAAATTGAACGAATTGACAGATTATGTCAAAAATGACAAATGCTGTAAAAAATGACAGATTATGTCAAGAATGACAGAATATGTCAAAATGACAGATTATAATAAATTGACAGATTGGCCATATCTCAAAAACCAGTTATCCTAGACTCTCCGTTCTTAGTTCTAGTGAAAGCTAATAGCAGCATTTACACGCAGAGATCGGCCCGCGGGAAATAGCACGTGCCATTCCAACCTTAGACAGTTTTATCCGCGGTTATCTGTACAGATATCTGTACAGATATTGATAGATATCTGTATAATATCTAAGGTTGGAATGGCACGTGCTATTTCCCGCGGGCCGATCTCTGCGTGTAAATGCTGCTATTAGCTTTCACTAGAACTGAGAACGGAGAGTCTAGGATAACTGGTTTTTGAGATATGGCCAATCTGTCAATTTATTATAATCTGTCATTTTGACATATTCTATCATTCTTGACATAATCTGTCATTTTTGACATCATCTGTCATTTTTGACATAATCTGTTAATTCGTTCAATTTTCAAGTTTTAATTTTTACATTTTCAAACTCAAATATCTCGGAAAGTATAAAGATTACGAGATTTTATTGCTTAATATATTTTGTTTGTAATCCCTTCCCCTATCGATTGACACATGTTTCATCACTGGCTACAAGATCGAGGTTTTTTCAAAATGGCCGACAGTAGGTATGCCAGGCTCCATATAAAAATGTTCGTACCCTTTTATTGTTTGCGATAAAGTTGAAATTATGAGTAATTTGCATTTCCAAATTAAATACTATTTGTCAATCGTCTTTGTAAATTTTATACGATTGTTTCCGATGTTTTCCGAAACGCATTATTTATCTGGTAGTAGGTAGGTAGGTACTGTGCAGTATTTTCAAATTTTATAGGATGTGTTCAAACGGGCAGGTCGTTAAAATGAAAATACAAATCAATTTATTTTTATTTTCAGGAGAGCATCGCACTGTCCGATTCGGACTGACCGACACTAGAATGTGATATTTTTTTTTTTTTTTTCGCAACCCAAGAGAATGAAGTTTTAATTTAGCTATAAGCAAAAATGGTTTTAAGTTTACTTGAATAAATGCACGGCATCGAATTTGGTTTTTATTCTATTTAGTTAGGGTGCTAGTTTTCTGACAATTTCTTGCTGCGATTGTATAGCCGCCAAATTGCCGATTATGCATAATCGCTCAACACAGTGCACAATTGCTGCAATCTTGCAGAAATTGTTGCACCTCTTTTGAGCATCGTCTCCTGAGAGGATGTTTTAGAGATGTTCCTGAGAAGTTCTGGGCAAGCCTACTCCATCTCAACATTGTCCCAGGCACTAGAGTGTCCCATGTGAGTATACCTACTTACTCCTGGGCCTCTAATAATAAACTCGTATTAACTTCTGTCAAAGTTGCGCCACGGATTAAACTATTGCCATCCTTTTTTAGACCGTGACAAATAAGGATGGCAATAGTTAAATCCGTGGCGCAACTTTGACAGAAGTTAATACGAGTTTATTCATAGAGGCCCTGAAGTTGTGTCCTGACACTGTATCTAGTGCCAAAAGATGTAATGGCCTAAGCTTTTAAAGCTTTCTTTTATAAAAAGATTGCACAAAAGCGATATTATAATCGCGAAAAAGGTCAATTTCCTGTCGTGAATGCAAATAATCCGCTATTATGACGGACGATGACGTGTATCGTCGCGATATCGTTCCATATCGCATTGTTATCGCCACGTGCGAGGAAATAGGCCCTTTGGCTGCCGGAAGAGGGTGCAAGGCTAGTTCAGAAAATAGATCAGAGATGGCGTTGCATGTTTGGATTCAAGGCAAAAGTTATTTTACAAAAAAAATAAATGAAATTATGATCACGACTGTATCCCCAAGGCGCGGTAGACATTCTGTCAGATCTTTTCAGGCATTTTTTTTAAGATCCTTCGAATCTAACCGCCCGATTGCCTTAGGCCACTACAATGGCCAAGGGCACTTGAGGGGTCGCGCGGCCACTAAAATCACGATTTCTATGGTGTTAGGGCTTCCCCATACGTGGAAAGTGTCTTTATTTGTTGGTAACATTATTGTCCCACTACTGGTAACACTAAAAGTCATAGATAATATATAATATTTCTACAATGTGTCAAAATACCGGAAGAGAAAAATACGAAAAAAACTTTATTTTTGAAAGAAGGTTCAAATAAGATTTTCAGCGATGACCTATACATGTTTTGCATTAATTAAATCTGACAGGTATTTAGGATAATTACTGAACCATTAAAACCCCGTTTTATAGTAAAAAATTTGAATTTGATCAACATTTTGAATGTTGCGGGTGAATTTTCTGTTTGAAGGTTGGCTATTGTGATTGATGTATAGGACTGAAGTGAATGAGGTTTGTTTTGTTCGTTTTGTTGGCTAACTACATATTTCTACCAATCAGAAAGACTTCAGACAAGGCTATAGGATGAAAAATGAAGTAGTATTGAATTTTTATTTGCCGTGAGCGCCCTCCCGCTCCTCGCGCGCGGAACAAAATGGCGTAATTTGGCCTTTTGCAAACGCGAATAGATAATTACTTTTAATGTCGATGTGTATATGTTTTGTGTTAAATAATAAAGGTGTGTAGTGTACTAAGTGTGTGCACCATGTTGACGCAGATATTTGCTACCAATTTTGAACAATTGTGAGTTTTTATTTTGCAAGGTGCCAAACATGTTTACGGAATGGAATAAACAATTTATTTGGTGGTGACAATGTAATCCCCTTGAGCAGGTAAGTAAGTAGTTAATAAGCTTGTTAAATTCCGATTCCAATGATACCACAAACAGGTTTAGTCCAGGAATAAAATCACTGGCAAAAAAAGTTAAACCGCTGGCAACAGTTGCGCGGGCGTTGGTTGGGCTAGGCACGCAATCGGTCCGGGGGGCGGGGCACCTCAACGGCTAAGGGGGTAGTCAAGTCAGAGGTATTATGTCCAAATACCTACATACTTTACAAAAGTCGGTATTTACTTAATTGGGTAGTAGGTACCTACTCTCAATCTAAGTACATAATCTAAGTAAGTAGGTACTTACCTAAGTATTTTGAAAGTATTTTTTAGTCTACCTAGTTTTCACATTTCTTGAGTAATAATGGCGGGAAAAAACGAAGGAGGTGCAGGTTCGATTTGACGCCTACCTTTTTTTTATTATTATTATTAATTGCGTTCACTTAAAATACAGTTAAGTACTGTACTTAGGTACCTACAATTTTTTTTTTCAAGTTGGGTACAAACAAAATTTAATGAAAATATTTATGAATCTTAGTGGATTCCATGTCTAGTCATTGTGAAACTACCCACCACGAGATGGCGCGCGTGGTAGCACGTAGTGCAATACATTTTTGAAAAGAACAAACAAAAAAGTAGATTTGTTTCATTTGATCACAAATAAAAACCCAGTTCTTTTAATCAAGGTAGGGACCTACCCAAGATTATTTAATCATTGTCAGGAGGCAATTTTTGCCGTATTTTTAACCGACTTCAAAAAAGGAGGAGGTTCTCAATCGTCGGAATCTTTTTTTTTATATTGTTTACCTGATTACTCGAAGACCCATGGAATGAATTGGAAAATTAGTTTTTGTAATAGGTACAGTGTTAAAGATATCAACGCATGTTTTATGAAACCACTATGAAACGTTACAGTTTCAGCTACCCCTCGCTAGATGGCGCTCATAGTAACTACTGCACTTAAATTTCATAAAATGATGACATTGTGATATTTGGAGTTATAAACAGAAATGTACCTCGAAAGTGCAGAAAATTGCTTAGCTTATAACACTGAGTCAGTTTATTAAAAAAAAAAACACTTTTTAGGTAGGTACTTACCTACCTATGGTAATGTAAGTACTCGTAAGTTTCTTGTTATACTGAAGTATTCATCCTTCAGTAAGTTTTGATTTTTTTAATTTAGCCACTTGTAGGAACCTAATGTATTTCTCGTTAAGTATAAGTACCTACTCATTGAAGTAGCGTATCTACATAATTTAAATGATAACTGTAAGTATAGATAACAAAGACATTCTAATGAAATCCCCTGACATGTATTTTTGACCAATTTAATGTTTACAACAATACCCAACCAGTAATTACAGCTAATGACAGATAATCGCAGCACACGGGCGACCGCAACGTGCGACAAAAAATCGCAATAACATTTAACGAGAAGAATGTAACAATAAAACGCGAATTACGCTCGTTCAGTTTTTTACCAAAGAAGTACGCGTGGCGGACACGCGACTCCAAATATTAAAACTAGTGTTAGATCTGACACGCGGCCTTTCCCACCAATAAATAGTCTTGACAACCCTAGCTTAATCATCAATCTTCACTACACTTTAAACCTTATAATAAAGCTTTTGAGTTCAAATTCGCAAGACACCCTGTCCGGATATATTCAAACGAATTAAGATCTAATTGAGATTTTACGTCGACATAATAAGGTTCAGTTTTGAGTGTATTGCAGCTAATAAAGTTAGGGTTATCCCCAACGGTCTAATACCGCCCCCGACGGTTATCGAAGAATGCGTCAGCACGTGTATAACTGCGTTTTTTATCGAATTTTTATTTCGTCGTGCGAACTAAAGTACGTCTGGTGTGGACGGGCACAATGAGCCTTTATTGTGGGACCAAATCGAAGGATTTCTTTATATTTCGTAAATAATAGAGTTGGGGACATTCCAATGACTGGACGAGGTCCCTGATTAACTTATAACCAGCCTCTTTTATGAAATGGTCGGTGAGAAAGTATGTAGGTACTTAAATGCATAGTCATTTTTAATTCAAATGAAGTTACTTTCAGTCCTTATGACGTTCTGTTTTTAGATTATCAGTGTAAAAGAGACTGGAAAAAAAATATTTTTTTTTACTTAATAACTTTGTAAAAGTAGTAGGTAAGTACTTACCTATTCTATCTGCAGCCCGTGGTTTTATCCGCATCAAGATTCAAATAGGAATTTATAATTTTAACTTATCAGTTCCTGGGTAATAGGTATACCTAATAGCGTTCGATCACTGAAATATTTTAAGATATCCAAATCACTGATTTTAAAACATTCATCACGCAATCATACATTTATCTCTTCTAATAAAAAATACATTAATCAATTAAATTTAAATTATTGCACTTAATGTTATTTACAATAAGGTGTTGTGCAACATTGGTAGTTTCAAACATAAACACTGTTAGGGCGCCGCAATGTTGCAAAATTCATCAAATTATAATCCAGTAAAATCTTATCCTTCAATAAACACAAACAATAAACTATCAATTTCACAAAACATCATTAAAACAAACATAGGGCGAAAGTAATCCCTTTCAACAATTCAGCCCCAAATATAATTTCATATTTTGATTATGATATCAATGTCACCCACTCTCATACAAAAGGCCGGGATTTTTTATATCCTTTGTCCGATAATACACGTATTAACCCATTAAAAGCCGCGTGCCAGCCAAGTTATATTTCACAAGTATAATAAAATTGCTTATTGTGTGACAATGTTAGCTTTTTATGGGATTTTTTATCGTGGAAAGAGATTTAAAAAATATTGATAGAACAACATAATGCCTAAATATAATAGACATTCTAGTACAAGAATATAGTTAACATTTACCTATTTAAGGTTTTCAAAATCAAATTTTTGATCTGTAGTGTAGGTATCTATACTTCCGGGCTCAATTTTGTGCATGTAAAAAATATGTAGGTACAGTCAGCGCCATCAATCGGTATCCCCCTATTTATTTGAACAAAGACTATTTTCATTTCAACCTTGGATTTCAGTCGGGTATTATATCAGCTATTTTTGTTTAGAAACTCGAGCGAAATTAAATATCCATAAGTAAGCAAGGATGTAAAAGTTTTTACAAAAGTTGAGATCAACTGCTTGCAAACCGACCTCTTACTAGGGGGATACCAATTAATGACGCTTTCTGTACATTATCACTAGGCCAATTAATGCAACCAGATTGAAGTCTCTTCTGAAACTTGCTAAGACTAACTTATTTCTGTTATAGTTTAAAAGGCAGTGTCTTGTCTATTGACATGTCAAATTTATGCAACCAGATTCAAGTCTCATCCTATACTTGCTAAGACTAACTTATTTCTGCCTGACACTGCCTTTGAGGTAGTGTCTATTGACGTGTCAAATTTTTGCAACCAGATTCAAGTCTCTTCAAAACTTGCTAAGATTATTTTATTTCTGTTATAGTTTAAACGCAGTGTCTATTGACGTGCCTAGTTATGAAGGTAATAAGTTTATAAGCTCGCATCTACCTGCCGAAGGGGTGACGTCCACTGATTTGCACCAGTTGGCTCCATGACTAATGTGAACGAGAAGCTAGGTTGGCTCTATAAAAAATATAGACTTACCTACTCTTAAAATATACTGTGCAATATGCATCTTTGTTTGATTGAATTTTCAAAAGTTTATCAAGCTTTTTATCGTGTTTCGCTCTACGTAGTCCAACTAAGTTTTAATCGTAGGTATGTGCCTTGTATAAAATTAACTAAATGTCTTTTAAAGTTCTAGTAAATTAGGTAGATCCTTCTTCTATTCAAGTGGACATGATCCCAAACTACCTATGTATATTCGGAGATGTCTTTGGCTTTAGATGATACCTAATATCATGTAAAGCCAAAGACATTCTATATTTTATGTTTTTTATAGAATAAAAAGTGACCATTTTGAAGCATTTTTATCTCCAAAACTATGAAAAAGAACAAACTCATTACGCTTCCTAATGAATGATGTTCACCCGTCGACGGCAGACGCGCGACTAGCGCGCATGCACGTGTCCGGCACGCGTCTCGGATCACGACGATTGGTCGCCTCGCCTGCGCAAGCGACGACTCAATCGCGGGATTTGTCGCAGTCGTCGGATTCGTTGCACGATTGACGGTAATGAGGTATGACATTGCCTTTTTATTGTGTTGTCAGATACAATTACATATTTAGGGGGTAGCTCGTAATTGTTTGTGTGGTGATAAAGTTGAAACGTTGTATTTCTTGCGTGAGAAGCGCTTGTGTAACTTGTCTAGTCTTTCTTGATAGGTTGACGAAGTTGGTGGTCACCAAATTATTAGTTACCTGCTATAAGTAATACTTACATAATATTTTAAAAGTGTTTTCGTTGTTGTACCTACCTATCTATATGGTGTAGTGTTTCGTTCTTGCCATTAATACGCTAAGGCTTCATGTTATAATCTTTTTTTTTCTAGATTGATGTCTAAATCTAAATGGCCTGTGTTTTTATTGAATAAAAATGCCTACCTAAGTACCCATTTAGTTTGACTTCACCGGAAAGAGAGTCCGAGTGCTTGCTGCTTGTGCAGAGAATTATCTGTCTCACTCGGACTCGAATTTAGGTAGAGCTTATAAAGATTATAATTAGTAATCATTCAAAATGTTTTCATTGAAAAATCAAAAACCCAAGCCAAATAATTAATTTTACAGCTACCAAAATAAATCATACATTCCTGCAAACTATTACCGAATACCGAAAAGCAATCATAACTTTACGATACAAGCCGCAACTCATAAAGTGGTGCAATCGGAACAATAACTTCAATGGAGATTGCAGTAAAAAATCAATTGCCAGCTTCGCTCGGGGCTCGCATCCCACGCATGGGCGCAGAGGCAAATTGTTTCGTTAACCTGATTACAACTAGTTCCACATTGTCTTTACCACCATGTACCGCCCGCTGGCCTCACCAGGACCTTGTTTTACTGGAAGGAGCAGTAGTTAATCTAAACTGGAATGCTTGAAGTGTAGCTTACTTTTCCTACTTTAGACATCATCATCATCATTGGCAGCTCAAATGATAGCCCACTGCTGGGTATAAGCCTCCTCCCTCAAATGCCATTCTCGACTAGAATGGCGTTTGAGGTGCCTTGTGCCGTTCTCATCCATGTCTTTCCCTCTATGGCCTCAATATCGTCACCTGGCTGATGGTCTTTAGACATAATATGCATAAAATCACACCTGTTTCTCATCATAGGGGTAGGTAGAGACCACAGATCTCCGTTTGCTACGGTCCTGACACACTTCTTTTTTTTATTATAAAGACCGTTGAGTTTAGGGAAAATTAATGAAGAATGAGTTGCAGTTTAGCCAACTTGTTAGAGAGTGGGCACACGACGTTTTATGAAGCGCGTTTTTTAGCTGCGCGTTCGCATCGCATTTGTATCGATCCAATCTCACTGCAAAAAACGCACTGTCCCTTAGGTATATAAATATATTAATTATCTTTTTATAAAGCTAGCTAGACTGAGAGTATGGTAAAGATGACGAAAATATTTGATTGAAAATTCTGATTCCAAACATTCCTTTGATCGTACTGTATTAAATATTTTTAATAAAAAATTTAAAAGAGTGACATGGAAATTTTTTGCATAAGTAAGTACCTACAGTACGGCCAACGGATCTCGGCGTTCGTGAAGTTAGCCGATTCGATGCGCAGTGCAACTTTTTCATACAAAATTTTGTACTGCGCAGCGAAAAGCCTGACTTCACGAACGCCTAGATCCGTTGGCCCAACTGTACCCATGGAATTCCTTTACCGATCCCACAGGAAAAAATACTGATTTCATTTTATAGGTAATTAAAACTAGTTTAGTTTTACATACAAACTTGTAATTTGTAGTTTTACAGCTTGTTACAAGAATGTAATGGTGGTCTCTGCCTACCCCCATTAGAAAGAGGCGTGGTTATATGTATATAAAACGTCTAGTAAATACTCAGCGTAAGTTTAAAACATAAGTATTGACTATTTCCAGTAATTCATTAGATCTCAGTCCATTGGTAATCCGGCAGATTTCGGTATAAATTCATTATATTTGAGCGATGCGTTTTGATAATTCAATTCTGGTGCCTGCGGTCTGCTGATTCATTTCGCTTTTTATTGATCGTAATCCACTTTGTTTTACTATAGGGATGATTTTCATCTAAAACACTTTCTTTTTACGTGTCTTTAATGTTCATATTTCTAAGAATTAATAAGAATACATGGTTACTTAAAGAGGGTAAAAACTTGGAAAATTGTTTGTGTGTCAAAAGCATGGTGCGTCTAACTATCTGATAAAATATATCCAAACAATATTTTTTTTATTATGCTTGAAGAATATAGGACACTTATTTCTAACATAAATTATTTTTTTCAATCATTTTCAGATAAGTTACCATCATAATTTAAAAAAACATATTTCATAATTTGAAATATACAATCACCCTGATAGACAGGCCGTATTCAACTTGGAAAAAGACGAAACGATATTATATATTATATCTCTGATGATTTTGTAGTAAAAATGCATTTCTGAATACTTATGTATTTCACTTTGTGTCTTGTCACTTACTTTATCGTTCATTTACCTTTTAAATTCAAAAGCATCGTGTTTTATGTTTTTTAGTGTTAATTATAATTTATAATGTACCTATCTAATGTTCTATACATTACTACAGAATCATGTTTTAATTCAAACTTTCCTAAAAATAAAATTCGAATACAAGGCTCATCCTTCTCTCAAGATGTTGTTCAGAACAGTCTCTTCAAACATACTTACAGGCGATTATAATTAGCGAGCCACCCTCGCAAGGGGTAGGCAGGGAAGGGCTCGTCTAATTTGATTTTCATTTTGATCCTATTTGTCCATTTTATTGTGAACCCGAGGCGTATAGTTATAGTTTATTTTGGTTATTATTTTTGTGGTTGTAACTTTATTCATGTTTTATTGTGCTATAATGCTTAGTGAAGATTTTTTGATGACACTAGAATAGTAGAAAACAAAAAAAAAACATGAAACTATTACGGTGAAACATAAATATTTCAGTTAACTTTGTAATTTTTTTTTTCTACCTTTTCGGTTTTCATCTTTGTAAACTTTACAAAGATGAAAACCAAAAACTTATTCTTTACCGAAATTTTATTCTTTTCAATGTAAGGGATAAAACAGTTTACAAAACTTTGTATCCCACAAGCCACAACCATAGATTACCTAACACACGAGTTTAATCAAGACAAAGATAGATAGATAGATAGATAGATTAACACTTTATTGTACACCACATGAACATTAAAAAACAAATTACAGACACACAGAACATAGGGAGCGAAGTACAATGGGCGGTCTTATCGCTATGAGTGATTTCTTCCAGACAACCTTAGGATGGACTGGATTTACAGGAAGGCAAAAAGGTAGGGCCCGTAGGGCCTCTCTTGTAGACAACGAAAACATGTTAAAACAGAGTGTAGTTATGAAGTGGATGAAAATATTCTACACATATCCACACTAATGACACTGACAAAGAACACACACAACATTGCAGAACAAGCCGTGTCGAGTCACGATACCTTTTAACTGTGCACCGTGAAATAAAACAACAAGAGAATTACACATGTTTAAAAATCCCCGACGTAAGCATCCCTTCATAAACTAGAAAAAAGCGGATGATCTTCAAACGGCTGAACCGATTTTGATCGTCGGGAGTTAAAAAATACTAAGTATTGAATTCCTCAAGATGCGGTATACATTTTCTTAGATGCCTAAAAGGTAAAGGCACGTGTTTATATCCTTGATACGTCACTATATAAACCTACATATTTTACAAAAATAATTTTATACATCCGTACCCATATTATAAATGTGAAAGTGTGTTTATTTGTTTGTTTATTTGTCTTGCTTTCACGTCAAAACAGAGCGACGGATTGACGTGATTTTTTGTGTGGAGATAGTTGGAGGGCTGGAGAGTAACATAGGCTACTTTTTATCCTGGTATCATGGGAGCGCAGCCGTGGGCAGCAGCTAGTGTACTTATATTTCGGACAATGGCTACTTTAGAAGTTATTAATATCTGGTGGCAAGCTTTACAAAAATGAACGTCTAAAATCTTTATTCCCAAGGTTATAGTCACAGTTTTCAATTTTCTAAGTTCACGAAGAATACACTTACAACAATACAAATATTATGTCATGTGTGTATACAATTGCACATGTAAAAATGGTTAGCAAAATAAGTACAATCATTGGACTACCAGGGTTTTTATTATTTTGCGTGAGAACCCAAAAATAACTGGCAAAATTAAAATTCAAATGTAAAGCGCTGCCTCGTATATGTTACAATTTTTCTTTGTTACTCTATCCTTTGTGGTACGAGGGTACTTGGTTGAAACATACTTCTCTGTAAAATTTAATACGTATTCTGTTTTGAGCGACCTAGATAATTTTGAGTATTTTCATCAAAAACTAGAGTCTAATTTAATGAATATTATGACTACAAAAAATGATACAGTTATCATGATTTGTCTTTGGTATACAAATTCGGAGTTAGGCTAATTTTACTTTGTTTTGTAGGGTCCCTGGTTGTAAACTGAAACTACTTAGGTACCTACCTACTTTTTGTAATAAGTATTTTTTATTTGGAAGTAATTTTTATTTATTTTCTCTACAATATAGCGTAGAACAATAACAACTTGAGTGCAAAATTGTGAATCTACTAAACGAAATAAAATCTCCAGTAGCGGTGGAAGTTCGAACAGATTTTTAGACGTTTAATTAAGATCATTTGAAGATATCAAAGGGGGTCAGTCAGAGGCACGTCGTAACATATTGACTACCTACCTCTGTGGCGCAGTGAGTGAAGGCCCTCCTGAGATGCATGAGGTTGCGGCTTCGATCCCCGGCGCGGGACAAATGTATGCAGATCATACTGCAAATATTTGTCTTGGGTCTGGGTGTTTTCTATGTATAAAATAATACTATGTAAAAAAATTATGTAAGTAAATAGTATATCAGTCATTTGGTTTCCATAACACAAGCTCTGCTTACCTACTTTACATGATGCTGTGTAAAATGTCCAGATTTATTTTCATTTTTTGTTCTATTAAGAAAGTACTCCCATTTCATGATTGCAATCTCTCTGCCGCCTCTACATAATCTAGTCCAAAATAAAACCGAGATAAACCATGCAACTATACTGATGAAGTTTTCGCAAACAGAACAAATATTTTGATAGATGCAGAGATCGACTATGTTCGTCAAATACAAATCGAATTCTTGAATCAATTTGTCTACTGCCTCAACAGAACAAATAGCGAGGTAAAATGCTTTAGAGCTTTCAAAGAGTAGGGTATAGAAGTAGAGTTGGTGTGCTTTTCTTTCTTTTATTTTTAATATTCTTTATTTCTGTTTCTCTGCTTTGGCATTTGACACGTTGTAATTTCCTACCTGCTAATTTATTCTCTCGACAGATCATATTGATCTGTCGAGCGAGAGTAGTAGTGACCTGTAACCTGTAATACAGGTTTTTTTAAACTTTTCTCAGGAACTACCTCTCACAAAACAGGCTTAATGTGTTAGGTATTAGCAATATTACAATATTTTAAGTCGTAATGTAAGCCTTTGTGAGAGAAATAAATGATTATGATTATTATGATTAAGTATAGAAAAGATCGTTTGTTTAAAGTAGACAGAAAAAGTTTAAAAAAATATTCACTCCTATGTTTTCTTTCACAGTTAAAAAATAAAATGAAAATGATCACAATTGTATTCCTGTGATAGACATATTCTTTCAGATCTTAAGAGGGTTGCGACCGGCAAATTTCCATAAAAACGTAATACTGAAATCATTTAAAATGTAAGCATGTTTATATCAGTTTATGTTGTTAGATTAGGAGAGTAGGTATTTATCTAGGTTCCTGTTAAACTTTTGTTCCGAAAAACTTACCTAAAAGGAAATGTAAGCCAATTGAATTGAAATCTTTGTAGGTACACCAAAAATGACATTTTTTCTTTTCATTTGTTCTTCAGTAAGTTTTTTGAAACAAAAACCTTTATCCAAATAATAACGTAAAGTGATAAAAATATGCTCAAATTTTAAATTATTTTGGTATTACGTTCCTAGGTAAGTAGATACGTTCGCCGAGCCCTTAAGGCATTTTTAGATCCTTTGACGATGTCTAAGTTGGTAGTCAGAGGTATGTCCAAACACATTTGGTACATTCCCACATTTTGCAGAAGTAAACATTCACAGTTATAAGGTCGTGTTATCAATTTATGATTTTCGGTTGTTCATTGAGCATAATATTTATTTTTTCAATATTAACGTAAGGATCTACTATGATCCTCGATTGTAAGTAGAGGTACAAGTACATTTCAATACACAAACTATCATAAACTAAGTCTTACATAGAAGATAAGATTACAAGTACAAGGTGGTACGGTGTATGATGAAATAAATAAAATACTATCTTCCGCCCGCGGCTTCGCTCGCGTGTTACCCGGATAAAAAGTTGCTTATGTCCTATTCCCGGTCATTATATATCTACATTTTAAATTCCAGGCCAATCGGTTCATTGGTTGTCGAGTTATAAAGTAACAAACATGCAAATTTTCGCATTTGTGATTGTGACTTTTTTTACTAGACAACTTTGAAATATTAAAATGGTTATTCTGTCTAAAAGAAAGCTTTATTCTTTGGTCCCTGCCGTCTGGGACCAACGTTGAATCAGTTGAAGCCTAGATTTAGTAAATTTACTAGATTTAAAGTCTCCGTCGGTTTCTTGGGGCGCGCTATGCAAATTTTACTTTTGTAGCTTAGTACGCACTGCTATAGGAAAACGTAGCAGTTATTTTATTGGAATTGTTTTTGTATATAGCAAGTCCCATCATCATGCATCGTAAATGTATTTTGCGTTCAACAACGCCTAAACCGATTTGGATAAAACAGAATGTAAATAATAGGTCTAGAATTGCGAGAAAAACCATAAAATGTGATTGGGAAGCAAGCGTAGAGTCGACTCTTTCAGTTTCGGTTCTAGCCTGTAGTGTATCAAAAAGGTTTGTATTTATCAATTTGATAGTTAAATATGTTTGGAACATAAAATATCGCACTTGTTCCAAGGGTTCTGACGTTAACGTATTTTTCGCCATCATTAAGCCATCAATCTTACCGCACCGACTAAGATCTGAGTTTATTTTCTATGTTGCATTTACATCTTTTCGCACAAATAAATTTTGGCCAGTCGGTCGTACCTATTGGCTAAGGATATTTATCATCTTCCTCTTAGTTTATTTTATAAATTCAATTGGATACATGGCCCTATTGTGGTACATCACTGTTTAAGTAAATGCGGAAACTTCCGTTCGCCTCGCCCGATCACACTTTTCGTAACGCTCTCGTCACGCATTCACCAGCTTACTCCCCAAGTCAAGTGTGCGTGAAGAAGTTTTACTTAAAAAAATCGAGGCAAACAATAAAAACGCAGCATGATCATTCCCAGTGCGTACTCCACCGAGGCACTGAGAGAATTCGCAATGAGCATGTCACAGCAGGCACCGTGACGTCTGCTCCGACTTGTTTGGACAAAAGGGTTTTTACGCGGAAATCCTCCTCTCCCTTTATTTCTTACCCGAAAATTCGAAAACTCTTCTCTGATTGGATTATTCAATTCCAGGAATTAGTTTTGTGATTGCGTTAAACGGTTTAGGGATTTGTTAATTGAGTTGTGAGGACTTGGAGATTGGGATTATTTTAAGGTGAATTTAGATTAAGAGATTTTCATAATTATCTATATCCTAGCCTCGTATTATCGAGGCTAAAGTCAATTACAAACATACTTCCTTCTTACATACTTTCTTGTACCTACTACAAAAATGTAATTCGAAATCATCATAATACGAAAAGATTTGGCCGGATACTGCCCCAGAAGAGCCGAATATCGAATTAGACTATGCGTCAGAATAATATTATTTAAATAAAATATCACAAAATTAACTGGTACATACAGAATACTTAGATATCTCGTGCCGTGTGGGAATATAATTATGTTATTTTATTAGTAACTTTAGTCACTTCCGGTACTACAGTCCGTAATGCCTCTCCAGACTCACGGCGAGAAGTTTCACCGAGACTTCTCGAAGAACAAACAAATTATCAACACTCTCAATTTTCTCACTCGTGATCTGTTTGAAATCCTTTGTCTCGGCCAAAAATAGGTACCGACACCGAAGCGCGAGAACAAGAAGGCGAGAAACTCCTCACATTCACGCTTCTCGGGTGTTGTCGGGGTTTCTTGCCGAGAGTCTGGAGGTATCACAGAGAATATTTTTATCAGATAGACCTACCTTCTTTTTCGCGGTTGACATGACACTCAAATAGTAAACAAAACAGACGGACAAGAATTTGACAGATGTAAAAGGAATTTCGTTGAGTTTCAGTTGTGTGATTGTGTTGTGATGTGATTTATGAGGATTTATCATATTTTATTTAAAATTACAAAAACTGACGCCTTGGGATATGCATACAGACTAAAATGGAAGTGGGCTGGACATGGCTGGACGTCTACAAGATGGAAGATGGACTAGGAGAGTGACAAATTGGGAGGGTTCAAGAGGTCGACGCTGCATAGGAAGACCATACGCTCGCTGGGACGAAGACATCAAGAAAACTGCTGGACCAAACTGGCTCCAAGTAGCACAAGACAGGGACAGATGGCTGGCTTTGGAGGAGGCCTTCACCTTAGGGGTTCTCTAGTACCTACTTAGATTATAAGCATTAGTGATAAGAAAAAAATGTTAATTATAGAGAAATAAAAGGCTTTTTATTTTATTTATTTATATCATATTTTATTTTAGGTGGTAAGTACAGAATCACTGCACATGAGTGTAGATAATTTTATTGATGAAATTCCCAATTTTTCCTAAGTACTTTTCTTTTTTACTTTAAATTGTAGGTACTGGGAGCAGCTGTGTGCGTCAAGCTGCAACAGCCTCCTTCAGGCGATAGCCGACAGGCCTGACTTTCATCTTATTCAGTCTTGGGAGTCAAGGCATGCCATCTTGGCAACCTATACTTGCCATTGACTGTCCGGTTGTACCTACTTCCCACTCAAATGTGCCACCGATTTTTGCCTACCTACTAATACTAACATAATATAAATGAATGATAATATTTTCACGTGAAAATTCCCGTGTGTTAAATAATATATGGATGAAAGTCTGAAATAAAGAATTTTTATTTTAATTTATTATTTTATTTATTTTCCATACCCTAGTTCACTCAAAATTCTGCCAGTCCATAATAATACTTACTAAATAATTATTGTTGGACATTACACACAGCGCCATCTATCCCCAAAGTAAGCAAAGCTTTTACTATACGAACCTAAAAAATATAGTTTCCTAGGTTCATCCGTTCATGTTGGGCGTCACAGCCTGCTGCTTTAAATTAGATTATCTTTTAAATCCCACTTTAAAAAGGAAGAAGATGAATGGAGTCTCACTATAAAATAAAAAAACAAACCCAAAAATCCCAATTTGGTCATGACGCAAGCATTCTTTCCTGTGGGCATCTGTGGGGCAAAATTGTTCTAGGAATCGGCCATGTCCTTTGCACTAATTTGTAATAATGTTGGATATTTTCCTATATGAATACGTACCTAAGTGTACCCTTTACCGTTACATTATACATTACATGATGTGAGAATTCATAAATAATTGATAAATTTAACGAACTGAAATAAATAATTCTGCTCTTTATAACCGGCCATGCCCCTTTCACGCCATCGCTTCACAACTGAACGACTTCGAAAAAAGAATTCAAAATTCAAATTCAAAAAATCAGTTGATTCGCCATTGTTACCACCACAATATTCACAATACATACGTATTCTGAACAATACGTACGTATTTCGAAATTAAAAACGCAACTCGCATCGAAATCGTCGCGGCTTCCGCACGGGCGGCCATCGAAAATGGAAAGTTAACAACCGCGGTAAATAACCACAAATCACAGTTTCCTAACGCCCGCGGCGAGATTTAAATTCACGCGTGAATGTAATGGCTTGTTTCCATTGATTGATTAAATGCGATTTTGTGAAGCCACATTGTATTTGGCAAAATTCACACTTTGTATTTGGCAAAATTCCCTCGTAATATGAAATATTTTTTACAATTAAATTTGAATACTTACAATCACTTCAGTTTTGTATAAAAATGCAATGTTTAAATTTTTCTATTCGATTCTAAATTTCTTTAAACTCTAAAGATGGAATTAATTTTGTTCCACTATTTCTAGTTTGAATTGGATAATTCCGATAATTTGTTGTTCAGTCCAAGACTTGATTCCAATTCTCGATAAGTAGGTAGGTACCTATTTAATTTTATGTTTTAAGTAATTAAAATATAAAATTAACAACGTTTTCCTAGTCCAAATTATCTGCAATAACAGTGGAAACAAACAACTGTACCTAACCATCAAAATCAACATACGACCAAAGCGTACATCACGCAACAATGAATCCAAAAGACTGAGGGACGATGAAGTATTATTATTTTTAAATTCATACACCGTTCATTTCATTATAATTTTAAACCTTATTACATTACATTAAGGGTGTGCAATGGCGTCATTATTGCACTTGTTCTATCGTGGGCGAAGCACGGTCGGTGCGTGGCGAATCTGCGGTTTTTACAATTTCGAGAATGAATCGAATTTTTCTTTACCCGCGTCTAATCGAGATGTACTATTGTTAGCGGCTTTAGAATAGTTATGCTATATGTTTCCAAGTTTATGACGCGGTCTGTAATGTCCTTTACAATATTTCTTTGTTATATTTGCCACTTATAGTTAGTAATTTCTAGTTACGGCTGAAATTAACTACTTATCTTTTGAAATTATATCCCTTTGCTTTTATTTAGGTACATCATTCTTATTAGCGTCATAGAAGAGACACTTAAACGTTATGCAGGAGTAATGTACCACCCTAAGACCCATTGAATAGAGAAATCATAATTAAACATATTTTTTTTACAATAATTGTAACTAAGGATCTGATTTTAATACCCTTACTTAGCATTACCAACAGATGAGTGACTTAAATTCGCATTCCTAATTCATAAACAAAATATTATTAGGTTTTATCATAATCCTATTCAAAAAAGTACAAAATTTACTCCTCAGATTTCCATGTCCCCGCAATTTTCGCGGAAGTGACGTCAAGAATGAATGGGCGTCAGTTCCGGCGCGAGCGCACCACATAATGACGTCACATCCGAATATAATTTAGCGGGTTTCAAATATTACGGGTAGTGTTTGTGGTGGAGGTATTCCGGATGTTTAGCTATCGTGATCCTTTGTGATGGTTTGTGATCACGCAAAGGTCACGTGTCGGCCATTTACAGTAAAAGGTTCCGGAATCTGTTATAGAGCTATAATGAACTGATTATTGAAATCTATTATTTTGGCAAAATAATCTACATAAAACATTTACGCGTTTGCTGTGTGTGTTTGCCAAGTTACTCTATACCGACTTGGTTTACATTCGATTTAACAACTTTTTACGGCAGAAGAACTGCGTTGCGAGACTTGTGCATTTTTGTACAGTTATGTTTTTGACGGGATCACACTTTTCGTAACGCTTTTCACGCAATCACCAGCTTACTCCCCAAGTCAAGCGTGCGTAAAGCAGATTTACTTAAAAAAAAGTAGTGCAACTTTACCCGTCTGTCTGTTATTTTATACCCATCAAATAGTATATTTATTTATACAGTTTCAAAATGTATCTTGCACAACTGTCGGTATTGATCAGATGTTGTAATAAGATGAACATGTCGGCAAACAAGCTTACGCCCGCTAGTTCATTACACGACAGTTTAAGATGTTAAATAAACACGCGGTGTAACTATTGAATAACTGGATGGTTTTATGCAATATTGCAACATTCATTTTAGAACAATATAAAATACCACCTCCGCGCTATAAAAATCAGAGTTGTACAATTCAATTTAATTTTAATTTAAAATAAAAACAAGAAAATTTGGAAAAGCAAACAATTTTCTGTATAAAATGAAACAAACACTTTTATAATAGAATTTAAAAATAAAACTAGTTTTTTTAATTTTTAAGATTCATTAAATTTTTCCAAATTTTACACGTTACGGTTTCATTTTTGAATACCACCATTCTAAGCCCCCGTAGATTAAGAACGCTAATCAGTAGGGTGCAAACTACCCTTGCAACACCCCATACTTGAGCGGGGGCGAAGTGTTAAAAACACAATAAGATATAATACACGCCACCTAAAAATAAATTTATAATAATAAATTGTTCAATACTGCACTCTACCATCCAAAATATAAGGACGGGTGTACATTTATCTTTTGGTAAAAGTAATTTTGTAATTTCAAGTATAATAATTCGCGACGCCTTCAAACTGTCATATCAGTCATATAAAATATATGTTTTGAATTGTGATATTACATGTGACGCTTAAAATGGGGTCCGTTTTGTTCGTTTTTTATTACATTTTTAAACTCCAATAAATATTCATGAGTCCTAAGTGTTAATAGTTAACTGTTTTAAATGTTAATTTTGCTTGGATTTGTTTAAACTTCTGTTTGCTGAATAATGAGCATGTGCATAATTTTATTTATTTATTTATTCAATAAAAAGTTACATAACGTTTTGTTGTGAGTATCCAAAAACCTATTAAGTTTGTCCAGGACACTGTGTTCTCGTTATACATAAAAGAAGGTAACATACATTAATAATAGAACCAAGAAAATAACGAGGTAGTTACCTATCAAAAACATACAGGTAAAAACGCGATCAGCGAATGTTATTAATAATGATCTTTTTGGATTCCCTATTATCTACAGTGCTTAGAAATCAGTCAGTTTATGTTTTAAAATATTGTAAAACTAGCAGTGCCCTCGCGGCCTTGCCCCCGTAGTGATGGTTTATGATGATGATGATGAAAAGTAGCCAATAACCTTCCTCCAGAGTTTAGCTATCAAATGCAGAAATAATTTTTCAAATCAGACTGGTAGTTCCTGAGATTAGCGCGTTCAAACAAACAACCTCTTCCGCTTTAAGTACAGTCAGCGTCATCAATCGGTATCCCCCTATTGATTTTAACAAGGACCCTTTTCATTTCAACTTTGGATTTCAGTCGGATTTGCTAGTATAGGAACTCGAGCGAAATTAGATAAGTATACTAGCAAATCCGACTGAAATCCAAAGTTGAAATGAAAAGGGTCCTTGTTAAAATCAATAGGGTGATACCGATTGATGACGCTGACTGTACCTAGTACCTATAGATATAGATGGATATAGATAACAATTTCTCTGCTAACTAATATTGAAGCCGGTAGAAGAAAATGTAAGAATCTTTTAAAAAAAAAATCTCTTTTACGAGTATGATGGTATAAAATGTTTAAAGATATTTTGAGAGAATATAAGTACTATTATTTAATATCTTCACGTTCTCACAAAGTTACACAGCAGAATACCCACAAAATACTCTTAACTGGAGAATTCAAAATATTCAGTGCGATTATTATTTAAATTCGCCATGCCGATGTCAGGATGCGTCGGCCGATTTGAATGACAATACGACGGAGGGTGTGTCGGACTTTAAAATTTTATGTAAGGGACCATAATATATCTTTGTGATGTTTTGGTGGGATATGGTTTTTGAAGGGAAAATGAGAATTGTTTAGGTACAAAGTCGCTAGTACATTATGTACAATAATTGGGCGATCGAGCTCCGCTCCGGTGAAAATAGAGAAAAATAATTTTCACAGATATGAGACCCAGCTAGATCGATTTTTCGCCCCCGTATATTGCATAACTAGCTGCTTCCCGCGGCTTCGCTCGCGTGGTACCCGGAGAAAAAGTAGACTATATCCTATTCCCGGTTATTATAATAAATAAATAAAATAAATATTGCTGGACATTTCACACAGCATCATGTAGTCCCAAGCTAAGCAGAGCTTGTGTTATGGCAACCACATGACTGATATACTACTTATAAGGTGGAGTGCCGTAATTGCAACTAAAAAAAGTGGAGTCCTAACTTCATCGCTTGATAATTCTATATTTTGTATCAGAAATGTATTTTTTGAAAGATCTGTTCTGTAGTAAATTTTATGTAGATTTATATCATTGTTATGAATAAAGTAAAGCGATAAAGAATAAAATTCTATTGCATAAATTCATGACAGAGGGAGCAATAGTTGCAATTACCCGTTTTTGCGGGTAATTGCAACTACTTGTTTTTACTTCTTATTTTTCTATGGCGCTTACTACTGGAAAATACAGAACACATGCCTTGAATATCGTTCTTTCGATTCATATAGCTATGCCCTTGCTACTAATGTCAAATTTTGCGCGAAAACACTTCGCATTTATAATATTAGTGTGATTTAATTTTGCTTATTTTATAGAAAAAATTCGCACTTTTTTCTCGCGCGTATTGTCCTGCACTTTTCACGTATTCTTGCAAATACGAGTGACCGGTAATACTTTTAAATATCACAGTATGCATTTCAGATCGTCAGTTCCGATATGCGTGTAATAGATGACGTCCGTCGGCGCCCCGGACCCGCTTCCGTTTCGTCACGTGCTTGCAAATGCTTCAATACTTTAATTTTAAAGTTAAATTTTTAAAAGGGCATGCTAGATGCTAGGCTAAATCAATCTTCGTGTTTTTCGATTATCAGTGTTTTGGGAATTTTATTTTAATTTCTTTGTTTTGAAAACCGATTGGTGAAAATCTTTAAAGAATATTTTTTGAAAAAATGAGTAGGTACCTAAGTGTTGTCAGTTTGTAAGGTCTACCAGCAAACGCCCGCGGCTTGGCTCACATGGTACCTAACCAGATAAAAAGTAGGCTAAGTATTTGTTATTCCAGGTCATAAACTATGTAAGTATATTCCAAGTTTCAACCAAATCCGATCAGTAGTTTTTGCGTGATTGAGAAACAAACATCCAAACATCTATACATTATAATATTAAAATCTATAAAACAGTATGATATTTATGAATGACCGAAGATTTTAGGCCGCCTGAAGGCCTCCGTCATGGCTTAGCGACCTATAAAACTGGAACATACTATTTAACGTGCCCTCTAGAGCTCCGAAGCGCTCAAATTTTAATGCCACTTTCGGTCACCCATCCCAATTGTGGGCGTTCAGAAAATTCGCTTAACTTCAACAATCTATCAAGAACTAAGCAAGCTACGCCACGAGCTCTTCCCATTTACAGTACCCTGTATTTTTCCTTTTAAAAACAGTTATCCCAAAGCACTTCCCTGCACTAATCACAGCGCTGTCTGAACCGTTGTAATACCACAAAAACCGTAAGATTAATCTATAAGAAAAAATGAACACGAAATCTTTCATTTCCTACAGTCGGATGAATGGGAGAATAGGAATAAAACCGGGATGGGATTGAAAGTCAGTGGAGCGGATGACGCCGGGCGATGAGCATTGTATTTCTGCTTGCCCTTATTACGGCGCAGATGGGCTATTGATAAACCAGGTCAGCTAGGCAATGGCGTTAATTTGTTACAATCAAGCTCTATTAACGTATTCTAACATAACCTAAGTTTTATTAAAAATATTTGATACAAAAAGGTAACAAACTCAACACCACACTACCTAATTTTGCTGTAGAATTGTCATTTGAATTTGGTAATGATTTATCCATAATAATATTTTGGAGAAAAATGTTGACATATTTTTATTCCCATTTGTCCCCTCGTGGGGACATGATAAGGTGACAGACAGGAATAACCTATTCCATCATGCAAGATTATATTTTATTCTCAGCTTTGATTTGTAAAAAATGTGATCTGTTGACGTAGGTTCGAACGTATTAAATCAGTCACAATTTTATTCAAATTAGTAAAAAAGTACCTCTTCACTAACATCATTATTTCTTCACGCTACTTCACATTACTCAAATTCTATTTAATTGGTAAAGTTTGAAAAAAGTAAAAAAATCAAGGCGAAAAATTTTTAACAAATGCACTTCACACATTTTGTTCTTTATTGTTTTGCAGCATATTTTAATTGCAATGCCCACCCTCAAATTAGTAATCGATCGATATTATAATCCGATTGCATCACAATACAATTTTATATAACTTTATTATGCAAATATATAAAAGCATTGAGTGACTGACTGACTGTGACTGATATTATACCTACATGCATCGAGCGAGCATTGCACGCCTAGAAACGTAAAATGGTGTAAGTAGTGTGTATTTTGGTTACTTATAAAGATTTAAATATTAGTATTTAAACATTAGTTTTGTTTATAATCTGAAAAAAATATCATGAAACTATTAGCAAAAGATCAATATTATTTTCATGCATAAGCACTGAGACTCTTTCTCTGAACTATAGGTATAAGATAACATCCCTAATTGCAAATCACAAAAGTCACGAAATTCAACTGAAACTGAAACCACGTTATTATCTTTTATCATAAAAGTAAACTATTCATGGTCATGACCCCTCACAAATCCTTGAGAAACCTCTAACATCCAGCAAAAAAATAGGTAGGTACGCACTACCAAAACTAGTGACCTCCCCCCAAATCGAAGTCTGCATCCGCCAGTGGTCTCATATAAAATCTTCTCGAGCAAAACCACGTATTCTACCTAGTTCAGTGTAAGGGCTTACTGGCGTGCGTAACGAAGTGTGTGCACAAATCGTATCAGTGCAGCCAGTGGGCACACATCTGTGTCGGGCTTAGCATTACTGCACGCCCTAATGTGGATCGTTATGGAAATGACATGTGGAAAAGTTAACTGAAAAAAATGGAGTAAAAAACATTTTTTGCCACAATTAACCTAATTTGGAGTGTTTCTTGCGTTGGTTGACGAAAAAACCATGCGCTCATCCAAATTGTGACCAGCCCCCGAATTCTTCTAGATGACGTCAATCATTCCGCTGCCTTTGGTTCGATCTCATAAATGTCAGCCATTTGGTGAATGGTAGAATAGCTTTTCAAAAATTTGTTTTGCCAAAGTCCAAACCTTGGCTAAAGCCTCACCACAACTGAGTCGTTTGTCATTAGTAAAATAGGAAACAGTCGAAAATATAAGGTTTAGTTGAGGTTTTGCTTGAGGTTGATAAAAAGTTCGGTACTAGAATTGACACCCAGACCATTGCTTAACTTCATCAAGTTTTCATCTCATCATCACCTTTAGATTAGACCATCTCTAGACCATTTGGCATTCCTGGATTAAACTAGGTACTAGTCAGCATTTCAGACTAGTGGAAATGCTGTAGCTGGGAACAAAATCATTAGATTGATTTCATGAGCTGGTATTCTAAAATCGCACAACTTGAATCGAAAATAAAGTAATAGTCGCTTGATATTTGTAAGTATGATTCACGGAATACGAGCCTAATGCCCGGGTTACACGAGGCTAGTTTTTCAAGCTAGGATAGCAAGCTAGTGTTTTACTAGCTTCGTGTAGACACAACTAGCTTCATTTCTAAGCTAGTACACGAAGCTAGAAGTACTAGCTTGCTAGCTTACTAACACTAGCTTGCTATCCTAGCTTGAAAAACTAGCCTCGTGTAACCCGGGCATTAGAGCTTAATTTGGCATAAGAACATTAACAATAAATACTGCATGTAAACGAATTTAGCGTATATAATTTAACGACTCTCAAAACCCAATTATTTCTCTAAAGTTTTGTGTTTTTCGGAACAAAAACCAATACAAGCCTGAAGTACCTAATTATCCGACGACCCATCACAACGCATCCCTTTCAAACTCACGGCAAGACAGCCATTACCCTAAAAAGAGGCCTTTCGGAATTCCTTGCAAAATCCATGCGAAACTCTGCAAACTTTACAGATTCCCCTTTCTTACCAATGCCATCTGCATAGCAATCTTGAAAATGCATTTTCCAGAGGGGCGTGGTTTCTATCAGCCAATGTGCAGTCACCCGATATATAGCCCAACCATCTCACCTAGACCCTCCGCTCAAATCTCTATCTACATAAAATCGTGCAACTGGAACCATTCGCTAGGATTTCCAGAGGTCCACGAACGCTGGTTTTGACTCAAACTCCGCCCATCGGCGCGCTCCGATGAATTTCCCAGTGTGCTAGAGCGGAACAGCTATACAAATTAGAGCAGCACAGTTGCTACTTTTCTTAAAGATAGTTGGCAGATTACATAAGATGACATCGTATATAAAGAATCGCTAACAATGTGTTGTTATGTAAATCAGATTGTTATTTACGACATCCTAGAAATTGATGTCACATTGTTGAAATATGTTGTAAGTTTATCGTAACGAGAATGAAATCAGGGTGAAATTTTCATGAAATTGGCTCGTTTCGGTCGCAATAATATAAAAATACAGTGTTTGTCTACAAAGGTTTTAGTAAATAGTAGACTTTTTGTCTCGTTCTTTATTATGTTAGTTAGTTCGAATGAGCAAGTTTCCAACTCTGGTGACGGAGTTTTTATTATTTTCTACAAATAAACTATAAATTGTGTTCAGTCATTTCCATAATGTTACAGTCTGGCAGTCCACTTAACCTTTATTCACTTTTTACTGTCAAATATCCACAGCTTCAGTCTTCTCTACAAATTGAAAAATATCCAAAAATTTTCTACTATGTTCAGAATATCCCCAAAGTTTAGGTATAAAATTCAAAACAATACGGTTTATGAGGGTTCAAATCTCCATACAGCCCCTAACTGCTTAGGGGGAGTTGGGGTAACTGCGGCTATAACCGTAATTCACCCGCGTCATAAAAACTAAGAAACACTGCGCTCGTATCTAAAGAAGTTTCAAGACTGCCTAAACTCTTAAATTCTTATTTAAACTATACTTATGGTTTCACTCGCTTGGTACATACTCGGTTAAAACGTAGCCAGTGTAATGACTAAGTAAATTCATTCAAGTTTAATGCAGATCGGTTCAAGTGATTGTACTGCAAAAGTTTAAGATAAGATTAACTTAAAATACAAACATCTACAACAACTTGCAATAATAAAAAAGTTACAATAAAGTTATGTACCTTAATATGTGTTTCAATGGACACTTTCTTTATCAACCTAAACAATTTATTAAAATACGGTCTTTAATGTGTAAAGAAAAACAAGCAGTAATTTAATAACATGATTACATTTTCACAGACAATGCTATCAAAGTATTTACAAATTTTCCCTAAATACGAAAACCATTTAAATCTATCATCCGCATTCCAATAAATCGGCCACCCCCGGCATTATAAAATAGTTGGGAATCACCTAATCTCCCCGCAGCCCCACATGCAAATCGGACATCACCCTCCCACCCTTCACGTTATAAAGAACGCAAGACGAATTTATTTTCAGAATAGTTTTGAATTAAGTTCAGTAGTTTTTTACCCTCACATGACGAGTATCTTCAGTCAAAAAACAAGTGAGTATAACCACGAATTTGTTATGAAGAATATGAAGTATAATAAGAAGGAAACATTCTTTAAGACCTTGCTAAATAGCCAGGTTGTTATAAAATAGACAATAACCCTGTTATTGATAATGGGGCTTATAGGTCGTACCTATATGACAAGCCAACTCCGCACCAGTATTGCACCGTTGTAGACTGGTGGTACAAGGATGGACGCTGCGTGGTCAACGAGTGGCCCACTAGCCGTCCGCGCGTTGACGGCTTGCGATGAGGCGATCCGGGCCCCAACTCCTCTATTTTCTTTTTTTCGGTCGGACTTTTATGTTGACTGGTCTTGTGTCGACCTTTGCAACGTCACCGGACTATAACAACTCTATTTTACAACGTCAACCATTCAAGTATCATTGACGCTGCGTTTTGTTTAGGCATGATGACTAATTTTCAAAATCTCTTCTATGATATTCAGAAGTATCTAATAAGTCTAAAATATATCATATTTCTGTAGAAAATTAAGGTTTTTGTGCAATAAAAGTACATTTAAATTTTAATTTTCAAATTCACGCCAAAACGCTCGCCGGTGTCATGGCGTCTGTTTTACGTCACGGGTCGGTATATCAACCAGTGATGCCTACATAGCTACTATAGAAACAAAATGACATTTACCGCGACGTGACGTAATTCGCTCTGATGGGTGTTTTAGCTATCATGGCGGATTGTTGTATTTTGTAGATTTATTTTAACAAATAAATTATTAATCTCGACATTAATAAGAGAATAAATACATTTTTCAAAATCTTTGAATCCTATTTCATTAGATCAGATAAATATTTTGGCGATACTTGATTACTGTCATCATGCCTATTCGCAAAACATCATTGGTAGTTTGTTTGAAAACCACATCACAACAGAGTAACCTAACCTCATTGGTTAGGTAGATTAAGAAACAAAACGAATTAGTTGACGTTTTGTTTCGGTTCATAAAAGTTTTTTTAGTAGAACCAGCCTACAGCCTATAGTCGTATTGCTCATTATACGGACTAAAAATATATGAAAAATGTCATTTTTTCCTTCAATTTTAGTCCGATTTTAGTCCGTATAATGAGCAATACGACTATACGGCCACTACGGAGTTATGAACGCCGCGTGGTGAACCAAGGTAAGCGAGTGGCCCATCACAGTGGATAAATCGTTTTCATTTGACAGTAGAATATGAATAATACAGTTAGGTAAAAAAAAATATATGATCACGACTGTATTCCCAAGGTGTGATAAACATATTCTTTCAGATCTTTAGGTATTTTTTTCAGATCCTTTGAAGATGTCTAAGGGGATAGTCTGAGGTATGTCCAAACGCATTTGGTACATGCCCACATTTTGCAGAAGTTAACATTCCATACGTGACAGGTTGCAAGCTTATCGACGCTATTAGAAAGCTAACTGGTTTTCTCACGATGTTTTCCTTTACAGTTTAGAGTTACGGTAACGTTTACATTATAAATCATTTGCCGCAAGATACCCGTCGTTGGAAGCTTTGAAGAGGATGGCCGCCATGTTCTTCAAAATTTGCTGACTTGACAAAGACTTTTCCATGAAGCTTTTTACCATGGATTTTTATTTTAATATTAAAACGCTAACATTACAGTTCGTTATAAATAAAGATCGCATACGAAATCTAAAGATATTGAGTTAGAAACTCTTGAAACCCATATAAGCAAATCTAATTACACTCATCATCAGAAATAATTTACTGTGCTGGTTCTCAGCAACTGAATAGGCCTAGGTACATCCAAATCGATTACAGTAATAGAGGTACAGTTGCACTGCATTGTTCGCGAGCTGAATGCGAACTCATTACCGGTAATGGTGGCTGCTATTTTGTGCACGCCTGTACTTGTGTCTATTCGAAACTATCAGCTAAGTAAGGTATTATGCGAGATGCGTATACAGAGCCGATAGTATGTTTTTTAATCGGTCGTGAATTCGAATCTCAAACGTTCACTATCAGTTTGTCTCTGAAGACACGAAAAATTTAATTTTCAATTCATTGAAATTTTTGGGTTGTTTATTATAATAAATCGTCCTCAAGACTTCAACAAGATCCCCAAGTGTGAGGTTCACGCTATCATATAAAAATTATCTAACTTTAAGATGTATCTCTGACAACCCATTTAGCTAATTTATAGTCGTATAAAGGGCTTTGGACACTACTTCACTGTTTTTATTGAAATAGAGAACAGTTTTGCCTAGCCTCGTATCAGCCTTAAGGTTATAGCTGACCAGTCACATTCGCACCGCATTGCCTTTTCGGCATTCACTTGTTTTTTCAATTTTGGCTTGCGATGCCGCGATCCGGTGGCATTGCGAAGGAATCCGGCGTCAAAATTGCGCGTTTTTGATGCTGAATCGACTTTCTGCATTCAGCACCCCTATTTTGTAACCCACGGTAAATCGGATTCGTTAAAAGGAATTATTTTTTTACGAACAACATTAAACTTTACACAACAAACATGTCTAAGTATCACTTTTTTCAACCATCTTCTACCAATTCAAATTCATCGTAAAAAACAATTTTTGTTTGAACGAATCCGAGTTAGCGACTTACCGTGTGTTACAAAATAGGGGTGTAGATGCTGTATCAGTATCACGTGTTTTAGCAACTGCTGCGATCGCCGATCGCTGCGTTTGGCGTTTTTTAAGTGCGGTGTGGAATGTTGTTCGCTGCATTTTGCTTCTGAAAAGCGACTAAATCACCGATCGATGCTATAAGATGTCTACTAGAGCGTTACCAACACCTATCTGTACTAGCTAATCAAAATCAGGCTGAAGCATCGAAAAGCAAACATCTACATACATGTAAGGCGCGTGCACGGCTAACCGCACTAAATCTGACGGTGCGAGTGGATCAGCCATTACTGCTTATGACTTCGCCGCGGCACTACCTCGCACGCCGAGGGTTGCCAAAGCTTAGCATCATTGAAAACTGAAGATGTTTTTTGTTGACTTGAAACATTAGTCATGAGTACCTATGTAATGAGAGGCAATGAGGCGACAAATATAATAAGTAAGTATATTTGTCATATTATTATGTTTATTATATTTAGGTAAGTAAATTATTATATTTATTTTTATTAATATATTTGACATTTTATGTAATGATCGTAGCTAATGGGAATCTGTGATCTTTGTCCATGGGGAGGAGGCGTATGTGTGAATATCTAACCGTTAGTATTTTTTCATTTTTCGCGTTGCGGGTGCGGAGTTGACAAGTTACCTACAACCTAGATTGTAACGATCGTTCAATAGCGGCCTTTACACGATAGAGATTATCCCACGGATCCGGACTGTAAAGATATCTGTAAAGATATCTTTAAAGATAACTGCGGATAAAACTAGCGGCCTTTAAACGCTAAAGATTTTCCCACGGATCCGGACTGTAAAGATATCTGTAAAGATATCTTTATATATATATCTGTATATATATATCTTTATATATATATATCTTTATATATATATATCTTTATATATATCTGTAAAGATATCTTTAAAGATATCTGTACAGATAACCGCAGATTTTGGACTGGCGCGTGGAACGGTATAAATTTACAAAGTTTTTTTCTTGATTCTTGAATTTTGAACCTTGAATCTGATAGCCCCTCCAGACTCTCGAGAGAAAGCTCGGCGAGAAGTCTTGCCGAGACTTCTCGAAGAACAAACAAGCTATCCACACTCTCAATTTTTCTCCGTCGTGATGTTTGAAATCCTTTGTCTCGGCCAAAAATACCGACACCGATCGGAGAACAGGCGAGCCAGAGAACGAGAAGGCGAGAAGCTCCTCACACTCACGCTTCTCGGGTGTTCTCGGGGGTTCTCGCAGAGAGTCTGGAGGCCCTATCAAATTTTGAATCTTGAATCTTTGAAGTGACAGCTGTCAAACTTCAAATGGCCATATCGCGGGAACTACTCGTCCTAGACTCCCCGTTCTCAGTTCAAATGAAAGCTATGACCAAGATCTTCATTTGAAGTGACAGCTGTCAAACTTCAAATGGCCATATCGCGGGAACTACTCGTCCTAGACTTCCCGTTCTCAGTTCAAATGAAAGCTATGACCAAGATCTTCATTTCAAGTGACAGCTGTCAAACTTCAAACCGCCATATCTTGGGAACTACTCGTCCTAGACTCCCCGTTCTCAGTTCAAATGAAAGCTATGACCAAGATCTACATTTTCAATAACAGCTGTCAAAATGACATCTGTCATCTGAAATGTAGATCTTGGTCATAGCTTTCATTTGAACTGGGAACGGGGAGTCTAGGACGAGTAGTTTCCGAGATATGGCGGTTTGAAGTTTGACAGCTGTCACTTCAAATGAAGATCTTGGTCATAGCTTTCATTTGAACTGGGAACGGGGAGTCTAGGACGAGTAGTTTCCGAGATATGGCGGTTTGAAGTTTGACAGCTGTCACTTCAAATGAAGATCTTGGTCATAGCTTTCATTTGAACTGAGAACGGGGAGTCTAGGACGAGTAGTTCCCGAGATATGGTCATTTGAAGTTTGACAGCTGTCACTTCAAAGATTCAAGATTCAAAAGTTCAGATTCAAGGTTCAAAATTCAAGAATCAAGGATCGAAATCCAGTATCGAAATCCAAGATCAAATCCAAGGATCGAAATCAAGGATCGAAATCAAAATCGAAATCAAAATCAAGGATCGAATTCAAGGATCGAAACCATGGATCGAAATCAAGCGCTGATTTTGTCGAGTGCGATAAAGTAAAAATATCCTGAAATTTAAATGACATGGGCACATTGGGCACACTACTAATCCAACAACGAGTGTGAAAGAGACAAAGCTACCAAGAAAGCCTCTCAACAAGACCAACAATCCTTATAACCAAGATTAAATGATAATAGATCGTTGTGTGGACTGTACAGATATCTGTAAAGATATCCGCGGATAAAACTAGCGGCCTTTAAACGGTAGAGTTTTTAGCACGGATCTGGACTGTACAGATATCTGTAAAGATATCTTTACAGATATCCGCGGATAAAACTGTCAAAGGTTGGAATGGCAGAGATCGGTCCGCGGGAAAATCCGCAGGCCGATCTCTGCGTGTAAATGCTGATAATATGTGTCTATGAAAAAAAACCCCAAGGCGCTATAAATAGACATTCTCAATATTTAGGCATTCAAGATCTAGTAAATAATTATTTGAATTAAATAATCTAGACACATGTTAAGAATACCTACTCTTTGTATCATCCTTTCGTAAATTGCAAATAAACGAATTATTATTATTTATTTTATTTTATCTTATAAATGTGTAGTTGTCTATAGGACTCGTCCAAATATTTGGTATACCTACCTATGCTCATTATTTTGCAGAAGTTAGGATTCCATACATGACAGGTTTCATATAAACCAGTTGCTACTTTACTACTACTCTCGTCGCGATGTTTTCCTTCGTTTCAGCTCCTGTTAATGCATACTAAGCGCTTACCAACGAACACTTTATAATTTTTGGCTTTTACTGAAAAATAACAACAGTCAGCACCATAATATTGTAGTTCGCCAGCCCTGTAGAGTTGTTGCATCAATGCACTCGGCATGCAGCAACACAGGCACAGGTACCTACAGCGTGACGGGAACATCGCTCGTCTCGGCCCGCTGATTGGATTTATGCTGACGACTGTACCGTGATGTTGGCACAATATGCACCCTGAATTGAGCGCTCAAATTCAAGATTAGAAATGCTGGGCTTAGACTGGACATGTATGTATTATATACTAAGGTTTTATGGAGTAATTCTACTAATATTATAAAGGCGAAAGTCCGTGCGTGTGTGTGTGTGTGTGTGAATGTTTGCTACCACGTATCTCTGTAACTGCTTAACCGATTTTGATGAAATTTGGAATGTAGATAGTTTAGGTTCCGGAATAACACATAAGCTTATCCCGAAAAAATGTATGGTTCCTGTGGGAGAAAAAAAGAAGTCCACGCGGGCGAAGCCTTTATCAACATTTTTATCACCCTTCAAATTATGTTCAAAAAACTATTGAAAAGCCAGTTCAAAATAATTCAGATGATTAAAACCAGCTAACTAACAATAAGACAAAAAATGTTTGGTAAAAATAATAACCTCTTGTTCATATTAAGTAAGTTCAAAATTTATCTTACGGGATTCCTAAGGCTATTAAATTTTTTGCCATCTCTTTTCATTCTTACAAGAGTGATGGTAACAAAAAACTAAATTACAGCCTTGCTACAAACGGCCATACCTATAATTGCCTCTCAACTTAAACATTGTTTAAACACGGCTTAAGATTAGCCCAGTTTCTGTTTGTCAACATTAACACAAAAGGATGGCATTATTTTAAACGGTGATTAACTTTTTACAGAAGTTGAGAGGAGTTTATAAATGAAAAAAGTTTATTTAAAATCTGGCAAAAACGGGTAGAAACGGCAACTAAATTTCATTACAATGGAAACCCTTTCTCTACTATTCTATGGTAAAGTACAGGTTTCTTGTCTATGGTGCAGGTACCGAAGACGCCAGTCAGAAGTAATAATTTCCTTTTAGAAGAGAATTTATCTATTTTGCGTGCACAGTGGCGCCCCCATTTATGTCTATTATTTTTTGCCAGACTATACTTGTCTTTCAAAACAAATTAGCTGAGAAGCCGCTCCCATATTTCCCTATTCGCGCACGTTTTCGCATAACGATTAATTAAGCACATTACATCCTCGTATGGCGTCGCCAATAAAAATATCATCAAAGCAGTGTCAACAAAGGCATCATAGGCCTAATTGGCGTGAAGTGCGCAATGGGTGATCACCTGCCGGCCACGCAGCATTGAACATTGACCATCCGACGGAAAATCGGAAGTGGAAGGCAAAAATAGTACCAACGTTTCGGGAAAATAGAGTAAGAGAGTTTACATGCTACATTTTTACATAATATAAACTCTCAGGCAACATTAGGATAAGTTACAAGATATAACTTTTGAAACTATCATGGTTACGAACATATATTATGTTATCAATGGGATAGTTACCACGAAATATCGGGAAGCAAGGAAACTCAATAATCATGGTAATTATCCTGTTGATAATAATATCTAAGTTACAAGATGTTATTTTACTTAATCTACGGCCCATAGAAATAAATACCTTAAAACTAACATACATATTTTGTAAATAACACTACTTACACTAATTGTCACGTATTATCTGTACGCAATAACGGGGTGTCTCATAATGTTGCCATAATTGTTGTGTGTCATAATGATGCCACACAAGAAGGTTACTTTTTTTTGAAAAAGGAGAGCTATTTATAATGAGCATGGACTTAGTATCTCCCCAGTATAGATATATACTACCGGTTAGCATGCCGTCGAAAGGGACAAAAAATGAAGTGGAAATTCATTGTGTCGTAGCACATAATTCGGAAACCGAAGAAAAAGGCGGTACGCGGTAAGGGACAAAAAATATTGCACTTCTTTCTTTTTTTCACAAGAATATAGTAAAATATATCCTTCTTTGTTTTATGTGAGCGAGAAGGCACGTGTCCAGTCCAGCAGTATATATATAGCTTTAGACCACCAACGCTAGGTCTATGATAATGAGTTTCTATGCTGGTAAATTTTTACCACATCACAAGATCTTTGTTAAGTGGGTGATCGACGTACGAGCCTATACCGCGGTTTTAAAGAACGTCGGTTTTACTCGCGGCTCGTTGGTGCTGATCGACTAGCGAGTAAAACCGTCGTATTGTAGTCGAATTGAGGTTTTTAATTTTGAATTTGATGGAGCTGAGTAAAAAATGAAGCAAACATGATGAGCCAGGTTCGCCAACTCACAAAACCGCGGTATTGCAATGATACACCGGTGAGCTTTACCGACGAGCCATAAGAATGCGGTTTTACTCGCCCGTCGATCAGGGCCTTTACGTTTTTCCGAAAAGGTAGAGATAAGTTTATCAATGTAAAACACGTTATTTTTGTGTTTACAACAGTCTTTCTATACTTAGTTTACAGCAAAGACTTCTAGAGGTTTTTTTTATTTAACTCATCAGTGTTTTTGATATAGTTTTTAGGAATAATCTCTACTTTTGATAGCCGGAAAATATGAGTAAGTACAGAAATAGAAAAGAGATCCTTGTGTCTCCCAAAGAAGATAAGAAGTACCTATGAGAGATATTGTCTCAGATTTAGTCAAACCTATATTCAAATCAAACCGATATTCAAATTATTTTCCTAAAACACCAAACCAAAACGTTTTGAAGTCAAACTGAAATAATTAACTACATTAACCATTCACATTCGCAATTAATGCTACATTTTCAATGACCACGGGCAAAACAATTAATTACCCTATCCGCTGTTCCAATGAGTGACGCTCCAACATCTAATCAAACACTCCTGACAAATCCATGTGTGACACGATCCACACAACTAGAAAACTGCTATTAATAACACGAGCTGTTCCAATCTTTGTCAGAGTCGACTCTAGCCATTGGCGCGTAGCTTGAAAGCCTGATGCATGTATAAAAGCACCTAGTGTGAAAACGCAATTAGATGCTGAGCATTTTCGACTGTACAGATTGAGAGATAAGGTTGATATTTGAATATGTGGATTGAAATATAAGGTGAATGCATAGGTCGTGCTCCTGTGCTTGACAATAATGCATGGCTGGGCTAATGTTTGCTTTGTATCAAGCTACACTAGTTATTCCGCCGCGGCCCGCTCCGGGCGTGAATGTATAATTTGTGCCGGACTAGAGAATAGCCAATTAAAGAGGCTCATGCATTTTGTATGTTGTAATTTGGTTGTTTTGTTATCAAATTGCGTCTGAATTTGATTTGTTGGTTTATTAATACAACTGTGAATTGCTAATAGAATATTATGTCATTTAACTTGGTATTCTAATGCAGAAGGCGGTTGTTTTGATTTTCGTTGTTTAATGTCTGTGATTGTATGCTGGATTTTAATTAAATAAGTATTTTTAAGTATGTTCAATTTTCGAGTTACTTTACTTGAATGAAAAAACTTACGATCTACCCTGAGACTAAATTTCCGTTCAGTTCTTCACATATTTTGTGAACACACATAATAGCGGAGCTGAACACGCCGAAAAAATCGACCGAAATTAATTTTAGATTTTTAAACCTCGCACACCTGCCAGATTCGGACGAATCGGAGGGTTCGACGCATTTTCATACGATTTCATATAAAGAATTCTAAAATTAGTTTTGGTCGATTCGTTCGGCGCGTTCGGATCCGATAGGTATGCATTCACCTTTAAAATTAATTAATGACATCTAAAGAGTAGTCAGAAGCAATCCACATATACATACTTAAGTACATAAAACATAATCGTGACTGTATGCCCAAGGCGCGATAGACATTACCTCAGATTGTTAGGCATTCAAGATCCTTTGATGATTTCTAAGGAAGTAGTCAGAGGTAGGTACTTTTTGCAAGTAGTTAGTCCACGTAAGTAATATAGCTTGTTGCCGTCACTAAAACTTTTTAAAGTGAAACGTAGTCCAAATATATCTGTACTAGTTGTCGCCCGCGGCTTCGCCCGCGGAAATTTGATTTTTTCCGAGATAAAAAGTAGCCTATTGTTTAAGGTTCAATCTATCTATAAAAGTACCAAAATTCATCAAAATTGGTTCAGTGGTTTAGGCGTGAAGGTAACAGACAGACAGTCAGAGTTACTTTTGCATTTATAATATTAGTATGGAAGTATGGATTCTATATCGTTTTGCAAGTACCTACATGAAAATTAATTTCATTGGTTGCAATCAATAAATATTTTCAATGATTAATATCATTAATATGATTGATATCTATACTTCTATATACGAGTACCTACTAATTATATAAATCGGAAGAGTTTTTTTGTTTTACCGCGCTAATATCAAGAACTACCAGTCCGATTCGAAAAATTATTTCTGCATTTGATAGCTAAACTCTTAAGAAAGGTACTTATAGGTAGGTACTATAGGCTACTTTTCATCATCATCATCATCACGATATACCATCACTACGGGGGCAACGCCGCGAGTGCGCTGCTAGTATGTAGGTACCTAATACTCGTATATATAATATTTTCAATAATTAATATAATTTTAAATATTTATTGATTGTAATCAATGAAAATAATTTTCATAAAGGCAATCATTAATAAATAACAGCATTTTTTTGTGCTGCCAGCTTGTTATTTGTTCATTAACCAGATGCATCGAATGTATCAGCGTGTCTAATTGGATTCGGATTAAGTACTAATGGTCATCGAGTCTAGTGGTTCTCGCAGATTAGTTCTCTGTGGTTGGTACCTACACAAGTACATATACCTACCTAATACTCGTGTCTGCATCATAAGTGTAATTAGTAAATTGGCAGTATAGATTATAAATGAGTATAACTAATTGTATTAGGGCCTTACTATGAACTCTTAGAGCAATGAAAGTCAGATTACTCTGATTCCGTACTTGGATAAGACTAAGGTTAGGTTAAAGTAGGCCTAACGCAGGCCTAAGTTCATCTTGTTTTAATCTTAACGCAGGAATGTTTTGGTGTCGTCATCGTTGAGTGTAAAGTGTCAAGTCATGTCCTGACATGACTTGCGCAGTCCTGCATTAGGACTGCAGCAGGACTGCGGCAGTAATAAAATAAGATTGTTTTCGTTCGAATCCAAACAAGGTGGAAAGAATCCTGCGTTAGGAATGTTGAAACAAGCCTAACGCAGGGGTGTTTTCACCTTGTTTTGACATTGCTCTAGGAATTGGTGGTACGCCTCCTGAAATCATTAATTTAACCTGATTAATCACAACGTAATTGATTTTGTGATGATGATTAATCACACTAAAATTATAAATGCGAAAGTTTGGATGTTTGGATGTTTGTTCCTCTATAACTGGACAACCACTGAACCGATTAGGTTTTCTAAATATATGTAGATAGAATGACCTGTGGAAGCTAGTTACAAATAAATAGTATCTTAGCCTTGTTTTATCACCGTTTAGAGCGTGTGTTAAATGCGCATATAAATTCGAAACGAAAAATCCATTGATGCACGGCCAGTATTCGAACCCGCGACCTCCGGATGGAGAGTCGAGTCAACCCCTTGGGCAACACGGCTCATACAACAATAACAAAATCAAATAAAACATTTTCCTTCTAACCATGGCCAACCATCAAGTTGAACAAGCTAGCTGAATGTAAAACCCGCACTAAACAGAAGAGCGTGTTGTACTTCGTACTCAAGTGCACACAATGCAGGCACTTGCACACGCACCGTCGGAACACATGTCCGCCAGCCGGCTATAGACCTCATCGATGGATAGAGGTTCAAAGTCGAAGAAAATATTGTTTAAACTAAAACATGTGGCAGGCTCTTGCACACGCACCGTCGGAACACATGTCCGCCAGCCGGCTATAGACCTCATCGATGGATAGAGGTTCAAAGTCGAAGAAAATATTGTTTAAACTAAAACATGGGCAGTGCAGGCTCTTGCACACTTACCAGCGGGACTGTCGGCTGGCCGGCTACAGACTTCTTCGCATAAGAATCTCGAAAGAGAGTTAATAAGCAATAATTTTGTAATAATTTTGGGGAATATGGTGGTATTGTTCCCCAAATGCAGGGTAGGTGGAATCTCTGCTACGGGCCGGCCCATCTGGCCCACTTGCCCGTGGTCTTTCGACCATCCGTTGTTGTTGGTTGGTCGTATATTTGTGTCTATCGCTCCCGAAATTGTTGCTTGCGCGATCTAGAATTATGGTGTTGTGTCGTCATTTTTTCTGAAGCTCGTAGTGCGTAGCATGTCTGTTTATGTATTACATTTCTAGCGACATGTAGATGTCGCTACACTATTTTTAATTAAAAATAAACCATAAGTATATTAAGGATTTGATTCAAACTTTACTTTTTTATAGTCAAAGCGTTTTTTTATAGTCATAGATCAAATACGGACTCAATCTAAATATAGTTTAGAATTTGTAAGTTGCCACTTTGTAAATGTATCCATGGTTCTAAGGTTAGTTTAATTGAAAGAGTACAAGATATTAGAAACAAGATTGCATACGGTCGGCTTTTGCGTAGAAGATTTAAGGCGACCTGTCTAAACCTTCCACTAGCTACGTTTACGGGGTGCAGTTGCCACTTTGTAAATTAATGCAAAGTTAGTTTAATTGAAAGAGTACAAGATATTGGACACAAGATTGCATAGGGTCGGCTTTTGCGTAGAAGATTTCAAGCGACCTGTCTAAACCTTCTACCAGCTAGGTTTACGGGGCGCAGTGATTCATTTCCTAGGCATAGCACGTCGATACGACGTCATGGCCATGCCCCCACAACGGAACAGATATCCAATCTGCGTGCAGGGGATTTCAGGATTTGCATAGGAATATTCGACTTACAAATATCGGCTGTTAGAGCTTCTGAAACTATGGATTGAAATTTGTGCTACGACCGAACCAATTTCCATATACCAAATAGCTTGGTATTTGCCTATAAGTCTTTTGCTTATACAAAATATGCACACTAGTGCTCTCAAATGGCATAGTAAACGAATGAAATGCGTCGAACAGTTTGGAACCTGACTCATAAACTAATACTATACCAAAGATTGAGTTCGAATGTCTAAAGTTCTTAATGAAAACCTAATTCAGAGAAGAACAGCTGCGCTGGTTTATAAATTTCAGGACACAGTTATATTTAGTAATGAGTTCACATTCGTAAGTAAGAAATAAGCAGAGTTTGAACCTCCTTTCTTGCGTCGTAAATATATTTGTTAAGGTTTATTCCTACAAAACTATAAAAAGCATGAAAGATATCTTGATCAATTGAATAAAGTAAATTGGTTTTAAAAAATTTAGGCAGATGTTGTGTATTTTTTGTAAAAAAAATACAATTTTTCCATCCAGCTTTAGAAAATAAAACCAGGTTTGTGTAACATTTTGCTCACCCCGGCGGAGTCACGGTTCCGTGCAAAAGTGTAGCCCTTCCCTTAACTAACCTTGTGAAAAAGGTTAATTCTATGAATAGCTTGCCTATTCCGACTTCAAAAAAAGTAGGAGGTTCTCAATTCATCGGAATCTTTTTTTGTTTGCTTTTTTGTGTATTTTCACCGATTAGGTAGGTACTCAAAGACACCTGGGCCGATTTGGAAAATTATTTTGTGTTTGAAAGAGCATACTTTCCGATTGGTGCCATAAAATTTGGTGAGGATCTGTCAAGGATCATCGGAGTAATCTACTACTCCGAAGATCCTATTTCATTTCTAAATGCACCAGGTCTTAATCATGCTCTACTAAGTATTTTGATTCTATAAAAACTAAATTCACTCAATTTTTATTTTCACTGCAATTCACACACAGAAACACTCATACTGAAATATCGATAGGCACAATCTAAAAATCCTTGCTCTGTTTTCAATTTGTCGAAAAATGCCTGAACGATTTTCGTACTATTTAAATTAAAAAATATAATATTTTGAAAATCCGTACACGATCTCAATGGCGCTCCGCATCACGGAGCAATGTGGTCGGTACGTGAACATTGAAATAGTTTGGACTTTTGCCAGTCGAATACTAGTTTCCACGTAAGGGTTCACTCGCTAGGTATCGTGTAAAATCACATCACACTAATATGATAGATGTGAAAGTTTGGATGGATGGATGGATGTATGTTTGATCCTCTATAATTCGACAACCGCAGAAACGATTTGCCTGAAACTTAAAATATACAAATATAAAATGACCGGGAATAAGACATAAGCTACTTTTTATCCAGGTACCACGCGGGCGAAGCCGCGAGCGGAAGCTAGTATTATAAATGCGAAAGTTTGGATGAATGTATGTTTGTTCCTCTACAACTCATCAACCACCGAGCCGATTTGGCTGTAATTTAAAACAGATAGATAATGACCGGGAATATGACATAAACTACATTTTATCCGGGTATTACGCGAGCGAAGCCGCGGGCGGAAGCTAGTGTACGTATATACGCGATACGTCCCCGATATCACTGAAAGAATATTGTAAAGACGGACCTGCAACAGCTTTGCAATGGGGATTGGCGCAAACTAGCTTAAGATAGGAGCAGATGGCGTCTTCTTTTGTCGGAGGCCAAGACCCGTTTCGGGTCACTAAGCCCGCGGAGTAAGTAAGTGATTTTTATAGTTGTTAGATATATTACTAAATTGCCAGTTGGGAAAGATTATTTTTCGATCGTTTAGATTATTTTAAGGAAACTTTTAGATCCTCTATCGCTTTCTGGAAAATACGGCTATACTAGCTTTTAGATCTTCCAATCTTATTTTCTCAACCAAGAAGGTGACAAGCAGAACTATCGTAGTGTAAAACATATTTCCCTGAGCAACTACATCGGTTGAGAAGACGCCATCTTTGATCACGGTTCAAATTGGCGGTTTGCGGTGTGCACTGATATTTGACAGGTTGTTTGATCTCCTGTGATGTTACGTAGCCTCATGTAGGGTATGAAATATATTTACTTGGATAAGATATGGAGCCCAAAATCTAAGTTTTGGTAAGTAAAAATTTAGACAAAGGATCAACGAAATATCAGCCTACGCTTGCCTCAACAAAGAACAAATTAATTACAAAAACTTATCAAAAATGCAAGATTTTGCACTCTCTCAAGGTGCACTAAATTCTGCACCAATGAGTTTTCAGCTCCCATCTTTTGCCATATTATCGAGTTACATTTCCTTAACCGCCATAAAGATTATTAGATGAAAGAGGGCGACCAAGGCTAAACTTTTAAAATTTTTTCTTCGCGAAACTATCCGTTTGCTTCACCAATTATTCCTGATTTCCACTACCTATTCTTAAGCAATAAACTACGCCGAGATTACAGGAAATATACTACTAAGCCCTTATTTAAAAGGTCCGTCCCCTTATATTGCGAGATGCGTTTAGGGCACGCGATGTATGCAGTTGACGAGCCAATGTATCTGACACCGCGTTCACGCATCAACTGATGGGCCTTTGCTTCCTAAACGCACGCAATTTTGACCCGTGTTTTGAAATACATCATGAATTAGAATAAAAAGCTACATAAATGATGACTTATTTACTGAGCTATATAAGTGTATGAAAGGTAGTCATGAGTCTGAATCGTATTTCAATCAAAGATAGTCCTCTACAAAAACTACCTGTCAAAAAAGCAATGCTTGCTTGAGACTTGTTGAGACAGAATTGTGTGTTGTTCCGAATTCGGAAAGTTTTTCTGTGATTTTCTTCGGAAAGTTGACGTTTTTACAGCGAAGAAGCGTCACTAACGGAATATGTCACTAATCAATAGCCGTACCATGAACTCTGAGCAATGTCAAAACAAGCTTGAAACATGACAACGAATGTCATTCCTAAAGCAGTAAGCCTGTTCTAAGCTTGTTTGAACATCTATAGTCGAATCGCTCATTGTACGAACTAAAAATATATGAAAATGACATTTTGATCGTCAATTTTAGTGCGTATAATGAGCAATCCGACTATAGGAGTTCATGGTACGGCTACAGGTAGATAACTAAGATATTTCTACGCAGTGCAGTGTGTCTCCCCGCAGGCAAATCTTCGTCTGCAGCTAACGGCAACATTTGCCACATTTCCCGCCATGATTTATGGCGCGCTGCTATCGACAGCCACCAGCCTACTGCTACCCTTCTCTTGGCGATTGATCGAAGCTATGGAGTAGTGCATAATAATCTCTGTATTTTTCCTGGTTTGCTTGTTCTTCTTCTACTCTATGTTAATAGGTTGAAACGGATAAAAACATTTAATAAAAAGTAATTCAGAGAAGAACTCAAACAGCTGTACTAGCCGCCATAAAAGTAGTAATAGAGTCAAAAATCTGTCAGAAGGTTATAATTTTTAAAATGAATCAACTGGCATTGATATTCTGTATCTGTGACTGATAATATTGAGCGAAAAAAGGAATACGGAAATATTATTAATTGTATATTGTTTTGTTAAATAAGCCATTATCTAGGAGAATTAAAAGTATTATGCTTAGGATCCTAAGCTGTTTATTCTACTCCAAATAAACCACAATAATCTCCACAGTTTCCCTGTCCTCCATTGTCCAGTAGTGCGTGAAAACCGGGGCTCGCGATTTTTTGTAAGATTTTCCACGAGAGTAGGCGCCGAACGCACTGCGACTGATTAATCGACTATTGATTACTGGTGACAGGAAGGGGATACTTCTATCCTTAGTTTCTACCCGCATTTTCTGATAAACATTAGCGGTCTTATGCATAAAAACTTAATGCGCCGACCAGTCTTACTAGAGCTCTCTTTTGATTTTGGAAACAACACTCTAGTGAGCTTGGTCGGGTCGGTGCACTAAGTTTTTTATTTAGTAAGTAAGCAAGTGCGCGTAATTACTTAAATGTACTAGTGGCTAACTCTGGTGATGGATTATTTATAGAAATTGTCCTTAGTAAAACGCACTCAATGATTTGTATGATATATATTACATAACTACAAAATTTAAAGTACATTCCTACTATTAGGTTTTAATTCTACTTAATTCGTTGTGATGATGATCAAAATGCCTTCAATGAAAATAAAGATACCAAACCTTATCAGAAATATCCTATTTTCAAGGCAAATCATAAACAAGTAAATAAATAATTGAACATGAATAAATTTCTGTCTACAAGACAATTTGGTTCATCCATACCCCTAAATTGGTCCCGTTTAACGGAATACCTCGCAAATTGAAGAACAAGGAGTCCCGTACCCTTGTATGATGGAAATTTGATGGAAATGCCAATACATTGTACAGTTTTAAACAATTATACACATGTACAAACTTAGGAAAGGTCGACTAGGCTGAAAGGATGGCATGGCTAGTTTCAAGCATCACATCGCTCCTTGAGTTTTTATTGTATCTCTTTATGCCGTATGTTCGTCGCAGTTATATTTGACGCAAGATAATTTTTATGTGTTGATAATATTTGCGAATATTTTGTTTTTATACTACTTCAGTTATTGGATTTCTACAATACTACTTACCATTGCATAATGCAAAAGAAACAGTTTAGCCGCCCAAAGATAGTTAATGATGCATAGGCATATAGCACAGTATGAGAATCGATCGTGTTGAAAGGATGAATGAAAGAAAGTTGACGAAACAACTCTGCCAGGTATAAAATATCAAGATTACTTTTAGAACCAATTGACGCAGTTGTAAAAATATGTAGCAACTGAAATTTATACAATTTACACTTTGTAGTTTATTTCAACAAGTAAAATCTAATATTTTGCAGCAATAGGTATAATATACGAATGTTGAATTCTCAAATTAATTAAACGAACCAACAGGGCGCAAGGATTTACGGCGCATACCGTCACGCGTGACGTCATCCGTGACGTAACATATTACATTATTTCGGGGCCTTTGGGAGGTAAGTTATCGGTAAATCTGGAGCTAGATTGGGAATTCCAATTATTGTTGAAGATGAAGATATTATTCCACCCATATTACATTCTACGAAGGTGCTTTTGTTTATCTCATAGCTTGTAAACGACAACAACAGCATAAAATATGAATTTAAATAGAAACATAGCATACCATGTATTTTCCCAAATGAAAGCTGTTATGTAACCATAAAAATTATTTACTTTAACCGTACTAAATATTTATAACATTGCTTTGTGCAATATTATTCTTATAATTTTGATTTTAACCAAAATATTGCTTTACGAAACCAACTCCAAGAACCTTAAAATTACAGTTTAATTTTTCGAAAGCACGAACTCAACTTTATGCAGGACTAGATAAACAGAACCCTGGAAATTACTCCCGCAAAAGCAAAATTCTGAATACCCGTGTTAGAGAATTTCATAGAAATCTCATATTTTGTAGGGCAAAGGGAAATAAGACAGCATTTACAAACGGGAAAAGATATCCTTCGCATATTTTTTTACACTCATTACTAGAGCGGTTTCCTGCTTTTTTTGCCCTTTTCCTGTGAAAGAGATAAAAAATGAAGATGAACTGCCGAGGTGCAGAGTAAATACGGGGTCAAGTAGGGAGGGGAGTTTTGCGCTGAAAATTTTTTCGTATCGATAATAAAGTATCAAAATCAGAAAGCTACTAGCAACGTGTTCTTGCGTTTATAATAAGCAAGTGCTTTTGTTTGCTTGTATGGAATTTATTAGAATAATATTGATAACAATAATCAGGGGCCCTAGCCATGTTACACTATCTACCGTCGCGATAGAATAGAATACTTCAAAATGTATAGGAATTGACGTTCTGACCACGTGACTTTGACAATTGACCTTGAAACGTCAATTCCTATACATTTTGAAGTATTCTATTCTAACGCGACGGTAGATAGTGTAATATGGCTAGGGGGGCTGGCTCTTTAAAAAGGTAATAAATTAATAAAAAAGCTCACGCAAAACTTTTTTAAATTAAATTGCACAATGGAAAAATGCACACATCGATATTTACTATCGATAGAATCACATCACTACGTGCCGGCCGCAGACCGCACGCGCCGGTAGACACGAAAAGTCGTTCCCGGCAAATATATTAGAATATACATTACCCTACGTGACTTTGGTGAAATGAATAGCCTCTATTCTACCTCTACCGGTCCCGCGCATATCCATCCGATCCCAATTTTGGACGCACAAAAGTTTTTATGGTCGTATTTATGTAAATGCACGGATATGAAATAAGTTTTGTGGTTTCGCTTTTTGATAGCTACATGGAAATTTTTGTAGCAATTTCATATTGGAACGTGTAATTTCAATTGTAAATTGTCAAGATTTCTTTACAATATGACAGTAGGTAGTCCGTAAGTAATTAGATAGATTATTATGATAAACACAGTAATATTATAAGCAAATTATAATTATGTTGTACATTATTTTATAGTCCCGAATCGAATGCACTTACAAGTCATGAGTCATAATAAAAATGCGGAGACTCCAAAATCTATTCGCACATCGCTGCATCGATATCACATTTTCACATCACTAATTTTCTTTTAATTAAAACTGATTTTTTACATTCCAAGTAAAAATTCTCGAGCACACATCACAAAAACTGGAATTCTACTGATCCCAGATTCAGTAAGGCTCGCTTTTATAGAGGTCCTTGTTGACTGAAGCTGAAACAGTGCGCATGAGTTGATTCAGAGATTGCTTGAGTAACTCTTGGAATGTGATGCGATGTGAATGAATGCGGCAAAATACTTGAATCCTTATTTAATATATCGAGTAGCTTAGTGAGTTAGGTATACAATGTTTTTATTTCTGAATCTCATAATAATGAGATTAAAGTAAGAGAAATAAACTATCACTTTATTTATATTATAACAATGATTAAGTATTTTCTGAAATTTACATTTATGGAAACGTCATGAAAATTACATAAGTTGAGGAAGTCGGTCTACGCCCAAACACGGTTAATTTATCTTAGTACCTACAGTATTTTGCCAGTAACAATCTATTTCAGTTTTATAATGAAATACGTTTTCTTTTACGTAGGTATTTGTTTACTGAATTGTCATTAACTAAAACTTGGTGTCTTTTATTTTACGTATTTCTTATTGGTATCAGAATTCCTGAAGTTTGCCAACAAGAAGTCATCAAAGAGCAGTTAGGGGCACTTGGGCGGTTGTGCGCGTATTCGAAGCGAACTCCACCGAACTTTGTGTTGGGGAGCACGTATTCTCAAGTCGATCGATATAAAAATGCCAGATTTTGGTTGTTTCTTAGTCGATATTATTGATGAATGTTATGTTTATTGGTGAGGGTACTTATCTTCGTTGCGAGACATTCACATTAAATTAAATATAGCAAAAAAGAATTTTTATAGTGTAGTAATATTTTTTTAACATTTTGATGCTTATGATAAAGACAATAGATATCTACACAAATGCATTTTATTGATATTTTGCTTGGGATCACGAATAGTGAAGAAGAGGTAGGCCCTAGGCCTAGACCATAGAGTAAGGGAACATTTTCAAGGATAAATTATAAATCAGTAGATAATACAAACTCTACAAATATCTAGCTAGATACTTTTAAATAAAATATCGTATGCTATGCGAATAGTATCCCATCTTCCACATTCCTTCGTCCCGCCTCTTGGCAGTTGAAGACACCACACACTGCGACAAGCGAGCCAAACTAGATTGCAAGAACTTTGTCTCTTCCTTATATACTTCCTCATTTCTCCCTTTATTTATATACATAGCGGCCCGTCAGGTTAATCTACAGCTTATGTGCATCTATAATTATGTATATTTTAGTATTAACTTACCAAGAATGTGAGTTTGTTTGCTACGCTTTCAGACCTCGATCATCATGAATTTCGTTGCCAATACAGAAAAAAATAAAGCTTTCATGTATAACGTGCCTCAGGGCCATCCGCAAGTTCTTCGACTTCCTTCATCCATATTTCTGAAAGAAGTCAGTCAAAGTGAAAGAAATGGACATTTTTTGAAATTTAATTTTACCATCCACGAAAAAACTGTTTCCGGTGTATCTAAGATTATTCATAAAAAACCGGTCAAGTGCGAGTCGAACTCGTACGCCGAGGGTTCCGTACCTAGCCATGGTGCCAATTAAGCTAGTCCGCTTAATTGTATGAGCGCCCATACAACTCGGAGGACAATTTTAATTGGCGTCAACTATGTATGGGAACACCCTTTAATTTTCAACTTTTTTAACTTTTTGGAATTTTTCCTTTATTTGTGCTATTCTTCTTCTTCTTATCGTGTCGATGCCACACGGTTAGATTAATTTTGAATAATAGGTTGCCACCTCAACTGCACTTTCTGTGGCAGCGTTGAGGTCTTCCTTTGTGCAGGTGTTTGGGCACAAAGGGCACACCAACAGGTGCGGCATGGTTTGCGCTGAAGCACCGCAGTCACAATGTGCTAGGCTAGAGTCCCTAAACCCCCATGCACACATGTTAGCTCTACAGCGGCCAACTTGGGTGCGAAGTCGATTTAAAGACTTCCACACGGGCCACGGCAGGGCGTGTCCTGGTGGTAACTTTTCCTGCGGGGTGATGAAATCAGGGGGGTTTTTCTCCTGCCAAAGCTTACATTTAGCGACACTTGGATGGTCGTCCAAAACCTGTGTGTTACGTTGGAAACTTTTGCGGCTTTTGAGTCGGGCTCGGGGGATTTCATTTCCAAAGAGGGGATGTCTATTATCTCTTTCCTGCCTGGATTTCTCCATGGAACATGCCACGTCTCGTCGCACACATGGTGGTGCGACACCCGCCAATGGATATAGCATGTTGAGGGGAGTCGGCTTTAGACATCCTGTAATAATGCGGCATGTTTCGTTTAGCGCTGCGTCAACGATTTTGGCATGTGCAGACCTATGCCACACCGGACACGCATATTCGCCGGCCGAGAAACACAGCGCCATTCCAGTGGTTCGTAAAACGTCTGGTGCGGCTCCCCACTTTGTTGAAGTTAGACGCCGGAGTAGGTTATTTCGTGAACCGACTTTCATCTTGGTCTTTTGACAATGAGGCTTGTAACACGTGATCTATCTAGTGTTACTCCTAGATATTTCGGGAAGCGCTCGTGTTGAATGGTGACTCCCTGCCACACAATGTTAAGCTTTCGGTCAGCCTGATGATTACGCAGGTGGAAAGCGCAGGTTTGTGTTTTTGATGGGTTAGGCCTGAGGCCGTTTTCATCATAATAAGTTCCTAGTTTGTCAAGGGCTACAGTCAGGTTCTTTTCGGCTTCTTCGAAAGTTGATGTTTGGGTAGTCAAAGCTAGGTCATCCGCGTATAGAAAACGTGATGTATTTGGGCTGCTAGGCTGATCGTTTGTATACAGATTGAACAAGGTTGGTGCGAGAACACTTCCTTGGGGAAGCCCGTTTTTCACGCAGCGCCATCTACTTTTCTCAGAGAGGAGGTGTACTTGAAAGCGGCGGTTACGAAGGAGTTCACCTAGTATTTGAACAAACCCAAGATCTTTGGTCAGCTCTTCGACTTTTTGGAGGAGTCTTCGAATGTTCACAGTATCGTACGCAGCAGTTAGGTCAACTAAAACCATGCCTGTTATACTGTGTGTTTCGAAGCCGTCCTCAATATGTTGGGTAAGTCTTAGAGTTTGACCGCAACAGGCTTTCCCTGGTCTAAATCCTGCTTGTTCGTGGATCAATTTTGGTTCTACAAGAGGCGTCAAACGGTTGAGGAGAATTCTCTCAAACAGTTTGTATAGGTGGCACAATAATGAAATGGGTCTGTAGCTTTTTGGATCGTCGGGGGATTTCCCGGGCTTCAGGAGCGCGACCACTTTTGCTCTTCTCCACATTTTTGGGATCTTGTGAGTTTCCAGGCAAGAGTTGAAGCATTCTAGAAGCCAAGATATTGCTTGTGGGCCGAAATGTTTAATTTGTTCAACCATTAAATCATCCACACCTGTTGCTTTCCCGTTCTTTAGCGATTTAATAGCGAGAACTAACTCAGTAATTGTAATTGGCTTACTAATCTGATTGGTGTGCTCATTTAGCGGGTGCAACTTTTGGAGCCTTGGAAGCCGTTTGAGTGGTTTACTGTTAATTAAAAGTTGATGTGCAACCTGATTGGCGGTAACTATGCCTGGATTCTTAGCAGGTGGTGGGTCTCCTGTAAGTTTCTGAATAGTGGTCCACGCTTATTTACTGTTTCGCGTCATATCAACATTTGAGACTGTATACATCCACTTTTCTCTTCGGTTTTGGCTTACCATGAGCATAAGCTCATTGCCAGCCTCAAGAGTCTCCTCGGAGAATGGGTCATTGGTATACAACTGCTCATAGATTGCTAGACGCTCGGTGGCTTCCTTATTCAGGCCAGAAATGTGTAAGCTACGACAACCTCTAGGGATGCTTTGTCTGGAAGCAAATTTAATAGTGTCAATGAACGCTTCGTAATTTTCAGGTATAGGCTTTAATTTAGATGCACTTAATTTGACATCTATGAGTTCTGTGAAAAGGTCCCAGTTCGCTTTGGTCAAATTAAACCGGCGTCTGAAAGGAACTTGCATTGGTGTTACAGCGGCATGGATGTTACAGATGATGGGTCGATGCTGTGTTTTAGGAATTGGTGAACCTACTGACTTGGAACCGAGAGAACTTATGTTGGAAGTTGTGAAAATGAGGTCAGGGTTATAACCCTTCTTCCATCGAGCGCTGTTAAAAGATGAAGGGAGTTTAGAGTTGTGGAGCAGCATAAGATCTTCAGAATCTGCCCACTCCTCTACAGCAACTCCATCGGAGTTCGTTTCCCTGTAACCCCAGGTGGAGCTATGACTGTTAAAGTCACCCACAACTACTTTGCTGGGCCTGTCATCGAAGTTCTTGGTTTTAACGAACTCAAATGGTTGATTTGGCGGCTTATACACAGATGTTATGGTACAAGTTCCAATGTCTATGGTGATTACTTCAATGGCGTTTTCACATGTATCTGATACCGATTTGATATCTATGTTTGGCTTAGCAAAGATGGCACTACCATATTTCTCGTGAGGTATCTCTGCGATGAGGTTCAGTCCGGGTATGTGTGGCCTTTGATGTTCCAAGCCACGGTGTGTTTCTTGGACACACAATATGTCACATTGTGTTGTAAGGCTAAGTTCAGAAAGAATAGATGATTTGTTTTCTGAAAAGCCTTCGATATTTATTGATATTACTTTCAGAGCTGGCTTTAGTAATGGGGGCTCTGGAAAGTGTTGCGGGTCGTGGGTCTGAAAAGATCCGTTATTTGGGTGAGGCATCGTGTTGGAAAGATTAGCCAGACTAGACACTGCGTTACCGTGTCTAGCTGTTACCGGTATGCGCCACGTGGAGGCTCTTTCCTTGCACACCATTTGTGCTATAAGACCTTGCTTTTTGCCAAATTTCGTTATTCTAGGTCAACGGGAACTACCATTTAGGTTTTCGACCCAAAACCTCTAGGGTACTTCCGGTTGACCTACAATTGTCAATTTTGGTTACAAGCAAGGTCTTCCAGCACAAGTAAAGGAAAAATTCCGAAAAATAAAAAAAGTTGATAATTAAGGTAAGTTTTGGTACTCACAAGTTTTCACGAAAACCTAAATTTGCCTATATCTTTTTATAGTGTTGACTCAGGACCTTGATTTTTATACTCACAATAGGGACTATAGACCTTAGTATATGGTATAAATTTCAACTTGCTAGCTTTACCCGTTCCTGAGATAATCGATGGTGACACACGGACGGACAGACGGACAGACGGACAGACGGACAGACGGACAGACGGACAGACGGACAGACGGACAGACGGACAGACGGACAGACGGACAGACGGACAAGAAAGTGATCTTATAAGGGTTCCTTTTTTTACCTTTTAAGGTACGGAACCCTAAAAATGAATAAATGAAAATACTTCATTGTACACTTCATGTACTAAAGAACTGTTAATCTTAATCATATTGTATAATAGGAGGTCTTATTGCTTATCTGTTTTATGAATGTAACTCTTTGTGTTTTATATTTGGAGCATTGAATTAGTTATATCCAATACCTAGTTAATTTTTACAGGCCGATGTGATTGATAACTTATTACAGAACAATTTTAATAAAAAGCGTGAAGAATGCCGGAATCCGTTCAGTCGTCACTTATCATCACAGATTAAATTTTCACCTTCAGCTAACTGAAAAAATCCATTATTTCCGCCAGATGTCACCGAAATCAAACGTCGCTGGAACATAAAATGTATGGACACACGAAAAAAATATAAAGGTATAAAAAATAGTAAGTAAATAAAACAAATAATTGTGGGAATATAATCACATTAATCACACTAATATTATAAATGCGAAAGTTTGGATGTTTGGATGTTTGTTTGTTCCTCTATTACTCGACAACCACTGAACCAATTTGGCTACTAGGCTACTTTTTATCCCGAAAAATGCACGGTTCCCGTGGGATAAACAAAATAGTAGTCCACGCGGGTGAAGCCGCGGGCGGGCGTCAACTAGTTTCTATAGACGGATTTCTCATTTGAAGCATTGAAGGAAAAAATGAAATTTTTCCTTTAATTTTGATATGTTTTTAGTCCGTATAATGAGCAATACGACTATAATATAATATCTCAGAACCACTCTATCTTAGACGAATTAGATTCTTAAAAGAACTATTCTGATCCAAAGGGTGGTAAATAAATAATTAACTATCAAATAGTCTATCTCAAACTACAATAACTTTTGGATTCCGCATTTATAAACATACTAGCTGCTGCCCGCGGCTTCGCATGGTACCCGGATAAAAAGTAGCCTATGTTACTCTCCACACAAAAAATCACGTCAATCCGTCGCTCTGTTTTGACGTGAAAGCAGGACAAATAAACAAACAAATAAACACACTTTCACAATATGGGTTTATAATAATATGAGTACGGATTTATGGATGCCGATTATAAGTTTCCTTTTCTAATGAAATAAAAACAGTCGACACAAGAAGCCTCTACAGCTTCTCTGTCCTGCATACCAGTGGAACATAAACTTTTTTGCTCGCCAGATAGACAGGCATTAATCACCGTCTATCAGAAGCAGCCTCCATCGAGATTCATGGTGTAATACCATTGTCTTTATGGACGTGCAAATAAATACGATATTGGCTTTCGGAATTTATAATACCAATGGCTTACAGTTTTGCTTAAATTTTACAGTTAAGTGTATTTTTTTCGATTGCGAGAGAAAATAATAAGTTACTATTATGAATATTAATATAATCTAGTGTAGATAAACCTTTATTACAATAAAGAAAGTTGTCTATGGTATCAGCCAGGGGCGTAGCTATAGCTTTGTTAAGGGGGGGTCCAAAGGTTCCAAAATACAAAGATCTTTGTTAAGGGGGGGGTCCAAGGGTTCCAAAATACAAAAATTGACTAGGTTTCCTCCGAACTTAATGGGCTAAGGGGGGGGGGGTCCGGACCCCCTAAACCCCCCCCTTATAACTATCAGCTACAGAAAGCGAATCGTTTTATTATGGATGTAAAAGTCTGAAATAAAGAATTTTTATTTTTTTTATTTTTATTTTTATTTTATATTTTTATTATTAAAGGTTATGGGCCCAGCACTCCGAAAATTATTAAAGTTTTAAAGCAAAAAAATAGTGATTTCTTAGTAAAATATGTCAACGAATAGTATTAAAAAATGTTTCAAAAAAAAGGCAGAGAAAACTATGAAGATTGGGCATTTACTAGTTTTTTTCTAAATTTAATGTGGTCAAAACCGCGGCAACGAAGTATTAGATATAGGGTACGCTGATTGAAAAGTACTTGAGTTTGATTATAAATCAATTAGGTACTGAATAAACTAATTAATTTTGGTGATGAATGACCAAAATGTTTTATTGACGTCGTATATATTTTGATCAATGAAATGACATGAAACAATCGCATCAAAACTATTCTAAACATTTTTAAATTAACTTTTTTACTATGCCTCAGTCAGCATATCAAGAACTGTAGACATCATCTTTCCTCGCACTCAATATAGACAAACATTTAAACAAACTAACATGACGTCTGAGTTTCCAGGCTAAAACGCAAAAGATGCGAGTTTGATTTCCGTTGCGAGACAAATTATGCCTGCATGATTTGCAGATTTTGGCTTGAGCAGTTGTTGGAACTTATTTAAATTTTGAAAGCTTTAAGTAAAGTATGTGGGTATATGTAAAAAACAGCTACGTTTTAGGGCGTCTTGCACCACGATTCTTAATTGTATTTAGCTAACCTAAACGCATTTAGCGCATTCAAAAATTGCGTAGCGTCAAAAATTGTATAGCAACTAAACCCTTTGTTAAACTGATTTAAATATCAAATTGTAATTTATTTGCCAGCAGAAATTAAGTTATGTTTGCAAATATTGGAATATTATTGGAGCTTTCCTCAAAACAACAAGACTTTTAACGGAAATTAATAAAATAATATTTAAATTTCATTAACCTTGCATATTATAAGGTACAGTTAACCTTAAAAGTGTATCTTACTTTTGGCAAATCATTTTTTCGCAATCTGTATAGGCATATCCTTTTTCTTGTTTGTTAGGTTACATTTTTTACTTGAAATTTATTTTAAGAAGATAATATTTATCCTTTTGAGAATTCAATATTTTGTAAATCAGTTATTCCGAGAAAAAAAAATAGATGAAAAAATACCGTTTATATGTAATACATATTAAATTATTATTATTATATGTTTATTGCTTTAACACATTTCCGGAGCAAAGAACACAAAGCCGATTTAAACTGTGTAATTTGTTTTCCAACTGAATCTTTCTACTACTTTGAGCGTGTATCAACTTAATTACTTCGTTGACTGTACATGGAAAATTCCAATTTGAAATTCTAATTATTTCGGCCGCGAATGAGACGCCGAAAGGTCGGAATTAACAAAATAAGAGACAACTAACTTTGCATATTCCAATAATAATTACGAGACGTCTGTATTATTACCGGGGAATGTGATTTATTATAATATTGAGGGTTTTTGATGTTTAAAAGGGTTTGTATTTAGATAAATAAATAAATAATGAATAATGCTGGATATTTCACACAGCATCATGTAGTAGCCCCAAGCTAAGCAGAGTTTGTGTTATGGGAACCACAATATACTTACTACTTAAATACATTTTTTTTTGTAAATCCATACATACTCGTAATACACATAGAAAACCCCAGACCCGAGACAAATATTTGCAGACCATACAAACTTTTGTTCCGCAGCGGGGATCGAACCCGCAACCTCCTGCGTCACAAGCGGGCCTTCACCCACTGCGCCACAGATGTCGTCAACGTACGTCAGAGATACGTTTAGGTAGGGGAACCTGTTGAACCTCGGCCACACGATTTTATTTAATTTTTTTTGTCTATAAAGATTGGAATTAGGTTTACCAAATATAGACACATGTAAAGATACACTATTTGACTACATATTTATGAAATAAATTTTGTATTTTTAAAAATACTTTAGAAGATAAAGAGGTTTGAACAAAAAATGGGAAATCGTCAAAGGTACAACACACCAGATATACCTTGGTCACTGCAAGATGTACCTTGACCTTATTAGTCTTTTTTCATGAAAATACCATGTTAACGAATCAATTAGCGCTTTATTTTTAAATTAATGGAAAGACCATTTTTATGGTATATACTTTAGATATAAAATAATTATAACTTACATTTTTATCTTAAGTTATGCTAGAATAATAAAAAAACAAGAAGTTCTTAAAATTTCTGTGATCTTAAGGTCATTATCGCGTCCTATTATAATAATTTATCAACAAAAATCCAAATACTTAACAGCTTTTAGGACAAGATAGACTTCTCTCTTTGTATGAACCTTCTTCGGTGTTTTTTTTTCTGTTTGATATCTTGATACAAATTTGTACGGTAGTCCATGTCCAAAGTACAAAGCAAAAGTGGTGGCAAAGGTACAACATTGCCTCATTTTAAATTGACGAATTTTTAAAATGCACTTTGAGTTCGATTTGGATCGATATATCTATGCCTATCTAAAGTCCATTTCACCTATATTTGGTTGCACGAAACGGTTATCTCGTAAGTATGTACTGTAATATGTAAATTAACTTGAAGTAAAGTCATAAATACCCTCTTTTTGAGCACTTTTTTATATTTTTAATGCGCACGCCTCACTCACTCCACGCTGGTTTTTCGATTCTAGCTTCATGTTGGTGTTGACCAATGACGATTATAATGCCACAGAAAAAAACAAAAAAACTCGCACAGATTACGAAATAAGCCTTGGTGGCCGAGGGATATCAATGGACGAGGTTCAACAGGTTCCCCTACTTGTTTTTTGGTGAAATTATAGAAAGAAAACGGCTTATTCCTTTATTCTCCCACTCTTATGGACCCCAATACAAAACTTTTGAGTTCATTAATGAAAAAAAAAAGTTATGCATGATCCCACTGGGATGTGGGAGTGGGAGCATAATGGAATAAGCCAAGAAAACTGTATTGAAGGTTTTAGGTATATTCGAGTGAGGGTGAAATTTTTCTCCCATTTCATGGCGTCTGTTTGAATGAAAATACTTTATTTTACACATGAATAAGAACCTTAACATAATAGTACAATGGGCACTTTTATCGCTAGGAAACAATTTCTTCCAGACAATCTTTATGGAATGGCTACCAAATTAATATATATTTTATTCTATTCAATGACTTAATAGTCTGAACCAATTATTTAACTTGGCTTTCTAAAACACGATAAGTTGTTTTCAGCTCTACATTTTGCGACTATGCCGAAATTTTCATTTTACTCCTTAAGTTACTAAGAAAGTATTGCTAAAATCACTCTATATACTTTATTTGAAACAGACAAACTACATAATAAGTATAAGTACATAAAATACCTCGCTTACGAGAAGTGCTACGAGCTACGGCGTAGACGTCACGGTGCTACGGAGCTACGACATTCCCCGTCGTCGCTACGCTTGGCCGGGCGCGCACTGATCGAATTATGAAGATTTGTCGAAGGATTGAGGATTTGCGCCCAGACTTGTATTGTTTAGCTTTGTTTTGTAGCTTCTGTCAACGGATTTGCTCGTAAAATAAATTTCTAGATCTGCCCCCTGATTCAGACCTTCTCGGAATGTATTCTGAATTCGGAAATTGTCGTTTCTTCGCTGAAAAAAACGTCAACTTTCCGACTGAAATCATCGAATCGGATGGTAATTCGGAAGTCTAAATCATCATGCTGAAGTTCTGCTGTAGGCGCAGTAGGATATGTGTACGATACTCTGTTAGTACTTTTGCTCGTGTTTTTATTTGGTTTTAGAAGTAATTTCAAGATTATGCTGCAAATACTACTGTTTTCATCTTGCTTTTATATTGTTTCCTTCAGTTTATTGCTTTAGTTATATTTCGTGATAATGGCCAGTCAGCTAAAACTGTTTCATACTTATGCGTTTGGCCATATCATAAATATTGTGTTTCCATGATAAGGTTTATAATAATCCTAATAAAGAAGGAACCTATATAGTAATAGAACTACTGCGTAATACGTGAGTGTAAAACCGAATGAAGGTATCTTATATACAATTTTAATAAGACATTCCAAGAACTGCGAGTTCTCAAGTACACCAGTACCAGAGAACTGGAGTGGAGCAGCCGAAGCGAGTAACCGCACGCGCGCCGGAGCGTGAGAGCCTTCCACTGATCCTGACTGACGCGTTTGATACCTCTGGCGTATGTGGCATGCCTTATACTGAGGGATTTAATGGAGCAGATACGACACTACAAATGAAATAATATGATAACGACAGTGTACAAGGCGCAGTAGATATTCTTACAAATCTTTAGCTATTAAATATCCTTTGAAGACGTCTAAGGGTATAGTTAGAGGTATGTCCAAACACTAAATTTTGCAAATACTTATGCAAAAGTTTTTATTCCATACGTCACGTACGTATTCGTTACGTTATACACTATTAGAAAGATAACATTTATTTACGTAAACTAAACTACTTTACAAGACACAATTAGAATCAGTAGAGTCATCTAAGGATCATTGTAATGTAAACGATCTATAGATAGCTCAAGTGACCCAAGCCACTGCCTAACTGCAAAGTTAACTAGTTTCCTCATGATAATGTTTAAAACAGCTTTCTTTTCGGTAATTATCAAGATAAACACGTTTTTTCATCTAAATAGTCAAGGACCAGGGACTGGCTTTATCAGCTCTATGTAGGTGTTTCTGAAATCAAATGGTAGAGTGCAGTGGGGCGTGCGGCGCGAACGTGACGACTTCCGAGCCGCGGGCACACTCACGCTTGCCACTTTCCTCCGCTTCATACATATATCGAGGCTCCGAGAAGATAAGTTTAATCTGATTAATGTGAGTTTTGTTGCTTCTTGAAGCTGGTAAGGGATGAAAGTTTATTTTTCCGACTGATAGTTCCAGAGATTACCGCATTCAAAGAAATACAATTCCACTTTATTAAAATTAGCATTTTATATTTTATGTTTAAGAAAAAACGTACAACAAGGATATTATTATGAGTAAGTAGGACATTGATTTATAATATATTTTCGAAGAAAACATTTTGCAAACGTTTGTCTCTCTTTAGTAGGTATAAAACTCAGTTAGTATAAAATCTTCAGTATAAAACACAATTCATAAAATTAAAACATTAAATAATCTTTAAATTTATATGTAGGTATCTACCTACCCTAACCCCATTACATCACTTTTTCTGAACCAAAATCTATCTAATGAAATATATTTTACATACATGCTTAATTAGAGTGAATGCACCAAAAGATGTGTGCCAGTATCGTAGCATCTGCAGTCCCTGTATACTCTATGAGAATGAATAGGCATGAACGAACGTAATTATTATATGCTATACAAAAACGTATATAAAGTTGTGCATTTTATGTACCTACTCGTACTTTCAAATAATAAGCTTAAAAAGAGTGAATTTGTAGTTGTGACTTATAAGGAACAAAGACACCCAACCCGATGTTACTAACACCTTTGTCATTGTACGTCCCAATATAAACTGAATGGTAGTCTATACACAAAATAATCGAAAACTAAGCTTCATCTAAGCCATACGCGACGGAATAATGGCCGGCGTAGCGTGAAGAGAATCGAGATCAAATCACCCATCCACGAGAAATCAGAACCTCATTTCTTTTTAACCAGCCCTTCCGACGTGGAACACTTAAACTAGGGACTGTGTGACGTGAAGGAAATAGTGAGGTAAGCGACGTGACATCGTATTAATTAACTTATTGTATTGGAGTTTATATTTTTCGTTTTTTTATAGTTCATTTCAAACTTTCTCTCGTTCTTTTTCTCGTTTGTTTCGTTCTCGCTCGTGGAGACGGCACGATCAGTCAATTTTTAATTGCTTGTCTGTCATATCAAAAAAATATTTAAACAATTAAATACATCACTGTCTTTCCAAGTCTTGGCTGTGTCCCCAGTAGGCAAACTGTGAGCGGCCGACTGAGTTTGCGGCGTATCGGTTTAGTACGCCCTTCCATATATTTAAAATGGAGTGTCCACAGTTTGCTAGTTTTGCACGTAACGCTGCAAACTGCATACAGTGAGCGCAAAACTAGCAAACTGTGGACACTCCATTTCAAATATAATTATGGAAGAACGTACTAAGCCGATACCACCGAGTAACCAGAGAGACAAACTCAAACAACGCGCGATAATAGGTACTTCACTACATGCGCAGCGTTGTGTGCGTGCGCGTTCACCGACAGGCTCACTTACGAGCGGCGGGAGGCCGCTTCGTGAGTTCCCGGCCAGTCTCGGCAAACTCCGGCGGCCGACCGGCGGCTATGCGGTAAGGGGCGCTCGGAGGCCGCGAACGCTACGAGTATTCGGCGGCCGCGCGGGTTACGTAGTAACTATTAATGAATCTGTGGCGCGGTCTTTTTCGAGTTCATTTTCATTCAGTCAGTTGGTATTGGTAAGGTAAGTAGGTAGGTACTTGTACTTACATCTAGCTAGGCAAAGTCATGCAGAGAAAAATTAAAACTTATGATTTCTCACATACCTACCTACTCAAAAGAACGTGACCGGTAAGTTTACATACCTACTATAGTCGTATTGCTCATTATACGGACTAAAGTGAAGGAAAAAATGTCATTTTTCCTTCAATTTTGACATAAAACGTATCAAAACTAATCAAAATTGAAGGAAAAATGACATTTTTTCCTTCAATTTTAGTCCGTATAATGAGCAATACGACTATAGGTACCATTTTATTGAAATATTATTGAAGTAATTTTTTGTAAGTAGGTACCTACTAAGTAGGTAGGTATGTATTAATTAATGTGTAGGTATTTATTAATATTTGAGGTCGATTTTAATCTAAGTAGGTCAAAAGTAGGTACTTTTCACTGTCGTATCGATTTGAAAATTTGCATTTGTAGGTAGGTATGTAATTCGGATAAACTTACAATAATTTGGTATTTTCAAGCTGATCTGATGATGGAGTCAGGAACTGTTCAACAGAACTCCTCAGTAAATTAGCCGATTGAATTGAAACTCGACATGTCTGTCAAGTTCCGACTACAATGTAATAATAGGTAACAGCGAGTTGATCTGATGATGGAGTCAGGAGCTGTTTAACAGAACTCCTCAATAAATAGGCCGATTGAGTTGAAACTCTGCATAAGTGTCAAGTTCCGACTACACTGTAATATTATGGGGAGTGACAGCGAGCTGATTTGAAGATGGAGTCAGGAGCTAAGTTAGGAGTGAGCCACATTTTTAATTTTAATAAATGAAAAATACGATTTACTTACTTACGTGTTTATTTTAACTAAATTAAATGTATTTATTCTAGCAAATACCATCCGTCCGTCAGCAGTACCAGCTGTCCGTTATTATTTTATTTTGACACCGCGCGGCGCAGTTAGTTTATTTCCATAAGTGACAGCCCTACAAGAATAGGCTATTATAAAAGTCGATGTTAGACCGCTGTTTCTCTGTGTATTCATTTCTCTGTGCCGATACGCCGCAAACTGAGTCGGCCGCTAACAGTTTGCCTACTGGGGACGCAGCCTTTTGAAACTGAAAGAATTGAATTAAAAAAAAAAAGAAACACGCAAGCCGTTTTAAGAATATGCTCTAGTAAACAATTCATAATTAGTTATATCACAAGGTGTATGATATAGAGTTTGTGTGATAGAGGTGTGTGAATTTGTATGTAGTGTATTAGGAGATAATTTACTTAACGTTTTATATTTTACATCCATTACAATTTTAAGAAAATGATATTTACAATTTTAAGAAAATACAAAACTTAAAAACGATTTATAACTAAAATAAAAAAAAATTGACCTACATGTTTTATTCATAATAAAAATTAAAATAAAACACCCAAGTCCATCTTCTCTGTGGTCGCATAAACAATTTCCTCGGTCCCGTATATTCTGAGAAATATAATTTAATCTGGCAACAATAGCCGCATTCGGAGGCAGCGCGCGTGAACTGGGGACAAAGATTTTTTACCCGAAAATCGGAAATTATAGATAGGTACCTACTTACGTGAGGCGAATTTTGGTGCCTAAATTTATTTGGCAGATAGTAGGTAGGTACACATTCGTATTGTAAGTACATATTGAATAGATCTTACTCGAAAAAAAAGATGGAGAATGTTTTTTTGTTGTCAATCTTATGTTAATGAAAAGAGATGACAACAGATTTAGCAGCCATATGAATTCTAGGAAGTATCTAAGTCTATTATAAATTACCTTTTTAACTTGTCATTGGTTTTCAATGGAAAAAAGTCACATCTTTCATTTTCAAAGTGATGTCTGGCACGCTACGTGTCTGTTACGCTCAACCTCTGTAGATATATACCTACAGTCCTTTATCATGTTATGCATTTTGCTACAAAGGCAAATTGCGTTTTAAATGACCCGCTCATGACCCACTTCTACGATCTGTCAAAAACGTCTAAGCAAGCTATACCACGAGCGCTTCAGTTTTGGTAATTCGTAATCGAGTAGGTAACATACACCCCGACCATTTCTCTTTTTAAAGCGAAACCCTAATGTGTAATACGATTTGAAGATGCGAAGTCAAAGAGCCGCCCCTCCCCACGCAATATACTTAATTACAGTAATGCTAACCTCAGTACGTGACGTTAGGAATAGGGTGTTTAAGTTTTCGGAAAAATGAGAACATTCCATAATACTTGAAATTAATATGATCACGTAATTAAAGTGCCGTAGACGTTTTTTCTGGCATTTTTGATCATTTCGACGACGACGATGTCTTAGTTAGAGGGTAGTCACAGGTGCTTAGGTCGTATGGGCTAGTGTACCTACTCTGGTGACGGAGAGTTTAGGCAGCTTGAAGGCCTCCGTGATGGCTTATCGAATTAAAAGCCGGGGCTTACAATTTAACAAGCCTCCAAAGCAGGGAAGCGCTCAACTGTTATTGTGTCACTTGCTATTCAAATTGTAACATTCAAAATGAAAAGTCGTCAAAATTTTAAATTCCGACGGGATTCGAACCCGCAATCCTCCTGCAATCCGCGATAAAAGCAATCCTCCTTAAGCCGGAGTGCCTTTACCAATTCGGTCACAGAATCTATCTTCGTTGAGTTGAAAATCTTGATAAGTTCAATTTTATCGATTAAAGCATTGATTAGCAAATTGTATCAGTTCAGAACGTTGTTTAACTTCAACGAACGTAAGCAAGCTACGTTACGAGTGCTTCAGCTGTGTTGAAACGTCAGGATTTAAAATGAAAGAGGCAAATAACGCCTCTTCGGCCGCATACGAAACCGAAGATTCGAAGCAAAATGTATGAGGCCGAAGGGAATAACGCGGTTAAATACCCACTGTGTATTTAAAAGTATAAGCTACTAGCGACCCGCCCCGGCTTCGCACGGATCACATCACACATCACATTAGAAACCTCTAAAATTATCAGTGTTTCTTACAATATTATGCATGTATTATAGGTACCTACATAAAAACTTTCCTCTTGAATCACTCTATCTATTAAAAAAACCGCATCAAAATCCATTGCGTAGTTTAAGGACACATAGGGACAGACAGCAGGAAGTGACAATGTTTTAAGTATACCTACCTACTATGTAGTGAGTAATGATACTAATGGAAGTTAGATAACGGACGCTTAGGAAATATTTTATCTTCCCCTGAAGCATATCCACAGCAGTAATTACCTGGTAATTATTCGAGTTGCGCGCGCGTAATTAACGCGCCGCATGACGACTTTCAACCTGAATCTTAATGAACTTTGTTTCGTATTGCTAGTGTTTCTAGAATTATATTTTATTATGAACGCCCTCGCAGCGTTGCCCCCGTAGTGATGGTATATGGTGAATATGGTGATGATGATGATGATAATGATGATGAAAAGTAGCATATAAGAGTTTAGCTATCAAATGCAAAAATATTTTTTCAAATCCGACTAGAGGTTCCTGAGATTAGCGCATTCAAATAAACAAACAAACAAACTCTACCGCTTGTTCCCCGATAACTCGGAGACGCCTCAACCGATTTAAAAAAATCTTTTTTTCTTAGAAAGGGTTATACTTTCTCACTGGTGCCACAAAAATTTGGTGAGGATCTGTCAAGGCGTTATAACCAGAAATGCACCTCGAGAGTGCAGAAAATTGTTCAGTTTTTCACATTGAAGTCGGTTTTTTATTAAATTTTTAATTTGGCCACTTGCATTTATATATAAAATTTTAAATTTAGCCACTTGTAAGTTATTTCTAAGCCCATCCAGGCCTGCATGCAATTAGGCTGCATCCGCCGATCGAAGACCATCACACGAGCGAACACCGATCGACTCTGATGAGAAATTTGCCGCTTTGCCACACGGAAATATTGCAAACTACTTGCATGATTGGAAATTACTTTTAGATCGCCTGAAAATGGGTTTTCTGGGGAATATCTAGGTTATTTTAAGGGGTGAGTGGGCTGGAAGAATTCTTAGGTAAATAGTTTAGGGTTTGACACTATAACTTAAATCTTTAAGTACCTACCTACTTATTTTGTAGGTAGGTAGGTAGGTATATCCAATTCATTTTTTCTTAATATTCACTATTATGGAACTTTATAGATCAATAAGACATATTTGTTTACAATTTTTCTTATACGAGACATATGATATTATGTTGACAGACTTAGGTTTAAAAACTTACGTGTAGCCATTACCCACCAAACATCGATTACTTAACTGAAGTTCATGATTGCGCCTCCTAGTGCATGCAACATTGCGGCGCCCTAACAGGGTTTATGTTGCAAACTACCAATGTAACACAACACCACATAAAGTGCAATAAATATTTTGAATTTGAATTGAAACAATTTTAATGTAATACTACCTCAATCTAATGGATGTGAATATAATTTGCTTGTAAATAAAACCAAACACTGATCAACATCACTTAGCCATATTTCACTGTATCTAGGAGCTAAACCAGATAAGTTACCTACTAAGCTGGTCGCCGGATCAGTGTCGATCCATCCGTTAGGTCTAATGGACCAAGAGATTAATAAATGACGCTTAAAATTCAGCCTTTTTTCGGCTTGCCTAATGGCGCTTAAATAACACTACTTTACAAGGTTTTTTACCCATAGATGAAACTTATGTGAATCGGTAGAGTAGTAAACCCTATGTTAGATACTGAAGTGGAAAAAAAAATAGGACGTCAAGTTTTTTAAATATTTACTTTATTTGTTTTTAACAATTTTTTATATGTGAGCTACAAAAAAATCAAAAATGACACAGATTACTTCTTCTTTTATACTGATTAGCATCAGTTTCTCTTAATATAGACTGGCAGTAATCACCTGACATATTTTTATCATAGAAACCTTGGTACCTCCTTCGTAAATCTTCAAATCTTGATGAAAATGTTCACCATATTCATCGCTTGCGCTTCCCAGGTTCTCAGGAAAAAAATCCAGGTGCAAATGTAAAAAAAAACCGGTCAAGTGCGAGTCGAACTCGTACGCCGAGGGTTCCGTACCTAGCCATGGTGCCAATTAAGCTAGTCCACTTAATTGTATGAGCGCCCATACAACTCAGAGGACAATTTTAATTGGCGTCAACTATGTATGGGAACACCCTTTAATTTTCAACTTTTTTAACTTTTTGGAATTTTTCCTTTATTTGTGCTATAAGACCTTGCTTTTTCCCAAATTTCGTTATTCTAGGTCAACGGGAACTACCATTTAGGTTTTCGACCCAAAACCTCTAGGGTACTTCCGGTTGACCTAGAATTGTCAATTTTGGTTACAAGCAAGGTCTTCCAGCACAAGTAAAGGAAAAATTCCGAAAAATAAAAAAAGTTGATAATTAAGAGTTTTGGTACTTACAAGTTTTCACGAAAACCTAAATTTGCCTATATCTTTTTATAGTGTTGACTCAGGACCTTGATTTTTATACTCACAATAGGGACTATAGACTTCAGTATATGGTATAAATTTCAACTTGCTAGCTCTACCCGTTCCTGAGATAATCGATGGTGACACACGGACGGACAGACGGACAGACGGACAGACGGACAAGAAAGTGATCTTATAAGGGTTCCTTTTTTTACCTTTTAAGGTACGGTACCCTAAAAATTGTGGGAGTTCCCTATTCTGTTCATAACAAAAAAACACAAAAAATAAAGATTCTGAATTGGAAGCCTCCTCCTATTTTTGAAGTCGGTTAAAATAAAAACCGGTCAAGTGCGAGTCGAACTCGTACGCCGAGGGTTCCGTACCTAGCCATGGTGCCAATTAAGCTAGTATTAATTGTATGAGCGCCCATACAACTCGGAGGACAATTTTAATTGGCGTCAACTATGTATGTATGGGAACACCCTTTAGTTTTCAACTTTTTTAACTTTTTGGAATTTTTCCTTTATTTGTGCTATAAGACCTTGCTTTTTGCCAAATTTCGTTATTCTAGGTCAACGGGAACTACCATTTAGGTTTTCGACCCAAAACCTCTAGGGTACTTCCGGTTGACCTAGAATTGTCAAATTTGGTTACAAGCAAGGTCTTCCAGCACAAGTAAAGGAAAAATTCCGAAAAATAAAAAAAGTTGATAATTAAGGTAAGTTTTGGTACTCACAAGTTTTCACGAAAACCTAAATTTGCCTATATCTTTTTATAGTGTTGACTCAGGACCTTGATTTTTATAGTCACAGTAGGGACTATAGACCTTAGTATATGGTATAAATTTCAACTTGCTAGCTCTACCCGTTCCTGAGATAATCGATGGTGACACACGGACAGACAGACAGACAGACGGACAGACGGACAGACGGACAGACGGACAGACGGACAAGAAAGTGATCTTATAAGGGTTCCTTTTTTTTACCTTTTAAGGTACGGAACCCTAAAAATGAATTTTTAATGACATATTCACCCCCATCTTATGGTAATTCTTCAACAAATTGGAAATAATTTCTGCATAATCTTTTGATTTATGGTTGCCCAAGAATTTTTTTACTACTGCTTTAAATAAATACCAAGCATCTTTTTCGACACTGGATAAATGACCATCAAAATTTTTATCTTGTAATATTTTTCTTATTTGGGGGCTCACAAAGATTCCTTCTTTGACTTTGGCATCAGAAAGATTGGAAAAAGGGTTTTTTAAGTACTTAAACGTAAGGCAAAAGTAACAGTCAGTAGCGTGATTTGTTGGTTACCTCCACAACATTATGGGACGCCAAATTGCAAGTATTTTCTTTTTCCTGCAGACCAGTTCATTAATATACTTCTATAATTTTCTTATACCACTCGAGGTACCCAATTTTTATTAAGATTTGTCACCGAGATTTGGAAATATTGGAGATAGGCTCGTTTAACGGCTTCAGTGATATATCTTTTGTTTTTTGATAAGATATTTTGACCACAAACATAGCAAAGCTTATTTAGATTTAATTTACACTGCCTTGAGGCCATTTTAAAACCAATAAAAATGTCTAATTATAAGATTAATACAACAAAAGTGAACAATAACTCGGCACCAGTAACAAGTTAGCGAAATAACTTAATGGGGGTGTATTAAAAAAACTTGACGTGATAAAAATCTAAAACTTATATTTTTGTAATAAGAGGGTACGTAGAAACAACATTCAGTATTAATTGTCTTTGGGTAAAAGAAAAATCATTTTTTTGTAAAGTAGTGTAATTAGAGAGGTTTTTTATTGCCTGGACTACAAGTAAACGGTATCTACCTACGAGTATGCCAAACGTGAATTTGAACTTATCACTGTTAAATAATTCATTACCTATGCAGGTAGGTAATTATCTAATTAATTTCAATATGAAATTTATTTTTCGAGATAAACGAGGAATATTATAGCCTTTTCTACACCTTCTTGTGCAAACATTAGTTTCAGATAGTTTCAGTAGATGAATGGTTCCTAAGTTCACGTCTTAAAAATGTATTTTCCAAGTGATTTTTTTTAACAGTGCCCAGAATCTAAGACCATGATGCTTTCAGCTTTTAACACTTGTATCTAACACTATGATGAAACCCGTGGTTTAGAATCGTGAATCGATGCAAATCGTGTATCTTTTCAGCTAAGTAATTTCTGACATTCAGTTTATATTTTTGAAAACTGAGTACCTAGTACCTACCTACTTACCTAAAGGCACAGGACATAATATTAATAATGTAAAGGGACTGTTATACCTACCTAGCTATTAGATACTTACCTATATAAAAACGCGATGAGGTTTGTTGTTCAGAAATTACAGTAGGAATTATATTCGTGGCTTAGGTATACCTAATTCGGAGGCTTGTCGACCAGACATTAGCTGGCTAAGTGAGCGAGGATTTATTATTAGGTTTCGACATTAGCTTGTGAATGAGTTGTTTATTTGGTGATTAGGTTTGTTTTGGCTTTGAATTTGTTTTGCATTTTTATGTAGGTCTCTTGGTAGGTCTCATGATAAAAAGAATCGGCGATCGATAAAATTTTACGTGAATATTTCCTATCACGTTGGACGTGCCTATGACTACCCTTTTGTACATCTTGAAAACTTAGATGTGTAAAGGAGCAGTCAGAGGCAGAAAGATGTGTAGGTAGGTACCTACCTTGAGAATAAAGTTGTGTTGTCGTGCAATATAAAGCCTACGAAATACAGCTTAGCAATGCGTTTTAATTGATGATTAAACGAACCTACCTGGTGATGTTCTATCATAATTATACGAGCTTCGTCTGAAGAGACTAAGGATAATTCGTAGTACACGTAAAGTGTCACCATTCTATGCCACAATAGTTTAAAAAAATCAAATAAAAACTTTTTGGTAGAATGCACCCGCATCCCGTTGTCTACGTTCTGTCTGTCATTCATTTAGTTTAAAGCTATCTAACATAATATTTCACACAGGGTGTTAGTGGTGGGTGGGAACTTAGTCTCTTCAGACGAAGCTCGTATAATTATGATAGAACATCACCAGGTAGGTTCGTTTAATCATCAATTATACTACTTCGTCTTCCGAGACTAAGGATAATTCGTAGATTTTGAAAGCCATGTGAAATATTATAGAAAAAATTACAAAAAAAGTTTTCATTTTTGAAACAAAAAACGATCATAACGATCTTTTGCAAACTAATTATTGCAAACATAAATCAAATTTGATTCTAAATTACCTTATTAATATAAGGATAACAAACCTAGGTGTAATCATTGATTATGAATCGAAAAATAAACTGACTTGAGCTTTCAGTAATAAAATTACGGTTTTAAGAAGCTTATAGACCATGATCTAAGATCAGAAGTGATACTTCGACAAGCATTATTTTTAATGTGATCAATACTAACATTCTAGTCTACTATCACTAGATGTATACGCATGTCTGGTTGAATAAACATGAGCAGTGAAAATAAAAGTAGGTACCTATCAATATCATGATAAGTTTTGATTTATCCACCGACTAAGCATTTGCGTTGAAACAGTGTTCTAAGGTGCCTTAAAACTGATAAACAATACATCTGATGTTCAAGAGTCTTTGTGACTTTGACATTATTACGTTGATAATGGTTCTAATGGACAACTTTCTGGGCATGCTTAAAAAAAAAAATGGTAATTTTAGAAGCGGTTGCAGTGCTCCTGCACGAGATCTTTTAGAAATCTGGAATCTTACATTATAAAATCTTCAAAAAACGTCTGTGTTCTTATTATATAATTATTTGAAAGGATTTGGACTTTATGTTTAGTAACTAAATTAAGTAAGGTAACAACCGTTTTAGATAAAAACTAACTGCAATTAATTGTTAGGTCCGACTTGTGAAAGATACTCTAGCTAGAATAATTATCGGATCGCAAGTCACTCATATTTCGGAACTGTTGGTCGAAGTCTATAAAATTCCTTTCTGCTTTCTAAGCCTTCTGACCTGTGCGTCACTTGAAAACTTAACAGCAAAGGTCAAACAGAACGATAACTGTTAAGCATGCCGTGTTGAGCACCAGATTTGAACATTTCTGTTAAAAAACCTATTATGTTAGCTTTAGACAATTCATATAGATACTTCCTAATGAATTGTCTTATCACTTGTACAATTTACAAGTTATTACAAAATACAAATCATCTTAGAGCAGCAACCTCGTACTGATTAAGTGTGTTCTCAGATATCGAAGCACACCTAATGTTAATAAATTCAAGGGGTACACCTCGATTCACGAACGCCTTGCGGATAGTCGTTCTGCAATCAATGCAAACTTCAGGGGCTAATCTTGGAGTCTGTTGGATAATACACATCAGAATTGTATCAAAATTAAGAACAGTAATTTCAAACAATGTTGATTTCTGGATAAACGTGGAGAACCACGGTTGTATAGGCCAGTTTGAAAAAAAAAACTAGTATGCCTTTAAACTTCGTCATTAATTATTTTTCTAATAAAAGGTGAGTAGAAAACCTGGTGTTAGTCCAATATGACAACAAAAGCATTGATAGCATAGGCTTCTAACAAGACATATACCTTCTATATTTCTTGTTAAATCTTGTTGCAAATAAGTCAACCTCAGGACGATTAAAATAGTTTACAATTCTATTGAATTTAGATACGCACAACTCTCATTTCATATCGGGGTGTCATCGCCTTGACTCTGCGTCTGCTATTCCATTCGCTTAAAAATTTATTAAAATGCGAATGCACAAAAAAAAACTATATGTTCCTTGATGGACACCATTACCAGAGGTTTTGAGACCTTGGTCAAGAGTGGAAATCGATTTTTTCGTTATAGCGGTTGTATTGTCGATTGAAATTAAAATCTGACAATTAAGTACGGTATTCCTTAGAATAAAAATAAATAATAATAATAATATTCCGAAAAAACTGCTTTCAGCTCTAAATGTATTTTTCGTCTTTACTCCACTGACATGACAACTAGCAGTCTTCTCAACATAATATGCCCCCCCCCCATCCTGATTTAGATATGTTATCAGTAAAATCAGAAAATAAATTCAAGACAATAGTTGTCACATTTAAAAGAAATTTTGGGAAAAAAAAAAAAAAATTATTAAAAAATAAGATTTTTTCCACCATTAAAAATCACATTTGAATGCATTGGGAAGGTTAAGATAACCATCAAAATCGCTACATTCTATGAGAGCTAAATATTTATACCATTCAAATAATTTAAGTAGGTATTTTAACCAACCATAATAATGGATGGCGGGACTAATTGAGAAGAGAAGACACACGAGTTGCGCAAAATTCCTTGTCGTAGGCCTAATACCTACGTCTAATAATACTGAACTTTAAAAAATATTAGTATTATTATTTTGAATGTACTACAGTAAATCTGAGGTACTTGCACGATGTTGCAGGCAAACAGCTTTTTATTGAACTCTAAGCTAACCAATACTGGTTCTTGTAAGCGTGACATTATTTTTATAGTTTGCTGTACTCCTGTAATGAATCGATGCTAACAATAAAGTAGGCATTTATCAATTCAGGAATTACCTTAAAATCATTTTTTAAAATCAAATTTTAATCAAATTTTATACCAAGATCATCAATCTTTAAATACTTTGTAAAAATACATTAAAGTAAGTATATTAAGTAAGTATAGCAGTTAGGTTAAGTATAAACCTATTCTTTGTCATTGTTTTTCTTTATGTGAAAATAGCTTGAAAGAAATTTTCTTCCACAGAGTTCACACTCGTACACAGCGTAGCGCCAACACTAATAAGATTTTCAATATCTTCCTGGTAATCAATTATTTCAGATTGTGAAAAAACGTCTAGATGCAGGTACAAATCCTTGAGTGAACTGATATGAAAAAACGGTATCCAATACCCTCTTAACCAAGATAATATTACTGAATCATCAGTAATAATGCATCAATTTTCATAGAAGTTACTTAATCGCCCAGAACATTCATCAACATACGAACCGTATCCAGCGCCGCTGGTACGCGCTGACGCGCGTGTGTGAGCGCTGAGACGTTGCCTCGGCGGAGGAGGCGGACGCGAGCAGGCCCTTTTTGACTGCCACCACGAAGCCGCTGATGTTGAAGGCTAGACCTCCTTTGAACTGTAGACTGCCTGCCAGGTGCCAGTAGGGGAAGTTTGAAGTTTCCCAAAAAACTAATTCCTTCCATTAGTAAAATATTCTAATGATTGAGAATTTTTATCTTCCATCCACATTTATTTAATACCTTTGTTGTCCTTAGGGCATTGAAAGGTTTTTCACCAATCTTTATATTCTTCGATTCTGTATATTGTTACAAATTAGACGTCCCGCGTCAATTAATAAATATATCAATGAATAATTAATATTTATGACTTCAGAATTTGTATGCTAGGAGCATATAGGTAATATATGAATATGAACATAGAAAAGACAGTGTCAATTCATTACCTAAACATGATAAAGCTGCAGCCATCTGCTTTCTTTCGATTGCCTTGTCTTATTTGATAAGAACCTTCATTATGGTAGCCTTAATGTCTGGATTCATAAATGGTGAAACAACCTTGGTGCAATCTTCTAGATTTGTATATCTTCAAACCCTTCGATAAGCTCGAAGTAACTATCATTCTTTGGTCCAAATTTCTTAAAATGTTCGTCGAGCTGCATGGTCAACTCATCAGGTTTATCTTGGCCTGGGGAATCTACAGCTGTTGTAGGTATACCTAAGTAAGATAGGATCTTTACTCGTTGCCGTAGATATAGGTAGGATGGGATCTTTACTCGTCAATAATCGGTTCTTTAACAATAATGTCTGTAAAAACCTTAGGTACCTACCCTAAAAAATAGGGTAGGTCAAATCTTTTAGAAGTACCTAAGTAATTAAATGTTGCAATGATTATTTTACAATGCATGGCGGTAGTCCAACAAAACAACCTACTTGCATTTTTGTAAGAAAGTGAAGGAAGCACCCCTTGCAGGTGAACACAACGCATCTTTGTTGTGAAGGAAACACCCCTAGTAGGTGAACACATCACGAAACCATAAAAACCTTATGTGTGAGGGAAACACCCCTTGCAGGTGAACACAACACATCTTTATTGTGAAGGAAGCACCCCTTGAAGGTGAACACATCACGAAAACCATAAAAAACCTTGTGTGAGGGAAACACCCCTATTAGGCGAACACAACACTATCAGGTAAAATATGGATTATTATCTTTATGGAATTCACCTTCATGTTCCGACAATAAAAGCGAAACCGGCGTAGTAGGTAGGTACTGCTACTGATTGATCTCGAAATACGAAGCAAACGTTTCCTCCTCTTTTCAATCTTCTTTAATCTTCCTTCAATACACACATCCATCACTATCTCGTTATAGTGTCGTTTAGGCATTTTTGGAACCTAAAAAACCTTAAATTGAACTTATAAAACACTAAAAATTGAGAAATTGTGTGGCGAACGGCGGGGCACTAAAACGCGAATGAATGACAGACAGAACGTAGACAACGGGATGCGGGTGCATTCTACCAAAAAGTTTTTATTTGATTTTTTTAAACTATTGTGGCATAGAATGGCGACACTTTACGTGTACTACGAATTATCCTTAGTCTCGGAAGACGAAGTAGTATAACTAAGGAAGTTGATTGCTTTCATAAAATCGACCTTGTCAATTTTCTTCATAATTATTTTGAAGCTTAGGTAGGTACGCTTTGTTGACTTCAATAGCGTCACGAGATTGTACCTACCTGCAGTGTGATTCAGATTTCCGAAAATGCATCCGATTCGATTTTCTTTGGAAAAAACGTCAACTACGTTTTTTCACCGCTAGAGACGCTGAAGTGCGGGTTCGATTCCTGCGGCCTCACAAACTTTGGCATAATTAGATATTTATTAAGTAGGTACTTACCTATAGGACTGGATCTTATAGTAGGTATAGTAGGTACCTACCTACTAAGGTAGGTAGTACTTGTTAGTCTTATATAAGACATAGGATATTCTAGAGTGGGATTAGGTAAGGCTATAGGTATATCCTTAGGTAGGTAGGTACTTAGTCACATTGCTGGGATCAGACGAACAGCGGGATAATAAATAAATATAAGTAGCAGTAGGTAAGTGTAGGTATATGATCAGAGTAGGTAGGTACCTACATAAATACAGGAATATTAGGTACCTAAGTTATTAGGTACCTACCTACTGCTTAGTCTGATTTTAATTTGATAAGTAACAATATCTTTAGACATCGAGGGTTTTCGAATGAGACATCAATAAATAGGTCACTTTTTATTGAATCTTGAATATAAGTAATAGTATGAATATTGTATTTACAATAATATTCGGATATTTCTACTATATATTTAGGCTAGTTCTACATATAAATAAAGATAGGTACACAACCGATATTGCCTACTGATATAACAATATATTTTAGGACTTTTTATAAAGCAGGATAATGAATAACTTGTGGTTTCCCACATCTGTTAAAGCATAGATAAGATAGATTTATAATAATAAATATAATTATTGTTATTTATAAATATATTTTTATACTATTTAGGCAATTTAAATCTGGGCAACTGAATCGCTATTTTGACACAAACATCAAAATACAAAATTAAGTATAAAAGTATTTAGTTACTTATTAACTTTTTTTCCGGCAGTGCATATTTCAATCTATACCTACATACATAAGACAATCGCTTAGTTTCCAAATGAAATTAGGTAAGAACCTCCATATTATAATATCAGAATTAAAATTTGAATCTCATCTCTATCTGATTTTCTTTGTTTGTATATTTTAACCCCCGACGCCTAGAGGGGTACAAAAAGCTCCTGACCGGATGAACCAATTTTGATTAAGTTTTTTTCATTTGAAAGGTGTCTTAATCGAGTGTTCTAGCTATGTTTCATTTTTGTTGGTCGGGGGTTCTTTAAATTTTTAATTAAAATTATTTCATTGATATGCCATACTCGATGTTTAAACACATCGAACTAAAAACCACGCCATCATTATATTAAGAAAGAATATTTCTTCAAAGTAATAGAAAACTTTGAACTGAACACTTTAAATTTCGCTTATACCAATAGTGCAATTTACACAGCTAAGTTGATCATATTGATATAAATATTCGTTATAATAATTATTATCTTTGGTATACATGCAATTTATCTAAAACATACTTACTATATTACGTCATTATCCTTCATCATTTAAGATAAGAGTAATATTTTACCATTTAGGCTAAGAAATAAGCATTTTTACGTAGATAGAATAAATTACGCGTTAAATTTTTCCAATTGTTTGTCCATTCAAACATTAACCAAAGTTAACCCAAGCGCAATCAGTTAAAAAGTACAATAATTAAAGGGTTTTTAAGAATTTTAAAGATCTAGCGATGCTACAGAAAATTCATGAGCAATACTTTACTTCAAAAATCATACTACTATTCCCTAAGTACAAAATGGACGACCAAATCTACCAATCAATAATTTATAAAACAATGATCAGATACTAAAATTGGTGTTCAAATGAGCAATATCAAAACGGATATCATCTATTTTTGGGGTTGTATATTCGCGTAATACCTGTAATTGTATTTGGCACAATATATTTATAAGTATGTAATATATTAAATATTTTAATTCTACGAACAAACGTTATACATATACATACATCAACATCATTATTATTATGATAAAATGTTATATTTTTTCATAACAGTAACATCTCATATAAAAAGCTGTGACATATACACAAACATACGTAATATCTATTATAGAAGCAACAAGGGTATTAAACGGTAAATAAAAGAAACAAAAAATAAATTTGAATACTTTACTTTTTCAAATTATATCACAAGGACAAAGAAATCTCAAAATAATAGAATCAGACTTGAAAAATGTTACACATGAAAACATAAAGGCCGATTACAATAATTTTGATACACAAGACAATATTGAACCATTCCAATAAAAACGCCACTGGCTTGAGCAAAATGTTGCCATAATTGATGAAAACATCGAAATATATTTCGAAACTTATTTTGTCTAAGACAGAATTTTATTATTGTATTCAATAATTAACTACAGGCAAAATAACATCGGAAGCTCAATAATATAATTTTAAAAATTACTTGTACCTTGGCTAATTAACCATATCTTTTAACATTTTAAAGAATATAGTTAAAGTAGCCATAAAAACAACGTTATAATATTGGTTGATATGTTTATGTACTAAACGTTAGATAAGCTTTGTTTTTATTCCGTCATAAGATGTGTGCCGTTGACCATTTATTATAATCTGTCTATGTACTTCATTCGAACAACTATTCCTAAACAATATCATATACGACACCGAATAACTGGTAACGTACTTAATTTAATGTCTAATTTACATTTAATATCGAGATTATACTTTAGGCCTATCAAAACGTCCAAAATGCGCAAAATAATTAAGAAGCTAACTAGATGCTTTTATAATTTATAATTATGTCATAATAGTTATACATTTTGTTTATTATATATTGGATATCTGTATAATTCGACGCATATTTGGACCAACAGGATTATTTTAGCTGCTAATATTTTGCAGTGATAGCATAAGCTATTGAACACTTCTATCAAAGTTTACAAATTAATGAGATAAAATTTAATACATCTTGTACGATATTTAGGCATCTGCTGCATTGATGAGACAATTTGAGTTTCAACGCAAACTTTATTGGTGCAGTCTATAAAGAAGTCAATCAGTAATTCAGAAGCTATAAATACAATATGAACACTAAAAGGAAACAAAAATATACAATCATTAAAAACCTACTATAAATATAACAGCCCCTATAATTTTACTATTCAATAGTAAAACCGTTTATTTGTCTAATATCATACATTTATATAAATAGGTTTATGGTTTTCAAAAGCAGTGTCGAAATCGTTAAAGTAAGTTGTAACATCAAAATAGGCCTTGGCCCATACAACTTCATAAATCTAGCACTCAACATTAAAAGGTTAAATATCAATGTCGCTACCGATTCGAGAGTATCATTTTTGTTCTTACATCAACTTCCGATAAAATATCGGTCACGATTCAGGAAGACAAGACTTCAAAACCTCGCATTTGCTTTCTCAATCTTCCTATTCAATCTTTAATACCAAAACATACGATCACATCTTCACAATCTAATTTACCTTCACAATTCTTCGGTAGATGCTATAGGAGCTTTCAATAATGGAGTTCTTGGGCTTCTGGAGCCTTCAGTACTTCTAGCAGCCTGGAAGTCTTCGTTAGACAAGGATGCTGGTAGTGGAGCAATCTTTAACTGGTGTCCGTTGAGTTTGATCTCTGTGATGGAATGTGATCTGCCGTGGTTGACTATAGGCTTGTCCTTGGTTGTGGTCATGGGGTCGTGGGTTGGGGTCTTAGCAAGGGACTGGGTGACTCTGGTGCGGTTAGATTGTTCCCGTAGTGCCATTTGATAGGCCACTTCGAACGCTTCGCCTAAGGTTAGGATTACTTCTGTCGCTTGATCCTGTAAAAGATTTTTCAGGACTTTAGGAATTTTTTGGTCGATATGAACTGTTTTTGTCTTTGGATAGATAGATTTTATTCGAAAAGATAAAAACAGGTTTAAATTGCATGATAATTTAGGTTCTTATTATTTTTAGATGTAAGAGTATAATGACTGAACATTGTGATCTAATCAATGTAACGATAACGGTTCTCTACAGATTGACGGAAAGATATGAGTCCAAATAAGAACTTCTAAACAAAATACTGAACGCTATAAACTTTGAAGATAAAGATCAAAACGTTGTATCAAAGTTTAACTTGAAGATACATAAAAATATATCTACAATGATTTAGATCTAAAGTACCAATAGAAACATATAATGGTGAAAAGGAAACAATAATGATAAAAAAATAAAATAAATAAATAAATGGTCTGGAACTCGCTGCCGGCTTATGTTTTCCCCGAAAATTATAACACGGGTCTCTTCAAGTCAAGAGTGAATAAATGTCTTCTAGACCTTTGTGATCCATCGTCAGCCACATCGTCACTTACCATAAGGTGAGATTGTGGCTAATCAAAGGTCTATCTAAGTACATTAAAAAAAAAATCAGAATATTAAACTTACCATAGTAGCAACTCTGAATACATGACAGTAGTGGCTCCTAGTCGTATGGTCCTTGGTAATGTAGGCAAAGTGTGTGAGATCATCAGCGTCCTGACATGCGCAGTGGATATTCCGGATTTCATGTTCGCAGACCAGCTCCTAGTGTAAAATGAAATACAAATATATTTATTTGGAACCATTAACAGTGAACTTAGATATAATTTAAACGATACTGACAGCAATAGTATTAAACTGTGTCGCTACCAGTAACGCCCTCCTCTTGACAAGATATATCTAAAACAGAATAAAGTAAAACCTAAAGTTATTACTATTAAAACTATTAAAATTTGAACTTGAAAATACTATAAGGGAACAAATTTAGACGTCAGAAACAAACGTTAGCAAAGAAAAGAAAAAAGACTGAAGGAGTTATGTGAAGAAACAAAAAGACCAGTACGACGATGGTAAAAAAAATTACAGAGACATTTAGTATTAAGACGCTATACAAGGTAAATTTTTGAGACGGGGCAATAAGGGCAGCTACCTTAACTGTTGTAGCTACAGGAAAATGTTTTTAGGAGACTATCATTAACTTTTGAAGAAATTTCGACCTGCATTCACAGATTAAAAAAAAAATGTACAGTCAGTGGATTGTAAATTTTTTAGCTGCCCTTACTGCCCCGTCTCAAAAATTCACCCTATATAGCGTCATATAAAAAAAAACATATTTTTACTGAATTACAAATTTGCTAAGTTAAATTAAGTGTTTGTATCAAAATAATAGATTAAATCTCAAAAAAACTTATCATAAATTAACTTTTGGTATCATAACTTTCGAAAGAAAAAAAAGCGTTTTTATCAACTTCAAGAATCATTTCAACTCTACCGTAAAATTAGAACAACAAACCGTTATTTTTTGTAATATCCAAAAAGGGTATCACAACAACCGAAAATTAATTATCCCAGTTAACTAACCGTGAAGGGTTAACAAAAAATAAGGAAGAAAAAACAATCCTAAGAAACAAAGGCGATGGTCACCCGTCCGATCAAGTGTGAAAGATCCATAATTAAAAATCGGACGGGTAAAGTCGTGAGTTTGTGTAGGTTCTTTGTCTTCGAAACCCTCTGCACACTTGGGTGCTTGTCAAAGAGTATTTTATGTTATAGTTTTTTTAATGATCTTCCCTTCAAAAGTTAAAAGTAAAAGTTTTAGAAAAGTAAATGCATTTTGTGGAAAAAACGACATATTCATGAATTATTGTCAGGTGTAGGTTTTGTTTGGAATACTTTGTTATACCAAAGGAAAAGCATCATCAGATAAGACGATGATCATGAGAAAAATCTTGAAAAGGATAAAAATGAACACAATGATAATTATTATTACGGGATTTTATCGCGTACCTTTTATTTATTTTGTTTCCCGACGTTTCGAACACGTTGCAGCGTTCGTGGTCACGGGATGACTGAAGTACTGGTAAAGGTACGCGATAAAATCCCGTAATAATAATTATCATTATGTTAACAAATCGCGAAAGTTTAACAAGTTATAAAAATGAACACTTTTGGTAAAACAGAAGTGACATAATTACGAGTATTACACCATTATAACAATAACACACGGGAAATTACTCAGATTACATTGTTTCAATTCATCCGAAGAATCATACTTTGATACAAGTAGCTAAATAAAAATTTAAAAAACCGACTTCAATGTTATAAGCTGAGCAATTTTCTGCAATCTCGAGGTGCATTTCTGTTCATAACTCAGAATCTTCGAAGATATAGAAGAATCTGTCGAGGGTCTCCTCGACAGATCCTCACCAAATTGTGGCACAAACCGAAAAGTTTTCTTTCAAAAAAATTTTTTTTTTAAATCGGTCAAGGCGTCTTTGAGTAATCGGTAAACATAAAAATAAAATAAAAAAAAAAGATTCCGACGAGTTGAGAACCTCCTCCTTTTTTTCAAGTCGGTTAAAAAGGGCACTCGTGGTACAGTCAGTCTTTGCAGTCGTGTCCGATACTGATGAAGATTGTTTCGATGAATTGAAACATTTTCGATAAGTACCTACCTATCTAAATCGATGATGTAAGGTACCGTTATAAAATTTCATTTAAAAACTGATGGTCGAAAGTTAAATTGACAGAATCTGGTGTTTCGAATTTCAATTACTTACTAGAAGTGGTAAATGGTAAAAAAACTTACCCTAGTGATAGTGTTAAGAAACTTGACGCCTCTATAGCTGATGGAGAGGATGATATCGGGAGAGTCCCTCGGTTCTTTGGTGGTTTTCTTCAGCTTCTGAATAGATTTCTTCGTGGATTCCGTGCCTCTGAGCTCTTTGACCACAGTCGACCCTAAATACTGTTGAAAACGATTCACGTAAGATTTTTGATAGGAACATAAACCTGAAACAGTTTTACCTAAAAGTGATATCTATGCTTTTTATTAAAAAGTCGTGGATTCAAATCCTTACAGAAATTAATAAGGAGCTATACAAATTCTAATGAAAGTTGGGAAAATCATTACATACAACCTCTTAGTAATATAAACCTCTATCTTATCGTGTTAAGTTTAATAAACGCCGTGTGCAAACACACAGGGCACAATGCTTTTTAAAAAAAAGTTGTGTGCAGAGGTCCTTAGGGATCCTTAAGATGAGAAAAAAGAAGGCATCAATGACTTAAAAACGTCAACTTACGTTAGCTACATAAGTCACAGCGCCAGTAACAAGCACAAACGGCTGATGCTTCCACTGCGTCTTCAACGCTCCCGGCACGCCGACCAGCAGTTCCGATGGCGCCCTGATCTCCAGATCCGAGGGTCGCGGTGGCTGAGGCGCCGGTCGGTTCTTCTTGCTCCTCTTCAGCGTCTCTCCACCAGGGGGCATGAGGGTTGGGACTACGGGAGGTGGCACGGGTTTTAGGTTCTCGTTTATGGGAAGTTTCTCTTTGATTTCTTCTTTTAGCTGCTGTATGTTGTTTTTCTGTAGGGATAATAAGTAAATATCACTCAGGTGTCACATTGAATCCTACACTAAGATTTCAGAGTGTGGTCAAAGGTAAACCTATTTTAATTAAAAAAAAAACGTTGATATTGGCGTGTGTAGTTAGAAAGTCGATTTATGATTCCAGTAAATTATGTTTTAACTCTGTACCTCTATACTAACGAATCTTGCCCCAATATACACTACAATCAAAACATCAAAAGGACGAGCAACAAAAAACAAAAAATGGAATAAAATCACAAAAAGACAAATGAATAACAACCTAATTAAATCGAAAGGGTTCAAAACCCTGAACAAAAAGGCACTCGCTTCACACCTCAGAGCTACGAAACAAAAATGATGACGTCAAAAAAGCCATGGACAAGATAGCGTAAAATTTTAATTAAGGCACTATAAACAAAGGATTGAACAGTGTGAATCTAATTTGACGAGTGTCATTTGGTTATAAAAGTATGCGTGTATTCAGGCTGTAGTGAATGGTATGGTGTTCCGACAGGATGGATCTGAATGAAGAGGGAGATATTGAGGGACGGGCTTTAGTTTAGCCGTAACTATGGATTTGAAGTCGAACTCGATTCGTCAGAACACCTAGATTACCTCCGACTACAAATTATAGCGGTTGTATTTTTTAAAACAGTTAAGTCGGTCTTATTCTTAATTTATCATTATTTTAAGGACTCCACCAGATTTTTAAAAAAGTAGCACTTAACTAAATTACTACATATTTTACTTTATACTACTAGTAATATACGCTATACTACAATAAATGTGCATTATAATAAATTCGAAGTACGAAATTTTCCAAATAATAAAGTCGAAATAATCTAGATCAATTATTTTTGACTTACTTTTTGTATTCGCATTTTTGTAAAAGCCAAGCTTTTTTGCCACATTTTCGATATTACCTACACATAAAGAAAATGCATTAAAACAAAATACTTTTTTTTATGATTTTGACTTTAAAACCACCATGTTAGATCCTTAGTTAGGGCACCAACCAACAAGCCCCGTAAAGTGCCCCACTCGCCTGTTCCATGAATAGACGTCGAATTGAGCTCTAATTACCTATACAGAGTTGGCGACGTGTGAAATTAAAAAAATGCACGACTACAGACTGAATGCAGCACTAAAGAATATGTAGAACCACATACCTACGAGGTTTATGTGCAGAATCTGTGATAAATGGAAATGGTAAGCTAAAAGAATATGCTTCAGTCTATGTGGAAACGGCTGACTGTCAGAGATAGTTTTTATTAGGCAAAATGCCTGTCCTATGTGTTTAAGTACTACATAACATATATTATAGCCTATGTTCATCCTGAAAGTTCATTCTAAAAAATGGTGAAAGAATTTTTGAAATTGGATGAGTAGTTTTGGAGATTACCTCCTACATACAAACAAACTTGAAAAAGAAGAAAGAGAATTTTGCGTTGAAACTTCAAATACATATTGTTCATGACTTAGAATGAATTGAAACGCTCGTGGCGATGCTTGCTAAAACGTTTTTGATAGATCGTTGAAGTTAAGGGGTCACAGTTTGGATGGGTTACCGCATGTCAGCATATGGCATTATAATCAGCCAAGCGCTTCCGTGCTTCGGATGGCACGTTAAATTGACGTTCCCGGCTTTTAAGTCGTTATGCCATGACGGTTAGCCCTTAGCAGCTAAAGGCTAACCGTGTGGGCTAACCATGTTCCTATGAGCTAAGGCTTAGCTCATAGGAACATACATACATGACTTAGGGTTGATTTTTCAATACCTAGATAACTTTTATCTGAGGAAATAAATATGCGATTTGACAGATATTGTATTGAAAATATGTCATAACGCCATATTTATTCCTCAGATTAAAGTTATTTATCGATTGAAAAATCAGCCCTTAGAATAGTATATCGGTTTCTTAACCACGCGAGTAAAATCGTAACAAAAAGCTAGTAAACAATCATGTCTAAAATTAGATTTACGTAAATATATTGCTTAGTATATAATTTCGTTTTTAAACTCCACCAGCCTTTAACCCCAAACTACATCTTAATCAACTCTCCCTTAAAATTCGCAACAAGATTAAAATGACTAATCCCCGCTAAATTGCTCATCTAGTTCATAATAACGTGCGAGGGGGTAGCCAGGCAACACCCCGCAGGTGTGATAACGTCTGATATGGTTAAAGAGTGCCACTTTATATTAATTTGATACGTATCGCATTTGATGGGGGAATAACGAGGTAATGTTGCCAACACGTGGCAAGTTCGTATGCCATAGTAGCTAACTTTCATCATGACGGTTTTAAGTCTACAAGTACTTTTACTCACTTTGACAAGTCTTACTTTGTTTGATTGGCTCTTTAGATTTGAAAGGATGGATCACCGAAAAGAAAGTTACCGTATTTGTTGCCTTCGTTTTTCACGGTGTTAGTCACGAAGGAACAGGAGTAGAATCACAAGTGATCCTTGAGGTTCTATTGAAGTAATAATTTATGACTTTGGCTTAGGCCGTCTGAAGTAGGTTTCTGTCGACTTTATAGACGTATTTTGTTTGACCTTAGGCTGGTTTTAGTGTCACGCGTACCTTCGGCGCTGATAGGCGAGTGATCTTTATTACAATGAAATAGGGATACTGATTGTTCAGCACTGACGAGTGCAATCAGCGTTGCCATTTTTGCTAAACAATCAGTATCCTTGTTTCATTGTAATAAAGATCACTCGCCTATCAGCGCCGACGGTACGCGTGACACTAAAACCAGCCTTACTTTTGACATACGAGTACACGATTCAATTAATATTCATTAATATTTATATGAGCTGATGAATCTGCTGACGGTACTTTTAAGCTATTTGACTAGTTAGCTAGGACGTATTTTGACCTTTAACGTGTGTTTAACCTCAATGATTTAGTTTATGCATTACATTACGTATCTACCTAAATCATTATTTTATAAACGGAACAGGTAACAATAACAAGGCACTGTATCCTTAGCGGTCGGTAAGTAATCTCTCAGATTCTTTCATTCAGATCCTTTGAAGATGTAAAAGGCAGGTCCAAACACATACTTTCTCAAATTTTTCAGAAGTTAACATTCCAAACGTGACAGATTACAATCCTACTACAGCTCATTAAAATACAAGCTAGTTTGCTTGCTCACGATTTTTCCATCAACATTTGAGCTCGTATCAATGTGCATTAAAGGTTTCGAAACGAAAAATCTATTGATGCACGGCTGACCGGTTTTTTGTTTTTAACTTATTTATTACCACTACAGTTTTAGAATAAAATAGAGACGACCTTACAAAGTCAAGTAGGTATGTAACTTGTATTGTCTCATGCAGGTGACCTAATTATACAATTGTCTGCTATAGTATAGTTACTATAGCGACTCGTAAGTGAACCACGCTCGATGGCATAATTGATAAACTGAGCAAGTGATCATGACAACTTCAATTTGTCTAGAATATTTATGACAAATCCTACGCGAACTTATAAGTATTTTACGATTCTATGACGTAAATATGTAAGTACCTATGTGAAATGGATAAATATGTAGGTAAAGAAACCTGAGTAAAAAATATTTTTATAAATTTTGATTAAATTAATTGTTTGTTTTATTCATGAACATTAACCTAATTATAAAAACAAACAAATTGACACAAGCCACGAACAGAAAACATTTTGAAAGTAGGTAAATATTATCTTACATATTGAGGCGCAGTTTGACGGTGCCTAAGATGTTTTGCTAATAAAAATTCCCACCAGAGAACCCATGAAAAGGTACTTTTCGAATATGTATTTAATTTCATAAATATTTAAGATAATAAGCGTCTCATTATTTAAGATAATATTTACCTACTTTCAATATGTGCCTTGTGTAAGTTTGTTTGTTATTATAATTAAGTTAATGTTAATGAAACAAACGGTGCCTAAGATGTTTTGCTAATAAAAATACCCACTAGAGAACCCAGTAAAAGGTACTTTTCGAATATTTCATTTCATAAATAAAGCTCTCAAGGTTAAATTGAAACATTCGATATATTTTGTTTACAATCCTATAATCCGCTGTACGTCACAAAAATTCCATATTAAATGCAAATGATCTGACAAAAGTATATTTCATTCGACAGCCTCATTCAAAATCCATCGATTCGATGAATACCGAAAGATATGGATATTGTTACAATATTTATTCCACTTACGGTATGATAGCATCCTTGGAATAATTTATTCAAAGACCTTAATGCAAAGGTACAGTCAGCCACAGAAGTTGGTGAAAGTTATTACATTCTTCAAATTACTAGGAAGATATACTCAACTAGTGTTGTGTCAAATTTCAGAACGTCAGGTTACAAAAATCAGTGTTCTGGTTTTTAAATTGAAACATCTAAAAACAAGCATTGTTTAATCAATGTGTTATTTTAAAATTACTTAAAATTACTTAAAGGTCACTAGAAAAATTTGTACTCTTTCGTAAGAAATAGATCAATCACATTCACATCACTATCGCAAAATAAAATCAAAATAATGTGTAGCGAGTTGCAGACGAGCACTTTGTTCGCCACTCGCCACGCTATGTCATCTTTTATTTAACTTTTAAGTTTTGATCATGATTTTGAATTTACAATCATTTTAATACAAAATATATTCACCTATTATCAGCTAGATTAGACAGAGTTTTAAAAACTGTTGATTTACTTTTATTAGTGATTGTACTGATACAATAAGATATTATGTTATATTTTGTGTTATTATTGACTTATATTCTGAAGTAGTCATACACAACTGCTTCCGAAGTGTTATAATATTTTTTGGAGGGAAACGTTGCAAAATGATCGTTTTTACAAAATTTAAACATCTGATTGACATGAAAATTGGATACTAACTTATCAAAATGTTTTAAAATATTTTTACCTTTTTTGTACATGGCAGTATTTTTTTTTGTAAAAAATTGAGCTAAAAATCGGTCAAAATAATATTTTTTTTGTACTTAGTGTTCTTTGCATATCAATGTCAACAGGCATTCATCTTATAATAGGTAAGTACCATAAAGTTTTTTTTTGTAATTTTTAAACCTTTGAAATCTCTATCAATCATTTTAAAAACCAGGCAATTGTACTCATGTTCTTTTACGGCCACCTTGACTGTTTGGGGCCACAAAGACAGAAGCAAGCTTCTTTTCGGTGATCTAACTTTTTAAATCTAAAGACCTTATTTATTAATGCCTCTCAACTTGAACATTGGTTAAACTATGATCAAGATTCACCTGCCTCTATTTGTCACTATTTGCCAAAAAAAGGATGGCAATCAATTATTCAAAATAGGTATAAACGCTTTATATTCTAAAGTAAAGCTCCTGTGGGATCCGTGAGTTGTATGTAACAAATTGGCCACTCGCCCTCAATCCTTCATACCTAATGCTCAACCAATTGTCTCATGCACTTCAAATCACGGAGTATCGTAGCAACACCCCATTTCTCACTCCGACGGGAGGATATCCTTTTTACAATCTCACCGATTGCTCAGTTTATAACATTGATATCATCAGATTGGTCGTTGCACCTTTTGAATCAAGGCTTCCGATAGTGGCTTATCTAAAGACAATCTGATTGTACAATTTACTGGTCAGACTTTGAGCTGTGATGGGTTTGCTACTTATTACGAAGTATTGAACGTATACTTTTAAATCTCTATAGCTTTACTATTATACTTTACACCGTTTTCTATTTGGACTTGCAAATTTTAAATAGCGTATTACATGGTAGGTGTAGGTATGTATTTATATAGTTTCTTTTAGAATTTCAAAAAGGCTTTTCTGGTCATAAACTGACGTAATAATGTTACGTATAATATTGTATACGTTTTGAATACTTAGAAAGACTACTAACTCAGGAAAGTTTAGCTAATACGTAATTTAAAGTAATGAGGTCAAACGTTGACCCTTGTGGAAACCTAACATAAAGTCTATTACAAAACCACAAAATAACCAGTTAAGACTACCAATCCAGACGTTATATCATGGAAACCCATAAATTTAATATGCGTAATTCGTTTTTACCACCGTGGCGTGCACAGCTTATAGAACACGTAACGATCACACTATCAAAAGCCTATTCATATTCCGTAAACATATATTCGAAGGTAATAATGTCTGCTGGCACTGTTTTAAGAATTTGGTTTGCAAATGTATGAGTATTCGCAGACAAGGCGTTAGTATTCTTAGTATTACGCACCTGCTAGTCAGTGTTTAGTTTTTTTGTAAGAGCATTTTGACAATAAAATAATTGAACTCTATTTGACACTTTGATAAGGTCTGAAATTATGAGAAATTCTTTTTTTGATGCAACGCTGAGCGCAGAGAATTTTTTAAATAGCAATGAGCCTCAAAGTGGATTAGAATCTCATATCAGCTTCAACGAAATACATAACATTGATAAATTGGTAGAACCAACCAACTTGTTATAATCTGCTTTTATGTTATTTTATTATATTTTGTTATTTCTGATAATATAACATTTATAAGCATCAAAATACGAGATATGGTAGATACTACATATAGGATACTAATAACTTCTTTATATTAAAAGTTCAGAAAAATAACTTACCAAAGTATTGAGATCAGTGTTTATTTCCTCCATATGATTATTGATAGGTCCGTTCTGCTCGCCTGAAACCGACGCCAGTATCCGTTTTCTATGCCCGGCCTTGTTAATTTCCAGTACAGCTGTAAGTTCCACCTCCCAAATCCTCCTCACTCTATCCATATCCACATACAAGTGCTTCCGAAACGTATCACTGTATTGTTCTAGGTTTATTTGCCGTAGCCACTCGTCCACAGATTCGTTTTGGTTTTTGTTACTAATATTATTATTGTTATGGTTATTACTTATTTCTGCTATTTTAAGAGGTAATTGTTTGGATGACTCTAGTATTTTTTGCCTATCGTTTTCTTCTATTCCCATTTCGCGGAGATCATTTTCGTCTAGCACACCGTTCTGAAACAAAGGTTCAATTTGAATAATCCAAACAAATAGACTCATGACTGTATCCCCAGGCATGTTAGACATCCACTTAAAGCAACAAGCATTTATAGACGTGTCATATAGAGGTAGGTAGTCAGTGACAAATCCAATCACAAGTTTAGTTTACATTTTGTAATTATACACTTAAAACTGTAATACAAAAAAAAAAAAAATACAAAAACATTTATTTTGTTTCAGAAGGTACAGTGTTTCCGTAACATAAATTTAACATAGTTTACACAAAGTAGGTAGGTAGTTATAGGCTAAGGTTGACAGTAGGTATTCAGTTAAATCATGTAGGTATGTTCACTAGCCCCCACACTAATGTAATGGTATTCATACATCATTATATAAATTCATATTTATATGAGCATTCACCTAAGTTTTAAATTTTGTTTGGTCGTTTGGAGTCGATTAATTTTAAACATGAACAAAGAAATTACCTTACAGAACCATCTTCCCCATCTCAAACTTTCATTACACAATCATATCAAAAATTAACAAAGTAAGAGAAACTGTATACTTACAACAAAATCAATGTCATCATAGCCTCCTTCAAGGAACAGACTCTCATAGTCATGCAGGCCGATCCCAGCCAGCCACAGCCCCAGGTTCGAAGCCACGGATGGACTGAGACTGGACTCGGAGCAGCTCAGACCCAGGCGAGACGTGAACTCCTGTTCTAGCTCTGACACGAAGACCGACTCTCGAACCAGCTTGCTGCCGAATGACGCCATTATCTCAGAGATCTTCGCCCATTCCTCCTGTTGGAAGAAAAATTAATTACTGACAATTTTTTCAGCATTATTAAAGCAAAAGTTGGTTGTGTTGATAGATCACAATTCGATAGTACTGAATGAATTGGAATTGATGCAATAGTTAAAAATCTGAAACACACTACTATTTAATAACTAACAAATAGAGAAAAATAGTGATGCAAAGAAGAGATGAATGTTACAACTTTCGAACTTGAAAACCATGATATCTCGCACAAATGATGATGATGATGTTGTTTTCCTTGTTGTGCCTGAAAATGAGTCCTTAGAACTATTGGAAATAGGTACACTTTAAGGAATATCATCGTAAAGACGTAGATGTTAGGTTTACCGTTAGATCGCCTTGTTATAGAGTAGCAATACAGCATTCATGTCTTATATTATTATCTGACACTACATAAAGTAAAACAAATATAGGTTAAAAAAACATCATCAGTTAATTGTAGTTGTTTTTCAAACACGTTTTAAATCATTCATATCAATAAACTGTCTCATAAAACTGGTCGTAAATAATAATTTGGTTATCTCTTCCGTTACATAGCATTCGCATTACAAACAGGCTGTATAGCATCCTGAGCATCTGCAGCTTATGACTGTTTTATCTGTGGTATCACAGACCATAAACTAACAAGCTAGTTAAGTTCCATGAGAGCATGCGATATTATTGTTACGATCGATGTATCTATGTATTTACAGTAAATTAAGATAACAATGACCACACTGTGAAGATACTCGTAAATCTGAGTTTTTAACATTTGTCACATTTTTTGTGGGTTTAATGAGAACATAATTTACATATAAGTACATTAATGGTATTTTTTTCACAAAAATTAAGGGGACATTTAATTTTATGGTTAGTAAGTATGAAATATTTGTCGATAAAATTTGTTTTGATTAATTTCCTACAAAAGTAAAATAAAAATATCAAGGACATTACACGAAATTATACTTAAAAAAAACATAATGTGCTATAATCTTTTAATAATAAGTAAGATCTTTATTTTTTTTAATTTAATTTATAATAAGTAATATAATATAATATAACTGACGAATATAATAATATAATTGACGAAACGAACAATGTTGTAAAAATAAGTTGCAAAATATAGACAGAGCCAACGCAATATTTGTCTTTATCTCTAGTCTATCGCTCTTAACGTAATGACCCTGCTGTTCCCCCTGGGCTGTCACCAGATGGCAGTTTGCTCAATAACACCTGCCTACCTGCATCTAGCTTTATCAAATAAAATAAATAAAGAATTGAGCCACCCGCATCTTAGTGACAGCATTTTAGATTGTCATGTTTACTAGCTGATCTTCTTATGTGTAGATTTTTATTTTTATTTTTGAGGACCCACTTAACTCGAATTTAGGATTAGTCACTGCGCGATTGGGGATATCGTTAAGATTCAGTTGTCTCTTTGACAACTTTCTGTTTTTTATGACTAGACTACTTAAATTTTCTTCAATTCGTAAACGATTTCCAACAATACACTACCAAAACGCAATTCGTTTACTCCAAACGGTAGTACCTACATTAAGTTGGTCACTAGCTCATTCAAATCTTCTTATTTACATACACTTACTTACTTATAAGTACGTAGGTGAAAAGAGAAAATGCTGAAAATGATTGTATGTATTTTACGCCGTTATTTATTATTAAAATTACTTATTATATCTCCGTCAAAAGTATTTCAGACATTTAAATTTTAGTTGTTTTTTAATTTACACAACCGAAAATGTTCCAAATGTAAAGGGTAGCATTTGCATAAAAACAGTCTTAGCCATTATTATATATTGTCCCTTTTAACTAAAACCGCACAACAATACCCTTACCCACAGGTGGTGGAACCGTTCAAAGATAATTCTTCAGTTTCCTGCCTTTGTCGCAGTGTAATGACTAGTGGAGTTAGAGCTGCTTTTACACAGAAAACTAGCAGACTCGAAAAACAGACGATGTCCTGACCTGACTTCGGTAAAGAAAAAAAACAACCTGGTTTAAAATAACAGCGCTACCTCACTGGCTTTAACTGTATCTAAAAACCATCAAGATGACCCCGTAAGTATTAAAAAGAGGAAAGTTGACTTCTCAAAGTTTGCATTTGGTATCGCATATTAGCAAAAAGAAAACAAGCTTTAACAAAAGTGGATGCTAATAATGTTCAGCACTTAATAATGGTCAGATTCAAATCTAAACTAAACAAATGTAATAGTTACATCCCAATAAATATTGTTTTAATGTCTTTCTTGTAGCAAATGCACGATACTTTACCGATTCTGAATTGAAATAGATTATAATAAACTATAACAAAACTATAACAGATACTGCACAGATGTTTATACATCCACAAGTACCGGTAAACAGTGTAATAACATTTATGCACCGAGGTGTTAGAATACGTGCGTCATCGGAAGACATCGTTTCGAATGCAAATAATTTGTCAGAAATATCGTTATGCATCGCGGCCAAGGTAAATGATAAAGTATCTATAACTTATCATGAGTACGAGTAAGTCTTTGCTTGGGGAATACTTTGGAATACATGACATAACTGGTTGAAGAAAAAGTGTATAGACAGTTTTGGGAAGTATGCTGAAAAGACAGAAGTCTATCAGAGAGCTGATACCGATGATGATAACTTTTTTAGCGTATGAACCGCAACAGCAGTATCATGACATTATCACAGTCGTATCGTAGGTAAGGTAGAAATTCTCTAAAATCTTTATGAATCTTTTGAATGTGTTCGGGGCATGTTCAGATACAGATAAAGCACATGCACATTTTGCAAAAGATAGCATTCTATACGTGACAGATTTTCACAGAGAACTAGTTCTCATGGACGATAAAAACAGTGTTCTAGTTTCGTACCTGCTCATCAAAAGGGCTAAGTATCGACAGGCTCTTGTCCGCGCTATGGTTCGAGGAGGTCGTGTTACTCCGCCTCCGGACCTCCTCCTCCATCCCATTGTTTCTCTCGAGTCCATTGGGCTGCGGCTCGGTAGGTGACGAGTCGTACACGGACTTCAGTTTCCGAAGCGTCTTAGGCCGTTCTGCCGGCATCGGCCGCAGACCTATGCCGTCGAGCGTTGTGGTGGAGCCCTTGAAGAGGCCTGGGGACAAAAGAAACATATTTCATATATAAACTTTTTCGAAACTAATAATCCTTTCGTCTTCCATGTCGATTGACTTCTATAAAATAAAAAATAAAAACTAAGGAATATTTTTGTGCCAATGGCATAACGGGAGAATAGTGATACCGAAGTTGTAACAAGTTTATGAGTAAGAAACAAATTAAGATCTTATTCTTCGCTTAATTTAAATTCTAATCCTGTTCCTAGTATAAAGAGTAAGGAAGTTTTTATATGTACCGCTGTATTTATCCTTAGTTATTTCAAAGCTTCAAAAGTCAAGTGTCCTAAAATTTTATATACATATTTTTATCAGATCAGTATTTTATTATTTAATTTAACCTAACCTTTAAGGTAAATGTTTTACTTTTAAGTAATAACATAGTAAAATTTCAAGATGTCAATATAACTATTTCACAACAAATCTGCAATATAATTACGATAAAACGATCTAGAGATGTTCCAATTAAAATAATTAGGATCACAATTTAAATACAAAGAGAACGTCCACATAAATAACTCAAGAACAATAATCAAGACTCAGAAGACGTAATAATTACTAACAATATCATATTTATTGTCAAACCACTCCCTTGACGTATTTACTACGCAGAATAAATAGGACCACTGAATGGTGAAAACAGGAAAATAGAGCAAAATATTGGTCCTAAATATATGGTAGAAGCCAAATAGGGAAACGTACGCGTTGTTTTAAAAAATCAAGGAAATTAACAATTTCTATAAGGCTTACTTAGCTTAGTCATAATTACTGGTAAACCATATTTTAAATATTGAAATAACTGATAAAATACATAAATACTTATACCTTTATTTATTTGTTATTTTTTATTTCATCAGGCAAGCGCAGGACCGGGCAAAATGGCAAAAACAAAGAGAGACCTATACCCAGCAGTGGGAGACATCGGGCTGCGGATGACAATGATGATGATATGATTTGTAAATACATAGGTACTTACTAATAATCCTTTGTAAGTCACAGACCCAACATCTGTTTTCATCACAAAAATGTTTGTCCTGGGTGGGAATCGAGCTCACGACCTTCAGCACAGAAGGCCAGAGCACTACCAACTGAGCTGAGAGGCTAGTCAATTATCTTTAGTGGAAATAAATGAACTCAGAATGACGTCCTTTAATGTCTACAATCTTATCGTTTGGGAAAAATATGTAAGTATAAGCGTTACAAAAATTTTAGGTTTAGGAATGCACTGCATATAGTGCCATCTCTTAGTAAACAATTAATTGATAACATCAGAACATGTTGAAACATGCTTGATCGATAACCAAAGATGTTGCATGATGAGTGATGACCCTGGTTGAGTAGGTATTAAATTATTTGAACAAGATATTGTTCTTTTGTCCATTGACTATTAGGGTTACAATTATAACAATTACAATTATTCTTTTTTAACACACTATTTTATATTGGGTACAAAGAAAAACCCTGAAACCCACGTAACAAAATCGATTCACACAATTACGATCTAATGATCCGTAAAAAGGCCTAATAGTATATAACGCAGTACAGTCAGCATCAGAAGTAGATGCTTTGAAAAAATTAAAAGTTAAATATGATCACGACTGTATAACCGAGGCACGGTAGACATTTTCTCAGATCTTATAAAGCTTTTTAAACTGATTATAATAAATAATATAGTTAGGTGACATAAGTGCAAAAAAATATCTAAATCGGTCAAGCTATTTAAGAGAAGAATTACGAAAACAAGTAGGTACACCATACATACATAAAATCACACCTCTCTCAATGGGGTAGGCAGAGACCACGGAATCGATAATATTACTTACCTATATAATTTTATAATAAACCATTAACAATTCTCTTTGACGTCGACTACACAAATCGTGATAAATGATTCAGTTAACCCTGACATGGCCGTTAAAAAAAGAAAAGTGGAAAAGAAGAAAACGGTGCCAAGGCTCCAACGATAACTTATCAATAGATATTCTATTGCAAGGCTGAAGGAACAAATCGATACCTATACGGTAAATAATGGAATAACTTAGCACGTATGAGATAATAACTTGTCCTATTAATCTTATTCAATTGCCAATTTAGCAAATCATTAGATAATGTATCTTTCTTGTCATGTCAATAAGGCTCAACTCACACTGACCCAGAGTCGAAGCGAAGCGACGCATCATTATTTTTAAACTTTAAAGTAGTCAACTCTATTTCCGTTAAGTAAGGTACAAATTTTGAGAAAATTGCGAGTTCAAATACTCGTATAGTACAGCGCGGCGAAACCTTCAATATCACAGAAAAAGCGTTTCAAACAAATTGAATGTGTTATGCATGCAACTCTTGCGTGCACATTATACACAATTGTGCCAATTTACGTAGATCATTTTATAATGAGTGCTGAAACACATGTTTGGCGCATGTCTGTGAATTTAGCGAATGAATGAAGCGAATTAGTTTAGTCTAGACAGAGTAGGATAGATGACAAGTGGCTAAATTAAAAATTAAGAAAACCGACTTCAATGTTCGAGTTGAGCAATTTTCTGCATTTTCCAGGTGCATTTCTGTTGATAACTCCGAAGATCCACGACAGATCCTCACAATTTTTTTTGTCAGAAATCGGTGAAAATACATTTAAAAAAAACACAAAAAAAGATTCCGACGAATTGAGAACCTCCTGAACCTCCTCCCTTTTTGAAGTCGGTTAAAAATTCGTTACAGTAAAATAGAAGAAAAAGTCAAAATAGAGAGCATCAGCCTATCAGTCATCAGTTTAGTTGAAGTCAAGTTAGCGTCGCTGTAGGTAACATAGAGAGAGTTAGTTAGTTCAAGATAGTTCGAAGATGATAGATGATTTGAGAATGGAACTCTAGAATCTGTTATAAATAGAGCGAATTTAAACAAAGACATAAACCTTAATAATATCTTAAGATAGATAAGTTAGCAAATAACAGGCGTTCATTTTATGTGCTTGTTAACAACTTGCGATTAAGATGTTGATTAGTAACTTCAGAAATTTTACTTATACAAGAAACCAATAACAGCTACCTAAAGATATCTGTTGAGTAGCTCTACTCAGCGATAGTGGAAACCATGAGCGGTACATTTCACTTTAATAACATTCCATAACATACTCATTACTTATTGATAACTATCTTACCTTGCTGTAAGATAGTGAAACAAGCCATTAAAACTATTTAAATTTATATATACTTAGGGAAAGTTATTAGAAGCAATCAATCATGGCAGAACAATCCTAACAGTAGCTCTTCCTAACCAGTAGAATAAATAAAGGAGTTTAAAGTTGAACACCGTAACGAAAACGACAGCGATGGCACACAATGGCCGAACAATGGACTATTGTTACCGTTCTGGTAAGGATGATACATCTGATGATAATTATGTAACCTATGGTGAACGAAAACATTCCCTTGACACTTGTTAATTTATAAAATACGCACCATTATGAACATGAAAACACGATAGCATAAACATGATACAACAACTTTGATATAATCTACTACATAATCTCAAAACAGAACACGACTATTTCGCCGAAGGCTTTTGTTTAGCCACAATCTCACCTGATGGTAAGTGACGATGTGACTGACGATGGATCACAAAGGTCTAGAAGACACTTATTCACTCTTGACTTGAAGAGACCCAGGTTATAATTTTCGGGGAAAACAGAAGCCGGCAGCGAGTTCCAGACCTCAGCAGTGCGGATGATGAAGGTGGAGGCGAGGTGGAAATATACAGTTTCATTGAAGGCAAAGTGGGTATTTTCTAACATCTATAGATATTCAAGGTCCTTGGAAAATGGCTAGGGTTATAGTATTCGTCAGAGCCATGACACATACATTTAGTAGTAGTAATAAGCATTCTATAGGTACAAGACAGACTGTGAGCACATTGTAGCCTCTTAGGAATACTAAATTATCGTCCCATTATCCAAATAGCTTTGGTTTTTTCTCTAATATTGAATATCCTCAAATCAAAATCTTAATTTGATGGTGTCATGGTAAATAATGTTAAGTTTGATTCGTTTTTGTTGATGTTGGAGATCCATTCGATTATTTGTTAAGCAAGTTATTAAATCTGGCAGAATACTCGGTTGGTGGCGCTAATAATATCTCATCTAAAGTTATCAGCGTTTTAATACTACAATACATCTTCTAAGATGATGGCGCTTAAAACAGGTTTATCTTTTCCAGATTTCAACCAGTTGTGAAATAGGAAATCTATAATAAGACTAAATTATGTCTATATCGTTCATAGACATCGCAAAACTATCATTGTGTCAGCATAATGATATGTTTCATATTATTTTATTAGAATTCCTTTACTGGTTTATACGTAGACTGTAAATTCAGTAAGGAGAATTATTTTTTTCTTTCGCTCTTATCAATACAAATGAAAAGAGATGACAACAGATGTTTGTGACATAGGAGGCACAAGCCCGTTGTATTCCTTTGATATTTAAAAGTACGTGTTTATGAAACAAAGTTGCAGAAGATAAAGCAAAAAGATGAATATACAAAGATGTTTCTTATCCTGCCAGCAAATAAAATAATTTTGTTTGTGAAAGAAACATCTGCTTAGCAGCTTACTGATGGTATAAATAAATCTACACATCATTTCGCAATAAATTATCTCGTCATGTTAGTAATAGTTTCATCACTTATAAGGAAATATCAACACCTGTCTAGAGTCATCAATCACATCACTATGGATGCCTATAACTAATTATTTTATTTGATTGTCTAAGTATACCTTATTTGTCTTAGTTTATTTTACTTACAGTTCCCCATCAGTGTGATAAGCATTAAAAACTCCATATGATTCGTACACCACCATTTCTACCGTCACATTAACACACCAGTTTATTTCTATTCACAATTTTTTCACACGTTAACCATAATTCACAATACAATAGTTACTACTGGAGACTTCACAAATTCCGACGTGTCAGTTATTATCAGTGATGGATGGTGCTCTATCACTCGCGTGGGTCGTATTTACATGCGATTTGAAGACGTAAATAATAAAATATCGGTGGTAGAGGAAATGCGGTCGCGCGAAGTGCCGGCCGCGAAGCAACTGGTCGGAAGCACGTCGCAAGTGAAACATTATTGATAAGACCGCGACGTCACTTATCGACCACTTTATTAATCTGCATCAATTTATTCAGAGACAATTGGCTGAGTATGTCATTGACTGGTAGAGCGCTGGTCCAGGGACCCAAAGGGGAGACAAAGGTCCGCCGAAGTACCTACCTATCAAGAGTTTGTTCGAGCGACATGTTTTATAGTTCACTTGAATTTCGTCGCTGTAACTAGGGCAGAGATAGTGATGCCTAGGCAGAGGGCGCATACCCTGAACAAGCAAATAAAGACAAGGATATTTTGTGTTATTTTCAACTTTACTTAGACCAAATTGGGAACATTTTGGAAAATGGTTAGGTCAAAAGAACTCTGTTTCGGCAAGTGTGTAAGAAAAATGTAGGTACCTACCTAATATGAGTTAATAAGTCGAAGGATGTGTCAGGACCGTAGCAATTAAAAAAACTGTAGTCTCTCTAAGGTTGGAGGCTTGATTTTATTTATACAATGTTCTGCCAGAGCTAGATTATACATATAGCGCAAAAAAGGCTAGGCACTGACGTCAATTATATACTAGGCTAGACTCCCCGAACCACGATAGGTATTGCTATCAATACTAAGTTTTCTGTGAATGATACGCGTGTGACACAGATTTTCTTGTTATTTGTACTGCAGTTTATCCACAGATAAGACTTCATATGAGGCAAAAAGTTTCGACGCTTCTGCGAATTTTATTGCATTATCATCAAGTGTCATGTTTATCTGATAAACGTAATTTACAGTTGTAAGAGATTCCCGGACGTTACCTTTTCCTTGATGGTTGTTTCTCTTTGAATTATGACAACTTTTGTCATCACTAAAGCTATCAGCCTATAGACTTGCATGGACTTGCATCTGTACGTTAAAGGCGCTACTATTAGCAGAGTCTTAGACTTCAGGTTTTATGTACGAATCGGAATCCTTTGCCAACATTTAGGAGTGTTTCATAATCTCTGTGTAAATTCCTGAGTAAGCTAACTGTCAGTTAAAGTGAGAAGTATCGCTCACACGACTTTCACCATTACCATTACTAATCATCAGACATTTTGTAGCTGATATTGATTAATTTACTTTTAGGTTCGTGAACGTTGTTTAGGAAGTAACTAATAAATAATATACTCGGAAATTGTGAAACAAGCCCTTAATCTGCATTCAAATAATTTACTTCATTGATTTAAAGATTTAGAACTTCCTTTTAGAATGTTGTTTATAAATGTTTTAATAGATTCGCGCTATGTTTGATGACAACTCAACAAAGGATAATATATTATCCATGGCCTACTTATGAAAATACAACGAATTATCACATAAATTTTTTTCTTCCCAAAATTACTAGAGAATTTTATGCCTCAAAAATCTATGATAATGTCTACCGTATCTTCGGGATACTGATTGGTCTTGGGCTTGATCTTGTTTTATTTTAATAACTTGGCATTACTAAGGTCACAATTCCGGGGTCATGATTATAATTTATCAATGAAAGCTGATTATCTACATACCAAGATGTTCTTTCTCATAACTTGATAGCATCGCTTACGACCATCTTACTTTTTCCATTTAAAATTCAAATTAACTTTAAAGTATTATTGATATCAGCTAAGTTCCCATTCTCACATTTGTTTCGTGGGCTTCGATTAACTGTTTTAGATTTATCACGTTTTTAAACGATAAAATTTCTTTCATTTCACTTAATTATCATAAGTATCTCGTGTAATTTAATGGCTGATAAGATAAAAGTATAACAAATGCAGGTACAAGACCATTAGGCTGTAGGTCGTGGGTCCGATTCCCACCCAGGACAAATATTTGTGTGGTGATTAATGTGATCATAGATGTTTGTTCTGTGTCTGGGTGTTATAAAGTATTATAAGTACCTATGTATTTACATATAGGTAAGTATATAAGTATTCTATCAGTTATCTAGTTCCCATAGTGCAAACTTTGCTTAGTTTGGGGCTAGATGGCGCTGTGTCAAATGTCCAGCAATATTTATTTATTTAATTTCTAATTCAACTAATTTTATCAGTATTTATCATCTGATTTTGTTTTAAAATTCGAATAAAATAAATAATAAGATAAACATTTACAGTTTGTACACTTTCTACCATACCTAACTGTACAAAATTCTGATATGTTTAATAGTTTGTTGTTATGTTTACAATCCGTCAGATTTTTCAATTGCCAGATAGTTTTTCTTAACTGAGATACATTTATTCTTCTGACTAAAGTTACAATAAAAAGTCGGTTCCACAATGTTTTTTTACCTCAAATAAATAATTAAAATTCTACCAAACTGCTTCTATGGAATTATGAAGTTTCGTAAACAAAAGTTTGACGTTTGGAGCTACAATAGTCATTCTGAATACGCAGAAAGGATATTTGATAGTGGATTTGTAATTTCAGGTCACGAGGTCACCGTGACTAAGTTTGAACTAAACAAAAACCATCAAACTTACAAATACTAGATGATTTTTATAGTGTCAGGAGGCCTACAGTTAACGGGACACTGTAGTTCCTAAGAAATAGTGAGATGAAAAAGACCACCAAACTTCTCTCATCTTAATCGGCCTAATTCAAAAAGATATCGTCAATACGTGTGGGGCTGACTAAGCAGGTTTCTTCACGATGTTCTACACTCTTTAGCGGTCACAATTTGGATGGATGACCGCAAGTGGCTTACGAGCTGAGCGCTTCCGTGCTTCGGAGGGCACGTTAAATTGTCGGTCCCGGCTTTTAAGTCGTCAAGCCATGACGGAGGCATTTAGGCGGCCTAAAAACTCCGTCACCAGAGGTGGCCACTAGCTCAAGCGTGTTCTACACGGTTTGAAACCACATCTTCTACCAAGGTGACCTTGGCACTTTCTACCAATGGCGTCATCGAAATTTACTGTCAACCAATGGCGTCTGTAGCGAAATTTACTGTCAACCAATGTCTAGCAAGGTCACCTTGGTAGAAGCCGTGGTTTCAAACCGTGTAGAACACGCTTCATACGAATTTACTTACTCTTTAAAGCTCGTGTCTTGCACTTTGCATATAAATTATCTCGAGCTCAAGGCCTTCAGATCAAAAGTCGAGGCACAATCCAAAGCCATCACGGCTTCTAAACTCACAAATAATGAAACAGTAATTACCTATAAAAGCATTAGGGCCAGGGCGGTGACGATGATATTGCCACCCCTCACGACACCACATGTTGTTAATTAACTTCACATTGCTGGTGATTCTGTTGTACACTAACTAAATTTTATCTAAATCTAAAAGTTCTTATTTCGTACACGCCAAAGATTAAAACAGCATGAACATAGGAAAGTGACATTTCTAAAAGTATCTTGCTTTATCTTTACGGGTAGTTATAGTCAGAAACAAGTTTGTCTTTACCGTACTAATTATGTCCACAAACACTCTAATTTTACTAAAATAATAAAATAATACTAAGTAATTTTAGTTAATGTCACTCAGATTGTCAATTTAATTTTAGTCTTTAGCGTGAAAGGAATAAGAGCTTTCGGATTTAGCGATAATTTAGTTAGTCAGTGGATGTGACAACAGAATAACCGCCATTACCTAACTATAGACATGTGCCTTCAAGGTTAGACAAGGTCAAACCCATTCAATCAAATTTATGCGCAATGTGTATATTTTAAAGGCGAATTCTCAACTATGAATATAAATTGACTGTTAATATTTTTGATTGCATAAAAATTATGTTGTAAGTAATATTAATTTGCGTTTAACTAAACGATTATATCAATACAAATAGAATAATACTTATGTTTTGAAATCAGAAATGCCTTCGCTCGGCTTGCCTTGCTCGGTGTCACTCGTTATAGCTGGCTGACGTTTGGCAAGTCTATGCAAACCAATGCAAACCATGCGCTTGTATTCACTCGGCCAGCTATAACCTAGCTAGATGGTAGCACTTGCCTTTGTATCAATTTGCCTTCACTCGCGTTGGCCTAGACTCGCCAAACATGTAAAAGCGACTTAACAACTTCATATGCAACTTCAACTGTGCAATGTAGTTACGTATTTTATTATTGTTACTGTGCTACGTACATATTAGTACATATACTATAAAGTTACTTTAAGAGGAATGTCTTGCATTAGCGTCTAAGACAAACTAAATACAGTTTTTTAGACGTGTTTACACTGTTTTTTAAGAGTTTTTTACATGTATAAATAAATAAAAAATATAAGCTTGAAATCAAACCATATTGACATAATGCGGTTAATAGCCTCTCTAATGACGGTGATCTATTTGATCTTTTTGTCATCTTATTTTTCACATTCTTGTGCATACAGTTTACTCTTTCGTAGGAATCCTACCCTTCACAATAAAAAACTGTTCTAAAGATAGCACCCACAAAATAACACCGTAACTCAATCCCGTAAATTTCTAACAAAAAGTCAAAATTTGGAAGCCACACAAATAAAATGCTCTACACAGAAATAACAACTCTATTACAATGTAAATAATAACCAAAACATAATAAAGAATTTTAGATGAAATGAAGCTATCAAGTTTAAATGAAACTTGATAGTGATGGTTTGTTAAACTAACCCAAATGTTACATTTTATTATTTTTAGGAATGAAAATGACTTACTTAGGTATAGCGGTAATAACAAAACATTATGATACGTTTATTTGACTTTCCGCCAACTATACAGGGTGTGGCAAATTTTTGGGCACTTCAGGGTAGCCACCTTTTCTCTTGTAGTTAGAAAGTTTTGTTCTTAGGAAACTATTGTTTTATTTTAAAGAAAAAAATAATTGCATTTTGCAACCCTGAAGTGCCCTAGTACAGTTGCTCAAGATCTATAAGAACAATCTAAGATGGTAATCAGATGCACGTCATATGCCTACAGTTACATATTTAGCCAATTAAGTTTTTCAAAAGGGGAGAAAACACCTTTTGAACCTTTCTCCACTTTGAAAACATCATTGCATTTAGCAGGTATATTTTGCAAAAGTAATCATAGGTAGTATTTGTTCCAAACACTCAAGAGGCATATTTCGTCATTTCTAATATTTTGCATTACAAAACTTCCCAGAAGTTGTAGGTATATCACATCGTGCAATTTAAAGGTGGTCACATATTTAACCCAGGAAAAAATAATTTCTAGAAAAACCCGTCATTCAAATAAAAATAAGCACATGGATGATGCATATTTTTCGTAATAATGCACTTACGAAACATTCCCGTAGATACGGAGTTGCGCAAATGTAGATACATAGAAGAGATAATGTAGATACATTGATAAGGTAATGTGACATTGAAATAATTTGTATCTCTGCTTTATCAAAAGGCTACTGTTCTGATAAAAGTTATTTATAACTATCGTAGAGATTAAAAGATTCAGTAAGTTACGCAGTTCACCAATACTCTAACTAAAATTTGTTGCAGCAGGTACAAGCTCTTCTTCTTTTCTTAGCTTGATCGCTTCTGTGGTTCGGAGGGCACGTTAAATTATAGGTCCCGGCTTTTAAGTCGTTAAGCCATGACGGAGGCCTTCAGGGGGCCTAAAAACTCAGTGATAGCCTCTAGCTCATACGAACCTTTAGCAAATTCCTATGAAATCGAGACACGTAATAGATGGGTTTCCAAAACCTCATTCAAATGTTTTGTCATCGCTCAGTCTACCGTGAAATTATAGTGAAGGAAAATCGAGGAAATCGCAGAGCTGCTTTGACTCATACAACTCGTGTGACTCATTTCATACATGAGTCATACAAAAATGCTAAATATTTGATAACTGCTCTTGTTTTATTGAACGTAACCTTGACTGGCGTTTTGATAGTGTGTTATAAGTAGTTAGAATAGGTATTGTTGGGTTGTTCAAACGTTTATCTACTAGGGTAGATGCGCCAGTTGGCGACCAATTAGCTGAGTTGTCAGATTCAAGAACCAAAAAGTACATGTTACTGTAATTATTTTGATCCGCAACTTTTTTCATCACATAGCTTACATCCTCTATTTTCATTGAATGTAAAGTGTTTAACCCTAGAGTAATCTGCGAATTTTATAAAAATATTTTTATCTCAAATACCTATTTTGCCCAGTTTTCGACCGAAAAATTCAGTTTTCGACCACCTGCTCCCCAGTTTTCGACCATAAATTCTAAAAGGAAAATATATCGAATATAAGAGTAAAATTGATTGAAATTAAACTCATTTATAATAATCATATCGTATATTTCAAGATTGATATTAATAATCAAAATATTTGTATTCAAAGTTAAAAAATTAGGCTACTAACTAAGTATTTATTTTTACAATCCAAAATCACAGTTTTACCACCAGATACTAACTTCAGAAGACATTTTTCTTTGGATTTCAGTTTCTACCTATAAAATAATAATATACCTTTAATAGTACTTTGATATTTATTATATTATAGCATTATTTAACATAATTATTTAGTAACTGTATATTTTTGTTTATTTTTGCCCGATGCTGATCAAAAATTCTTCAAACCCCTGCCCCCATACCATGAGCTTTAAATGCGATTCAGTTTAGGTCCTAAACTGAACTGCTTCGCTAATTTGTCACATGACATATGCTATGACGCTGACGAAATATCAGAACCTACACCAAGGATTTCATATACTACGTAACTGGATAGTTCACTGAAACAGAAAACGCGGTCCGTCACTGAAACGGAAAACCTAAACTGAACTGAATTGTTTACTAAGACGTCATGGTACGGCTACTGGTTTATAGTCTTATGGATTCTTCTGTAATTAAAGCTCGAACTTTGTTGATTCCTTCTGCATTTTTTAGCGATATCTCTTTGTGTATTCTTCCTATTCACCGGAGTGGTCCCAACTGACTGGATACGAAGCTTGGTAGTGATATTTCACAAGAAAGGGGATAATACTCTCTTGAAAAACTATCGCCCCATATCACTGCTAAGCCAAGTTTACAAAGTCTTTTCTAGAGTCATTACAACTAGACTATCTCAAAGGCTCGACGAATATCAACCCAGAGAACAAGCCGGTTTTCGCAAAGGATTTGGAACGATAGACCACATTTTTACGCTAAGGCAGCTAATTCAGAAGACTGAAGAATATAACAGATCACTCTACCTAGCGTACGTGGACTACAAGAAAGCGTTTGACTCTGTGGAACACTGGGCAGTTGTAGACTCTCTCAAAAGATGCCACATAGACGACAGATACATCGAAATACTCAGGAATCTGTATAAGTCCGCAACAATGACTGTTCAACTAACAGAAAACACCAACCCCATTCAGATTCAAAAAGGCGTGCGCCAGGGAGATATCATATCCCCGAAGCTGTTTAACAACGCACTGGAAGATATCTTCAAGACCCTAGATTGGACTGAGAAGGGAATTAACATCAACGGAATGTACTTAAGCCACTTACGATACGCAGATGATATAGTGATTACAGCGGAATCAGAATCAGAGCTACAAACTATGATAACCCAACTATACCACGCATCACTCGAAGTAGGTCTAAAAATGAACATGGACAAAACAAAGGTGATGACTAATGTCGATACAAGCCTAAATCCCATTTCATTGGAAGATCACGAACTCGAATGGGTGGATGAGTACATTTACCTGGGGCAACGGATCAAACTGGGAAAGAATTCTATGGAGGCAGAATAAGTCGTAGAATCCAACTAGCATGGGCGGCATGTGGAAAGTTGAAAAGGGTATTCAAATGCAAAAGGCTCCCACAATCCCTCAAAACTAAGGTCTTCAACCAATGTGTCCTTCCAGCAATGACTTATGGTTGCGAAACGTGGTCGTTAGCGGGAAAATGGTCCATAAGCTGAAAGTAACTCAGAGAGCCATGGAACGGAATATGCTCGGAATATCTCTACGAGACAAAGTACGCAACACCGTCATCTGAGAGCGCACCAAAGTGGTAGACGTTGGATACCGCTTTGCAAAACTCAAGTGGGCTTGGGCCGGACATGTGTGCAGACGTGGAGATGGCAGATGGACCAAAAGCATCATGGAGTGGCGACCACGGCTCGGGAAGAGGAGCGCTGGCAGACCATCCGCCCGATGGTCCGACGACATAAAGGCATATGCCGGGACAGACTGGGCCAGGAAGACCAGCGATAGAGCAGTGTGGAGGAACATTGGAGAGACATATGCCCTGCAGTGGGCAAATATATGCTAAGGAAGTAAGGAAGGAAGGATCTCTTTGTGTCTTTCTATAAATTTCTTGAACCACTTGTCACCCGGTCGATTGTCTTTGCTGTGTATGAAGCTGACTTTTTTCTTTTCTTGGGCTCTGAACTCATCTAAAATAAAACATTTTATCAGTCCTATTGTATTATTATGTAAGTAATTAATTACTATGAATGCGAAAGTTAGAAAGCGAGTCTAATTTAATGAGAGGAAGATAATTTACGGAAAAATATCAATTCCATCTCCGGAACAGCTGAACGTATTTTGCTGAAATTTGGAATACAAATAGTATAAGAACTAAAGCAACGCATAAGCTTTATTCGAATAGGTACCACGCGAGCGGAGCCGCTTGCGGATGCTTGTAAATCAAAACTTTTTTAAATGGTCGAAAACTGATCGGTGGTATCAGTTTTCGACCACAATATTACTATGAATTTAAGAGAACATTTATATGCGAATAAACAAATAACCTGGAGAAAAATTAAAAAAGGTACAAAATACATTTACTTTATAGTTAGAAATTGGAATTTATTGATGTTTTATAGCATTTTCTTGTATTTACTACAAACATGGTCGAAATCTGGGAGTGTATCTACCCGATCCTGTTCTCGACCGCTAGCATTTTATCATATCTGTATTTTTTGAATGGATCATATTAGCCCGGACGAAAACTGGCCATTAGATTTAGGAGGGTAATAAGGCTTAAAATAGTTTATCAGCAGCAGTTAGTTTCCATACATACAAAAATACAAAATTACACCTTCTTGATATGATTTAGCCAGATTCCGACCACGTAGTCGAAAAAGGGATTTTCGTTCAAAAGCCCGGAACAGTTCTCGTCCACGTAATTTTAATTACTTATTGTTTATATTCATAGCGAAAAACATCATAAACGTATTTTTTTATCTATTACCAAGGTATACAAACAATCCAAATTGTAAAAGCCGAATATATGAGTGAATAACTTACCGTGAACTGCGACACACTTCACTATTTTTTTTGTTGAAAAGGACGCGTGCGCACCTGTTCGCGGAAGACCACAGATTGATTTTATTGTTTAGTATTGTTTCGTTAGTGCTGGTGGTTTGAAACTTATAAGTGTGTTTGCTTGAACATTCAAGATGGTGCCAAAACGCTTTCTTTCAGTGTGTGCGTGTGAATTAAGCTATTTTTCGGATTTGTTTACTAGTAGTGCGGCGAAAAGTCGAAAAGGGGACCCGGTCGCCTAACAGGCGTACCTACCCTATGTATTTGAGAACGTTATTAAAAAACTAATGTTATACAGGCCAAGATTTTCAAACTAATATTTTACGCATACAATAATTCTATGTTACGTTAATAGGGAAGTAGTCTACTTGCAAAAATCTAAGGTAAGTACCTACCTAATATTTTTTAGGACTTGCTTCTTCTAAATGTCTAAAGAACTCCTAAATGTTTAAGTAGATAGGTTGATTCGCATAAGATCTCAGAAAAATAAGAGGCACTTGATATTTTAGCCCTTATTTATTTATTTGTACATTTTATAGTTTGAAAATATCCGACAATTTCACTACCAATCAGATCAACAATCGTAAGATAAATTCAGAAATGAGAATTAATATCTAGAACCGTAAACGTCACACATAAAGGAGCAATATTTTCTGAGGACGCAAAATTATCGCCATCTTAACAAAGGAGAAATTACCATAATAATGGACTCCTTAACGACTATTTGTTTGTTTGTATATTTATACTAGTTATAAACCCTTACAACAAAAATATGCGTCCCATACAGGGTGGACAAAGGCAGTTCGTTGACTCCGATGCGACTCGCTTCCATTGTTATGCGATACGATATTTCAAGAAAGACGTTTACGAACTCATAAACGCTTATGATTTAAACGATGTCGCCAAGGTGAACAAAATGATTTTAAGAAATGAAAGATAAATTGCAATATTTTATTATGTCCTATAACCTGGCAAAAAGAGAACATTGCCGCATCCATTTATGACAAAAATACTCACAAACTTTCATTATTACTATTTCTATTCTATTTCTATTTCTGCACGCAGAAAGGAGGGTTATGTTTTTCTAGTGTATGTATGTTTGTAAGTAGTATTACTGTGTGTTTGGTTTTTTGTTTCAATTAGTAATTTTTGCTTGTTAATACCTAATAATGTGGTAACATAATATGAACATGTAGAAAGAAAATTGATTACCTACCGAGAAAATAGATCGCATCGTACTTCTAGGCCACCTACAACCTAAATGTTTCGTATCGGCAGGCCTGTCTCACTTCTCACTTTAGGTATTTATCGGACGCGCGCCGCCTCGGGGGGCGCGCGACATAGGTTGCCACTTGCCGCTCGCTCGGCTTGCGGACTAGACGCATTGTGCGTAATTATCGTGATCTCGTATACATCGTTTCTTGTGATTTTTGCACGATAACTAAACGATCTAATCCGTATAAAAGATACTGCTGTGTCTACGGGTGTCTAAACAAAAGGAAAAGCAATGAATGGACATTAACATTCCACAAAATTCCGGAAGATATTGAAAGGTTGGTAGGTAGCTACTAAGCTTTTCTATAATTTGTTGTAAGTACCTATTTAAATAAATCATCAATAAATACCTAGGTAGGTACTTACTTTTACTCTGTAACTGTAGGTGCATAATGAAAACGAGATTTTATAGGTACCTATTCGATTCCTTTTTGATTGAATAGGTACCTGTTTACAAATAAACAAACATAATACACGTACAAAACTACCTACCTACAAAACTGTAGGTAGGTAGGTACCTACAGTTTTGTTTATTTACATATGTACCTAAAAGTAACTTATCCATTAAGTAGGTACCTAACCTACTTAATATAATAATTGTAAGTGTTTATAAGTTACATTACATTCATAGAGCCATGTTGGTCGAAGTGATTAGTACCTCAACTTTCGAGACGAAGGTCGTGGGTTCGAGTCCTGGCCGTGCATTAAATTGCAAATGTGATTGCAAACCTAACATTAAAAGGGTGATTATCGGATAACGGCTCCCGGTCTAGTTGTGTGATGATGATGATTGTGTGTGTCTGATCGATGTCTAGGTAGGTATGAAGGTATAGATATTTTGAAATGCAATAGGCAATATGCATCAATTTTTTTTATGGTTTTAAACGATAGGTTATATCGTCAAATAACCGTCATAAAAATTCCAGCGCCGAAATACTAAAATTTTATAACAAAAATAATTTTTGAAATTTACCAACATTTTCACGCATCTGAAACACGATTATTATTGTTGTCACAGATTACTGTTGTAGTAACAATTTGTGAACTTTGACGTGTGACGTCAAATTGATACTAAGTACAACAGTAATCTGTGACAACAATAAGTTCGAGTATAGGAATTGTGAAAATTAAAAAAAAAACTTATCTATGGATCGTCATATCTGACTCGTCCTTGACTTTTCTTATGAACTCGTGTCGTCACATCCTTTCACATCCTTTTCAAGTATTTTGAAATTCCTACTATTTTTTGCAATTTTTAAAATTTATTTTCTAATCGAAAATGGTTTAATATTAAAAAATAATTACACACACATACCTCTAAAGCAACAATGTTCATAATAAAATACATTTAACCCGCTTTTGAATCAGACGCATATTGCCAATTGTTTACAAAACGAACGAGATAATAATGTATCTACCTACTTCACCTACCTACGTACAATACGTAGTACCTACTTACTACTATTTATTCTGTGGTAACGGTAGATTAAATTATATTTAGGCCTACTTATTTTAGAACTTAAGTAGGTACTGTTTTTGTGACAGATAAAATAAATTAATTTATTTGTGTTGTCGCAAGCGAAAATTCGACAACCCTTACGAGTCGCATCACACCGCGCCAGACAGTGACACAGTTACGCATTAGAGCAGGATGGGAATGTTTAGGCAAATATCTCGATAGGTAATAGGCCCATAGGCGAGTTGAATTGCACTTTATAGCTTCGCCGCGAGAGTCTCTATTTAAACAAATTTACTCGCGAAGTGACCCTTCTGTACGTAGTACTAGTATTCTGTGGTATCGGCTAGAGCCGTGGACTGGTGCACCCGTGAACACAGATCGTATCTTAAAACACTTCAATACAGATGATGTTTCGTATCGACTAGCTAGAGCAGTGGAGTCGTACTTCCGAGAAAACAGATCCCTTTTCTATGGAAGAGCTCTATGATGCGAATTGATGGTCTGGTTTTAGAACCGACTTTAAAAAAAAGAGGAGATTCTCAATTCGGCGGAATCTTTTTTTTATGTATGTTTCCCGATTACTCGGACCCGCCTGGACCGATTTGGAATTTTTTTATTTGTTTGAAAGGGTTTACCTACCTACTTTCCAGTTGGTGCCATTTTTATGAGGATCTGTCGACGATTTTTGGAGTTATGGACAGAAATACACATTGAAAGTGCACAAAATTAATGTCGATTTTATTTTTTATTTTTAATTTAGCCTCTTGTCTAGTATTACGCAATACAGACGTGTTTCGTATCAGCTGGAGCAGTGGAGCCGTGCAACCGAGTCGTTGCACTGACCCGCCGCACCTGCTGACCTTGCCTACCCGCAATGGCTGTATTTATCACATTTCTCTATTACGTATTGCTATTTTCATACCTATATTTATTACAATTCTATCCTTTACACATTATTGTAAAAATTTACTCTGTTTTTCATAATAGACTTAAAGGCTTTTTAAAGCGCAGAGGCTGATAGTTCTAATTTATTGACCGAGCGAGCGAAGCGGACCAAAATGTTTTTGTGTGGACGGACGTCCGGATGTCTGTTCTCATCTACAGGTCGCATTTCTCAACCGATTCTCATGAAATTTTGTGAGCAGGTTCGATAATTTTATATATTCTATTTTTTTTCGCCGGGGATGTTTGATTGGAGGAGTACTTCCTGGAGGAAGTACTCCTCCAATCAAACTTCCTTTATGGATAAAGGGGCAAAAAGGGGACTACTGGATATCTCCGCCTTATGACATCCAATTTCGATGGTTCGCGCGCTTGGTACCCGGATAAAAAGTAGCCTGTGTCCTATTTCCGGTCATTATCTAAATTTCAAATTTCAGCCAAATCGGTTCAGTGGTTGTCGAGTTATAGAGGAACAAACATACATCCATCCAAACATTCAAACATCTAAACTTTCGCATTTATAATATATGATTAAACCAATGGTCCCAAATCACCTTTATCTGCTAAGCACTAAGCTGTAATTATTTCATCTTTCTCCATCGCTTTAAAAACGATTATAAATTGGAAAACTTTATAGCCGACATTAAAAGCCCAATTGTGATGTACCAAGCCTAAAGACCATTTAAATAGATAATTTACACCAATCATAAGCCGATATGTAGCAGTATTATGTACTATCATTTTCTTTGTGTAAGTAAGTATAACTTATTTTGAATACTTAGTACCTAGGTAGTGAAATTGGTCAGTAAGTGATGTAGGTAATGAAAGAGGATGGGTCACCGAAAAGAAACTTGGGTATCTTTCGGAATAACCATTATTACTTTTATCAACAATACGCTAAGATCGTAAAATACCTTAGTCTGTCTTAGTATTCAAGTCGTTTGCTATGAATTCCTGTGGCGGGGATCGAACCTACAACCTCCTGCGTCACAAGCAGGCCTTCACCCACTGCGCCACGGTCGTCGATTCAGTTGTAAACCTGTTTCCGTCTTACTAAAACCATAATTTATTCCAACCAGCTACTTATCTAGTTATGACGACCTAGCCAGTCAATATAAATAAATACCGATTGGCTCTAGTCCTACGATGTAGTCGGACTAACATAGTTTCAATTCGCATTAACTCACTTCTAAGCCGACAGTACTGAACATTTATTTAAGGTAGGGTTGCCATCTCTAAAATTTGGCAACCAGGACAAGACGCGTGAAAACCCCGGATTTTAGAGCCCAGAACCCGGACATGTCAACAGGTTTTTTTTAATATAGTCAGTGTAATAAAAAACAGTCAAAAACAAGAGCGTGTGTCGCGGCCGGCCCAAGACTTTAAATTTTTTAAACCCGGACTACAAATGAAACACCGGACGCTCCCCGGATGCCCTCTAAACTAGGACAAATCCGGGGAAACCTGGACGGATGGCAACCCTACATAAAGGTACCGTCGTGTTAATAAATTTATTTCCACGGATTATTGTACAACGGACAACCTTGTCGTCAATTACTTCGGCCTACTTGTAGAGAAGGCGCTAAGTACGCCGTAGGGTCTAAGGCTGGAAATAGACGGACGACTTTGCGTCTTCTATTTACATGAATTCTTTAATAAATACATTATACAACATATTTATATCTTAAGTAATGTAAATCATAGAAATATATATTTTTTAAGTAAGAAAAGCATGAAGATGTCCAAAATATAGCTTAATAAAAAAAGATAATTGCTGAAAATACGCAGAAAAAGAAAATATCGTACAACATAAACTAATTCTGTTTTCTAGAAAGGTGAAGAAATACATGATTTCGATTTGCTCCAACTATGAGATACCTACTTTTAACTTTATTTACTAGTATTTTATTCTCCGATAATGCCCGTCGAAATATGGGCAATTTTATTAGGAAAATGAAATTAAATTTTAACATTGGTAGAGCAGTGTTTATTTATTTAACTAATATTTCAACTGTCTATTTATTCCAGCCTAATACGCAAGCAACATGCGCGTGCGCAACGAAGCACTTTCCAAACATTATATTAAAACACGTACTGTCAACAGAATACAAGAAAAGGTCACGCTTTATGTACTTACCTACCAACTATTTACACAAAACTCTTTCGAATGTAGACGTTTATGTTCCTATGAGTTTAAAAAATTCTTCGAAGTCGAAGAGATCACAAAGCTATGCAATTATAATTACGATTATTTATGTTTTTTTTTTTGGAGACGGTATTATGAGTTTTATAGCAATCTAATTTTAATTGTCGTTAGAAGTCAAGTGAATCCTGGGCCTTAATTTAATTCTAAAGCCTCACAGGACACAATGACAGGAGGGCTCAACAGAACGGAAGTGCGGAAGAATGAACCGGAAGTACCTACAGGTAGCCCTTTCCGGTTTTTAGTTAAATGAACAATAGGTTGCACTTGATTTGTTTGTTTGTTATATATTTTATTGTAAGTGCATTGCCTAATAGTGGGAATAATAAACTTATTTCGTATATTATGCGCGAGTGTGACTCCGGTGTCACAAGCGTCTAGGCTACGCTACGGTAACTGCCCACCTGATGGTGGGCCGTATGCTTGTCTGCTAACTTAGAACTATGTAAGTACATGCTTTCATAAAAAAGAATATGAATGTCATCTGCTATGTATGTATTACACAGATACACATTTTTTTATACGAAAACTATGTATTTTAAATGTAAATATTACATCTATAGCACTTCCACACGTGCAAGAATCCGTTTTAAATTGCTCCTCGATTTTATCCTCATTTTCTATGGAAATAAACTGCTGTCCTTCGTGCATTGTTTGCCTTTATCAGATCCCAAAATCACAATGCACTTCTGTATAATCTCTCCATTGTATTTTCAGCCTTATTATAAGTACTTAAGTCTCAAAATTAAGAGGATGTATGAAACGGCGTATAAATCTTTTCTTGTGACGTAAAGTGTACCTTAATTTCTTTGACATAACATACAATTTCACTCAGGATTAATCTTTGAAGGGATGAGGATGGTCAAAGGATTTCAGGTCTTGTTTTGTAGGAGATAAAGATGCTCTTCAATTGAAGTTTTGGTAGTAAATGCTGAACACGGTTTTGGTTGCTCTACATTTTGAATGAGTTTTAATTTTGAAAAAGATTTTTTGTCAAGTTCATTATTTTTATCTTCAACAATGGACGATGTATCTTCAACGAGAATAAAATATGGAAACCGTACTTCGGCTTCCGTATTGTCATTAGGTGAGATATAAGTATTCAGGAATATTTATTATTGAATTTCTTTTAGTTAGGGTTTTAAATCAACTCAAAGACAATTTTATCAAGCATTTTTCGATAAATAAACAATTCAAGATAAACAAGATAAAAGGTAAGTAGGTAGGTACTATCCTATTTAAAACTTAGTTTCCTCAAAAACTTGTCGCTGCCATCAAAGACTTTTTGAAATGCAAGTTTCATTTTACAATAATTTAAATAATGAATAATAGGTAGTATTAAACGTTAAAATTTCAAATAAAATAGAGTTAACATACCCATTTGAACCACGGCTATGTAGGCGGGAATCGTAAATCAAGCACACAACACTACCACAGAAAATCACCGGACATTCTCATCTAGTCGTCACTTGCTTGAACTCAGAACTCATTCTGTACGGTTGAATCTGTTACCTTAAAAACAAAACAAAGAATAAGAAACCAAACAAAAACAAATAAGTAAGTACTTAGATAAATAAACAAGTGGCTAAATTAAAAAAATAAAAAACCGACTTCAAAGCGGAGCAATTTTTCAGAGGTGCATTTCTGTTCATAACTCTGAAAATCCTCACCAAATTTTTGTGGCACCAATCGGAAAGTAAACCCTTTCAAAAGAAAAAAAAATCCAAATCGGTTCAGGCGTCTTCCAGTAATCGGTGAAACTTCCGACGAATTGAGAACCTCCTCCTTTTTTGAAGTCGGTTAAAAAATATGCAAGGAAGTGATTTAGTTAACGTTAAGCAATCGAACAATTAAGTACAAAAAAATAAAGATCACAAAATGCGATAATTTCTCATTATCATCATTCACTGACTTCACCTTCCTTTGTTATCTTTACGGTTTAAAAAAAAAAAACAAAAGTAAGTAAGTACATAGTTTACCTAGATGAGAATTTTATTTTAATGTCGATATCAGTCATCGAAATTTTAGGTAAGTACAGTTATTTTCTTCACAATTTCACATTCAAAATCTATTACTACCTAGTTTACACTGTATTTGGACCGTTAGAATGCTAATGGCCTACGAATAGCAAGGATATAAACTGACAGATATTATTTCAGCTAATATGAGAAGAAACGTTTGGGAGATATCAAGACACGTCAACTGAGACCGACATGGCATAGCCCATAGACACAGCTAGTTCATCGACAGAAAAAGGTTTGCTGGAAGAGAACTCTTTTTACTTTTTACTTCTTTGGGTTAAGCTCGCCTTTGCCATTCATTACCTGTCTAAATCTAAGCATTTTGTAACTGTTTCATTTGTGCAACAAGGATAAATAAATAAATAGAATAGTTTCATCCCACTCATTTGTTTTTGCTTTAGACCCCTTGCAGACTGCAAACTTTTCTATCGGCCGATAGTTTGGTCAGGTTGGGCTGCTAGTACAAACATGGCCGATACTGAATCGTTGTGTGCGCACTTGCATACATCTTCATACTGGGCACACTGCGTTTTTTGAAGTGCGTTTGTATCAAACGCGCTGCCCCACTCCCGGTTCGCGTTTGTATGGAAACAAACGCACTGAGAATGCGCGTTTGTACCGATACAAACGCGATGCGAACGTGCAGTTCAAAGACGCGCTTCAGAAAACGTCGTGTGCCCACTCTCTAAGAGCCCTACCAAACTGTCGGTAAATTGAAAAGTTTGCAGTCTGTGATGGGTCTTACTCGTTGGCCAGAGGTCTTTTCAGCGGATGTTTGTTTTTCAAGGTCTGCCGCGTCTTTCACTATATTCCCATTCATATTCAAGTAATTTTTGTTTTAGCTAAAAATTTGAACAACTTTGAATCACACTAATTTAATTGATCTTGGTATTTTTTTTTTTCAGACGTTAAAACGCGTCGTGCTTTTACTAACTCATTTTCCTTAAACACAAATTAATTTACTTTTTCTAGGAGCTCAACAAATTACTTCGCGCTATTTTTAGTACAAAGTGAACTGAATGTCTTGTTTAGACTGTGAACAGAGATGTTTTTACTAAGGATCGCTTACATAAACAATTCTGTTTGTGTAGTATCTTGTTCAAGCATATTCGATAGATGCGTAAACATGGCGATACCTATAAGCAAAAAAGGAGGGTAGGTAGTGGCAAGCGGATGAAGACAAAAGGACTAAAAAATTCAATGTGTTTCGTCATGTAGCCCTTAAAATACAACACAACTTCAAACTCTCACCATTGTTTAAAAAAGTATTCGAAACAGATGATGCTCGTCTTGAGACGACCAGCTTTGTTCAAGTATTTCTTATGCTGCTGTATTTTTAGCTCATCCAGCGATCAGACAGATGAAAAGCATTTCTTTAGCATCAATTATTATAAAAGGGATGTGAATATCCTATAAATGGCCGACAAAAACAATAAGAAACCGCCGGCAGCGAGTTTGCAACGAGAATAGAACTTTTATTTTAAACCGGCCGTTAGAGAAGCACCGCGGGAACAACATTCTAAATTTCGAATTATTTTTAAAATTCGAATCCTGACATCTCATCACGTTCAAGGTCGGGAGGACTCATTCAAAGACTAATTTATTTCTTTTTTTATGGAGTAGAAAACATCTGGCACACATCACCGGATTTTTCTCCCAGTAGCTATAAAATTTTAAATGTTTACATTTATCGGTTGCATAAGCGGAAAGGGATTGGTTTTTTAATTGAATTTATAGAAGCATCTACAATCCTGACCTTGGTATGAGGAATTGAGTGGGCGTTTTTATTGAAGAGTTCCTTAATGAAGGAGCAATATATGTTACAATGAATGAGTGGAAGTCACTTTATTTGTTTGTAAGAATACCTACGCATTTATTTGCTCTACAAACTGCGTCACATCTAAATAAATAAACATCTATTCCATGTTATATTTAAAGTTACTCTATTTTTATTAACTTTTGCATATTATACACCGTTTATTTTTGGTCAGTTTAAAGCCGGCGCCTACGTAATCTATATCGATAACCTTACTCAAAAATAATAATAACTATGAGATCTATTTTTTTGCAATTAATAATATCACGAAACATAGGTAGGATAAATCACGGAGATACGTGCTCTGTGCTCAGCTGTTGCTACGGCGTAGAGTCTACGCTACGTCGTAGTCATACATACATACCTAGGTCATTAGCTCTGCGCGCCTACGACACCTTACCAAGTGTTTTCCTCACTTTTGTTATCTTTTCAACTATTTAGTTTCGTATGAAATAGTTATCAAATTCAAAAACTAAACCAACGACACGAATACGATTAAGCAATACAAGCAGTGGGTGCTGGCTTTAAACTGACCCAGAATTAACGGTGTATAGTTTCTATAGTTTACATTTTCAAAGCATTTGAACCAATCCAGTTTAAATTAGATTCTTCAAACTAATGAAGTTATTTTTCTACCATGATTAGATCCATATATAGAACAAAATAACTTCAAATCTTGCGTTGAGGCACGAACTCTAAATATCCCTTATCCTGTTGACAGACAGATAAATTGGTTTTCTAATCCCTCTACTATTTAAACCAGTGTACAAGAACCCCTCTTGTCATACAAGATTGGTTACAAGAGAGCCCTAAGTATATTGGTCTAGTTCCCTAAAATTGGTATTGAAACCAACATGCAAGAAGCTCTTTTCGGGAGGTAGAATCATCAAAAGAAGGGTCTAAGATAGTTGGTCTTGTTTTCTAAATTGGTAAAGATGAGCTCAGTACGGTTTGTGCAATCGTCAGGGTGTCAAGGTGTTGGTTACAGCTAAATTTAGGACAGAGGATGTCTTCCGAAACCAATAAATTAAAAAGTCATCGAGGATAGCTTTGGCTTCCGAGTAGCTTAGTTAAATTTACTTAAAGTATTTTAAAAGAGTAATAATAATTGTTGGCAAGAATACATCGATGCTTCAAGAGAGAAAAGAGAAGAAAGATATGAGATAGATGGAAGACCTTTGTCTATTAGTGTGACGTAATAAGTTGAATAAAAAAATATACAGCTTCAGTACGGTTTAAAAAGTTAAATTGTTGGTCCCATCTTTTAAGTAGGTAATGAAGCCATGATGGATGCCTTGTGTGGCTTTAAAAGGCTGTTTTTCATCAGGGTAAGTCTAGGTTGTAGTGTGTTATTTGCTACGATAGTGCCATAATTTTGTTCTACCATCACTCTCATCACATAAAATATGTAAATACTTATTAAATATTTATACAAGAATTTATAACCTAGCATTGCTAACGTTCTTCATACTCATTCATTGTTTGTAAAGTAAATTATTATTCCTATTTCTTTGCAATAAATTCTATTAACCAAAGGTAGACATAACAATATATATAAAAACAGTTTCATAAAATGTTCCGTATTACTTTTTCGTGTGACAGTTATGTGCAAATTAGAAAGGACATTGTTTATACAAACGCCTTAAAAACATCGTAAACGATGGTAGCCATATGGGACATGGGACATTAAAGCGGGCCCATAGCCACGTGACTGGTGAACAGCTGTCTTTATGTCCACAAAAACGGACTGTTTATACAAAAATATAAATCAGTTAAGTAACCGTGAGAAATGTTACTTTATGTCTTTAGTGACTTGAATGTTGAGATAGTTTTAAATTAAGAAAGTAAATGTAAGAACGTAAACAGGGTCACAACTGTAACAGGCACTGTAGAAGTAGGTAGGTGCAATTCACTTAGTGTAGATTTCATACAAAATATTCATAAAAAAGTATTTTTTCCGAATTTTTCAATTTTTCGGGAAACTTTTCAATTTTTCTTTACAAACCTTCGAAAATTTCACTTACCAATAAAAATTATAAGAAACCAAACTCAGTCCAGCTGTTCTCAAGTGATGCACTAACTAACGAACAGCTTTTCATTTTTAATATGACACGAGCAGCAATATTTTATTGTGTAGGTGTTATCACCAGTTCTATTGCTCTACACCTGTTAATTTTGTATAAAAAGCTGTCCCGGTGGTCTGCTAGATTCCTGCTGAGACTTCCTACGTATTTTTATTTGTCGTTTATTGGGAATGAATGGGATCGGTATTTGAATCAGAAAATATCAACATACAGTTATGTATGTGAGATGCAACCGCAAGGAGTGGCCAGAACACTCCCTCTTACTCACACTGAAGATGTTCCAAAATCTTGTGAACCAAATGAGTTTTGATCTAACGTATGACACCGGGTTAGGGGGTCCGCGGCTTAGTCAGCCCCACACGTATCGACCATGTCTTTCCTGTGGATATGGCCGGTTAAGCTGAGAGGATGGTGTAGGTGCTAGATAAGCCTACTCCATTTCAATATTGTCCCAGGCACTACAGTGTCCCGATAAGTGTAGGCAAAGATTGCCTCCTGACACTGTATTAATCATCTAGTAAAAGATGTAAAGGTCTAAGTGGGTGTTTCGCAGGACTCGTGTTTTTGGCATGTCCGGCCTTGCGAACCTATTAAAATGACCAGTTTCAGTGTTGCTGTATTTTTATTTGGAAATAGTATACGAGTACGCTATTATGGCACTAGTAATATCCTCAATTATATACATAGGAAAGCTGTAATTAATTTCTAAAGTCGTGAAATCTAAGTTCTCTGGTGTGTCCGCGACACCCCTATCTGCATTCAATCGCTTATTACGCAATAATGAAATATAAATTGACACTTTTTATAACGTTAACGTTAATATAGATACTATTAGGTAGTGGTGAATCAAATTTCATGTTATTTTAACTCCACGTTACTGTTTTACAAAGCAAACAAATGTGTCCGCTATAAAAAACTAATTTCTCTGTCGCTAATTTCTGTGGCATTTTCCTAATTTCTCTGGCATTTTGCTAATTTCTTTGGCATTTTGCTAATTTCTCTGGCATTTTTCTAATTTCTCTGGACCAAACCTAATTTCAATGGGCACGAATATATTTAAACCACTAAAACTTCAAAACGGCTTTATCAAATTGAGGGCCGCTAACATTAAAATGCATGTCTTTGAGTGCTTAATTAGGTATGTTATTTTTTTTTTTAAAATAACCAAAAAAAAATTGCGAAAATGGGGTACCGTTTTTCGGACCGCTTCTTGCGAATCATCCGCATTCAATCGCTTATTACGCAATAATGAAATATAAATTGACACTTTTTATAACGTTAACGTTAATATAGATACTATTAGGTAGTGGTGAATCAAATTTCATGTTATTTTAACTCCACGTTACTGTTTTACAAAGCAAACAAATGTGTCCGCGATAAAAAACTAATTTCTCTGTCGCTAATTTCTGTGGCATTTTCCTAATTTCTCTGGCATTTTGCTAATTTCTTTGGCATTTTGCTAATTTCTCTGGCATTTTTCTAATTTCTCTGGACCAAACCTAATTTCAATGGGCACGAATATATTTAAACCACTAAAACTTCAAAACGGCTTTATCAAATTGAGGGCCGCTAACATTAAAATGCATGTCTTTGAGTGCTTAATTAGGTATGTTATTTTTTTTTGAAAAATAACCAAAAAAAAAATTGCGAAAATGGGGTACCGTTTTTCGGACCGCTTCTTGCGAATCATCCAAGTTATACTTAAGATATGGCTATGGAAGTCTCAAAACTAGTGAATCGTAAAATGCTCTGTTCCAACTATTGAAATGTCTACCGACAATTTGCAAGGCACGTGAAGATCTATAATAGGAATGTAGGCACTTTAAACATGATGAAACGCAGCAAATCGGCACTATTAGAAGGGAAATCATCGTATTTCTTGTAAAATATTATACTTAAGCGCATGATACGAGAACTTACATATCTAAAATCTTTATTTCATCATCATCGCCCTACCCTTATTCCACAATCATGTGTGATTGGCACAACACATTTTTTTTTTCCACTCTGCTCTATCAGCCATCATTTCAACACTCTTTCCCCATATTGTCCCCATTATATTGTAGAAAGAATCCTCAATTTTCTTTCACTCTTATTTTATTTCATATAAAATAAAATTTCTCAGATATACCTCATCTCTTATAAAAGATGCTTTGTATTTAATATGACTCTGAGAATCTAAGATGTAAGTCTTAGATCAGCTGAAAAATTTCGACTATACTTCGTGATACAGCTCTGAGCTTACTTATTATTTCATAGTGACCTAGTAAAGTAAACTGCATTTCCGTTACCGTTTATAATAAAGATCGATAAAATCGTGACAAAAGCATCGACCTAATTCAGAACATGCAGGACCATGGCAGCCATACAAAAGGACATAATATGCTTCCGTTCTACATTCATCGAAAACATTGTAAAGGCACTTCAAACAGCGATTGGATAAAGCCCTGTTTTCCGATAAACATGTCATAGTAAAAGTCAAAATAATATCAAAGAAAGGCTTAAGACCTTTCTAAACAGAAATTTACAGATGCAACGTTACAATGTTGCTTGAAATACATACAGGTCTAGAGATGAAGTAATAATGTAGAGCTAGCGAACTACTTTTATGGCGGAGTTCATAGTTTTTAGGCAGTCTGAAGATAAGCATACTAAAATTAATAAATAATACCTACTCTTTTGCCTACTAAATTTTTTAAATAATACCTCTATAATCTGTGTGATAAACATTTTATGTGTGTTCTGTGTCTGGGTGATATAAAGTATATTAAGTATTTATTCTCAAAAAATACATAAGTAGTCTATCAGTTATCTGTTTCCGTAAAATGACAATTTAATTTAATTTGTTGCGATGAATATGACATTCACCGTTTTTGAGACACCGCGGCTTATTCATGTTCCACCGTTAAATTGGGAGGACCCTAACGGACTGGACTCACGATTTGCCCTCTGCCTCTTGTTCGCCACGCTTCATTAAATCCATATAACATGAGATATATGATATCAGAATCGGGCTGAATATCTTATGAAGATTTAAAAAATTTAGCTATCGATTTTTTTGATTTAGCGATAAATATGTTCACACATGTTGATGCTAGAAACTAAAAAACCGTAGTAGACTCATTTCAATCATAAGAAGAAATCAACATTTATATGCTTCCAGCTTATCTGTTTAGTTAGATAAAATATAAACTAAGGCTGTCATTTCAATCGAGCATCTTTAAATTAGGCAGAAGATGTACTGTAAATTCAACTAGAGAAAGAGAGTCGGAACATAACAGAAGTAATATGTACATTTGAAGGATTGATTCGAACGAAACGGCTACTCGACACTGTCAACTGAATTATCATTATTTGTATTAGCTCATTAGATAGAGTCATTAGTCTATGTAATATAGCGGTACTGACATCAAAGTGTTCATTCGCTAAAGCATGAGCATCGTTACAGTTGAAGAATGCGATACCATTGCTCAAAACAATGACTAATTACGATTAATTAATGCAGAACACGAAGAGGAGGGAACTGCTGAACACTTTGTATGTGTGAGTGATATGGCAACCGGTACTTTTAATGTTTACAGTTAAATGTAGGTTTTATTGTGGGAATTATTTTCAAGAAAGTAATTGTTTGAGTAAAAAAAAACATTAGGAGGAACCGACTTATAATCGCTAAGAAAAATACTTTACAAAATCAGAGTATGTATATATGTATGATGTTCGTATGAGCTAGTGGCTAACTCTGGTGATAGTTTTTTAGTAAGAAAAATGTTTTACAGAATTCCTTATTAAAATGTAAGAAATGGAACGAAATCATGTAAAATTAATTACAACACTAGTAAGTAAAATAATACTAGTTTCCATGGTATTGGAAATTAGCGTAGACGTGTCTATTCTGTTATGTTGCGTAGAGATCGCAATTGCTATTGCATATAGATTAGAAGACGTTACGTCACAAACTAGCACGTCTTACGAAGCAACTAATAGGTAGCATTATGTATGAAGACTTCCTTCAATTTGCATAATAACTGACATTGCATTATTTATTGACATTGAGTTTCATAATGAGATGAGAAAAAGATTATGGAAATAACAAGCGACTCTGAAATATGAAACCAAATTAATGAAAGCTTATCTTTGAAGTTTTGTACTGAATTTGCATAATTTGTTAACAAAAAACAATTAACATACATACTTGAAGTCTGTTGAAATACAAACGAAAATATTGAGGACCAGACAAATAAAACAATAAATTAGCGCAATCTTACACTCAGATCACTTACATATTAAAATTTATAAGATTGTTCTAGATAGAAATAAGAAAATAATAAATTCTAACTAATCACATCAATCAAACTAAAACTAGAAGCTATCTATCTTTACAAACATCCTATCATTAACCAAAACACAAAACCAATTACTATTCTAAATAATGATAACAAAGATCCATTAATCGATGCGTTCAGAGCCGATATGCTTTTAGTATGCAATTGTAAATCAATGTAGGTACTACATTGGTATGGAGCGGTTTGCTGTGCTTCCTGTCCATTCTGAGAACAAACGTTAGCTGACTTCGGCGGTGAATTTAGATTAGTTCACAAGTTCTATAAGGAAAACTGTTATATGAGAAACAGTAAAAAATACTGGCAAAGTTGCATAATACAAATAACTGCAAAAAATATGATACTTATATAGAAATACATACATTTATAGTAAATTAATAGAGCGAGAGTTATCATACACATCAAAGTCGTAAATCACGTCAGTCAGCACAATAAAGCAAAATGTAACAATTTTAATACAACGAACAGCGAACGGTTCATAGATCATGTTCAATTAGGTCTCAATAAATCCTGTCCGATTTGTTTGGAAGATATTGCAAACATTGAACTTGAACTATGGTAGGAACTACCAGTTTGCCACTATAAATCTTACAACACCCTGTCGCCGTTTTTCAGCATATAATCCGATTCACGGCTCTCACTTGACGGGTTTCGAAACTGGTTTCTTCTGTGCAGTTCACTTAAAAAGATTCAAAGGACCACTACTTTAAAAGGATAAAGTAAAAGCAAGAAGAAGTCTAAGAAGTTACTGAAATTGTCACACGATAAAGGGCTAGGCTTATATAGAGTAATTACAGATCATAAACGAGCCAATGATGAATTTCGTAATATTGAAGAAGGAAACGTACGAATTCCGTCCAATTGCGATTAATTGTTGTAATCAAGCAATTGTCAGGACGATTACATCGCTGAAATTAACAATGATAATAGAAAAACTGACGGACAAACACAAAGCAACTCTATGCACCATGAAAATACGGTGCACTATAGGATAGGAAATAGCATCATATGTATAAAAGAAGTAAATACTTAGCTAGTTAAAACGAAGGGAGACAATGAAGACTGTTTAAGGTTAAATGGCGTTGTATGAACAATTTGAACAATGAAAATAGCTGTCGTTTATTATGAAGTATTTTTTTCTAAGCAAAGCTTTTTTTGACAGACGAATTTAGTTTACCCATACAAGGATAATAAGCTCGAAGATAAAAATAAAGTGCTCATTTTTATTACCAGCTTTGCCAGATATACATTTTTATTTAACTATTCAAATTTTATAACCCTACAACTAGCAGCGGTGAATTTTGTGGCCAGCTGTAAAAGAAGTTGGTAATAAGATAGACGGCTTATAATCTTACTAAACTGTTAAGATATGTATTTGAATTCTCGACGAATAAAATAATGGTTTTATTACCCATTTTAGCATAAAAATCATGGTCAATGCCAAATCGCTCAACCACATCCTCACGAATTACCGCATCAAATTCAATTTCATATCATTCAAACCATGAACTCCTACGTATCTGGATTATGTCCGAAGGTCGCGACCTGCATAGATGATATCAACGGGTCCATTTCGAGGTCAAAACCCGACCAGAATACAATGAACCCTATCATGATACCGCTGGATTTTACAATATCCATAGTACAAATGAGGTAGGGAAAGCCAGAGGGATCGCTATAAACTGGTGCTGGATCTGAATCATTGTAACAATAAAATGTGGCGTTACTGACAATTGGACGGTGTTCATACCGAAACGAATGATGGTGTAATTAGGGCGATGGATCGTCATGCTTTCGCGTTGTTGCGATTTTTGTAAACAATAGAATTGCCTGTCTGAGTACCTACAGCGAATCCGGGAGTTGAACTGAAATCGATGCCGGCCTGATTGTTATACTATGGTTAGAAAGCAAGTGATTTCCATTCTCTATTGATGATCAAAAATAGTCTGGGCTAAATCAGTTTTTATCCTTGTCTGGGGGTCGAATGTTCCGAAACCATAAAATTCAAAACAAGACTGTAAACCCTTGACTAACAAAAACATAATCCTTTGTCCTTATCTTTTCCCGAAATATCTCTAAAAGTTTTATCACACTCAATAAGCCCTTAAAGAGCCTCAGTACAAATACTCGGTCCCTAACAGTTTCATCAAACAGTGTACCTGGCCTCGAATCCTCGGGCGAAACTGATAACCGTTGCTACATCGTCGCTGTTGTAAGTAGGCTATGAAAAGTGATTTTACGATGTGAGCTTGTCTGATAAAAGAACTAGGAGTTTTGTATGACTAGACTACTTTACTAAATTACAAACATTTTATACCAAGGTACCACTTTTGTTTTTATGAAAAATTTGTGTAGAGTGTAGGTATAATACATTCCATGACAGCCTCTGCGGTACCCTCCGGAAAGGGCGCCATAATCTTGTCTTGATTTTGTCAAAATAATAAGTAAATAAAGATTTGAAAGAGCTGGCTATGTTAGATAGATCCATTGGTATACCTAGTACAAAATATTACGGCAGAAGTACTTACACCTAAAAATTACAACAACTGTACGCACAGAAGCCGTTTTAAAGGTAATATTTCAGTACGCCTACGTCCTAAGTTCACGCACGTGGTGATTTATCGGCTTTTATCTGGAATCAAGGAATGCTCATGCAGCTAAGAACATTAGCCATATCAGCTGCTTATCTTTAATCATTTATTTCTGCAGTTTATTTTAAGATATTTTATTTCTCATAATGTACTGAAATGTTCTTCTTTTTTTTTGAGAAGTAAAAGGATTTTCAAAGCATTTTCACTGTTTGTAGATTATTATTTTCTGTACCTACTTAGAATTGAGTCGGGAGCATATTCGCGTTGTTTTAAAAAAGGTGTAGGTTTGTGGGTATGGGTATACATCCCACAAAGGCATTATGCTAGATTGTCCTTCTGATACGGACCAATTCTATAGATATCATCATCATCATCATCTTCCTAAAGCAGTCAACTGCTGGACATAGGCCTACCCTAATGAGCGCCCTATCTTCCGCTTGACGCATCCATCTAGTTATAAAATCTTGAAAATGACAATAAAAACTGTATTATGACAAATATTCAATCTCGATCTCAACCTAAATGTTAGGAATGCTAAACAAGATAATCTCTATAAAGAATGCAATGGATGCGTTTGAAATGAAATCGGTTCTCATAACTGTAAACATAGCATACTTCACATAGCTCTTTCTACTTTTACCAGAGCATAATGGAGAAATCTTTTGATCACTGAATCAGAAAACATTCTTCTCGAGCCGTTGAGATTTTTGTTTACGTTCGAGCGAATTCTCCTTTAAACCTAGTCCAGGTGTTTTAAAACTTGAACTCGTAGAGTTGTAATTAACATTTTTACATTAATGTGACAGCCAGCAGCATCAAACCAGTATTTTCAATTAAAAGAAATGCCTCAATCAATTCCCCAAGATCTTTCTCTCGTATCTGTCACCATAAAATTCGTGATTGCTGTTGATCGAACGCCAATTTAAGAGACCCGCTTTTTGTTGTGATAATTTGAATGGTCGTAAAACCTTCACCGTGTTATTAATAAAACGTGACGGACACGCCCATCATCTTCGCTTTCGGAGAGTAGAAACTAGCGTTACAGTATTTTTATGTTTTATTTTATCCTCAAACGATTTGCAAAAAATCTATAAATCCTTACAAGTTGAAAAAATATAAGTTACTAAAGTATCAAGTAGGTACTAATAATTGTGCCCCGCCCGTGGTGTTACGGTTATTTACATCAGTATTTATATACGGCTCTTAGCATCTTTCATTTGAATTAATAATAAGTACATTCTCTTGGAAAAACACTAGTTTACGTAACATAGCTATTGTATTAAGCTTTGTCCATTCCAAATCTTTTTAGCCGTTTCAGCGTAAAGTCACAAATTCGTTCGTTCATTCGTTCATATACTCGTACATACACTCATAAACTTTTCACAGTTATAACTTAGTGTGATCTTAGGATTTTAAGGGAATTTGATATACCTTGCGAGTAACTGTTTCCCTTGATTCAAAACTGTTTAACAGTTATATGAACTTCAGTTTATTGATTTCCCACGAATAGACACTTGATGTCATCTCATTATCTTGATCGAGCTGTGATTGAGTCGAATGGCTTGCTGCAACCAACACGATCGGTCACCTTGAGTACCTACATTGTGCATGTCCAACCTAACGGTACTTTTCGGCACTGCATTGCAGAGATCAACTTTTATGTCAAACCTATCAGCTGCCAATGAGAAATGAACTTTACGTTGCTGACTTATAATTCCATGTATGTTGAATGGTAGCATATAAAATCTTGAAATATGATGTCCGATGATCGCTGGTTTTCTTAGTTGGGAAGAGTTGAGCTATCACATGCAGACATAGGGTTCAAAATAGCTTGTCTCCTAGTGACAGATTCAGTCATAGTGTCAGTTTTGGGGCTTATTACATGAAGATTTCGTATCAGCTTAAATACTGTTATTTTTTCTGGGGTCGAGCATCTGGGAATTAATCTTTACCATCCGGTAACACTCGAATACCGGAAACGCTACAACGTAGGTAGTAAAAAAAAATATTGATTTTTTAACACTCACATAATATAAATCAAAGCTCTAAATATGACGCCTGACATTTACTTCTGGACAAATAACTTTGAAATAAATAATATTGAATGGAATTCAATATAAACAACATCGTGCGAGATAAAAATGTATTCAAAGATTGAATTTATTAATTAATAAATATACATTTACTAAGCAAGACTCACAAGGTCAAGTACAAATAAACAAACTTCTAATAGGTATAAGTACACCATATTATGTAGTGTCTATAGATAAGAAAGTGCCTAAGAAAAATGTAAGTAATTGCAACAAAAACAGATAAATATTTAAAGCGATAGTTGCGGAAGTTGAACCATCTATCCGACAAAAAACAAGCAAATCATCCGCTCTCACCGGGAGTTCCAAGTTTTTGAGATAAAAATAGCAAGTAAAATGCTGATCGATTTAAGCAGCATTAGACACGCATGATACCTGTATTAAGGCTAGGTATAGTAGGATATGTTAATACCATACGGGAATATTAAAACAGTAGGTATAAATACATACCTATTTTAAACTTTCGCGACTTGAAAACATTTTTAAGTTATTAACGACTGTAATGTCGCCGAAACGTCGAGGTAAATAAAATAATTTCATTACGCGATTAAGTCCCGTTAATAATAACTTTAAAAAAGTAGGTATAATGTCTGCATTGTCTTAATTTTATGATCCAATAGGTATTTCAAACAGTCTATACGATTCCAGGCCACGATATACACATATACCAACATCCGTCTAAATGGACCATCATGCCAATGGCTTGATTGAGGCATACAAAGTTTCAGAATTATAATATTAGTAAGTTAGGATGTTAAAAAAAAAAATTAACACAGATAAATAAATGCTATCTCAAATCGAAGTCAATGAGAAAATTCACGTTGGTATGGAGTATTAATTTATCTTAGACAATCCTAGAGGTGTTGATGACAACGTCCACGTGGGAGATACTCCTAAGCCAGAAATACATTTAGCTTGCAAATTGCACTCATTCACTACTCAAGCGAGATAAAATTATGATAAGGTACCTATGTAAATAAATTCAGAGTTAGCTATCATCAACATTACCAAAATAAAGCTATAAGAGCTGATATTAAAACAGGCGATAATTATTATGATAGTCGATGAGATTCATCATTTGAAAGAATCTCTTCGACATTGTTTTCCAAAGGTAAATAAAGCTCTAATAATGATAATTTACAATGCATCAACGTCTAAGTCAAAAGCATTTATTCAATAGGATCTAATCCCTAGTATCACTTTTAATCGTCTTAAGATATCATCCTAGATAGAGTTTACTTAATTGCATGCCTAAATCAATAATGATAATGTTCGATCATGACCATGACCACAGTATAACCATGAATAGAGGCACAACGACACTACCACAGGTTAAGCCAATGTTGACTGAAGAAACAAACCGTTTGACTGTCAAAACATATCCTAAAACCAATAATGAATCATAGGCAGCTGATAAGGTTATGTAATAGTTTTAGAAATGTTAATTAGTTTTTGGTTATCTACTTTTCTGGTGAGGTCAATGAATTGATTACGTATGTTTTAGTCGAACTGAAGAATTCCTTGGTTACCAGGCCTAATGATAATGCTTACCGCATAGTTTACATTTTTGTTAGTTTTTGTATCCATATTATAGTAGGTATAAAGACTACCAATAAGTGAACTAAACTGAATTTAGAAATAGAAAACAAAGAAATTAATAATTACCACAAACATAAGGATACCAAGACCAAATATTTCTAGTAATTAAGGTTAAAAAATATGGAATAAATTACATATTATATCGAAATATCTAATTTTGGGTAAGTTAAACAGCTATTTCAAAAACTTAATAGCCCATTTGTCAATATCTAATACATTTTATAACTATGGTCAGCGATACGATTTAGTAAATTGTGTAATTAATTAACAAACGGCTATCAAAACCAGACTCGATAAACTTGTTTTCAAATCGTGACCTCTATCGACGAATTAATTGTTTAGCTAGTCTCAAAACCATCGTTACATAAACAAATGATAATATTTATAATAAGATTAGTTGAGTATCATATGTGTGCGAAGTTACCAATGTTATTTTCATTAGATCTCCTTCATTTATGATGACTCAAAGCGTGTTTGCTTTTGATGATATCACAGATTCCGCCGACTATAGGACTACAGTGAATGATGAAGTGAGAAATAAAAGATATAATAAAGTATTTTCAGCTGAACACATTAAAAAGAGATTTGTGCTCGTCTGAGCTTGTTAACTAAACCACTATCACTCTTATCTAAGAATGAAATTAATGCATTATAGATAATAAACCAAAGAAACAAAAATATACGCACCGGTGTTAGTCGAAAAAGGTAGAATCACACAAAACAATCCACTGAATCAATAGTACAGTATCAAAACACTAATTAAAGTTTCACAGAATCACAAAAAGGATTTACTACAACGATCAATAATTGAAGAATAATGTACACGTGCGTCAGCTTTCATCGATCGAGCGCTACTGACAATAGTATCGTTGAACCATGCGCCCGCGCACGTTTTGGCCGACCGAGTTTAAGGCGACGCTCTTTCTTGAAGTTTACGTGAAAATTGGACGGTTTTGAATAAGCCGGGTTGTAGTGTGTTTATTCACCGTGAAACTGATGTATTTTTAGTAGATACGGGGCAGGTAATAACTTCTGTAGGGCCAAGGGCTTCTGTTACTAACAATCGTACAAGTTTCGTATGAGTTACCAATAAAAAGCCCTTTATTGTTCTGGATGATAAAGCAACACAAAGTATGGTTAGTGCGAAATGTCGTAAAACTGGAAATAAAATATAGGTACATAGAACTAGATTATGATAATCTAAAAATATGTAACCATTTCTAACATAACGATATCAAAACCTGTCTGCAACTAGATAGCTGCAATTATGAATACCTATGCAAACTAAGAGCAGCTTAAATGTAATATTACTGTAACAGTATCAAGGGAAGTATTTACCAAAGATTGCTTCACTTCAATAACATAACGAATTGATCAATTATCTTTTTTATATTTTGTATACTCTTAAACATAATACGTTAGCGACGTGTTCCTACGGAATAAAGAAAGTTTTTGTCCAATTAATCATATTTTTTCCGATCGAGCCATGAAATCGAAACAGAGGCTCAGAGTCGTTAAAATCGTTCCACATACGGCGATCTATATCCACGGTCCGATTTGGACCAATAACACGGAACAGTGTGCCGGTGTCAACGTACTCCGGCTCCTGTGAGGACATCGAATTATATAACTCAAGTACTGTTGAACTATTTATTCAAATGGACTTGGATAAGAATTTCAAGCTTTTGAGGTAATCAGATTAAATAATGAAGAAACAATTAAGATAGATGAAGATAATGCACACAATTCACTCCTTAAACTGGTCGGAGCTTAGGAAGACAATTTAAATAAGGCTAGTTGTAGCAGGGATTTGTAGTTTAATGGTGAACAAAACATAAAGTTCCTAAATAATAAAAGGTTATGGTCAAATCATATTATTGGGTCGATATCTTGAAACGTTTACAAATGTTGCGATAATCCAATTAGTTATTTTAAAAGATCAATACCTTCTTAATTAGTCTAGTGCCTTCTGAATCAGGTCTGCCTTGGCATTTATCACGAATTTATCGATAAAAATTTGTGACATAAATATGACACAATATATTTCATTGTTTACTTTCAGGCTTTATCGTTTAAGTACTTAAATTATATTCAAGGCATCTGTTGTAAATACTTTCGCAAACTTCTCCCAAATATTTGGTTTACGCCAAAATATTTATACAAAATTAGCGTGTTTTCTAGCTCTGTAAGTGGGTGAGCTAAATTTTCTTTACAGATATTTGCTAAAGTATCTGTTTCAACATTAGAAATGAATCATTCCTCAAAATATTTGGGTTGAAAGTATTTTTATAGCCATTGTTGACGTCGGAAGTAAAATTTCCTACTTTCGTACCACTAGGGCGTCACACACCTGGAAAACAAGTTTTTTTTGTCAACAATAGTTAGGTAGGTAATGGCGCTGAGTCCGTTGGTACCTACACTGACTGATGAATTTATCGCTAAAACCTATACCTAGCTTTTAAAACAGCTACAGTTACAATTTGGTCTAACAAGTGAACCAAAGTGAACCAAATCTAAAGTTTGTTTAGCCATTCACGTAAACAAACTTTAGACGTTTACATATTTCTTCAAAGCTTTAGACCATTTGAATCTTTTCTAGATAATTTCAGTGCCTCCAGTCAAAAAGGGCACAACTCAAATTCGGCACTTTTCAGGAGAGCCAAAAAACCAAACTTTTAATGTTTTTTGCTATTTCGCAAGAGAAATCAAAATTTCTTTTGATACAGAATTGTAGACAAAAAATAGCCCTTTCATTTAATGTTAATCACTTTCACGTTCGTTTACTATTTCTATACTATTTTCTTGTTTTATTTGAGTTGTGCCTTTGTTAACACAGATGTAATGGAATAACGTTAACTATTCTAGTCAGTTTACTCGTACTAAAAGAAATATTACGACTTGTGCCTTTTGAATAATGGAATAACTTTATTAATACTAGTCGATTTACTCCTATTCAAAGAAATACTAAAACATAATCCATTAGTAACGAATACTTATAATGACAATAACGGCTTATTTCCATCAATTACTGATGTCGAGAGCTGTAGTTATGTAAATAAAATCTAAAGTTAAACAATAATTATGATATTTTTAATATTTATTTCAAAAAAATCAACATTATAACAAATGTTTTCAGTAAGTAAATTCTAAGTATTCCTCGGTATTTTAATTTACTTCCTCATTTTCTGGTATAAAGCACAAACCGGGGTCGTCTTCAGCTCTCTCTGATTCAGAATTCAGTAAGTTGTATAAAAATCTTGAATTATGGTAGATCCTTTATGCGTGGGGATAACCTGACTCACTAGTTATAAAGCCAACTTAGCTTCTCCCAGAAGCTCAGAAGTTTCCTGGGGTCTTCACATGCTTCGAGGAGCGACCTCGGGTTGTTGAGGACATGCTGTCGTTGTGCTGCTACGCCCAGGTATTCCAGGACTACGTGGGCTGCTGATTCTTCTTCGGTTAGACATCCCCTGCGGAGTGGGATGTCCGTGGCACCGATGTTGTACAGCTGTTTATTGAGGGTACAGTGTCCTGTCAGCGTCCCTGTGATTATTTTGATGTCTTTTCTTTGTAGGTTCATCAGGCGACGTGTCAATCGTGGTGTGGCTGCTGTTATCGCTGCTCTGGACTGTCTGTAGTCCGTCGCCCGTGTCCATCGATAGTTGTGAAGGTTTTGGGTGTGTTCTGTATCCAGGTGCGTAGCTGGGAGAACGTCAGAGGAAGGAATGAGGCTGGGTATTCCACTTGTGTTTCCGAGCCCCTTCTGGCTGGTTCATCTGCAGCGACGTTTCCCAGTGATCCACTGTGTCCCTTGATCCATTGTAGAGTTACCCTGTTCTTTGCGGCGATACTTTCAAGGGAAAGGTGACATTCGTATATGCGCTTGGAGTTGCATTTTTGGCTTTTCAGTGCTCTGAGGGTAGTTGTACTATCTCGGGGACTACTATGCCGTATACTATGCCGTAGTCTTCTATCCCTCTCCATTTGATAGCAGTGGCAGCTGATTGGAAAATGGAACTGCGTGAGCCTAGTGTCATAGGTAAGATAAGATAAGATTAGTTTTCATCTGTTTGTATTTTGTAGTGTTTCCGGGATGTCGATTGTCTTAGAATCTTATCACACGATATTATGGTAGAATAAATAAGTATCTCGTATCATGTGGTGGTCATCAAAACTTATTCTAAAACTTGAACAAAAATCGTCAATTTGGTAATACTGGAAGGCAGAACGAGATCAATTCAAGTTACATTAAAAAACAAAAATTAAGACTTATTCACTTCATCACATTAAATCAATCAATACCAGCGATACACAGATTATTATAATACTTACTACGTAAAAGATACATTTATGTCTCATTATTATCCATGCTTATAATCACCAAAAGCAACAAATAGAGATATTCCCTTAGAAACATGCATAACAAATGCATCAACTTCATTTATTTCTAACTCTGTTTATCTAATGCATTGGAACATCATGAGTTATGCCTTTTTGTTTCATTGTAATATTTTTTTAACTGAAATTATGCCTTCATGTTCGATGATGTTTTGGGCTTACTGCTACTTATTTCCTTTTAGTTGGGAAATTTTGTCGATAACTAAAGACGTTCCCTTTCTGACAGTCGAGTTATACCCTTGATGTAGTTGAAAAAACCAGGTTAGGATGCAGCTAGAGTTATGAATTTTTGATATTTTATGTAACTGGATACGTAGATCACGATAGTGCAATAAAAACAAAAGGGCACAACTCGACTTATGTCCTTTTTGACTGGAGGCACTGATTTATACAACGCATGGAGTTAACTTATGCCTACACTCAACGGACGCGGTAGAACCAAGACCTATGTCTTCTTTGAGACGAAGTAGACTTGCCGAGCACATAAACCAGCCGCTCAAATCAATTGGTCTAATTCACAAGAAATTTGAAAGACACAGTCAAAACGTGTGTAACTAAGCCGCTGGTTTCCTAACGATGTTTTTCTTAACTGGTGTAGCCAATATCAAAGCTCACAAAAAAAATCCATAGGGAAATATTAGTTGATGCTCGGCCGAGAGTCAAACCTCTCGAACCTTTGCATCTAAAGTTGCAAAACCCCACTCTGCCAACACAACTTAATAACAAAACAAACGTATTGCAGTGCCACCTTTTGTCCGTCATCCAATTTAAACGGTTTAATACCCACAATCGGGTTTTAAATCTCTCGTTATATACAGATCGTGAGTCAGTAAGAGGAAATACGTCTCCACGACCCAGAAACTGGCGTCGCGTCGCTTTGACGTGAACGTCGCGACTTCGACACGTCATCTGACTCATGAATGATTGTGGAAGAAATAAGATTTATTCTTCTACTAGCTTCCGTCTGTGACGAACCTCCTATGGTACCAATTATATTCCAGGATTCAGATTTTTTTTAGAATATCGCGATATTCTACATTTTGTCCAAATCGAATTAAACGTGATTCAAAAACAAACATCCTAAGATATCAAAGTAATCATTATATCTAAAAGTTTACATCACAGAAACTCTTCATATTGTAAGGTTTATTATTTTCCTTTGGTCCATTTTTATTATTTTTATCATTCTACAAGAAAATTGAATTTTAACTATTGTGATACATCTCAATGATAAAAACGTTCTCATGCGAGTGCAGTATCTTTAGTTATTCAAAGTTTCCCAGCCGTTAAAGGTCTTATTAATTCTAAAGAAATGATACGATTATGATAATTTACTAGAGCATTTAATTTCAACAACTTTACCGTTTCTTAAATACGCTATAATTTATTCTTAATCAACAAGCCGGCATGTGTTTCAGCTTATGATCATAACATCTGCATATTCACATCGATAAGGGAATTTATTTACATCAAAAATCGTTCAGCTACTTTGATATTCTTTAAAACATCTTAAACATAAAAGATGAATATATTCAAATATAAACAAAATTAATTTATATGCTCAATAACATATGCAAAACATTTAGCAAGAATAATTTATAATGCATTTACACACTTTTCCATCTGCAGCCGCAGACAGAAAGGACACAGACACGGCTACTTACACGTTTATCCTCACCTTATTTTGTAAGCAATAGGGTTTATTTTTAGACAGTATTTCAACCAAAACTCTACTGTTTTTAGCTGACTGGCGCCAAAGCTATAGCCTTTATGGTCATCAAGTCAAGGTTGAGTTTCCTGCGTAAAATTGTCAAAGTTTGTTTTTAGTAGACGGTGCAGTGTCGCGACATGGAGGCGACAACTTCGTGATTCGTTGCGCTAGGTCATGTCGGTTTGTTTATTTTGAGCTATCTTTTTTCGAACCTTTATTTGTGTCCTGTATTTATTTAGTTTGAATGCAAATTCAACTTAAAGATTATTTTGTTTCATTAAATTACTAACCTCTCATATAAAAGAAGATTAACATTAGCTACAGCAGGTAGGTAAAATCTATAGTGATGTTGCACATACCTAAGAGTAGGTACCTTACCAAGTCCATATCAAATATCGTTTTACGAGTATTAAACAATACATTTTTTAATTATTACTAGCTTCCCCCAAAGCTTTCCTAGCATAGTATTAACAATCTAAGCCTTTACATATTTGAGGCGAGACGATCTTACACCTATTCCAAGTTTAATACCAATTCATTCAGAGGTTAAGGCATGATTGACACAAACCAAAAATCCAAAAATATTCACAATCTTTCAGATTAATAATATTAGTATGATTTAGGTATTTACTTTACTATCCTACTAATATTATATAAGCAGCGTCAGGCCAACACAAGGGACACTGTAGCGCCTGGGACATTGTAGAGATGCAGTAGGCTTGATATGATTTAGATCGTTTATAAAAGGAGTAGAAAGTGACCTAATATACACCGTTTATTTTTGGTCAGTTTAAAGCCGGCGCCTACGTAATCTATATCGATAACCTTACTCAAAAATAATAATAAATATGAGATCAATTTTTTTGCAAATAATAATATCACGAAACATAGGCAGGATAAATCACGGAGATACGTGCTCTGTGCTCAGTTGTTGCTACGGCATAGAGTCTATGCTACGTCGTAGTCATACATACATACCTAGGTCATTAGCTCTGCGCGCCTACGACACCATAACAAGTGTTTTACTCACTTTTGTTAATCTTTTCAACTATTTAGTTTCGTATGAAATACTTATCAAATTCAAAAACTAAACCAACGACACGAATACGATTAAGCAATACAAGCAGTGGGTGCTGGCTTTAAACTGACCCAGAATTAACGGTGTATAACTAATATAGAGTTCATATTATAGGTCATTCAATATCACCTTTAAATAACTCTATCATTCAACATTCATGTTTATGATATGGCTTCATGTCGTGTTCGTCCGTCGTTTAATTAATTCGTGTGTTATTTATATTGTCAGACATGTTTATTTATTTGGAGATACTTTCAACACACTTGTTCCTTTCGGCTGGAGATGCAATTAATCCATCTCGTTATTTCGGCAGAATGTCTGCAGTTCTGATATATGGATTGATATAGGAATGATATAGGAACAATGATGATAAAGGAATTTTATGAAAAATATTCAATGCCCTGAGTGTCGCTGTTTTTAGAATTTTCGATATTTTTACTTACTAGAAGTAAAATAAAAATTGAGACTTTTTTTTTCAAATAAAATCCCAACTACCTTCGTTCAAAAAATTTACTAACTAAATAATGATGAAAAGACGATGCCAGTATTCCATTGATTTGATTAATATTATGAAAGTCTGGTCAGAGCATTAACGGAGTAATACTTTTATGGAATGAAAAGATTCTTCAGTAATCTTCATCGAACAGGTTATTTATATCTTCGAACTTGTCTCACCTGACAGACAGCTTAATATTCTCGTGCCATTTTTCAATTAAAGTCTGGCCATTTTAATTTAATGTCTCCGAAATCGGAACCGTATATTACCGAAACAAATTAACATGTCTTCAGAGCAGCTTGTATGAAATACTGCTACAAGTCTGCCGATGACTTCGATGAAATACTTTTGCCTTTAGGGTAGTGCTTTAGGTATTGAACGAACGCATTTGGAGGTGTAGCTTTCAATATTGAGATTCAGTTTTGCCACAACATAGAATTTAGTTAGAGAATACGCAGTTACCTATACCTATGTTCCTGTCATACATACATATTTGTTGTTGTTTTGTTATTTTATGATAAAAGTTCCGCTCACAATGTACATTGTTTTATGGAAATAAATGAATTGAATTGAATTGAATACAGTACAGTCATGGGGATACAGTCATGACCAAGTTTCGTTTTCGTTTGTACCTACTTGACTGTTACCTATAGTCAATCTCAAACAGGAATAACCCAAATATTATAGTGACTTTTTTTGGGCATTCTTCAAACAATTGTTAAATTATAACGACGTAACTGGGCGGTAAAGTAAGTAATATGAGCAAGTGACTAGCTCTAGTGACGGAGTTTTAGGCCGCCTGAAGGCCTCCGTCATGACCTAACTGGGCGGTAATTTAGTAGAAATATTACTACGTCCTTGCAAAGAACTACAACTTTTACAAAAGCTCATTACGAAGTTCTCCGCGATCTCAGAATCGGTCACCTTAGCCTTTGACCTGCAACGTGTTTCAATCTTTGAAATATTATACAGTAAAGTTATTGAGTTACCGATTGGTGTATAGCATTATAATCTCATGACTATTTTGTATGTAAGACATAAGATTATAGAGTTTTGTTAAGACTCAACCCTTTGCCTGGCCGCATACGAGCCACAAAACGCCGCCACAAAACTCCGCTACCGACCAATTTCCTACATGTAGCCGGTGACGGTGGCGACCACTCGCTACAGCTACAAGATATAACAAGGCGTTTTGTGGTTGTGGTCGGTGGCCCGTTTGCGCCGAGCTTTTGTGAGACTTTGTTCGAATAGCACATCCAAAGCAAATGGATCGTTGCCTAATTATTTTCGGCTTATCACAAAATTTTAGAGTTATCCTTGATTTCTTTTTCTACTTTAATGGGATGTTTCCTGATTAAGTTTGTATAAAATAACACCATGTTAACATGTAAAGTCGCGGAACATTCACTAGTTTATATCAAGTTAAACATTATCTTATTAAACCTAAACACAAATCAATGCTAGTGGCTTTTTTAGCCTTTATTTCGCAATTCAAATGTAATAGCGCAATCTCTATAATTTTCTTCCAAGAGCTTCATTACGAATAATAACGCAAGTACTTACTATAATTTGCGAGAGAGTGCTCGTGTTAAAGGTAAAAGCTACATTGATGGTAACGGTAGAAAAAGTTTAATAAATCTTATCTACCTTGCACTTAGCGTCTATTTTCAGCATACCATACTCAGGTCTGGGAAGATTTAAATTTCTTTGTTCTGGGCCAAGATTTTTTGTGCCACCAGCAGTGCGATTCAGACTTCTAAAAATGCATCCGATTAGATGACTTTCTTCGAAAAGTAGACGTTTTTTCAGCGAAAAAAACGTCAATTTCCGAATTCAGAATACATTCCGAGAAGGTCTGAATAACACTGCTGGATGGTAAACTAAGGGAGACGTATTCGCTGATAAATGATGATGATGAAATTACTATTACACAACATAGTTTATACTGTCCCCGATACACGAAACCTTTCCTCCATACGAGTCATGGATGTACCACCTAAATTGAACAATACAAGTACTTACATTGTTGAAACCTGAAACCGACAATGAGACGTAATCTAAACAGATTCCTCAGCCTACATTCTTGTGCCTATTTAATTGACCTCAAACCACAAAAGCAATCAGAAGCGAGACCACAACGTATTATTAGCTTCTCCACGCTATGTTGCTATAAAATGAATGTTGTGGAATTCAGAAGGCAAATCTCCAATTTACACTTCCGTGTCGTAATGTTTGTTTGAATTTCTAATTTTACAACACACAATGGGTATTTGTGTGTCGTCTATGGAAGACATACAAATAAAATTGAGTATCTGATGATGAAATAAAATGTCTTCAGTCTGTTTACGATGAATACAACAGCGCAGCGGTGTAGTGAGGTTTGGTTGTACTCTATCTTTCAATTAGCATTGCATCTAAACATCATTACTTTTATAAGTAAAACAAATTCTGGAATGGCTGAACCGATTTTTATGATCTTTGATTTGTTGGATTTGTCTTCGCTCCGAATAGCAAAATAACAATAAAATCATCGGAAAATTTCACGCCAAAAACTGAGGTACTCAGATATAAGTTTAAGCACTAGGCAGACATAACATTGATGGACAATAGATAACAGATACTGGTCGTGTGTTTATAACAATATTATAGGAAGACGATTTGAGGCTCCAAATCAGTTTTGAATGAACTAATTTTTTCTAGCATTTTGCTTTTATAAATCAGAAAGTGTTTGAAAATTGGTTCCCTAGAATAGTTCCTTAATAATAGAGTCTAGGTTCCTTTGTTTCTAAATTAACTCGTTACTGAACTGTAGGTATCTGTTATTTCTATTAAGGTGAGATCAGACGGTTCATTTCCGTCGTTCATTTTGCATATTTCACTCAAAGTGACACATCTGAACATAAAATGAAAGAAAAGTGTCTTAGAACACCCCAGCATTCATTCAAGTGATCTTTCACTAGAGTGAACCGTCTGATTCCACCTTTTGCAACCAGAATTTCAAAAACATTTTTCAATATTCAGAACACCAAAAATTTTAATAAAACGGTACCAAACTGAAATTGCGAATTCAGTTTGGCAGATATCAAAATAATTGGCCGGTAAAAGCTATTTTTATAGTGGCAGGTGGCGCCAAACTTGAAATGTCCAATTACGCCTTTACCCTTTGTTGAAAACTGCCAGTAAAAATTGGCCCAATAGTCATTCACCTACATTCAGAACCTATAAATTGAAATAAATACCAGCTTTACACGAAAGGCACGTTCACACAAAGTAGTATTTTCAGTAGTCACAACATTTAGTATTTTTGCTGCGGAATCGAAAACGCTTCACATAGAATACATAATAGAGGTAACTATTTATTTATTTATTGATTTATGCAAGCCGTATTTGTTCTTTTGAAATCTGACATCTGAACTCACCTTTACATAAAAGCCAGTAACAATATATCGTTTTAAACATAAAAGTTAAACAGAGTCAAATTAAAATGGGTAAAGATAAAATGAATAAAAAATGTCCGCTTGACGCACGAGTGCGGTGTCATATTCTTTTTACGCCTTTACAAGGATATTGCGTGCGCCTGAGCATGGCAGGGATGTAGCTAGGTTTATATAAAGAAAGGTGGTCTAGTCTAGACTATTACGGCACTAAGTACTAAAATGTACTGTGACATAGGTTTACAGCTTAAGTTTTTTGGGTACTTATCTTAGAAAAAATGCGTTTCTACGGAGTCTAATGGGTCGATTAAAAAAAACACTTACCTACTACTATTTTGGGTATAATATTATTGCCACCAATTTTCCGAACTCCACACCTAAAGGAAAAATAAGACATTTTATGCAAGAAAATCCTCAAATGAATAATAATATTTTGTGCCTTGCATAATATACCTTTCAGAAAATCTGGAAAAGGAAAGCAGAAGACTGAGGGAGATGGAAACAACTGGGGCTAACCTTTACCCAGTAGTGGAAAATATGGCGACATTTTACGAAGTTGAATTTACTTAACTGGGAACACTTGTGGCGTAGCTTGCTTAGACGTTCTTGATTGATCGTTGAAGTTAAGCAACGTTGTGCGCGGTCACAATTTGGATGGGTGACCGCAAGTGGCATTACGAGTTCAGCGCTTCCGTGCTTCGGAGGGCACGTTAAATTGTCGGTCCCGGCTTTTAAGTCGTTAAGCCATGACGGAAGCCCGTCACCAGGGTTGGCCACTGGCTCATACGAACTTACTTAGGTGACTTCCAGATACTTACTTACTTAAGTGGGTAGTCCAAGAATTTTAAAAGGATTTTGTAAAAGTTGTGAGCATGTTTAGGTTATGTTATGAATATGATTTAACAGGCTTCACTGACTACACACCTGCGCATGAGTTGTTCGCTGTTTCACGCGAACTTACGGCCTTTTGCAAATTGCTAATGGACTACAGATAACAATCCAGACACGAACTTGCACAATAATGGCCGCATTGAACATATTTCAACAGGATAGGTATGTTTTTAAGCTATCTTTAACGCGCTAACTGCTAAGCTGCACTGAAGCGTCGCCGCCGCTTGCAAAGGTTGTCACGCACGTCAGTGGCACTCAACATGCTAGTTACTTCGTATGTATGAGCAAGTCGCCAACTCTGGTGACGGAGTTTTTAGGCCGCCTAAAGGCCTCCGTCATGGCTTAACGACTTAAAAGCCGGGACAGACAATTTAACATGCCCTCCGAATAATTGTGACCGCGCACAACGTTGCTAAACTTCAACGATCAATCAAGAACGTCTAAGAAAGCTACGACACCGTATCGCGAACATGCTAGTGAATAAGTACTTAATCTTAATAACTTTATTTCAGGCAACAAAGAAAGTTTACAAACAGTAACTTATCTAGAGCCCATAGACCAAATACCATAGAGACTAACATACCTACCTATAACTTGTTAAACTTTCGCAATTTGTTAACATAATTATAATTAGGTACGGGATTTTATTATTATTATTACTAACATACTTATATGTATACTTAATATTATTCTATTACGCGTTTACTACCAAGCCACAACGGTGGCCCCAAAAAAAGGGAGTCGCAGCACCCACCGCCTGTGTGCGTCAGTGGCATTTAACGAGTTAAGCATCACCGAAGGTTTTATGGGTTTTTAAACAACCGGAAGCGTTCTGCCGGAAATAAAGTTATTGCAATTTATTCGTGAAAATACGTCAAAATGTAACCACGAAAGTTTTATTTAATTAAATTCTTAAACCTTTAGGCATTTTTTTATTTACGCAGTCATATCTTGTTTGTACGGCCTTCCCGGTGTTTTTCCAAAATGTAAATACGCACGAACTTTCCATGTTGTTTTTATGTATACACGGTGATTTCGGCACTCTGGTACATACATAAGTTTAATCAAACAGAAAACGGAAAACATACATGAAAAACCACTCATCGTATAAGTATCTGTCAATAAATATGTAGTGCTTACAGCTTATCTGTTCAGTGGGCCTAGCATGCGTAACATCGAGAGAGATATTTGTAACTCGTTCGGTCGAACTGCTCGAACGTATGCGTTAGAGCAGTTTAACCGACTGAGATATCTCGTTTCTCAACTCTCGATGTTTTAGGTGTAAAAAATTGGAAATAAAAATTACCTCAATAAAAAGAATACTTAGTCATTTTCAAAATCATCTAATATTTTCTTTAAAGTATTATAAGAAACGAACAGGAAACGTTTATTTCGTACCACATGTACAATTAAAAATATCTAAAGAGCTAAAAACGGTCATTTTATTAACGTCAAAAAAGGTCGTCACTCAGTATACGCTAGACGTTATTACAGCACTTACCTACTGAGGCGCGATTTAGACCTTCTCGGAATGCATTGCGAATTCGGAAAGTAACGGTTCTTTGCTGAAAACAGGTCAACTTTTCAACGAAAATCATCGAATCGGATGCATTTTCGAAAGTCTGAATCGCACTGCTGGTCAAATAAACATATAAGCTGGTGATTTTACCTTTAAGTATCCGATTGTAAACTGAGATAGGAACATCTGTGGTCAGCCGTCTAATGCGGTTCAACGTAAGCAAATCAAGTTTACATCAAATGTAAGGAAACCTGTGGCTTCTGGTCCGTGGTTTGTGAGCAAAGGCTGGTTTTAGTGTCACGCGTACCGTCGGCGCTGATAGGCGAGTGATCTTTATTACAATGAAATAGGGATACTGATTGTTCAGCATTGACGAGTGCAATCAGCGTTGCCATTTTTGCTAAACAATCAGTATCCTTGTTTCATTGTAATAAAGATCACTCGCCTATCAGCGCCGACGGTATGAAACCAGCCAACGGGTCGGGAATCTCACGGTCATCGCAAGAGGTCAAACGTCATATAAATTTATTACAGAATTTCAAGTAAGAATTAGTACATTTTTATGGAAAACAACCTCTGTCCCGTGGTTTCATAGCATAAAAAAATCTTATGGTATTGATTAGTTTCCTGGGTTATAATATAAGTTTATAACGTATTGGAATATAAATTAATTAAATCATTACTGTATCGTAAGGATGAGTAAAACATCTTCAGACATCGGTATGCACATGCACATGGCAGGTGTTAAACATAAACCGTCGCAGTACCAGATAAACGCAAACGTATGGCGTGGTCACCTGTTCGGCAATTAAAATGATAATTAATAAACCTATAAAACTCTTTGTGATGTCCAGGTGAAATCATTCCACAAAATTGAACAAAAACAAGATTTCATTACTCATACATGAATCAATTCGTATTACGTTTCGTTCTTATCACTCTCATGTCTATGAAAAGAGACGGTATATACTTAGTGCAATTCAGATAGGTAATGATTCTGCTTTAACTGCCTCTTTAGCCCCGCTGATGCATTTCTCAACGCCGAACCGAAATCGTTAACGTAAAAAGCTAAAATTTAGAAGGTAGCTAAAAACCAAAGACGCAAAAACGGTGAAGGAAGGTGCAGGAAAACACCGCGAGGAGACCCGCGGCTTAGTCAGCCCCACACGTATTGCTCATGTCTTTCCTGTGGATATGGCTGGTTAAGCTGAGAGGATTTTTTAGGTGCTGGGCAAGCCTACCTACTCCATCTCAAACAATGTCCCAGGCACTACAGTGTCCCGTTAAGTGTAGGCGAAGATTGCCTCCTGACACTGTATAAATCATCTAGTAAAGCTGTAAAAGGCCTAAGTAGGAGTGCAAAAGAGAATAAATCTCAGGAAAGTTTTTACAACACAAGTTTATTAGAAACTCCAGCAGTATTTGTTAGTAAGTAGGTACTTACCTTTAACAAACTAAATACGTTCACCATGAAAGACCTGGTCGTAATGAACAATGATCAATTTATTAACCTCACATGGTCAGACGCCATTTGGACCTCCAATCGTCTTAATGTGCTAATCACGCTTCACGCCTAACTCATTATTTTTAGGCGTAAATAATTGGTGCCTGATTATAACAAGTATGTTGTAAATATAGGTTAGCAAAACGTGATCGTGCTGTCTACATTAAGACTAGTAAAAATAGTAATTAGTAGGGGTACATATGAAAAGTCCGAAAACCGAAATGCCGATCCTTGAAATGCCGATGCTTAAAATAGCGAAATTCGATATGTAGAACGGTTGAAATGTAGAAAGCTTGAAAGATAGAAATTTGTAAGGTCGAAAGCTAAAAGTCAGAATGCTCGAAATGCCGAAAGTTTGAATTGCCGAACGTTTACAAAGCAGAATGCTCAATAAGTAAAAGTTCCAAATGCCGAATGACTAAAACATCGAAAATGATCGAAATAAGTACTTACATAAATTATTGTATTTTTAGTACTTACTTTAAAAAAAAGAAGGAGGTTCTCAATTCGTCTTTCTTTGTGTTTTTGTGTATGTTCACCGGTTACTCGAAGACGCCTCGACCGATTTCAAAGATTCTTTTTTTGTTTGAAAGGGTACACTTTTCCAATGTTCCTTTTGATCATCAAGTCAGGATCAGATGATGGGATCTTGGAGAAATTGAGGTAACTGTTCATATTTTAAAGGCATACGCGATTCGGGTAAGTATTTATTTTTTTAAAAACTTGATAGGATATCAGTGACAATGCAATATGATGGTAACATTAAGCTGATCTGATGATGGAGTCAGAAGCTGTTCAACAGAACTCCTCAGTATATATTTTTTTTGATTTAGTGATTTTCTCAAAAAATATTTCAGTTGACCCCAGCCTCCCCTAGGTAGCATTGTAAATGTGCAATTTTTTAGTGTAGGTTTTAATTGCACTAATTCTATCATCTCATTAGTAATGTTTAGTAATTGTGCAATTTATAGTTTAGGTAGGTAGGTAATTATTGTGTTAAGTTGGTCGGTAGGTACTTTACATTATTTTTATTACTTTCAGTATAATATTGTTTTTGTTTTGTTTGCTGAATAATATATTAAGTTTTTAACTAATTACGAGTATAACGAATTAGGTACCTGTAAGGCCTGTAATGTTATATTGGTATTACAATAATGAATTGAATTGAATTATTATTTAATTTTGTTTGGAAACGCCTACTTTTTTACGTGAGCAAGCGTCATGCCTGCTACTAACTGTCTGCCAAGGAAATTGTAGGTGTGTTTTTCAAATCAAATCAAACAAGCAATTCATTCAAAAATAAAAAAACCCGGCTGAACTGAAAAGTTGGAAACAGCATTATCTTACCATCACAAAATTAAATTACAATTTTATTATTAGGTAGCTAGGGTTCGATGCCATGCGCTTTTTCCTAAACGTTGTTGTCACAGTTGACACACAGATGGCTCTGTGTGTACCTAAATTAAATGTATAAGTTATTTCTTAATTATGAGATATCTGCTAAATGGCTGAACCAATTTCAATGCAGTTTGTTCTAAACATTGCGTGTGACTAAATAGAAAGTTTTAGTATGCGTTTTGTTTAGCAATTCGATTTAGGGCGAAAAATAGATTTTCAAAAATTTTGAGACTCGATTTAGTCTTCGAAGATGTCATGTTGGATTTTGAAAAAAAATATATTTGATATTAGTCCACCAACCTCTTGATTTTGGCATGGATTTTGATATGATGGCGTGATTTTTTTTCTGAAAATTCACACATTGTTGCATTTTTTAGCCACTATTTATTTATTTATTGCAATAAAAAGTATCCTAGAGCACAATCGAGATAGAGACGATTCTAACGATACCTCATTCATCAAAATCCATCCAGCCGTTTAGGAGCAACGTGGTAATAAAGAATATTACATACATACACACATAGAAACGCGCGATCTACATAACCCGGTGACTTGACAGTCAGCCGGGTAATTAAAGAACTTTATTTGTTAACATAACTTACAAGTTACTAGGTAGGTATAATACCTACATTGTTGTTATTATACTAAACTAAAGTGGCCCGCCCCGGCTTCATTTGGGTAGACTTATGAATAAAATGAGACCAAATCTTTTCTCCGGAAGGAAAGCATAGCATTGCGTTTCATTATTTACCTACTTTACGATTTTGTGAGTGAATCGAACCACTAAGTCTATTGCACACCCCTTAGGGGTAGTTTTGTAAAAATAAAATATATCTGTCATCATTATTAATTTTAAAGTTTATTTAAACCAAGTTTTGTGTGAATGCTACAAAATAAAAAAAATCTATGCAAACTTTAAAGCTCCCTAGCACACCCCCTAGAGGTTATTTGAAAAATAATAATAGGTAATAATAATAAATAGATAGTTGGGTACCTATTTTTTTCTAAGTTAAATTGTATTTATTGAATTGTATTTTTTCCGAGATTTGAGCGAATCGAACCAAGGAATGAAATTTTAGACAAACGGTTTACCACCCTTTTTCACCCCCTTAGGAGTTGATTTATGTAAAATAATATAACTTATGTATTATTCCGGAACCTAAGCTTTATACATGCCGAATTTCAGCAAAATCGGTTCAGTAGTTACGGCGATACGCTCGGACAAACATACATAGGTACTGACTTCTTTAGTACTTAAAACTAGCGTCCGCCCGCGGCGTTGTCCGCGAGGTACCTACATAACATAATAGCTATGTTCAACCTGAAAGTTCATTCTAAATACAGGTGAAAGAATTTTTTAAATCAGATGAGTAGTTTTTGAGATAACCTCCTACATACAAACACACTTTACCTCTTAATAATATTAGTATAGACAAAAAAAAATATTTAAGTACATCATCATAATAAAAAAAAGTAAATCAAAATTATTTCGAGCATTACTGGTTTCAAGCTTTTATATTTCAAGCATTCTAAATTTTGAGCTTCGGCATTTTAAGCTTCGTTGTTTTAAGCTTCGGTATTTTGGCTTTCGGCATTTCGAGCATTCTGACTTTTAAGCATTCTACATTTGAAACTTCTACATTTTAAGCATTATACTTTACGAGCATTCGCTATTTCAAGCATCGGCATTTCAAGGATCGGCATTTCGGTTTTCGGACTTTTCATATGTACCCATTAGTAGAGATATCAGTGTGAGTTGGTAGGTAGGTATGTAGGAGAACAATTTTATTAATTATCTCTATGTTGGTACCACGAGCGAAACCACAATAAATAGAAAAATAAATATAAAAGCTTTATTCAAATTCTATCTCATCCTCATAAACTAGATGAATCAAATCTTGAATTGAATCCATTTCTTGAAGTTCATAAAAATATTAAGACTAAGTATGTATGTACAAAAAGCATCAATAGAACTGCCCTATGCCCTATGTATAATAGGCAGAGCACCTACCTCAAAATATCCTTGTTTTAGTCAGGTAGAAGATGAAAAGAGACCACTATAGAGATAGCTTACATCCACATTCAACGCTAAAACTAAATTGGTGACAAAGTTCTAGCCATCTGATTTCCTCTGCCATGGCATAGCGACAGAATCAGACGTCGAAGCACGGAAGCGCTCAGTCGTAAATGCCACGGGCGGTCACTCATCCAAATGACCGTGCTGAACGTTGCTCAACCTAGTCGTCCTAATAACTAACATGAGCGCTGCGAAGCCTAACTACAGTCAGCTTCAGTAGCACATGACTTATCAGTAGTATTTAGAAATGATTTACTGAAAGAGTCGAATCCAAATTCAATTCAAATTCAAATATCATTTATTCAGTAGGACCGCTATGACCACTTTGATCGTCATGTTGGTCTAACTAGGTTAAGTTCCGACTTTCAACATTTGATTCGAATTTTTGAGTTGACCGGCCCTGCTTTAAATAATTCTTCTCATCAGAAAATTCCTATGCTCACTACAAGAGCTCATAACGGTAGAGGAAATCATCGTAAGAAAACCAGTTTTTATTCTAATAAATCGGCGATGGGCTTGCAACTTTTCACCTAAAATGCTAACGAAGAAACAATATGCGTTTTGTTTATTTAATAAAAAAACTTTTAAAACTTAGTGTAAGTAGGTACTTAATCAACTAAGTACTTTTTACGACGACTCAACATCAGTAGGAAAGTTTCTTTAATTAAAAACCTTTTGAAACCTTGTGTCGTTGCATTTGAAAATGAAAAATCTTATCGAAATTTTCAATTCCGACGGGATTCTAACCCGCAATGATGTGTCGTCATCATTCTCCTGAAGATGACTGTACATCAGTAGATGCTGATATATAAACTGTGGCAGACACAAATTACCCAAGTTGATTGCCAACCTGTACATAGAAATCACGATGGTGATTGATTGGTGCGTAAAAAAGTAATTGTAGCACATTACATTACTATGTCGGTGGTAGGGAATGTTCGATTTCGTAAGGTTATGTTATGCTTGGCAATGAAGGGCCTCACGGCACAAATAGTTTGTACTTTTATGTTTGGATATTAGTAAGAGTAAAAAATGTTCCGTAAGTACCTATAAGAAGTTGGAAAAAACTGCTATAATAACATTAATAACAGACGCTTATGGTGTAGCTTATGGTGTAGCTTATTAGATTTAAGTAATAAAACTGGTTGATTATTGATAAGATACTTCTATTATATTTTGGTTAAAACTCTAGTTTTAACATGGCTTAAAACAAGAATATTTTATCTTTTGTTTTAGGTATAAAATTGTTGGTGTTTCTTAGATTCTTTACATCTTCGCGTCATGAGGTGATATTCATAGTTCAGTCAAAACAATAAGTTACTTACTTAATATTTGAGAAAGGCAGAGCACCACAGAATGGATAGTATTCATAATAGGTCACCTGTAAAGCACTAAAACTAGACTTTGTTCGTAGATTCGATAGATTTCGTTCACAATCTGTATTACCTACTAGAGCAAGAAGCAACCTTACATATGTTCCTAAGCTGCAGACTCAACTTTGAAATAACTCCTGAAAAGCATATGCTACTCAGTTCAAACAGTCACAAAATATGCCATGCCGTCAAACTTGCCACATATTTGGTAAAATATTTCACAGCGGGAATTTTGGTCGGGAACAATGTAGTGTTTGTTTGCCGTCTGCCGTTTGGCAAACCAGTGGCGCGTCTCTTGTTTGCCGGATAAATATCCCCGAAAATAGGGAAAAATCACGACAGCTCGCAAAAATGCCGCGATTTAAACATGGGTATTGTATTTCGAACCTCTAAGTTATGAAGGTTTGTTTTGTTTGCGGTGGTTTTGCGTTCTGATGAATTAAGTGCAAAATAATGTAGAAATCATAACTTTGCAGAAAACAAAAGTACCTACACATATTTTATAGCTATACTTACGGCACGATAAGATTTGTTTGTATGACTTACCAAACCCGTATGTTGCGCTAAATGACAGTCGGTGTTGCCACTTTTGTAAACCAGTAACGTCAAATAACTTGCACCATCTCTTCGTTCCTTTGTTGAAATCAAAGAAATGTGAAAACGTAGCACGGATGGCATAAAATTATAATTAGACTACGGCACTTTAACCTCTCGGATTAGAAAATATATTGCTGTGGAACTGTTAGAGCACCTAAATTCACAATGTAGTAAAATATACCTTGAATCACGCGACATACGGTTAAAAATCACACTTACCAGCGAAAGGCACGTCGCACACGTACTCTTCGACACAGTTGTCAGTGTTGCCACTTCTGTCTGTAGCGCCAGATGCGACAGAAGCGGCGGAAGCAGCGCGAAGCAAGCTCACTTCGGTTTCTGTGAAGCTGTCGCGAAGTGTCGATCTTCTTTTGTATTCCTGTAGGAGAAAAAGGGGATTTAGAGTTGGTTTAGATTTTATAAGAGCAGTGTCCGTCTTTAGAGCATTTTTAAGGCATTCGCACACCATATCGATCGTTGTTGGTCACGTACAGTACAGACCTCGCATTTCCTATGTGTTTTTGCGGTGTTAATTCGATGTGGTGTACAAAGGCCTTTCTCTAAGTATCCGTTTACATAGGTAGGTACATTCTCATACTCACCATAAACACATAAATGTACTTAGGTAGGTAGACACAAAATACTTCTTTTTTCTATGCAAATATGGCACTTTTGACACACTAGGTACCCACTACTGCTAATCTACAAGTATACTACTAATCAGATCGCTATTAGATCTGGTTAATAATGCCGTGGATATAATTCAGACAGGTCCGATAAGTGTTGCCACGACTACTATTTCAGGCACTACCTACTGCATTTCATTTCTGCTTAATGCGTTCCATCAAAGATTGCAGTTAGTATTTCTCAAGGCGCCTTAGTATTGATTTTTTAATTAGTGAGATTGTAACGATCGGAACAGAATACGTATTTTTGTAGGTAATTAAAATTATTGAAATTAGATGATTCAGTACTTACCTACGAAATTTTACGTTCAAATATTATTTAATTATTTTAATATCATCACTATGATGATAATCATTTTTGGAATTGAATTGTCGCTTTTTTTCGTTGACGCTAATAATAAAAAATAACTAAGTTCAAGAATCTATGTAAGTAAAATAATAAGATAATGACAACAGTAACCAAAATAAAACAAATAAAAGAAAGAAAAAAGATTTTATTATAATAAGGATAAGTAAATAATTTGAAAATATTACAGAATAAAACTTAACGTAAAAGTTAAAACTTAAAATATAGTTTGTTATTCATAAATTCACCTTTTGGAATATTTCGGTTAGTATCAGTCTAATTATATAGTCCTTAAACTTTCAAGTAGGTACACAGAACAACCAATTCATAAGTCCAATACGATAAGTAGTTAGTAGGTAATTATTTACAACTAGAAATTACGCTTATGTGACTAAATACTGTTTCATAAAGAATGTTTTTTGAGGAACTAAGGAATTGTGACCAATTGTTTTTTTTTTGGTGTTTTTCCCCAAAGTTGAATAAATGCTAAAATAAAATAAAGTAATTCATGTCTTGACAACCAAATGCATATAATTTGTAAGATTTTATGATAATAGTTGATTTATGATCTTTTTTATAAAATAAAACTTGACAGATTGAAAATAAATGGTTGTAAGGTTGTAAGATAAAGTTGTATTGTATACTTACTTTAAAATGCTTTATTTGATAGCTTATCTAGATAAAATGCATAGCTCTTTCTTATTTATGAACCAATTGGGAATACAGAGCCATATTATTATAATACTTATTATTACATATTGGGATTTCAAGTTACTAAATAATAAAGATGATGATGACGAAATAAAACAAATGTATACTTACAAAGAACACTAGATAAAAATAATGTCTTTTATTTTAACGAATGGCAAGTAAAATATTTCGTATTAAGTTTATTTTAACAAAACAATACGTATTAGAAAATAATAAACCAGAATTTTCAACATAGTATTTTATTTTTTAATTAAGTAGGTATTTATAATGGTTTATATGGATTAGAATAAACTAAATGCCATTCGTCAAAATAAAACACATGATCAAATTATAATTAAATAATACTTAAGCATGAAATAGCACCTTAATTACTTAGCTTTTAAGTAGTCTATTTACAAACATAAAATGTTTCTTACAGTATAAAGCACCATACAAACAAAAAAAAAATACCATACAAACATAAAATAAAATGTGCATAATAGATAAAGAGCCCAAGTCATTTATGGATATATTAACTCAGTTTTATTCCACAATGGTGGTCCGATTTTCTTAATGAAATTAAACTGGACAACAATCAGTTGATGTGTCATAAAAAAATACTATGGGTACGGGTAGATTTGTGAGGTCAATAAAATCTAACAATTTCACAACATTTGTCAGGGTGAAAAATTATAGATGAGCGATATTATTGATTTGCCGCATATTTTTAACCATAGTGGGTATTTTTTTTAATACACATTTACTGTTCATTTGTTCAATTGTTGAGTCATTTAATATGAAAATCAACCGACTTTATAAATTCATAAAATAAAATATTTCTCTAAAGGCCGACTCGACTTCAGTATCAGATACCCCGGGCTCTCGATCAAATCTGTCAAAATCTTAATCAACTACTCGTTACGTCACCCTGCGATTTTTTTCTAATTCTTATCTCCTCTACAACCTCCATTATAAGCTGAAATTATCAAAAATTGAAATGAAATAAAATAATCGTTGCGTGCTTCCATGCTCATGCAAAATAGATAAGGTGCTGGTGTTAAAGTTACATCAAACAATATTTATTTTTGTGAAGACTACAGAAGTGTGTAGTGAACGTACTTGTAATATTTAGTAGAACTAAACTTTTATTAGTAAGTAACGTAAGTATTGACCTCCTATCTCCTACCTAATTTTATTAATTTGAGTTTCACAAGACATTTTTGATTACAATTATGTTAATGACACATGCAAAGTGGTCAAGAAAATGTGGTTTATTCTTGTCATTTCATAAAAGTTCTGTTGTAATTAAAGGTTATTGAGGGCAAGTTTGGTTCAACCATAAGTATGATACTGCGTTACTCGGGAAAAAACATTACAATGCTCTGTGATTGCTAACAATCCATTGTCTCAACTCTACATAATTTTGATCACAAGATAGAGAAAATGTGTCATGGGGTATTGTGACATTCAGTGAAAGCCTACAAGGATTTCAATAAGGACTAACCTGGCTCAAAGGCCTGATCCGTTCGTGTATGCTGTTCTCAGCTTGCTTCGCCGAAGGCGGTGGATGATCAGGCGTAGGAGGCTGCTCGTAATGCGACGGCGATAAAGGAACCTCAACTCTAGGCCCATTACGCTCACAATCGCTTGGACTGTTCATAGACTGGTCGTCTAAGAGACTCTCGAGAGAAGACCGTTCTTGGTTCGAGTATTTCCGGACGCGGTCGGTCATCCTCGGCTCATAGGAGTCTCCTGGTTGGATGTTCCTTCGGAGCTTTCTTCTGGGGTTTTGTTCCTTGACGGCCACGTTTTCGTACATTGCAGTGATGGCGACGGGCTGAGAGCGTTGCTTTAAGCTGGGTCGAGGGTTAGGAATGGGGACTACTCTAGGGGAATTGTGGTTCTCTTCGTATTCGGAGTAGGATAGTTTGCTTTCGTAGTGGTCGACCGAACGGCCGTGTTTGAGGTAGTGTTTAGCACCCTGCAACAAAAATATGATCTCAAAAATGGTTTTCATGTAACTTTATAAGAAAGTTAGTTAAAAATTTCTCTTTCAAACACCTTTCATACCAAACTTAACTTCGCGTAGTTTACGATGGTTATGATTGAATACTATTGTACCGGCCTTTTTATTAATCTACAACAATAGTCTAATGGTAAAGTGGTTTATCTATTTGTCATATTATTTTTTAACAATAATTCATTTACCATAATCATAATATACCTAGACCTTTTAAGTGCACTATACGTAGGATTCGTATTAGTTGCAATATTCATTTAATTTAGTTTTGTATCTGGTTTTAAGTTGGTTTAAAAACTTTGAAACTTAGACTAAGTAAACAAAGCTATATTTTAAATCGACTCTGAATTAGGTTTTCATCATATTATAGTAGGCGTATCGTGAGTCACTCCCTCACTGAAGATTATCCGGCTGAATCGAAACATCGATATCTAAACTATCAGATCATAAACTATCGATATCTAATCAATATAATATCAAAATCAATGTTTGTAATTCTATCTTTTTTGTGTGCAATAAAGAATTTAAGATATTTTGAGGTATTCCATATCACATCCATGAATCATCTTGTACGATCCCATTCACGGTACTGCCTATTTTCTATATATCCTATTATACCTGTATATCATCAAGATCATCCTGACTCCTGGCGTGGGTCCTCAACTCATAACTGTACCCTGACGAGGGGGAGTTGGCGTGTGTCGGGGACACGGACAGATTCCGACGAGGGGGCTTCTTGGGCGGGGTGGGCTGTAACGTGCATGGTATTGTCAGGGCACAGGAGCCAGTCAACTGTACTATTTTAGTAGTACTATCTTAGTAGTACTGTATATCTTAGTACTCCAGTTACTCCTAGAAGGATGAAGGAGTAACATAACATCGTCATTGATGATCTGATTTTTTTTTACGTTTTGCGGAAACGCTTTTTGCTATTTGCATTTTAGAATAGAGAAAAATTGGAGGTAGTTGTGCTATAGGGAATCGGTGGTTTCCGAGTTTCATACGGATGGGTTTAGTGGTTGTGCCATGGGTCTTTGGTACCCCAGTTGTGTAGAAGGGAATCAAAAGTACCCACGGCACAATCAGTTGAGCATAGTAGTGCCTTGGGTCTGGAAGGATACGGATTTGCCATTTTGGTGTAGGAGGGGTTGAGCTAAGGTAAATAACTAGTGCATCTTGGTCTTGGACTTATGACGAAATGTGGCAACACTTGATAGATACAAAGACATTATTTGGAAATCCTAAGATGTTGAGGAATTTGTTTTGATTTGTAAATGATTCGATCGTATAAATATTTGTTCTAAAATTCAGTGAATGGAGGCAGTTTTTAGGTTTTAATTGACAATCATTGCAAGTCTCTTTCTGTTAAATTCGGTAGGTTCCAAAATAGTCTACATATATCTAGTACCTACCTACATTTCTTATTACTTTGTAGTTCATCGAATTCTATTTATAGCCCTAAAAGTAAGAATTGCTTCATTTTAATTTGGGTCTCTGACCGAACTAAACTGTTAAAAACATAATTAGCAAATTGCCAGAACTGTAAACACCCTATCTATTTCTGTTCCATCTCGATGTCATCGCAGAAGCGAGTAAGTGTTCGCAATTGAGTAATAGCGAATTTGAATGACTACGAGGATGACATTAGTGTTGGTGCAAGTCAAAAGGAAGTAAGGAAAAATCGAATAATAGAAATATTACAAACATGTGCAACTGTTGGTAAGGAAGACAAAGAAAATGTAGAATTAACATAAAACGTAAAGAACTTAGTAAAAATAGCCTCACGATTTCATCCTCAGATAAAATAGTCATTCTCTATGATTTTCGTGCACCCAAGATCCTCGAAGACGACGGTAAAAAGGGGCTAAGTCAAAAGCAAGCCTAAAAACGAGATTGTCTAGTATTAGACTGTTAGACTGAAAGTATAAGTAATGTAAAGTGGATAGTAAATTGCCTAAGACCGTTTACCTCTGAGCAAGATAAAAAAATATGAATGAATATAACTCTTCTATCAGAGGCAGATTAATAAAAGACAGATTACATCGCTAAATACAGACAGTAATAGAAGATGATAAAGGAAACATACCCATCAATTAAGAAACAGCCAACAATTTAGAGGACACCGTAGAACTCTGTTCAAAGCTTATACTTATAAGTACTTTTTTTTTTACTTGCGTATTTTTACTATTGAAACGAGAACTATTTGCATCTCGTTTAAGTAATGATTACCTATTTTGAGCAGGACTAGGTACTATAGTATAGTTGCAGTTTACTTTCAGTGGTTATATTATCAAGTTTGTTATTACAATATATTACAAGTTTAGTAGTCTTATACAAATTCGCTGTCACTGATGCCTTGGGCGCATTTTATGACCCAAGTGGTCCAAGTAATTCAATACTAAGCCGCGGATGAGGAGCAAATTGGTCACAGCCGGCCATTGAATGCGTTTCAAAGTAAAATGCCAATTACGTTGTGAAACCGGCCTACGAGTCTATTGTGGGATGAGTTTTAATTTTAAAACGTCTTAAATGTGCTACATCCGGACTAGTTTTAAACGATTAACAATTCGTTTGTTTTTAGTTTGAAAATATTAACAACATTGATATAATTGAAGATATCGGCTATAAAGTTGTAGCCGTGACGGACACCAAAGTTTTCACCACATAGCATATCGATGTTTACTAATATAAATACATGTAGGTATTCTAAAGTATTTTTTATAAAAAGCGTGAAAAGGCTCACGATTGAGTCTCCGAAGGTATTAGACATCATTAAATCTTCAGAAATTCAAGATCATTTAAAGATGCCTAAGGTGTATCAGAGTGCTACATATTTATAAGGTTCCTATTAATAGAAATTAAAAAATAAACAATGTTTCTGCATACCTACGGCAAATCGCAAGTTTTGACACATACATTGTATATAGGTATCTACGCAAGTTGTATCTAATCGTGTAAATGAGCCATAACTCATCATATTGAATTATATTTCATTTATATAAACAAGGTAAGTAGTTGTGTTAAATACCGGTTCGATGTCATCATAAACACGGTTATTGAAATGTATAAATGTATAAGTATGCATTTTTCCGTTTTTCTGATTGCCCATATAAATATGAATTACCTTGCATCTGTTATTTATGAGATTAGTTTATACTTAAGTATACTTAATATAAATTAAGTTCAATAAAAAACGAGTAAAAGTTAGTAGTTTTGAATCGTTATAATACTTAATAGTTTTTTATTTATGTTAATTACCTACTGCAAAATAAATGTATCTAAATGCAAACCAGAGACTCTCCTCACTATCTTCTTTATATATTCAAAAATATATTTAAAGGCATAATGTCTGTCGTTTCCTATGGATACAGTTGTTATCCTGATTAATTTAATATCACATATAAACAATGTAACGGAGATTTCTAAACGACCTAATTCGTAAGAGCCATAACGGGACTACTAAACGATCAGCATTTTAATGGACTTCCAAGCATAAAGCTAAATACTCTATAAACAAATTAACGCGAAAGATACAAAGCCACTACTTTCTGTGAAACAAGTTGTAAGGATGTTGGACATCAAAGAGTTGGAATACCATAGAATACAGATTAGTATAAATTCGCAGATGATTCACTGTATCGATGCAAAAACCTCAAATATAAAGCAAAAGATTTTGTAAGTAATAGACTTTTATACTGTACGGAACATTACAAAGCGTAGTTACAGGAGAATTGAACATTCGTGAAGTTTCAGTTTATATAAACCTTCTTCCAGCTGTTGAAGTTCCGACCATGAGCACTGATTTAGAGCATATTGACAGAATTAATGATTTAGATGTGAAGAATGTGATTAGTGAATAAAGCGAAAGAAGTGTGCCAGAACCGTAGCAAATGCAGATCTGTGGTCTCTGCCTACCACTAGGATGGGACACAGGCGTGATTTTATGTATGTAGGTATGTAATGATTTCGGTAGATCATTTGACAGATTGACCACTTCCCTTGAAAATTATAAGCGTAATGAGAATAACGGTGGTTTAGCTTTTGACGGTGAAACTGAACTCAGTGCTTTTAACAAAATACGAGTAAGCCTAACGATATAAACAGCAATAAGGGCTTTTAATTCACTAGTTAGCTCGGATTACATTGCTTTGAAATGGTAGAAAAGGGTGATAGAATTTTTTTATTGTGTAAAAGATAAAGTACTTACCTAACTCTGCATTCTATAACCACAATTTCGTAAAAATGAATTTGTAGGAAGTAATCCAAACTAACGAGTGAATTAAAATAGGCCTGCAGATGTAGTGAGATATAAGCAATTCTGACGTGTAAATTATAAGCGCATATGCGTGGAACATTAACACGGCGCCAACGCGGACGGCACTCCATTGATATGTGTAAATGGGGAATGCGAACATTGGCCGTGACGGTCTTCAGCTGTTTGATGTACAGACTCAATTTCATAATCAATTTTCATTCAACATCGTCCATTCTTAAAACATTTGGGATTCAAACGGTCTTGCTAAGATGAATTACAGCTTCTACTATTGTCAATTTTGAAGATCCTTTTGATATCCTATGGGCTATCAGTAAGAGAAATGAATAGGTGATAGCTATTGGTTATTTTTTGTTTGAAACTGAGAATAAAATGGAATGTATCATGATACTAACTCACATAATAATATGTCGTTCTAATGTGTTTGAGTAACGATGAAGTGTACTCGATTATAAATTCAATTTTACTATTTACCGAAAAAAAACATTTGTGTCTAAGAATAATAATCAAGAATAATCAATTTATTGGTAAAATCATTACAGGTTAAAAATTAAATAGGTAGGTACCTACCAACTTAAATAAAAAAGTTAAAACATTATTATTAACTAGTTACATAAGTTAATTTAAATAAATTAGATCTAATGAAGATGTTTACTAGAAAGCGTCCGAAGGTAAAACATATACATATGTCAGTTGAGATAGAATAGAACTTGCTAAGCACCTATCCCCTCAGCTAACTCGACTTTATCCTTAGAAAAGTGAATTTACCTACGTGTGGATTTGACTGCGGCAAGAAAGGCGCTCTATATTAAAAGAAGTATAAATCATCACATTACCTCTGAAAATATAATATTTACGTAGAAGAGTTGAACCACTAACCTACAATTCAGTGATGAAACCAATATATGGTTCAAACATTTACAATAAGTAGATGATTACACATCTGCTATCTGCCACATGTCTATTTGACTGTGTTGCAATAGCACATGGCTAAGAATGGTGTTTTCAATAATTTTATTAATCACTTTGCTGAAGCAGATTAATTACCACACAAAAGTATATGTTTTTATATTTATTACATCTATTATATCGTCACTTTTATCTGGTTGCCTTTTTTTTGCAAAGGCCTCCTCCAACTTTTTCAAATCATCTACATCTCTAGCTATCCTTACGCTACAGAATACATATTTGACTCGAAAGACCTAGGACAGCGATAAAACCTGTCATTATTGGAATACGATTCCCATCCCATTATATAAAAACTCTTCTTTATAAGCTTTTCTTCAATTTGTCAATTTATTTTGAACATTATTTTGTAGAACCCAAATAGTTTACCTGGTTAAACAATGGTTTAGTAAAACGAATGTATAAGAACGAATATTTATAAGAGTTCAAATTGGCGACCCGCCAAACGCTAGTCCATTTGCTATTTCCGTAAATTTAGAACTTTCAATATATCAACATGTGCACGAATATATTCCGTTCGACGTGAGGAATTGCATTTATGTGATGTTTATTTATAGACTATATAATTTTTTTAAATCGAGTTGACTGTTGATAATAAGCTTGAATATTCAATAATTTTTAAAAGTATAGACAAAGATCCTAAAACAAAAACATTAACTTTAGTTAGGCAAGTACTCGAACTATACCTGAAAACATAACCATAGAATTTTGTACACTGAAGCACCGCTATTGGACAGAAACTCTTAATAATAGTAACCTAGTGAATTACCCAACAGCGGAATTAGGTTATAGAGCCCTTGACATAATGTTTTATAATCAACAGGAGTATTTTAGTTTCACACCCACCGAACATTCCATCAGCAGACAAAATTAGGTCGCTTGATATCATAACGTAATCTAAATCGAAATAAACATAACCTACACAATAAATTTCTAATGTATGCAACAATTTGCGTAAAGTAAATTCTCGAGAATTGTCTTATCTGTTCTCATTTCGCATAATTGGCCTGATTATAAACCCACGAATAAACTTCCAATCCATCGATCATTCAAGCATTCAACTCGTTATCAGAGAGCACTTAGTACACTTACATAAATCCCGCACTATAATCACTTCATATTCACAACACACAATCACAAGCACTTTCACCTAATTATCGATTCCAGACATATCGATCACGGTCCTTTTACCGAGTTATACAATTCCGATTGTACAAAAGATTATCGATATATACGATCGCATATCGATATTATAATAACCGATTCCCGGACGACGCAGGCGTCGGTGTCTTGCGCGTCGGTACGACTGGCGCCCAATTTCTTCGCGTCAACATCGTACGCTTTAGGTACATGTGGGATGAAAATGAGCTCATACAAGTGTAACAATACAAAACTAAAAATAGATAGCCTATTGTTGAATGATAGAAGAACCTAATTGGTTTGTATATCGAGCTTTAAATATTTTCATCTCGAACTGTGGCACGTAGAAACGAACGCCTGGATAGTATCCCTAAAGGAAAACAAAACTTGCAATAGTAAAGAACAGAGGTTCTTTGTGAATTTTTTTTTAGGTTTAATGATTGACTATTGGAGATAATTACTACATTAAAATATAACTTTAGAGGCTAAGAAACAAGCACCTGCTATCACAAAACCAGTCACTGCGCCCGAACAGTAAAATCTTTTGAAACAGTCCAACAATTCAATCAGTCATTCAATGATTCAGTCCATCAATAGACTTTTAGGTGAAAATTCATTTACGAAAATTCTAATTCTAATTCTAACTATGTCAATATGGCCATGAAGAGATTGAGAAACTGAGCATTTCTAAATTAGTAGAAAACCGTTTTTTCTTACACGTGGGAAGAATCGTAATGACGTTTATAACATTTCCCACGATCTTTTTATTAGTCTTGGTATTTGGTGCGTCAACTGTTTTGATGATTTCTTGTGCGCACGCTAATCTCTTTTGATGTTGATTATGAATGGTACGCATAATCAGTTTAGCTTTTAAAATAGACACAAATATTTAGTTCGTACAAAATAAATAAAGAACGCAGACGAACACATACACAGGTACTTAATCGCAGTAGTATCACATACATACTTAATCGCAGTAGTATTATGACTACCAAAGCCTGTTTTTATCAGCATAGAAATTATAATTTAATCCACGTTTTATGAATACCAGTATAACGACCTGTTTAAAAATAACAAAAACATCAAACTGTAATTCCGTGACACCACATTACAAATAACGTCACGAGAAATGTAAATGCTATAATTTAAGTGATGTTTGCGTGACCGAACTAATAGCAACAGGTCAGTGGGTGAGCCTTAATTATTACCCAAATTTACCATTAGTGCTGACACAATAAAGCCGGTCACTCACATTTGTACGAATACGCGAAATCGCTGATTTTCGCGAGATCCTATGCGATACTATTCCATAGCAAATTGAAAAGCATTAGTACCACCAATGTACGAAGATTTGCGTAGGTTAAAACATTATATTAGTACAATGTACGAAGGTTTGCGCGCATGATGAGTAACCAGGGCAAATACAAGTTCATTGATAAGAATTCATATAAGCTATGTTTTCTCAAAATTGTACAGTTCCTGTGAGAATGAAACCACGCGAATGCAGCTAACAGTACCTAAATATAACAGCTACATCATCCTTTGATCGGACCATTATATTTTACAGAATGATAATCCTCAATGAAGTTGATTGTGTTCAATTGTAAGTTTTTTCCCACAAGCAATTTAGGGTCATGCGATGACAAAGGGCAGCATGCAATTAATGTTACATAATTTAATTACAGCTAGACAAAGATAACTGTTTTGTCATAGAACCAAGATAACCGACGCGACGACTTGTAGTATTTATAGGAAAAACTTTGTTATTTCATTGTGATATTATACAATTATTACGTTGTAGTTGTAATAAATACTTGTCCTTTTCTAGATTATAGGTATTTGAGTTGGGGTAAATAACTCAAAGTAAAATAACAAATAAGGATATTCGAATATTTCAATGTATTTACCTCAGCCACTGATCTGTGAAAATGTTGGTGTCAATCAGGTTGCAAACTTTAACCTTGAAAAGTTATTTGGAAGTAGCTGACTACGTCTTAGGGGATACGGTAGAGAGACCTATTCAAGTTTTGCATTTGTTTAAATATTAGTTTTCATGGTATTTTTTGTGATGTACAATGTCGGAAACAGTAAGGATGATCGCGTGCCAAGACCAAGATATAATTTATTTAAGAATAACAGAAGCAACATTCGATAAATATATTGCTATTACAACTAGCTTGTTATGTCTCACTGCTGAGCAAAGGCCTATTTGCTCTGCTCTGTTGTGGTACCCATTGCTGGGTTTAAAAATCTATTTAGTACGTCGTTCTGCAATGTTCTGGAAGATTACAAGTTTATATTATTTAAAAAATATACTTACAGAAACTTTGCTGTGCTCGTAGTGATGCATCAAATGCAATGGTGCACAGCTTGAGGCAGCGCTGGAGATGCTGAGTGCATCGCCCTCACTGGTTCCTTCTAGGTCGTCCCACCGCCGCCGCCCCGACCCGCTGCGAACACCCCCGGTTACCGATCCCCGCTCAAGCGAAGCACCAAGCGACGTGTCCGTATCGCCCCTCGGAATACCGCTGTCATCCTCGCCTCCAGACGACGAACTCTCAGACCCTTCCACGCTAATACCACTCTCAAACTTCGAAGACATCGATTCTAACTTACTATCCTCGAACGAGCTTTGGGTCTCCTCTGCGATAGTTTCAATCTCCGGTTTAGAGTTACCTCCGAACCGAAAAGAGTCACTGTGCACCCAAGGTCTCTTAGCTGTACTTATGTCGGATTTTACTGTCTCCGCGTCTGAATCGTCGTCTGAATGCAAGGTACCGTCGGAACCATCGTCAGATGATTCCTCGAGACATGATTTGAATGATAAGTCAGACTTGATAGTTACGTTCGAGTTGCAAGACTGTAATGACCAGTGGCCAGAGTATTCCGAGGAGCTCGACTTTTGGACGGGCAAATACACCTCAGAAGCAGACGATTGAGTGGACACTGTCGACGTTGATCGATTCAAAGAAATAACTTCCGCGATATCTTTTATGGAATAAGGACGAGTTGATGAATTTGAAGACAATGTCGAGGGATGTGATGTCAATGTAGATGGGTGTGACATAAGTGTGTAGCCTTGTTCAACAGCACGTTCGATACTTTTATTTCTTTGAACAATATCATCAATGTTTACAACTGCGTACGCCGGTTCCTCTAGATTTTGTGGCACGGATTTGTTTTTAGGTAATTTTGACTTCGGAACTGTGGAATTAGGAGAATGATCTAAAGTGATGTCTGGCGTTGATAAGCTTCTCTTTATAGCAGAGAACTTCACGACTAAATCGTTCAATGTCTCGCGACGACTCGAATGGAGTTTGCAAGTACCAGATGCGCAGAAACATTTGAAAGATGTTGAAAAAATCTCGCGCCTATTTTGTAAAATTTCAAAATCTATAAATACTTTTTCTTCTTCTTCTTGGGACACCCCTGATGCCAAAAGGTCTTCGGCACTACTATGGTGCTTCGGTGGCCTGGGTTTACAAAAACATATAGCAGTTTCATAATAGCTGTCCCTTTTTTCATTAGGAACTATAGAAAACGGTGGAACATCTTTATACAGTGTATCCCTATTGAATATATACATGAATTCTTCCACAGTAGGTGCTTTGTAAATGCAATGTCCTGTTCCTCTTATATGATAGTGTGCCAGAGTTTCTTTTAAAAAGTTATTGTTCCATTGCGGTAAATCTTTAACTTTGACAGAGTTCCTATCGACTTCTATGTTCGTAAAAGTTTTGTGTCTAAAGAGTACTTTCTTATTTTCTTTCTCGTCAGATTTTTTATTAGGCAACGTCCCGGTCATGGATAGGTATATAGCTTTATTTTCATCAACATTTTCACTGCAATCAACGTTTTCTAAAGCACTCACGTCGCTTTCGTCAGAAGAATTGGATGCATTAGACTTAGTTCTAGAAGCGCTTGATTTATACGTTCCAGAACTATAAGAAGCAACTTTTCCATGTCGAAACGACTTTGATTTTTCCGACAGTAGGATATCTTCGAGGTTGGTTTCGTCAACCATCGAGTCAGAAGAAGTGGAACTACTACTCTCACTACGAGAAGAACTTCTTTCTAAGCTATCATATCGTATTTGATTCGGAAATAGAGTTCTCTTTGGCGGATCAGGTTGAGTTTTGTCGCGTAAAAGGGTTACGTTTTCATATAAGACTTTCTTTTCAACTTCATCTAACGGAAGTTTAAGAGGAATGTGAATACGTGCTGCTGGGGTTGGTTTGGGTTTTAGGTTCATAACGTTTTCATAAATTAAATTTTCATGACTGACAGTTGTCGCTGCATTAGGCCTGGGTAACGGACGAGGTATCGTATTATTTGTAATTCGTAATCCTGCATCATTAAATTCGTACGACTCGTAACATTCATTTATTAGTGTAGCCGACCCGGAAGATTTATTTGAAATAATAGAAAACCTATCCCTGGGTTCAAATATATTAATATGGGTATTTATGGTTTCGTTTATGGCATCTGCCCCGTTTTCTTTTTTATCACAGTTTATATCAATTATAACCAAAGATTCTACCATTGACTCTTGATCACTAAGTTCGTTGTTTTCAGATATGTTTGGTAACGACGTCTTGAACCCAGGACAGCTTCTATTACTTCTATTCACAACAGAATCTCTATTAAGTGTACCCAATCTATCAAGTGATATCGTATCGAACTCATCATTGCAAACAATTTCACCTGACTCTTCCTTTTTCGACAATATTTTGAAAAATTTGCTATTACCTATTAGTAACGTATTAGAAGTATTAATCTTTTGATCTAATCGTTTCGATGCAACGTCGACTACTGGTTCTGTGCTGTTAGATATGTTAGGGGCAGAGTTAAACTTAGCTTTTAAGCCCAAGCATTTGGAAGCAAGCTTTTTTACAAAACTAGGAGGGTGATTTTTTGTTACTGATGATGAGGATGGTGATATAAAGCTTTCATTTTTGTTAGATATTTTCTGGGTCTCTGGGGCTGTCCTGTAAAACACATAGAGCAACAAAAAGAAAATCAATTATAGCATAAAAACATAATTTAAATTAAAAAATAAACTGTGAGCAGATGATTTGTTAGTAATAAGAAAATAGAACCATCACCACAACTATTCAAACAAATGCCACCTAAGATTAAAAAAAAACATTGCGTTGAGATAAATTGTAAAGAAAATATATTTATTAATATTATTAATATTTAATCTGGATCCTTGTTGTCTGAATAAAATAATTTGAATTGAATTGAATATTGGTCTACCAATCAGTAGCAAGTTGTTTAAATTGATTAAATTTCTTTTTGAACAAGCCTGTTAGCTTTCTTTCCAACTCAACGCCATCAGATTGATCTGTTGACTCTTTGCTTTCGCCAGCAGTAGAAGCTGTATCCATTTTGGCAGATTGGTCAAACAAGTGAATATCATCTACGGAACAATAATCATCTAGATCATCAGCCATATTTTCACAACTGTAAAACAACTGGCTTTTGTCTACATCTGGTTTTCTTTGACAATAACACGGCATCGGAGTAGCCTTTTCTCTCTGTTTTATAAACGGATGCACATCTTCGCGTTCAGCTCTGGGGTTCACCACATAAAAGTATTGGTAATCATCTAGTTCGTAAAGACAACCAGGAGCACCTCTTAGATGCATGCTACTTGATTTTTCCCCATACGTGAAGCAATTGGGAATAGATCTGTTTCGGGTCAGTTTCTTATCCCTGAAATCGGCTACTTCACCAAAATTAACATAATCATAAGATAAACTGAGGCGATCATATATTGTTCTGTCAGTTTTTAAATCCGTCCTGAACGCAGATGGGATAAAATCTGAAGCAAATCTTTTCCGTGAACCTTGCATTGGTAAATAATCAGCAGTCTCATTGGCAGATATATGAGCTTTCATGTCGTCTGGCAAATTAGATTCTAATTCATCGTAGATGTTGTGACCATGTGAAAATGCACTTGGGTCTTCGTAATGCTCTGATTCCAACGACAATGAAGCATCTGTTTGGCCATAGTTTAGTTTATCAATGGCATCGCTGATTTTGTTAGTTACTTTAGGTTTAGGCAGCGGTCGCGGTTTCTTATTGAGAGAGGTAGAATTGGCCCTTGTTACTGTATACTTAAATTCGTTGTCAAGAGTCCCGCTTCGAGGTACTTTATAAGGTTCAGTACGTTTTACTTTAGGTAAAGAGTTGGAATGGTATGCCTGAGCATTGTCTTTATTATTTTGTCGAAATCCGTTGTCCATTGTACCATGTCTGAAGATATGGTCAAATTCAAACTTATTCTCATTAAAATTCACCTTGTTTGGACTTTTAGATTTAATGAATTCGTTATCCATAGTTTCACGTCTAAAATTTGTATGTCGTTCAAACTGAGGGGACTTATTAATTCTACTAAAATCGTTATGGCTACTTACTTTTTTAATCGGACTACCCATAATTTCACGAGGAGGCTGTTGATTTGTTTGTTCGCCATGGGTAAATTTGTTTTCTATGGTACCTCGTCTTATCTTTAGTTCACGGTTCACTTCAGGGCTACGACTCGGTTTGAATCCGTTGAAATCGTTGATATTGGTGACATTATTGATAGTATTAATTTGGTTGACGTTGGCTCCATGTAAATGATTGTGCTCTCGATGTAGTTCAGTTTTTGCTTTCTTTTCGAGGTTGGTTAACCCACTAAATTTATTCACTTGTTCATAATTGTAGTATTCGTTTTCTACATTACCATGTCTAACAGGCTGTGGTTCGCTATCTAAATCGGGCCAATTGTATACGACATTTTCGTACACGGCACTATTTATTAATTTTTCATTTTGAATCAATAGTTTACTCTCCAGCGACCTTGATGCGAGCGCTTGAGTAATAGATTTGATTTCAGACATGAGCTCACAGTGATTTATGACAACTTTAGATCCCGACGTTGCCTCATCAAAAAAAAGAACCTTTTTTAACATTTTCTGTTTAGCTAAAAAGCTGTCAGTTCTTATAATGAGTTCAGATTGTGTAAAGAAATCAGGACTATAATTTTGAGTTGATAGAGTTGGCGATGATGGTAGTTGGAAAGAAGGTGAATTAGCGTTAGTCACATATTGTTCAATGGAATCGGAAACATTTGAGTTTTGTTGAGCATGAAGCGAAAAACTAGGAGATGATTTTAGGGACCTGTAAGTTGAAAGAGTTACTTTTAAAATAGCCTAAAACAATATTTAAAATCTATCTATAGATATAAAATTAGTAAGTATAATTTCTTCGAGTAAGTTTTTAGATTGGATGGTTTGAAAAGATACATATCGCAGGCAGATGTCGCCTGAATCTCATTAATTTTATAAGGTCTATCTTTTCACTGGCTGTTCTATTTTATTTTTAAATGCAGAACCATCAAAGGAAGTCGGGGCATGGGTAAATCTTTTCCTACATTACAGACATCTCCGCTGGCCGTTTTCAGACAAAAATCAAAGACACGGAAGATTTTAATGAGGCAGCCATTGAATGTTTTTCACAATTTTCACGCTTTTTGTTATCCATTCTGTTCACGTGAAGTTATTTTTACTGAAGTCTTTGATTATGAATTTAAGCGTCAATATTGCGTTTTCTGTTCGTTTGAAGCTGAAACCGGTTGTGTCGAAGGGGTTTTGTACAGTGAACTTAGAACAAAAAGGTGGGTAAACGTAAAGAGGACAGCCAAGATAGCAATCACGGGTTCAAAGGTGGCGAAAGCGTGTGTTTTGAGAAGGTACTCCAATTAAAAACGAATGCTTAGAGGGGATTCTTTGAGTAATTACGCAAGCGTCTCTTCGGTTTGAATGGTGCCCGCTCTACTACTCATAAACACATGCAATGTTAGCGTACCAAGGAAAAGATCCCACACCGTGTCTCATGAAAATGATGTCTATTTCTATACAATATGATCAAATGATTGCTAAACAAACTAAACAGTACAAATATGTAAGTCAATGATAGGGACGCAAGACCGATATAACTTAATTTCTCAGATAAAAGTTATCTGATAACTGAAAAATCAGGCCTTAGAAGAATAGATATGCAGAAGGATTGTGAAGAAAAAGTAAGAAATAACTGATATCAAATTCGTATAGAACCTAAAAAAACATAATTCAATCAGATTAATTCTTTTGCACGAATTTCACGTTTGAAAATATTGGTTTGTTTGTAAATTTTCAAATTAAAAGCTTACCCCAATCAGTGTTTTTTCCTTGTTACTCACATTTTATTGAAAAGAGATGGCAAGAGATTTAGCATTCGCTTGGGCTCTAGTAAGCTCATAAGTGCATTATGAATAACAGGGCTAGTTTTATCTGATTGAATCATGTCATGTGAATCTAAGTGCGCGAATACACAAATCGTATCTTGCGCGACTCATCATACGTCGCGTTACGCGTATGCATCGCGCTTCATACGAATTCTCTTGCGCGGCACAAGGCGTCTCTTCTCTTGAGCGTAAGAGAGTGGACACACTGCATTTTTTGCAGCGCGTTTGTATTGATTCAAACGCGATCTCCCGGGTCGCTTTTGTATGGAAACAAACGTGCTGCGAACGTGCAGCTCTAAAACGCGCAGCAGAAAACGCAGTGTGGCCAATCCCTAAATGGGCATATAAATGCGTAGTTTCGCTGCGCAAGATACCCTGAGCGTATTCGCGCACTAAACTATGTTAATACAAATAAGACTCACATTGGGGCGGGGGGACTATCGATCACAGGGAACGGTGGTAAGTCATCTTCGCTATCATACGAACACCTTTGACTTTTGAATTCTGTTGACAAAAACATTTAATGAAATGAAAAAAGTGAAATATGATCCCGACTGTATCCCCAAGGCACGGTAGACATTCTCTCAGATCTTTTTTAGGCATTTTAAGATCCTTTGAAGATGTCTAAGGGGGTAGTCAGAGGTATGTCCAAATACAGATTTGGTACATGCCCACATTTTGCAGAAGTTAGCATTCCATACGTGACAGGTTGCAAGCCTATCGACGCTATTAGAACGCTAACTGGTTTTCTCACGATGTTTACCTTCACCGTTCAGAGCTCGTGTTAATGCGCATATAAATTTTTCGAAACGAAAAATCCATTGATGCACGCCCGGGTTCGAGCCTGCGACCTTCGGATCGAAAGTCGAGGCAGTAGCCCACTCGGCCAACACGTCTCTCTGAAAACATTTAATATAGACTAGAAATAGGAAAGAATTAGAATGTGTTTATTGATCTGTGGTCTCAGCCCTATGATGGGACACAGGATGTATGTATGTATGCATAGGTTAGGTTAGTTATTAGATTATAATAGTAACTGGTTTCCTCGCGGTGTTTTCCTTCACCGTTAACAGCTCTTGCTTATATTGCAATCTGAAACAAAAATTTATGCACGGCTCACTCGCAATCCATTCGCTTCGACCGCTGAGCTTCCTTAACTGCTACCGGCGAAATTGAGACGAACCTTATATTGCAGATTTCATCGAAATCGTTAGAGGCCTTTTCGAGATCGCGAATACAAATATACGAGTATATCACCAATTATTACTCGTTTATTCGACAAATCGAGTCTATCGAGTCTATCGTGCATTGGACAAAGATATTCTCAACTTACCTTGTATGACCTGTCGGACACTCCTCGTCGACTCTTCAGAATACCCAGCGAGCATGTTCAAAACCGTCCTTCCCTTGATATCACGAGCCTTCAGATCAGCCCCTTTCCTTAGCAGCAGACGCACCACGGAGTCCCGTGCGAAGCAGACAGCTTCGTGCAAAGGCGTGCCGTGCTCTGTACGTAGATTTGGGTCCACGCCGGCTGATAGTAGCTCCCTTACTACATCACTGGGAAAGAAAATAATATTCAAAAATTCAAAAAAATCAAATATCATTTATTCAGTAGGACCGTTATGACCACTTTGAAACGTCTTAAGAACTAGGTGATTCTACTCCTGTTCTTTCGCGACCAACACCGTGAAGAATCAGGGCAACAAACACGGTATGGGGCCTAGCTTTCTTTTCGGTGATCCATCCGTAATATTAGTATACCTTTACAGGAAAAATGTCCTATCTATGTTCAGAGTGCGAATTACTTCGTTCCCTATTACGTATCGACGCCTTAAGCGTGGATTTGTATAAGATCAGTGAGGTTAAAAAGCCCGTAGAGCATACTCACAATTTGAATTAAACTATACGCAGTCTCTTCATAGACTGAGAGTGACAAGAACGGCATATATTGCAATTCCTATTTGTGATTCTGCTACAGCGACCTTTTTAACCCCGCCGAACAGCACCAACTAGTGTCGAAACGTGAAACTTACGCATTAGGGCTTGTGATTGATTGATTTATACAAATCCACGTTTAAGGCGTCGTCGATGCGTAATAGTGAACAGAACTCGTACTAGGTACTCAGAGAGTTGAGTGCGAGGTTTCTTACTATCGCGTTAACAAAAACACAATTTGTATGGAAAAAGAGAGGCGTCTATTCCAACCCAACACTTCGAAACAATTGAAAATCAATACAAAACTGCGTTTAAGTTAGCACAATCAATTCGGTAAAATACCTCGCACTTATCACTAAGATCCACACTGGCTGATAGTAGATCTCTCACTGGGAAGGAAAGAAAACGTCAAATAAGCAGAAAATATGTCTTATCATTATCTGTGATATGATTACATCGTGTAAATAATGAACAAATATACAGTTACGTGTACGCAAACTGTATTCTTTTTGACGATCTCTTTCAAATTATCTTCAAATCTTGCTATGAAGGTCTACAAATTGTCGGGCCCCGAATTTAGGTCGCTAAACTTTGGCAGGGGCAAATTATATTTTGCATACGTAGCTGAATTTTAACCGCCTATCTTTCCATACATAACATAAAATCACGCCTTTTTCCCATAAGGTTAGAAAGAGACCCCGTATTTCTACTATTAGACCGCTCAAAATATAATAAAAAAGGGGTACCCTTTAGGTACCCCCTTGCAAAAGTTCCTAGAAAGCTAAAAATTGGCACAATGTTAGGAACATTATTATGAACAAGTATGAAAAGTCCCCATCGATCCCATGTATGCTAAATTTATTATTCAAGGACAAAGTTGTCAAAAATAGGTTTTTTGGATTTTTCAGACAAACGGTTAGTTTTCGTAAAAAATCGTAAAAAGACCAAAATGTAGATCAAGCAATTCCACAATAATTGCCTTTACTTATATATATTTATCTCTTTTAAATACTCTATTGTAGCCAAGCCTACAATCTCATAAAGGAAAAATTTCAAGTCCATTTTCAATTTTCAATTGAAAAATATCAAAGTATCGACAGCAAAATTGTTAACATTCTATTGAGAGGTGGTCCGAGGTAAAAACAACGTCTCAATTTTATGTTAGAAAGCTGTCACTATAAAAACAAGCGTAAAGATTCATCAGCGGTCATATTACCGACCAATCAGAGTATGTGAGTCTGTGGAAGCCCGTAAACCAATTCATACATATTCACAAGACTAACGAACAGTTCTGATTGTTTGTTTTTTACTGGGTGGAGATAAAAATTGATTTGATGATTCATGAAATGACTAGTGTGTTAGTAATGAATATACTTATTATATTGTCAATCTGAACTATATTTGAACATCATCGCAAAGGTTTTTCGAACCAAGTTGAATCAAAACATCCAAACAGGGCTGAATGTATTATACAACATCTCCTTGCCATTAACTTTTATATGGGGTCGAAATCCCAATAAGTACAATATTTTTTTCTATTCCTATTTGTCCTATGGATAATTTACGAATATCTGTTCAAGAGTTTGAAGATCATCAGCTCTTTTCTAGTACAGTTGAAGAATGGATATTTCGGGAAGTTTTCGTTAAAATAGTTATGTTATATTTGCTTCAAAAATCTAAAATTGGCAGCCTTGTTTCTTTTGGCAGTGTTACACTCGAATACTGAAGCGCTACTTAGTTTAAGTGGTGCTTATCATTGAGATCCTGTCATCAACTAACATTTTTTTTTTGTATACGATTCTGAAGAGTAAGAACGTCTCAAACAGATAAGTACGTTGCAAATATTTAAGTAACGTTTCAGTATTCGGGCATCAATCTCTTTTGTTATAACTTAGACATAGTTTCTTAACCTTATTTTGCCCACCACCCACTTTGAGAATATTTTTTTTTCAAGAGACCCTCTTCCCATATCTCAAAGCGCCATCTCAATGCCCCCTAATTTTCTCTGGGTCCTCTACTGCCCCCCTGAAAGTCTCAAACGCCCAAAAGAAGCGTTATCGCCCACGTTGAGAACCTATGACTTAGACCAATAGGTGTAATGTAAGGCAAGCGCCACACGCCAAGCGGTAGCAATTTAACCCCCCGTCAATGTACGCGTAAAATTGACACATAGATGCGACAGTGATGACAATACTGATTTGGATATGGCATTGTTGATTAAATTCAAGAGATAACAAAATAGAACACACAATTTTTAAGATTTTCGTTGTTTTATGATTCAACATAAAGATGCTAAACTCCTTATAAGGAAATCTACTAACCCTTTGACGAATATGTATAGTTAGCGTATTCTTGTTCATTTAATGCAAATTGTTACGTCATCCGACCGACTTGTATAAATACAGCCGCACTAGCACCCCCGAGGTGATTATTTCGGTGGACGTCGTAGAGAAAGGTTGTCTGGTTTGGTGTCGGTGCAATTTGCAGTAAGTCAGATTATTATTTTTCTTGTGTATTTTTGATGGTCAATTTGATAATTAATTGAGTGGCTGATATTTGAAAGTAACGATTGTTTGTTTCCTTTGTTATTTTGATCATTGTTTGTGTAAAATCGAAATAAAACTGACTTCAACTGTACTTTTATGTTTTTTTTAATTAAATTCTACTTCTGCTCCTAAAATCAGAAGTCGGGATAGGCCTAAGCTCACATTTATTGTTTTTCTCGGTTAAATTCTTATTGGATTAAAAACAAACAGCCGTTATTTCAAATCTGTGATGCCACGTTTATCTCGTTCACGAGAGAGGTTAACCGCCTCGCCATAAGGCAAGGTGTAGCCAAGCTATAGCAAATCGCACCGACACGACCATCTACCTCGCTCGCGTTCACGTCGTAGTAGGCTACGACCTCGTTCGCGCAGCGAGTCCAGGTATAAAAACGTCAAGGTGCAATCATAAGGTACCCTCGCGTTATAGATCTCGATCTAGTTCATCAAAAGTTGACCGCCATTATTATCGTTGGTCGCGTTCTCGCTGATCGCATGGTGATCGGGGACTAGAGGTGTCGATCGGCACTGCCGATAATGCCATCATGTCTCCGATCAGTCCCTGGCTCCCGGGCTATATTTTGATGAACTACATCACAGTGATCCTAATGAGGGTAGGTAGCACACATCTTTCCCAACTAACATGACGCCACCAGCGCTTCATTTTGACTTCATTCTACTTATGTCATTATTACAAGCTTTTATTTATCTTGCTGTGTGTTGTTCGAGTGCAATCTAGTAACTTAATTTTGAAGGGTTGCCTGCTAAACTGTTGTGACTTAGATAAAATTTTCAACAAGAAACTTATTATCAGTCTACTTGTAATCCAACCTGATTTTTTTTCATAAGCGCATTCAAGCTACCCCACAGAAAAGACTTCACGGTAAGATTGATTGATTGATTGATTGAACACGTTATTGCAAGCCCGGTAGTTATGATGATAAAATTTGCTACACTTGTAAAAAGAAAGGTCATGTAAGTACCTACGTAGCGGTTGTTCCAAGAAACTCATAAACAGTTCTTCAAGCTTTAGAATGGACATCGGTTGTTTTCGTGTTTTCCGAGTGTGTCCGGCAGCGGTGTAGTGGTTCCGCAGAGCGGAGTGCGACGGAGGTGCGCGTCATTATCAGCGCAGCTCGCATAGCTTGCAACTAATTTGCTTTTCTTAAAAGTGGCACTGATGTTTGTTTGCGATAAAGTTGAAATTGTGAGTAATTTTCATTTCGAAATGACTTTTCGTCAATCGTTTTTATAATTTTGTGCGATTGTTTCCGATGTTTTATGAGACGCATTCTTTTTCTGGTTTTACTGTAAACGTATGTATGTATGTTTGTATGAGCTAAGTTAGATCTGATCGTGGGGTTTTTGAGCCGCCCAAGGGCCTCCGCAATGGCTTAGCGACTTGAGCCTGGATTGATAATTTAACGTGCCTTCTGAAGTACGAAGCGGTTATCTGTAGATTCCACTAGCGGTCACCCATCCTAATTGTGACTGCTGAGAACGTTGCTTAGCTTCAACGATCTTCCAACTTGCTTCCATCCAGAACGTGTAAGAAACGAAAATAATTTTACTTGGTTCCTGTCACCCCTTCAAAGTCATTCTCTGAGGATGTAAATATCGAGTTAAATAATTGTAAGAGGTTTTGTTTTGCTTTTGATTGTTCATAAAGGTATCGAGCTACTCCATCGAGTGACATGTACACTGGAGCTGGGTTTTCTGACCTGCGCAGACGTACCTTCCTTATCGAGGTTGGATATCTTTGCAGAGTAGTAAGCTTAGGTCAGGTGAAGCAGAGCCCTAGAATGGTAAGAAGCGTTTAACATAATGATTTGCATCGTGCAGGCAAACCGTAAAGGTTCGTCGTGGTCTGAGGTCATGTGTAAACTTGCAACTAGTGATGAATATGTGAAATGTGTATGGGTTTGCATTTTATGACCTCTCATATGTAATAAAGTTTTATCTGTGTACAGTTTGATCTGGTAATGCGTGCCCCTATAAGTCGGCATACCAGGCAGTCGCCGCGAGCTGATGCGGTTGAGCCACCGGCAGCTTTGGCGAGACGACGCCAGCAGCTGCACGGCGCTTGGTGATCTGGCGTGGCGAGCGGTGTCTGAAGGCGTGTGCTGCGCTTTCGGCACAGAGTTTTTGACTTTTTGTCTTAATCCGGTAAAACGTTGTCTGCGTCTCTGTTGGTTGCTATCCTTTTAACGCAGAAGATTTTACTAAATTCATATACGTTTCACATCCGTAGGTACACAGTCACACTTACATGCACTATAGCTTTGGGGTTTTAGACATATGACGATAGGTTAGTGGATAGCGATTAATAGTTTCGTAGGTGGTGGACGGATTAAGATAAAAGGTACGGTTGGTAAGATCTGTGGTCTATGATTTTTAATCTGTAACCTGTGATCTAATCTGTGGTCTGTTATTTTTTATGTGACCTGTGATTTAAACTGAGGTGCCGCATTTTTTTTTTAACGTAATTTCTTATGTTAACAGTTGCTTGGATCACACATGCGTGACGTGACATGGTGTGTGTGCGTGGTGGCTGCGTGAGGCGAGCCGTCGCTTGCGCTGTCGGGCGAGCCTTCGCTTGCGCTGTCGGGCGAGCCTTCGCTTGCGCTGTCGGGCGAGCCTTCGCTTGCGCTGTCGGGCGAGCCTTCGCTTGCGCTGTCGGGCGAGCCTTCGCTTGCGTTGTCGGGCGAGCCATCGCTTGCGCTGTCGTGCAAGCCATCGCTTGCGCTGTCGTGCGAGCCATCGCTTGCGCTGTCGGATGAGCCGGCGCTTGCGCAACTGTGCGGGCCGTCGTTCGCGCTGTCTGGCGAGCCGTTGCTTGCGCAACTGTGTGGGCCATTGTTCGAGCCATCGCTTGCGCTGTCGTGCGAGCCATCGCTTGCGCTGTCGTGCGAGCCATCGCTTGCGCTGTCGGATGAGCCGGCGCTTGCGCAACTGTGCGGGCCGTCGTTCGCGCTGTCTGGCGAGCCGTTGCTTGCGCAACTGTGTGGGCCATCGTTCGAGCCGTCGCTCGCGAGTTGGGACGAGCATTGGTGGTGCAGGCGGGCTACCCGCTTCGCACGTTGCCTCCCTGACGCCTGGGCACTGCACATCGAAAGACGTATGGTCACTGAAACGGAACGTGTGGTTCTGTGGGCGTATGGCCCTGGAGGGCGTGTGGTCCTCGCAGACAATGTGTACACCTGGCCCTGCAGACGCTTGACCCTTGACCCTTGACCCTGAAAGACGCCGGGTCTCCTGGGATGACGCATGCTTACTGAAACGGAACGTGTGGTTCTGTGGGCGTATGGCCCTGGAGGGCGTGTGGTCCTCGCAGACAATGGGGACGCCTGTTGTCTGCTGCTCTGTTCACAGATCCTGTCCATGTCATCGGAAGCCTGTCAGTAAGGACACGCCACTATAGTCGTACCTGTTGTGGTAACGTATGGGGGTTTTATTCGATCGATCGATCTGTACGTACAGGTGTGAGAATGAATGAGTTTATGTGACACGTGTCAGATGATGTATGTTGATGTGAAGTGCTCGTGAAGGTTAACAAATAGGTACCTAGCTGAGTGTGTTGTGTTTCTGAAAGAGGGCCTTGTATGAGTAATGGATGAAAGACTAGGCAATGTCTGTTGATTTTATGACTTAATTTGTCTCTCATCAACAGATACTGACAACGAAGGTGACGATGGTATCGGCGAGCCTTCCTCTGGCCTCGTCTCTCATCGACAGATGCTGACAACGAAGATGACGATGGTATCGGCGAGCCTTCCTCTGGCCTCGTCTCTCATCGACAGATGCTGACAACGAAGATGACGATGGTATCGGCGGGCCTTCCTCTGGCCTCGTCTCTCATCAACAGATGCTGACAACGAAGATGACGATGGTATCGCCGGGTCTTCCTCTGGCACCTGCTGACTTCAAGGGTTCTCGCAAATGCGTCCGAGGACGGCGCATGGTCAGGAGAGGCCGAGTTAGCGTATTCTTGTTCATTTAATGCAAATTGTTACGTCATCCGACCGACTTGTATAAATACAGCCGCACTAGCACCCCCGAGGTGATTATTTCGGTGGACGTCGTAGAGAAAGGTTGTCTGGTTTGGTGTCGGTGCAATTTGCAGTAAGTCAGATTATTATTTTTCTTGTGTATTTTTGATGGTCAATTTGATAATTAATTGAGTGGCTGATATTTGAAAGTAACGATTGTTTGTTTCCTTTGTTATTTTGATCATTGTTTGTGTAAAATCGAAATAAAACTGACTTCAACTGTACTTTTATGTTTTTTTTAATTAAATTCTACTTCTGCTCCTAAAAGTATAACCACTCCTTACAAACGATAGTAAGTTTCATGATAAATACATTTTACTGTTACAAAAATCCTAACACATGACATCCGATGATGAATCATAGCAATGTATTTGGTTTTCGTGTCAGAACTCTAACCGCATTCGAATAATCTGTCAATGACTCAAACTTTTTGATTTATGAATTATGCTAGTAAATTGTATTAAACTTTGATAAGACAGTTTATTGTAACTCTACGTTTTAATTATTCTGTTGTTTTATGTAGTTGAATTCTCGAGGATAAATCTAGAGAGAGGTTTAACAGTAAAATAAATAATTAACACCGACTACTTCCAATACGCATCCTGACCACACACTCGGATACCCTGTACAGTGGGTTAAAAATTACGAATTAGTATGAATACGGACGAATTGTAAAACAATTTTTTGTTAGAAGAAACCAGAAATATAATTACCCTTTGGTACACCTGATTTTTAGGTAGGCATCATTTCAATCTGTGTATAAAATGCCGCATCCAGCACCTTCCGAGCTGTACGTAACGTAAATTCGCAAGCACGAAAGCTATCGATGCGTTATAACGAACGAGTATGAATATTGAGGCGAGTGACACACCTTGCTATTACCATTATGAATAATACAATAGTAGTGTTGTGACATCGTTTATTTACTTTACACTGAATATTACGGTTTCATTTAACGCGTTCAGCACCCATAATACTCATGTGCTCAGAGCGATAAAGTACGTCACACTAATTTCGTGATTTTTTAACCCCTCCTCCGTCTACACAGTTGGTCACATTTGTGAGACCCCTCATCTGACGTCACATATTTTACACATTATACACATAGCGTTTGTTCGCAGCGCGTTTGTTTCCATACAAAATCGAACCGGGAAGGGGCAGCAGTGAAAAACGCAGTGTGTCCACTCCCTAAGATTTTTAAATGGGACGTCATGAAACTTAAAATCTCTCCCACCTCTTGTCCCACAATGTCACACTTCGTCGACACGGCGAGAAGTAACCGGTGTTACGTGCGACAAAAGAATGCCAATAAAACTCAAAGGTCTTATTTATAAGACTATCATAAGACCAGTCTTAATGTATGGTAGCGAAACTGGGCGTACGCGACATCGCTGACAAGCTACAGGAGAGTAGGCTGCGATGGTATGGTCACGTGAAGAGGAGGCCGCCTGAATACGTTGGAAATTTAGCACTACAACTCTCCATTCCGGGCCGCAGATCTAGGGGTAGACCCAAGACAAGATGGAGAGATGTAGTGCTAAAAGATATGAGAGAGTGCCAAGTTTCCGAAGACGATGTCGAGGACAGAGCGAAGTGGAGGAACACTATCAGAAAAACTGACCCCACCACCATGTGGGACACATAGCTTGGAAGAGAGAGAGAGAGAGAGGTGAAAAGTTTGCCGACCTCTGACCTAGACGAACATTAACATTAATGTTCAACACAATAGAAAACATCTGATTAAATATTTTTTTCTCTGAAACTATTTATTATGCGTTGCGTATCACACGGCCTATGTCGTAGAACTATTATCGATTTTCTTTGAAATATTATAACCTTTTCGACATTCGGCAATAAATCGCATACGTGCAGAAAAATAGGGGTCAAATGTGAAAATTGCGCCAGATAGATTGCAGATTTCTATACACATTTGCCACGGGTAAAAAAATATCGACTTTAATCAATCACTCATCATCTTGTCCACTATTAGATTTCGGGGCAACATGAATTATTTTTTCTTATGACTTTTTAGATCTGAGTTGTGTTGATAGAGGAATATGAAACGAAAACATGACTCTTAGAATTCCCAATGATTTCGTTTCATAATTTCGTTTTATTTTCTAATACTTACTTGTGTTCCATAGAATATCAATTACACTAGTATTATAAATACGAAAGTTTGTGAGGATGTAAGTATGAATATTTGTTATTCTTTCACGCAAAAACTACAGAACTGGTTTAGCTGAAACTTGGAATATACATAGTTTATGACCTAGAATAATTCATAGGCTACTTTTTATCCGGGTAGGTACTAGGTACCACGCGAGAGAAGCCGCAGAAGAAAACACTGGTCGTCTGTAAAGTCAGTTCACGGACGATATTTTTACGTGCTAACGTCATAAGAAAACATTGATGAAAAATTGCATACTTTTATGAATTGCCGAACGCTTAGGCCGATCGTGCCTCTCTATCACATGTTCCGCGCTCTCGCTTGCACTCTCGGCTCAGGCGGAACGTGACACTTTTTCATAGGTGCAGCCAGCGTGTTGGGGCTGAGCTGCAGGCTACCAACGGGGTCCACAGGTGGCGGATAGTGGAACGGCCATCAGATATGATGGTTCGCTGCGAATATATTGAATAAGCAGTCCCCGACCAGCAGCGGCAGGGTTAACAGGAAGCAGTGGAAAGTTTGGTGGGACAGACTTACCTATAAAATGCTGCACAAGTTCCTATGACGACCTTGTGACATGGCGATCAAATGCCGCCATTAAATAAGCATTCCCCTGATGCGGGGCAGCAGCCGTATCAGTAGTGGCAGAAGGCCGAAGAATAGTTTTCTGGAAGGGCTCCTGTCCACACATCATAGAGTAGCCTGCTGGTCTATGAACTGCGGTGCAGAAAGCAAGGGGAAACTACTGCACAACACTTTCCAACAATAAAACTGATGCAATGAACAATAAAGAAAGTAACGTTCTTGACAACGGGCTTCCGCGATGTAACATGCCGTGGCGGTCTGAGTCCGGCAGGGGTAGAGGTAAGGCTACTCAGGTCGTCATCCTGCGAAATCCTTGCAAAATTGGAGCATGGAATGTGCGCACGATGCTTACACCAGGTAAGCTGGAAGAAGTGAAGGGGGAGATGAAGAGATTGAATTTAGATATACTAGGACTGAGCGAAGTGAGATGGGCAGGAAGTGGGGATTACTGGAGTGATGAGTACAGAATAATATATACAGGAGGAGAACAACAAGGAAGTAATGGAACAGCTATAATTATGAATAAGAAATGGGGCAACCAAGTAGAGAACACCATACACCATAGCGACAGAATAACAGCCATAAAAATTAAAAGTCAACCAATAAACACTTTTATTATTCAAGTTTACATGCCAACCGGAAGTCACCCAGATGAAGAAATAGAAGAAATGTACGAACAGTTAGACACGATAATAGACCTAGTTAAGGAAAAAGACAACTTATTTATTATAGGTGATTTCAACGCAGTAGTTGGAGAAGGCATTGATGGAAACATAGTAGGCAAGTTTGGACTCGGTAAAAGAAATGAAAGGGGAGATAGATTAGTACAGTTCTGCAGAGAGTATAATTTAACTATATCAAACACAAACTTTGAACATCCTAAAAGAAGAAGATACACTTGGACAATGCCTGGGAACTTAGGAAGATATCAGATAGATTATATTATAGTTAAAGATAAATATAGAAATATGACAACTAACTGTAAAGCATATCCAGGAGCTGATCTCAACACCGACCATAATTTAATAGCAAGTAAAGTAAACATTCAATTAAGAAGAGTACAAAGAAAACATAAAACCAAAGAAATTGATCTCAACAAATTAAAAAATAGTAATACTATTCAAAAGCAATATAGTAATATGATAGATAAGGAATTAGATAAATATAACGTAAATAGCATAAGTATCGATAAAGAATGGTGCAATATTAGAGATACCATCAAAAAAAGTGCTGAAAGCACTCTAAACAGAGAGACTATTAAACCCAGGAAGAAATGGCTAAATAAAGAAATTAGGGATTTAATATTAGAAAGAAGAAAATATCGAAACAAAGTCGATGAAGATAGTATTATTAAATATAGAAAAATTACAAATAGAATAACACTTAAATGCAGAGAAGAAAAGGAAAAAGACTTAGAAAACGATTGCAACAATATAGACCACTTTATGAGTGTAGGGAAAACAGACATAGCTTATAATATCATAAAAAATCTTAGTAGAAAAATAAAAACCAAATCAACAGCTATTTTGGATGAAGATAATAAAATACTTTTGGATAATAAAGACATATTAGGAAGATGGACAAGATACGTTGAGGGACTGTATAATGGTGAGAAACTAACAGACAATGACATTGAAAATGAGGAGGAAATAGAGCAAGACTTTCTTGGACCCAGTATACTTAAGGAAGAATTTGATGTAGCTCTAAAGAGTTTGAAAAATGGAAAGGCTGCAGGAACGGATAAAATTTATATTGAATTAATAAAATACGCTAATAATAATTTAATAAATAGAATTTTTAAACTGACCCAAAAAATGTATGAAACAGGAGAGATACCAAATGATTTTAAAACAACTAAAACAATAACACTGCCAAAAAAAGCCAACACCCTTAAATGTGAAGAACACCGTACTATAAGCCTAATATCCCAAGCCTCTAAAATACTATTAAAAATAATACAAAACAGAATAAGAAATAAAATTGAAGAAAACCTAAGCGAGGATCAATACGGATTTAGAAGAAACAAAGGTACAAGAGAGGCGATAGTTGCTTTGCGTCTAATAATTGACAGAAGGATGGATTTAGGACTTAATACTCACATTGCATTCATAGACCTGGAAAAAGCGTTTGATAAAGTGAATTGGAAAAAAATGATGAAGACTCTTAAGGAAGTTGGTTTAGATTTTAGAGACAGAAAAATAATATATCAACTATATAAAAACCAAACAACAATATTAGAAATAGGAGATGAAAAAAGAGAAGCCAAAATTAGACAAGGCGTAAGACAGGGATGCTCACTCTCACCACTCATCTTTAACATTTTTATAGAATCAGCCATTAAGAAAATCTTAGAAAAATCGAACGAAGGGGTAAAATTCAACGGAGAAAAAATAAAATTTATAAGATTTGCAGACGACATAGCAGCTTTAGCAGAAACAGAAAATGGTCTACAGTCTCTACTCGATACCATGAATAATATTTTCAAAGAATTTTCTCTCAAAATAAATATCAGCAAAACCAAAATACTAACAGCATCCAAAACAGACAATTCAGTATTTAACACAATAACTTTAGATAACACCAATTTAGAAAGAGTAAAGAAGTTCAGATATTTAGGCAGCCTTATAACTTCAAATTCAAGATGTACACCAGATATAAAATCAAGAATTGCAATAGCTAAGCAAGCATTTAATAACAAAAGAAACATTTTCACATCTAAAATATCTAAAAGGATCAAAAAGAAATTTATCAAAACATACGTTTGGAGTATAGCTCTGTATGGGTGTGAGACGTGGACAATGACTAAAAGGGACAAAGAAATATTGGAAGCTTTTGAGATGTGGTGTTGGCGTAGAATGGAGAGGATCAGCTGGACGGAAAGAGTCACCAACATTGAGGTGTTGCACAGAGTAGAGGAGGAAAGATCGTTGTTGCAAGTTGTCGAGAACAGAAGAGGGAAGATGATTGGCCATCTTATACGACATGACAGCTTCATTAAGAACATCATTGAAGGAAAAGTGGAAGGAAAGAGAGGAAGAGGAAGACCGAGGATAGGCTACATGAGCCAAGTGAAAGAGAAGGTTGCTGTCATGTCGTATAGGGAAGTCAAGGAGGCTGCCCTGGAAAGAGCTTCGTGGAGAAAGAAACATCAGTTATGCCGACAAGGGGCTACCCCTTAAATAAAAAGAAGAAGAAGAAGAAGCCAGCGTTCATCGATTTATTAAACGTTAACAATGTCAAAAAGTGATAAGTACCTTTTGATTACGGGTTTTTGATGCAATATGAAGAATCAAAAAATCAAGTGATACATGCGTAAAAGTGTAACTTACTCTCGTCCGTGCTTGCAGGCGAGATGGAGCGGAGTGTTTGGGAAGATGACTCCATCCCTCACCGGCATCCTGTATTGGTCGATAAGCTGTGGTCGCATCCGCAGTAGTAGCTTCACCACATCTTTTCTGTAGACAAAGACAATGTTGAAAAACCGAGACGCATAGACTCCTACATACATACATACATAAACTCACGCCTGTATCCCATCATAGGGGTAGGCAGAGACCACAGATCGCCACTTGCTACGATCCTGACACACTTCTTTCGCTTCATTCACTCTCATCACATTCTTCATGCAAGCTCGTCGGTTTAGGGTACTCTTGACCTGGCCTTTTTCCAATAATTCGCCAATTTGGTCTAGGAATGTGCGCCTAGGTCTTCCCCTTCCGACGGTCCCATTCACACTCGCATAGACTCAGATATTTATTTTGACTAATCTTGATATCCTGGGACAAAACGGCCGTCGACCGATTGGTCGTCCCAAGTATCGCTGGAGCGACAGAATAGAAGCTGACCTGCGCGACCTCGGAGCCGACAACTGGCTGGAGGCAGCAATGGACAGGAGGTGACGAATTCTCGTTTCGGAGGCCAAGACTCACTTTGGGTCCCTGAGCCAATGGAGTAAGTAAGTAATCTTGATATCAACCTTTAAATATTTTGAACTTACACCCTGGTTTGGCATGTTCTTAGCTGTTCTGTACTGAGCTGCGCGTTCGTATCGCATCAGTATCGATACAAACGCGCTGCAAAAAACGCAGTGTGCTCACTTCCTAAATCGATTTTTTCTTCTTCTTCAAGTGCCTCTCCAACTAGTGAAGGTCGACTTTTAATCGATCGATCGTTTATAATTTATTAAAATCGTTATCAAAGCAAGCTTTGTTGAAATTCCCGCAAAGCATACAGATTTTAGTTTGTCTTAGTTCGTTCTTTAGTTTGTAATAACTGTTAGTTTTCCTGTGAAAATAAAACAAATAAATTCATTCTGTGTTATGGTCGCTAACCGGGTTTGCTGATTCACATTCCAATTATGGCTACAGTTAAGTTTTTATGCATAGAATGATTCATTGCAGGAATTTGTATACTGGCCATTTTATCTTTCCTGTTCATTTTTGCGGGATATTTCAACATCGAGGTACGTAGACGTCATAATTTAAGATAAAAATAAATGACTTTAGGCTACCTAACACTTGAACACAATACTGATTCAAACCGAATTGGGAGCTAAAAACTAATCACGAAATTAGTTACTCATAGAAAACCGCAATAAGTCTAAATACAGTCAAAAATCAGACAGAATGTAATACAAAGTTTGTGAGGATGTTTGATTTTGAAGTCGTTTAACTAAATTGGTGACTAAAGTGAGTATGAATGGTGTCCTATGCTTCATTCCAGCTGACGTTGGAATGGGAAGATCTATGCGAACACATTCTTATCTAACTGATAACATTTTGAAGAAGGGCAGGGTCAAAAGTAATCTAAAGGTACGAGCTTCTATGATAAATGTAATGAGAATGAATGAGGCTAAAGGTATGTGTCAGGACCTTAGCAAAATCAAATCAGTAGGTGGTCCCTGCCTAACTTATGGGAAAGGGCATTATAAACACCCGCGTGTAAAACTCTGGACTATCAATTGTAATTTCGGATTCAAAAGTTCACGTCACGAATCAAAAAACTGTAGCTATCGAAAGTTTAAAGAGTCTGATAGAAAGAATGATTGTTTTTTAACAGATACACGAATGAAAATCTAGCAATCTGTTAAAATAAAAGTAATTTTGTAATTCTGTGTTCGTAAAGGGTGTTTAGATTAAACCCCTGAAGTTAAACAAATAAGTATAAAAAGGTGAATTTCATATCATTTTTTTATCCAAATTCATTACAAGAAAACCCGAGTGTCCTAGCTAGTAACAGTTAAGTCAAACAAGTTTGCTCCGGTTTCAGTAAGTTACTTTCAAGTAAGATTAGGTACTTAGAATATGTTGGAAACTTCAAAACTATCTCAAAGTATTCTAAGTTCGCATCTGCGGTTGAGACTTTATAACTAACGAGCTACTTCACGAAACTTCTGTGTGATATATTTTGTTGCTTATTTTAAAGTAAAGGGATATTTACCGTGTGTGGTAACGGTTTAATAAGATTTCTAACCACACCTAAGGTCTTTAGAAGTTAATATTTTCCAAGTTTGGTCATTGTGCTTCGTAAAACTTTTGTTTGATGTTTTGTATATTTTGAAATCAAAAGCCGTTCGCTTAAAGCATAATCAAATCTCCCATGAGTTAAAATAATATGGGCCTTTTTCAGAGTTTTTCGATATCTATATATGTACCTATGTTACATCAGCTCAAAAACCTGTGGTTACCGAAAAATCCGGTAACACACATACAAAAAAGATTGAGGATCTCCTTTGGAAGTCAGTTTGAAACTGCGACATCGTTTGTCCCAGATCTAGTTTCTGACACAGAAAGATATTTGAGTAAAAATTTGAGCAAAAACTGGAAAGATAATGCACCCTTTGAAAAAAAGTATGCACGTGCAATGATATAGCTGTGCAAATCATCATGGAATAGATACAAAAGTATAGCTTATAGGTAATACTTACTTGTCAAACTGCGCGGCTAAATCTAGTGCGTTCAGGCCGGCTTTGTTCACGATTGTGACGTCAGCACCTCGGGAGACCAGCATAGACACGATTTCTGTATGACCGAACCCCGCTGCCATAAGTAAAGCTGTATCTTGGTTCAGCGTCTGTCAAACAAAAAAAAAACATTACAAATAGAGCCTTGTTGGTGAAGGAAAACATCGTGAGGAAAGGCTTTCTAATAGCGGCGATGGGTTTGAGTCTCGTATGGAATGCTAACTTTTACAGAATGTGGGCTTGTACGAAAAACGAATTAGACTTTTGAGTACAGCAATTCCATAGACAACTTTTTCTTTTGTACTTTTTCTGATTGTATCTGTTTACTGTGACTTCTATTTTATTTTGTCTTAAGTTACAAATAAGTACTTAAACGATTTATATCTAACTATCTGACTATCTTAAGTATCTAGAAACTCTGATTATTGTCCACGGATGCTGTTTCGCAACTGATCGTTTCAGGAGTCAGGGGTCACACTGGTTGCTGCAAGTCTGTTGGTGTCAACGACCTAGACCGGTTCTAGGAACAGGCCACAACTTCAATTTATATTCACTAAACGCCCTCCACATTCCTGTACAAGGTAAGTAGACAGATTTTAGCTTTACAGAGGCTGTAGTGTGCATAGTCTATTAAGATCATAATTTTAAGAATAAACGACACTTTATCACGACTTTATCCCCAAGGCTTTATCTCTGGGATCACTTTGAAATGTCCTAAGAGCGAGGTGATTCTAATACTTGAAATATCTTAAACACTACTAAACATAATAATAATGTATTGGGTAGGTATTATTCCGTTTATTAGGGGCTGATTTTTCAATCGATAAATAACTTTTATCTGAGGAATAAATATGGCGTTATGACATATTTTCAATACAATATCTGTCAAATCGCATATTTATTTCCTCAGATAAAAGTTATCTAGGTATTGAAAAATCAGCCCTTAATGAAAAAATTGTAGGTAACATTATTTAAAATAAATAAAAAATCGAAGCCCATTGTTGGCCACTTAGCCAACTGGACGAAGTTTTCAGAAAGGCATCCATTATGGCTTAACGACTTTAAAGCCAACAATTTAACGCACCCGAAGCACGTATGCGCTCAGTTGTTATCGCTAAATGGTGTCACCCATCCACTTTGTGACCGCATACAACGTCGCTTAACTTCGTTTCGAGCGCTTTAGCAAATTAAGAAGCTATAAACAAAAACAAGTTGAAGTGGCAATGGGCAGGCCCAGAACAGATGGCCGATGGGGCCAAAAAGTTCTCGAGTGGAGGCCACGAACCGGCAAGCGTAGTGTTGGACGTCCACCGACAAGATGGACAGACGACCTTGTAAAAACTGCAGGTCGGCGGTGGATGCAGGCCGCTTCCAACCGCAACACATGGAAATTTTTGAGGGATGTCCAACAGTGGACGTCCTGTGATGATGATGATGAAACAAAAACAAGGTCTTACCAGTTGGTCGATGTTCACAGGTGGGTTGTTGTGTGCCAGCAGCATGGCAACTACAGTCGAATGGCCATTGAAAGCGGCCAGATGTAGCGGAGTAGCGCCAATCTTGTCCACGACGCATGGTGAAGCCTCAGCTGCCAGAAGGAGTTGGACTATATCCCTGGGAAATTACAGGAGTTTAGAAATAGAAGTCATACATTAGACCTCATTTATTGAGAGAAAAAGTCGGCTCTGGAAAGTGTTACGTTTTTCGAGCACTGGATTTTTCGCAGGGGATTTCTGGAATAAGCCGATGTATGCTGTCTTTTTCTTAGGCACGTTGTGCATGTGCAGCTGACGGCTTGATCGATTTTAGCATAAGGTGTCGTTAGATTCGCCCTGATTTTGAAAATAACAAAGGCTATAAAAACAAAAAAAAAATTGAACATAAGTACAAATTTATTTTTTTAACTATAATTAATAGTGAGAAGTTATAAATGAGCTCAATGCAAGCCCAAATTCAAAACAAAAACGTATTACATCAATAAAATCATCATTGCAAAGAAACCGGCAAAAACAAATAGTTCCTTCCTTGTGTTCTGATTGACCATGACAAACAAGTGCTCAAAATAACTGTACACTATGACGTCATAAGTTAACATCTCATAATAGCCGACTAACCTAGTCATGGTAATCAATGCTCGTTCCGACGAACTACAAGATCGCGTGTGGCCTTGTCCGTAAATGGATTGAAGTGCGCCAATTATGGTCAAAGAACTGCTACTTATTAAGAGCGGCTTTTTATGGACAACTAGCTGAGCGCTCGGCGGCTTTACTCGGGAGGAAAAACTAACAATACTAATATTAATTCCTGGTAAAAGTTACAGGAATTACCTGTAACTTGGAAATGTAACCCTCATGCTAGTGACCAAATTTGGTGAGAGTTGTTTGGTGTTTTAGTGTAAGTATCTCATTATCATTACTGATTCTTTCGTGTCAACGAATTATTGAGACCAATCCCTTTTTTCACGCTTTTATTTAACTTACAATATTCGTATGTAAGTTGTTCAAATAACCGTTTAGTCTCATCAGAATGAGCTCGCGATAAAAGCATGATTTTTTTTTTCAGCACTACTTTTTTAGAACTTTCATGAAAATGTTAGTCAAATAACATTTCATAAAATAAAGTTACTTAACCTACTGCAAACATACAAAGTAACACACAACTTTACTTGTACATAATAACATGAATATTGATGGTATCTCATTAGATTATTAACTTGGTAATTCGTCACGAGGAGTCCTGATGTAAATTGGTTCATTGAATCAAGTCATTAAGAACACCAGGATTTAATAAGTAGTGAAGTTAACTACAAAAAAGTTAAGATCCATTAGGACTTTTTACGATTAAGGGTTAATCCAACTAAACAATACCTAAATCGACTTCTAGTGCCAAATGTGCGAATTCAAGATCATTATTCATCTGCATAAGTAGGTACCTAACCTGACGATTGAATGGTTAAAAAAATTAAAAATTTCTGCAAATTATTGCTGAATTCGATTAAAACTGAACGTGTGTTTTTTTACAGCATTTTGTATGAAATAGTAATTTGGACTAGGCGTCTGTTGGGTCAACCAGCTAAAAAATTACTTACTCGTGACCATTTAAACAGGCGTGATGCAATGGCGTATAACCATTATCATCTCTGACGTTCACACCAGGTCCTCTCCGTATACTGAAACAAAAATAAAAAAAATAAGCAAAAAGTTTTCGCAGCCGGTAGGATTCGAACCTACGCTCCCAGAGGGAATCTGATTTCTAGTCAGACGCCTTAACCGCTCGGCCACGGCTGCTTTTTAAGACGAGTCGAAAATACCGAACGCCAAAAACGAACTACAAGCCTACGTCAGGATGTGTGTACTTTCTAATCTAAATAAAACTTTGAACAACCGGTCTATGGAAGTACGGTAGTGATCAAAATTGATTTAAGAATAATATTACAGCTTAAATGGTTTCAGCAAGTAAAGTGATAATAACAAAGTACTTTCATTGAGATATAGGTCAAACCGCAACTGAATCAACAAAATCTCAGCATGTTTGTCAGTAGTCATTAGTTTCATCATTCAGGTCGACCGTTAGCGTTCTCAATACAAAAATAACAAGATTTGAAAAATTGAATATGAGTTTAGATACTTACTCGTATTCTCTTTTTCATTTTCTTATCTAATCCAATGCCAAAACTTGAAAGTAAAAGTCAATTGTCGTGTTCTGATTTCTGATATCTTGTTCATTGATTTTAGCGTCTGTTAAAACCTCAAACTGTATGAATAATTTAATAAAGTTTCTTCGAAACTAATGTAACATCGGCTAAAAATGTATTTCAGATTTGAACAGGAAAATCACATTCATCCTGAACTCATAGCTAATTTAGTAAATCTATACGTATGATACAAACTAGACTTAATACTTCCTTGTTACCTACTGAATGTTTATTGATAAGATAGAGAATAATTCGACGATGTAATTAAAAAAAACAATGTGTAGAGACTCGTGGTAAAGTATACAATTCAGCGAGAATGTTTATTTTTGTTTCATTTACGCCTGAGCCTGTTTGGATGAAATTCTAAATATACTGTATATATAAAGAGTATAAGTATTTATAAGTAATTAAATCCGGAGTAAACGATACTCAAAGTCAAGGTCGCCATACCAATGTCCGCAGAGAAGCTATGATTCACAAGGATGCTAATTTTACAAGATATAATGCTATTAAACTGCTTGGCATGGTAAGTTCTGCAGAGCTAAAATGGTCGCTAATGCAGATTCACAATAATATGATTCACGGGTGATTTGTATTGATATTGCTAAAGCATTTCATCTTTAATTACCGTCAAATGTTAGCTGAATTGTACGCAATTCAATTCACAGCAGAATCACATGCTAGGCCTTAAATTGCCACACGAAAAAAAATAACCCGGTTGGTTTTCATTTAATATTGCATCGTATTATTACTACTAATACTCTGTAAATAAGTATTTGGTTTTTAGTAAGTATTTAGTGTTTTATTATCATTATTAAACATAAATAATATTTGATTGACACTTAGTGCAATTCCAATTCATAGGTGGCCATTTTATTTTACGATTCTCCACAAAACTGTCAAACAATAAGATGATATTGCCGGTACGGAATTGTCAACTTTGTGATTTCTAATACGAGAATCTCGACGCAAATCATTTGTGAATCTGCATTAGCGACCATTTTAGCTACGCTGATCGAAATAATAAAGCGATTCTAAGAAACGGAAATTACGTGAAACCGGACGCACAGGTAAGGTTGAGGATGGTTGGAGGACGACACAGATCGGTAGATTAAAACAATTTAATATGGAGCAAAACAATGAGGCTCTACCTGACCCAAGGTAAGATCACTGCCGATAACTTACTATGTATAATTATTTTGTTTTTAATTTTAACAACGTTAAAACTTTTTTAAACTCAAAATTATTTACAGAGTTAAAAACTGTATGATTTGGTGGCGAGGTGGGTCGACGACATAGTTCACGTCGCAGGGCGTCAATGGATGCGACTGGCACAGGATCGTGGTAGATGGCACAAACTTAGGGAGTCCTATACCCAGCAGTGGGTCGAATCGGAGTGTGGATGATGATGATGATATTATTTAGGCTGGATTCGACCAAATTGGATTAAGTCTTTACTCGAGAGTAAACTACCGTTCGTTTGAATATTTTGACATTGTAAAGTTGACACCTTATAACCAGGATAATTTTTATAGCACACAATAATGTTCGGTTGCGCTTTCTAAACAATTGTATTTCGAATTAGGTCGACTAGTTACTCTGGAGTGAGATGACTTTCTTTAGAGTAGGTACCTATACATTCGTATCTAATTGCCAGGGTTTACCCACACTCAAGGTAGGAATTCCCAAATCAAATTGAACTCCTACACGGAGTCTTCAATTTATTACATTGTATAGCAGACTCTATACAATATAATTAAACGATTGGTGATTGGTTACACAATTTTATTTTATAGGGACGTGTCGAATGAAGCACATCAAGCACATCCAATGAACTTACCTATTTCTATCTAGAAATCTATTTCCTACTTTCTTCGTTTTAACCCAACTTCGTCTCAAACTATATTTCACTTCACTCAAACCATTGTCTATACTGTGTTTCATATCACTGGTGTGAAAATTTATATCACTGCCACAACACTTTACTGTATCTTCCGTTAAATTCATCGTCATTGTGAAGTTTTAATCCACTACCAGCTCTAATAGAAGTTGAAATGTAACTAACGTTCTCGTAGGAATTACGGTAATTATATAGATCGAAAGATATTAAATACGTATAACTTTATTCACACATTCAAGATATTTTTTTACACAATTAGGCACAATTGTTTAGCATAAAAGATATTGTCCTAAACCACAACAAACCAAGATGTGAATGAAGAACACTGCCTAATTGAAGTAAAGACTAAACAATAGCTAGCCGATAAGCTATCTACGATTAGATAATGTGAAGTGGACCAAGGAAATGCAGAATCGTAAACAGAAACGCAAAACATTAGTGTTATCAAAGTAGTAAAAGGTTTCTTGAGAGACATTTCTCTTAAAATCTCACACTTGTCTCATATAACAGTTACGCATCATTTTGTCTGGAAAGAACTTGCGAACAATGGAATATCAAAGGACTCTAGAATATTGTTGTGGTTCTTATGATGAATTAGAGCCGTGTTGGCTGAGGGATAGTGTCTCAACTTTCCATCCGGAGGTCGTGGTTTCGAATGCCGGCCGTACATCAATGGATTTTTCGTTTCGAAAAATTTATATGTTCATTAACGTGAGCTCTAAAACGGTGAAAGAAAACATTGTGCGAAAACCAGTTTACTTAGCTTTTTAATAGCGGCGTCGAGCTTGCAACCTATACCGTACAGAATGCTAACTTCTGCAAAATGTGTGCTTGACCTAATATGTATTTGGACATGCCTCTGACTACCACCTAAGATATTGTCCAATGATCTGAAATGCCTAAAGATGGTGATGGCCACAATACAAATGATTAGCAACAACATAGTTATGAACGTAGCACGAGCCGCTACCGCAGGTCAGAGCGATTTGACTTGATTGAGCGTAGGCTAATGTTGACATGGTTTCTTTTTGATTGTTTGAGGAAGCATTCATGTTCACGACAATATAAGCTAGAGAACTGGGACGTATATTGAAGGTAATTTTTTGTATTTCATCTGATCTTCTGGTGCAAAATGTTAAATGACTGGTATATTAAGATACACCAAGATATATTAAAATATCAAAATAGAATCATGAAAACCAGAAGACGACAGAGATTATCAACCATGCTTAGGTCATAATCGTGATCCTGTTTTGATTCCTATGATATACTCGTGCAACAATGTTGTTTTAAATGTTGCATTCAGTCGCATGATGTGCATCAAAATTAATAATGACTTGTTAGGCAGATGGTATACTTTACTTACCGCAATTACAACATTACAAGCGTACTGAAAATTATCTTCCTTGATTCCTTGCATTGAAAGTCTCTAAAGCACCTAATGATCGAGTTATTTTAAGCAAAAATGTTTTTATCAAATATGGTTCCTTTCGGAGAACTTTGTGAAGCAAATATTTAAACTATCGAAACATGGAAACTCTTCTGTCAACGACCTTTTTGCTAACTTGCCTCAATTCGCAAGCAACGGTCACGATCACGAGATAACGGATGACTAAACAAAGGTAATTTTGAATAGTTAGTAAACAAACAGTAGACTACGGATGTTTTAATTGTAAGAAACAGAAAAAGAATTCATACCTTAATCTCTTCATAACGTTCCTGAACATATCGTTTATAAAATCCAATTCCGGCAACTTCAACTTCATTCTCAACACAATTTAGGAACTGCTATTATCAACACAATCACACACGCATAGTTATTGCAATGTTGATTCACTGGGCGAATATACGTAGGTATTAGAGATTATTGGTCGTCTTATCAGTTAACATGTTGACTCTCCAAGCTAATATTGAATTAAAATATTTGAGGAGAGCGAACGGAACAACCAAGCTGCGATACGTGACTGAGGAGAGAGGTGGTCAGTGTACAAACTGTTTCGATATCTGTGGGCAGGCTCATGATTCATGGGTATACCGAGTCGAAACTTTTAGTTGCGGTATTTTTTACCTGCCTAACTGTTTTGGAGGCAGTGTCCTGATTAGTTGCAGAATACCCTAATTAACTATCTAGGTAGTCTTCGTTCAATTTGTTTTTGTTTAGATTTAGAAAGCAATGGAAATGTATTATTTTTGTTTTAGATGTTGAAGATTTATTTATAGGTACTTAACTTGAAAGTTAAAATTAACTTTATGCTCCAATATAAATCAACAGATAATATGCGTATATAAGTACACTATGTTATGTACGCAATAAGTAGTAATTCACCCAAGCAGAACAAAAATTCATACAAAATCGTTTATAAACAAAAGAACCAAGGCAAATCCATTGAAAATCGCTCATAAATATTCATATCTACGCCTAGTTTGTTAGATTCAATGCCAATGTTATCTAATGTGATATAACAAAGCAGAAAACCCGAATGTTGATACATGGATAGAGAAAACACCAGCCAAATGGGAGAGAGTTCGAACGGAACGGGGAAAAACCATGACGTGTCTGAACATATCATACGAATTACGATTGGATATTTGAGATGACAAATGAGCGTAGGTGATGATTTTTGCATAGGATATTGTGCTCGAAAAGTGATCAGGAAAAAACAGAAAAAGTACCATTTGATAAATATACTTAAAATGAATAACAAATTGCGAAATAGTAGGTAAGTAAAGGATAGGTCATCGACGACTCTGACTGAAATGTTCCAGAATCCAAAATATAATTCTTCCTCCGACTATTACAGCTATTTACTTTTTTGATTTATATTTTGCATCAAAATTGACCTATGAGGCATCGTCCCATTGCATATATCGATCGTTACAATTCCTCACAGAACACTATCGAGCAATTCCTAATGGAATTGTTGAATTAAGGCCTACCCTTGTACTTTTTGTACAACAGTTTTGCAATAAAATGTTTTTGATTCTGAAACAAAAACTTTAATATTATTCAACAAACCTATGAAACTGTAGGCAAGACACGTCTAAAATTTTATTTGTAGTACTTACCTGCGTGCATTGCATATTTGCATCTGACTACTTCTTAGACCTCTTCAAAGGATCTTGGAATGCCTAAAGATCTGAAGAATATCTGCCGCGCCTTAGGGATAAATTCATGTTCATTTCCCTGCATCTAGTTACCAGTCAGGCGTCAACTGGATTTATGTCTTCCGAACACGTAGAAATTAGGTCGGAGTGATAAGTCCATTATCTGATTAGCGGAGCGCCTTGGACTCTAATTGAAGCGAACACAAATACATTGCAGTATCTAAATTGTTTGCAGCACGCAGAGCCTTGACTACTTTCGTCATCGACAGCCCGATATTTGTTCACGAAGTCATCATTATTCATCCTCAAGATAAAGTAAAGAATGCTTGCATTGAACTAGGAAAAGAAAGTTATGTTTGGGCGTTTACGAAACAGTGTTTATGTGACAGTTGGAAGGCAAAGACCTAGGCGAGTACAATTAGACCAAGTCAAAAGTATCCCAAACCGTCGAGCGTGTATGAAAAATGTAATGAGAGTGACAGAGACGAAAGGTCGTAGGAAATCCGTGGTCTCTGCCTACCTCTATAGGAAAGAGGTGTGATCTCATGCATGAATGGCTAATCTGCAAATATTTTTGATACTATTGGTGTTGTGGTACCATAGGCATAACTATATTGGGGTCGGGACCAATTCATAACTTCATCATTTATCTATCATTCAATTATTTCATCCCATTGCTGAACTAAAGTAGGTAAACCTCTCCTAGCACTATCTCTATTTTTCGGGAGTTAAAGGTTGCCTAAAGGACTCCGGCTTGAAAACTATTTAGCCGCGAAGCCAAGACTGGGAGGTATAAGGTACACTAAGATCGCGTCGTTATCATTAATAGCTCATTGTAATCCATTGATGGACAAAGTATCTTCAATGCTACACAGTTCAACGTCAGTTTTTTTTTTTGTCAATCAATAAAATTTGGCCTAGGTACATTTTACTCAAGTTTTCAGAGTTACAGGTAGTTACTGGTACTTTATAGTACTGGACTTTATAGTAAACTAACTCTCTGAAAACTATTTGAATAAGATTATGTCTTCTACATTCAAGAAACAGTTTTTACCATTGGTCTAACATTGTGGTCAATTTGTATTGAGTGTCAACAACAATGTTGTTTATCTACTAACATCCGTTCGGAAACCAAGCATCAAAGATCGTCTTCTCTGCTAACTAAGCATTGGAAACATAGTCTTAGAGCCATTTTTCATTGCATCTGGCGTGCACACTAACTTCAGGCGTCTTCCACGTACAGACAGACAGTCGGACAAGAGTTCAACGTACCTACCTCTATCTACATCGATTGGCGTCTGGCCAGCGGCCAAACACTCCACATTAATGCTTAACTTATCCTACCTACCACTTCCTTAAATAGATACGATTATTGAATGAAATATTGTGCTTTGTTTGTAATTTTGTATGTAGGTAATGTAAAAAAATAATAATTTGATCACGATTGTATTCCCAAGGTACGGTAGACATATTTTTTCAGATTGTTAGGCATTTTTAGATCCTTTGAAGATGTCTAAGGGGGTGGTCAGAGGTATGTCCAAACACAATGTGATGAAGCTCCCTCCATCTTCAACACATTATTACTATAAATTTATGAAAAGCAACATAGGGAGTGTCCACATTGCGTTTTCTGCAGCGCGTTTTTGAGCTGCGCGTTTGTATCGATACAAACGCGCGTTCGCAACGCGTATTTTTCCATACAAAAGCGAACCGGGAGGGGCTGCGCGGGGGGCTGCGCGTTCGCATCGCGTTCGAATCGCGTTTGTATCGATACAAACGCGCTGCAAAAAACGCAATGTGGACACTCCCTTACTCAACAATAATAAAATCATTAGAAAAATTCAGTAATTTACTTATTTGCATATTTATCAAGTCAATTTTTATAATTCTAACAAGTTTAGTTAGGTACCTAACCTATGCTACGGTACGACCCTTTAAACTAGTGGCTCTGTGAGAGGTAGACCTCGCGAGTCTGTCTTTTCATAGCTTAAAACAGAATAAATGTTCAGAAGGGTTGGATTTAGTATTAAGAAGCAGGATTTCGAGGGGGGCGGTGAGGGGGGGAGGTGAGGGGGGGTTCCCCCTCCCCCCTGGTACCACTCCCATTACAAGGTAACGCACCGTTCTGGAGATAATCAAATTATTGTTTTATATACAAACTGGTAAACATTGGTAAAAATTTAGTATTCGGTAATAGTATTTTGGTGGGGGGGAGGGTAGAGGGATCCCCCGCCCCCCTGGTACCACTCCCATTACAAGGTAACGCACCGTTCTTGAGAAAATAAAATTATTGTAACCTAACCTTTTTTTTTTTTTCTAACCTAACCTACACGGGGCAACCGACACGGGGCACCCTGTAGGTTAGGTTAGGTTTGTATATAGAAAAGCGAGCGAAGCGACCCCACCCGCAAAATCTGGTCGCACAAACCCCCATAACATCTAAAAGAGAAACTAAATCAGATCCGACACGGGGCACCCTGTAGGTTAGGTTAGGTTTGTATATAAAAAAGCGAGCGAAGCGAGCCCACACACAAAATCTGGTCGTACAAACCCCCATAACATCTAAAAGAGAAACTAAATCAGATCCGACACGGGGCACCCTGTAGGTTAGGTTAGGTTTGTATATAAAAAAGCGAGCGAAGCGAGCCCACCCACAAAATCTGATCGTACAAACCCCTATAACATCTAAAAGAGAAACTAAATCAGATCCGACACAGGGCACCCTGTAGGTTAGGTTAGGTTTGTATATAAAAAAGCGAGCGAAGCGAGCCCACCCACAAAATCTGGTCGCACAAACCCCCATAACACATCTAAAAGAGAAACTAAATCAGATCCGACACAGGGCACCCTGTAGGTTAGGTTAGGTTTGTATATAAAAAAGCGAGCGAAGCGAACACTTTCAAAAAAAAAAAAAGGTTAGGTTAGGTTCCAATAATTTGATTTTCTCAAGAATGGTGCGTTACCTTGTAATGGGAGTGGTACCAGAGGGGCGGGGGATCCCCCCCCCCCCCGTAATACTATTACCAAATACTAAATTTTTACCGATTTTTACAAGTTTGTATGTAAAAACAATAATTTGATTATCTCCAGAACGGTGTGTTACCTTGTAATGGGAGTGGTACCAGGGGGGAGGGGGACCCCCTCCCTCCCCCCTCCCACCCCCCCGCCCCCCCCAAAATCCTGCTTCTTAATACTAAATTTTTACCGTTCAGAATTCTCTAGTTTTTGGTGGTCCCAGGTGCTCGATCAACCCCTACCTTGTAGTTAAAGGGCCGGTTCCACTGTTATAAATTTTTAGTAAGTGATGATCAAAGATTGGAGTAGGTAGAATGATTTTACATACTTGCATCATGGTTTCATAGCATGGATCCTTTTTTTCTGGGGAATTCCAATATCTACCTAATTAAATAGTAATTAAATAACTACTAGGTACATTTAAAATTTAAGGGAAGCGATTGTTAAACTTTTAATGGTAAATTGATTTTTATTACAGTTGGGCCGACGGATCTAGGCGTACGTGAAGTCAGGCTCTGCGCTGCGCAGTAGAAAATTTTGTATGAAAAAGTTGCACTGCGCATCGAAACGGCTAACTTCACGAACGCCGAGATCTGTTGGCCGTACTGTAACCTATCGAATCAAAAAAATTGTATTTTATTTGTTTCCATTAAGTTAGGCTGCAGATGATGATGATGATATTGATACATTTCTCACTTTACACCTCCACGTAATATCAATGAAATTACAGAAAAAAAAAATTCAAATACTGGAATTCCAGAGGCATATCCATACTAACCTATCGTTTGAGGTCATTGATCCTAAATTATTCTACCTACTCCGATCTCTGGTGATGATTGAAAGTTTAATAAATTTTCTTACTACTCAAAAAAGTAATTTCAGATAAAATCAAAATTGCAGATAAAAATGCATACTTTGTAATTTACATAAATTACAAAGTATGTATTTTTATCTGCTTTAAACAATATTAATGGTTTTTTTAAAGCTGCTAATGCACAAGACCTATCAAATTGAGTCTTGCATTATTTCTAGTAACACACTCTTTGTTGTGAAAGTAGTCATGATTTTCACTTTAACTACTGTGGAAAAATTACCGAATCAAAAATAAAAATGAAAGACTAAAGTAAAACTTCATTATAAATTGCCTTTACTTACTCACTGCCAGAAGACCACATTATTTTGATGGTAAGGGTGTACACAAGATTGTAACAGATTGTATGTACATAAATAATCTAAGTTGGTAAAACGTTATGCATTTATGTTAGACTAGGTACCGGTTCGCCCCAGCTTCGCATGGGTTTAATTTATAAATTACCCGTGCGAAGTCAGGACGCAAACTATACCTACCCTATGTTCATCACGGATAGTGTAGGATTCTAATGGTGAAAGAATTTTTCAAATCGGTTCAGAAGTTTCGGAGCCTATTCTATGCACACAAACAATCAAATATTTTCTCTTTATAATATTAGTATAGATATACTAGATATTCACTATGGCCTAGCCTTGCTACTTTATGTTTATTCTGAACCGGTTTCTCACTATGGTACGTACCGGAAAAAGCGATTTATTGATGGGAAATCGTTTTGAACCCAAGTCAAGTGCAATGATAGGCACGTAAACATACAATAAACCTTTGTTGATACAAACTGGTGCTCAATGACTGTCATGCCGAAAATACACAGAATAACTCCCATAACAGACAGGATAGGCGATTGAATATGTTCATTTACAAGCAGATAAACCAAGAAACATGATAAAATACTACGTACCTTGGAAAAGGACCACTCCTTTTAGTTATTTGCCCGATAATCTTTTCTACTGTACTCCTGTCAGCTTTGCGGGCTGCATCCAGTAATTCCTGGCCTCGGCCCATGGCCCATAAATATTATGTCACTAGTCACAAAAACAACATTGAATTAACCATTATTTTTACACTAAAATCTTACACTACACTACAACTCCATTGATCGCGCCGCCATTTTTGTGAATTTTGACGTGACGTGAAGTGCGTGCGCTCTAGCGGTCGTGCTTGGAATCGATCGGGCAAGCGCGGGCCTCTTTTTCTTGTGACCAAAAAAAAAGGCGAAACAGAAAAAATTTTTTTGGTGGGGCAGTTCTTGCAAGAAGTTCAGAAATCGTATTTTGGCTGAAATCGATGAATAGAGGAGTAATATAATTATTTTATCATCATATAATCCTAACTTAAATTATTAAACGAGCAATATTTGTTTGTTTGTTTTTGTGTTTGTTTGTCTGTACCTACTCACGTTCTTGAAAACGGCTCTAACAATTTTGATGTTTAGATTATGGGGGCGAAAAATCGATCTAGCTAGGTTATCTAGGTCTCTTAGCTGGGAAAATTGGTTTCCTCGGCATTTTCACTCAAAAAAATTTACCAGTGCAAGGTAAATCTGCTGACACTAAAATGGCAGAGGGAATTGGGTGTCCGCCTTGCAGCGGAAGGCTTCCCGTTCGAATCTCAGCCAGTATTTAACTACCAGTTTATTTTTTTAGGTAGAGGTAAGTTTTTTTATTGCTTTTTTAATTTTTCTATATTTGCACCAAGAAGATTCTAAAATTTGCACCCGAGCATAGCTCGGTTGCACAGATATTTTTTACTTAAAATATTAGGCAAGGGGAAAGCTGGGGATTCAAATTGAAAATTATGTTGAGGGAACCCTAAATTGTTAAGCCGTTAAAACTGTCATTGTTATCTGTCAAAACAGATGCAATTGTCACTGTCACACCAGTTTTTGTCTGTCTGTCATGTCCTGTCATATGTTTATGTAATGTTTTCAATTTTGTTTTGTTTGTTTTTCCGTTCACGGTACACGGATAAAATTAATTTAATTTTTGTCCTGTAGAAAATAAATAACATCGGCTGTAAAGTTCAATGTTGAATATCCTTGTTGCTTTTAAGCAATAATTGTTTATATTCAATCGTTATGCACAAATGAGTTGAAATCAAATGGAAGCTGGTGGCATGGAAAAAATATCAGTGTTTACAGTGCTTGCATTTGCGGTGTGTGTCTATCAGCTGATAGTTGGATTGTGATGCATTGCAATTGCATTTGTAATACCTACATGTAACTAGTTTTACGACTAAAAGTTAAAATGCTGTTTAGCCAGAGTTTGCTAAAGTTGTATAGTTTAGTGTTTTTATTTAGTGTTACGCTAGTTGCCACACAAGGTAAGTCAAAACTCACACGTTAGATAACAAGTAGGTTTTTCGTAGAGAGAAACAAAGTAAGACTGCATTATATTTTTACTAGCAGCGCACTCGCGGCGTTCCCCCCGTAGTTATGGTATAATAGTAATGATAATGATGATGAAAAGTATCTTACAACCTCCCACAAAAGTTTAGCTATCAAATGCAGAAAGAGTTTTTCAAATCGGACTGGTAGTTCCTGAGATTAGCGGGCTCAAATAAACAAAAAAACACTTCCGCTCTATTATATTAGTAAAGATGGGTGGATGATGATGAAAGTATAACCACATTTAACATGGAATAAAAGCCCACACAAACCCACAACAGTCATGAATTTTTCCATAATTTTAGCTCTCCGTTATCAGAACTAAGTAGGTTAATTAATTACCCGATAATGTTTTATGTTTGTTTCAGATATTTCTATTACCATTCCTCTTAACAAAACAACCATTTATAGAGACAAACAGTTATACGGAGAATTTGTAACTCTCAACAGAACATCGACTCTTCAAGCAAATTTCAACAACATAAGAAAAGACTTGGCTTTCATAATATTTCAAGTACACAGTCACTTGTATAACATAACATTGTATCAGAATATTAAAGAAGAGGGTACTTATGTGATCGGTACTAACTTAGGTCTGTACAGCGGAGAAAAAACAATAAAATCTGACACATTTTTTGTACAGAATTTGCATAAAGATTATGATCTTAAATTGTATGTTGCTGTATTTGGCTACTTTAGTACAGGTTGGTGGTTTTAACTTATTTTACAAGCTTTCAATTAACTTGCTATTATGTTTGTTCAGATGGACTAAAACAGAATTTTGAAGCAGTTATCTTCAATTAATTAAGTTAAAATTTAATACACTTATTGTGTGACAATGCGATATTTTGGTAACAGCTAGCTATTCTGATGATGGAGTCAGGAGCTGTTAAACAGAACTCCTCAGTGAATATGATTGAAATAGGTACCCGAGTTTAGGCTCTTTTGAATCAGCTGGCGATTACCTATTCAAACTTTGTTAATTTGAAAAATATTTTTCAATAGAAAATTATTTATTCAGTTATAATAACAACCTATCTTTCCTCTATATTTAACCATTGTCTAAACCAGTACCTATTATATTGCGCAGAAATATCCTGTAGGGAGTGTCCACATTGCGTTTTTTGCAGCGCGTTTGTATCGATACAAACGCGATTCGAACGCGATGCGAACGCGCAGCCCCCCGCGCAGCCCCTCCCGGTTCGCTTTTGTATGGAAAAATACGCGTTGCGAACGCGCGTTTGTATCGATACAAACGCGCAGCTCAAAAACGCGCTGCAGAAAACGCAATGTGGACACTCCCTTATGTCACATCCCTATTATAACATAATTATTACCTAGTTAAGGAAAATATTAATATCTATTTCAAAATATAGCTATAACTGTGTTGGATAATACGCTAGGCCCTAGCTACTGACTAGGGAAATACAAATAAATATGTATTAGGTACTGCTTCCTCGCGGCGTTACCCGCGTATTGATAGTATACCTAAATGGTGATGATGATGGTGATAAAAAGTAGCTCAATGTCCTTTTCTGGGATTCAATCTATATCCATGCCAAATTTTATCATTATCTGTTAGCGGTTCAGGCGTGAAAAGGTAACAGAGAGATAGCATTATACCTATTTCATTTTATTTGTACTCGTATGGATACTAGTTATGTTTTGTTTAAAATTCAGACTCAACATTGTATATTACAACTTGGCAGTTGTAGCACTTGAACGAATAGGGGTAGTCAGAAGCAAGTCCAAATATAAGCCATCTACGGTGCGCGAGATCTCAGTTCGGGCGAACTACTAGTTTATAAAGTTTATGCCCATGCGCGGTCCGGGGGGGGCAGGGGGGGGTCATGAGGCTCATGACCCCCCCCCCAAAATCCTTAAGAAACCTCTAACATCCAGCAAAAAAATAGGTAGGTATGCACTACCAAAACTAGTGACCCCCCTCAAATTCAAAGTCTGCGACCGCCAATGTTTATGCCTACAGCTATGAGTCTATTTCAGATCCCATCCCAGGTGGATGCAACAGTGAATTCCCTGTACCAATATCTCCGTTCATGAGAGCTATCTACAATAGAAACTACATCTACGTTGACGCTGCTGTTGCTCAATATCAAGACCCAAATTGTATCGATGTTGACCCATCACATATAGAACTCAGCTTTTACATGTTGTATCTTCCGCAACAGGATTTTGAGTCTGATGTATATTTTGAAGGGATCATGAACATGATGAGCCTTAAAAATATTAAGAAGAATGGAAGACTTGTAAGTTGTTTGGTTTAAAGTTTAATGGCATTTTATCTATTTACTTTATTAGGAATGTTTTATTATTGATTATGATTTGTGACCTTCTCTTGTGTGTTCGAGCATAATTGAAATGTAACGCTAAGATAAACTACCTAAACTTACATACTGAGTTAAATAATAATATCCAATCTCTAATTACTTTAACCTGGGTAGGTACCTACCTACTCATTTTTACTTCTTAAAAACCTGTAAGAACAGCGGGATTAAAAAGGCTGTTCTAGCAGAATCACAAAATAGTAATTAAACTATAGGCCATCTCTTTTCTTACTGGAAGTGACAAACGGCATATTATGTAGCAATTCCTATTGTGATTCTGCTATAACGGCCTTTTTAGCCCCGCTTTTGGCATTAGACTACTTACCGTTCTCTCTTCTCATATCATCTAGATCCCCAAATTGACTTTAAATAAATGGCACACCCGACGCATGTTAAGTGCTTACCCCGGCACTGGAGCGGTTTACGTGGCAGTGGCTAATGTGGTCAAGGACTTTTATATCGATGAGACGAAATACGCTGTCTACGTGCCGGTCACTAGCTACGGATGCGACCCCTCTGATGAAAATGACTGCGAGTTGCTAAGTAAGATTTAAAAATATATATACCTACTTACTAGCTACGAGGACTAGGTACTACTTTTTTATCCCACGGGAAACATGCATTTTTTCGGGATAAAAAGTAGCCTAGGTCACTCTCCAGCCCTCCAACTATCTCCACACAAAAAAATCACGTCAACCCGTCTCTCTGTTTTGACGTGAAAGGACAACAAACAAACAAATTTTCACATTTATAATATGGGCATAGATTAATAAAAATCGAAAAAAGATGTGAGGAGAAAAGGAACATGAACACCATACAACATGATGGAAAATGATTGGACATCTTATACGACATGACAGCTTCATAGGGAACATCATAGAAGGAAAAGTAGAAGGAAGGTGAAGACCAAGAATTAAATACATGAGTCAGATTAAGAAGAAGGTTGTTGTCATGTCGTATAAAGAAATTAAAGAAATAGCATTGGAAAGAGATAGATGGAGAGAATTGCATCGATGCACCGACAAGAGCTGAGCTCTTAAATTTAAATAAATAAAAAATCAATTGCCATAAAATTGAAGATCATCACTTGAGAACGGCTCCATAGATTTGGCTGTTTTTTTTTTCAGCTACTGTTTGTCAAAGCATTTTCCACAAAGAAACACTGGGCGAATTCGAGGCGGGCGCTATATTAAAATAAACACTACTTACTAAATTTTTTATCCCTACTATAAGATTTCCTTTAACGGATGTATCAGAAACTTCGAATCCCTTCAATAATGCAGCATCTATACAAAAAAATGTATTCACATCACAGCTACTATTATTTCTTTAGCGTCTAACCGAAATACATGTCTTCCAGAACTTGTAATTGATGCCATAACCATTGGAATCTCTCAAAATTCCATGTAAAACGGAAAGTGTTTGAAATAATGTTCTTTTTCAGACGATCCCCTTTCACAGTTCATGTGTGCGTCTTTATTCTTCATTGGTATCTTCATCTGCTACTTCGGCCATCGCTTCTTCAAAACGCATACATTCCTAATTGGGTTCTTGAGTGGACTAATCGTGACTTACATAATAGTCTCATTAATAAAGAATGATCTCGATAGACCGGGTATGTTAATGATTTTTTGAAAACAGTATTTAGTATGGGCTCAAAGATAGCTCCTTGTGACACCCCAGAAAATAATATGGATTCTTAATACGTGTTGTTTCACAGCTTTTGATAATTGATTTAAAAT